>CM070776.1:110904383-112104383 GCA_036346955.1 Dipus sagitta | reverse complement strand
AAATTCATTCACTCTCTCACTTCAATAGCTTAGATGTGCTTCACAGCATGTCTGTGGATATCAAACCTTTAAGTAGCCCCTCAAGTTTTTAGGCCATCAGTATTTAATTAAGACACTGTTGAGCACCTCTGTTCTGAGGCTTTTTGACTTGGACTGAACAAAGCCACTGAGTTCCCTTGGTTTTCAGCTTGCAGATAACATGGAATGGGACTCCTCAGCCACTAAAATCATATAATTCAGCCCCTCTAAAAGATTCCTTCCTTCTTTCCTTTTTGTTCAAGGTAAGGTCTTACTCAAGCAAAGGCTGACCTGTAATTCACACTGTAGTCCCAAGCTGCCTTCCAACTGACAGCAATCCTCCTACCTCTGTTTCCTGAGTACTGGGCATAAAAGCATGCACCTTGGTGCCCAGCTCTCACCCTTCCTATCTATGAATTATCTTTCTTCCTTTCTTTGCTTTCTATGTATCTATCTATCTATCAAGCTAGTGTGGAACATCCTGATAAAATTAGTCAGCTTCCCACTACTATAACAAAATACCAGAGGTGACCCACTTTGTGAAGAGAAATAAATGGCATTTTGGCTCACACTTTTGGTAATTTCAATTCATGCTGAGATAGTACCATTACTTTAGGTCCTATGGATAAGCAGACTAGCATGGTGAGTAGTACATGGTGGATTAGCCTATGGTCCTTCTACCTATGTGAAAACCAAAGGAAAAGAAGAGAAAGGAATTGAGGTGGCAATATCCCCATCAAGGGCACATCCATCCCTAATGGATTTCTTCTACTAGGCCACACCTCCTAAAGATACCACCACCTCCTAATAGTCTACAAGCTGTCATCCAAGCCTTGAACACATGGGCATTTGGTGATAATTTAATAATACCAACTAATGTATATTTATATTCTGATCAAAATATCTTTCCCAGGAAAATAGATGGAATTGAGGATAATCCTGTTAAGTAAAAGAAGTTAAACCCAGAAAGACAAACATTGTATGTTTAAACTCATATTCAGATACAGGTTCAGAAAAATAGGATTGAAAATAAAAAAGAGGGCTATTTGGGAAGAGGAAGCAGGAGAGGGAATACTATGTGTGAAAAAAAGGAGGGAATGTTGAATATGAGCAAAGTACATGACGTGTATGTAAAGGTCATAAGGAAAATCATTACTGTCAGGTTCTGGGTTGGAGATAGTAGAACTGAGACAAACCCTTGGGAACAAGACGTTTTATACCAGGAGGAATTAGAAGGACACAGAGGTCTAGGGGAAAAAGCAACAGAAACATGAATCAAGTGGGGGAGAGGGAAAGAAGCTTCAGAATGCTGGGTAAAGAGAGAATATGGGTTTTAAGGATAATGGAGGAGGGCAACTGCCTTGCATGATGTACTAGGCTGGGGCCAGGGAGAGGTGTTGTTTCCTCTTCTTAGCTCAAGGGCACTCAATTACCATAATAGGATGTAGTTCCAGAATCCCAGACCTAGTCTAAGTATAGCCAGGTGAAAGGCGGGTAGAGGGAGGAGGCGAGAGCACTGGGACTCTTCAAGTGTTAGATATAATATATGTGTGTGTGCATGCACATATGTGTATATTCATACATAAATTTCATTCTCTCTCATCACACTTACTGAGGGGCCTTGGCCAATTTGGCATAAATTCTCTTCATGCTTCCTGTATGGTGAATCATAGATTGGGATCAGTACTTTATGACATTTCATAGAACTACAATCCATTCATGAGGCTCTGGATGGTGAAGGAAGAGAAAAGCCCTGTAATCAAAAAAGAACATTCACTTCCATAGCAGACCTTTACAGAGTGGCCTAAAACTCAGATCCTAAATGAGAGCATGCCAATTAATGACAGAAGCAAAAAACAAACATTCATGACCTGCTGAAAATTCATCCAACCTTCTCCGGAAAATACACAAAATAAGAAGAGGTATTGAAAAACTGAGGGGGGCATTTATAACTATAAACATCTTATTTCTACCATTTGTGCCACAGAAAAGGATAGGTCGTAAAAGAGCCCACACAAATGACACTTCTTACAAATATTATCAGCCTGTATAAGAATGAAAACTTGACTTACCAATACAAAAACCAGTAAGTCAGTCTAGAAAAAAGAATTTCAGTAATACTTCATCTTATTTAAAAGAAGAAGAAGAAGAAGAAGAAGAAGAAGAAGAAGAAGAAGAAGAAGAAGAAGAAAGGAAGGAAGGAAGAAAAGGAGGCAATGTGGGAGGGAAGGAGAGAGGGAGAGACAAAGGGAGGAAAGGAAAAAAAGGAACTAGTTTGGAACTGTATGAAAAGCCCTGAATGTGTATTACCTAGCATATAGGGATGAGAAAAAACACTTTAGAAGGGTGGTATTATGCCCAGAATGTATGGTGCTGTATACTTTTAAGATTGATAGAACACTTAAAAGGAAAGAAAACTTGTTTTCTTGTATTTGTACACTTTCAAAATTGTATAATGATTGGGTTGCCAGTTGAGTTTAAAGTACGAGAAAGCAGCATCTTTTTTTTTTTTCAGCACAGCTGAAAACTAATAAGGATCAATTGGCCAAGGGCAATAAACACTCTCTGTTTATACCCAATATACCCCAGGAGAATTTTGTGTGGAATAAAGAGTGGGTGTTTTCATTAGTTTCCTAGGGTTGCCATAACAAATATCACATCTTTGTGGATTAAAACAACAAAATTCACTTTCCCACAGTTCTGGAGGCCAGAAGTCTGAAATAAAGGTGTTGACATGGTTGATTCCTTTTCCAAGCTCTGGGAAAAAAATCTCTTCTATGCCTTTTTTTTCCCTAAAATTTGGTTATTGCCACTGTACCTTACCAGTCTTTGTCTTGTGTCTATATCACATTAATTTTTGCATGTGCCTACACATGATATTTCCCTCTTTATTCCTATCTCTCAAATTTCCAGTTCCTTTACCCTATTATGAACATTAATCTTTGGATTTCCAGGATGATGTCAGGTGAATATCTTTCAACAAATTACATCTGCAAAACCCTATTTGCAAATGAAGTCACAAACACAGTTACCAGAGGTTAGATCTTAGATATATCTTTTGGAAAAACACAATTCAACCTACTACAAGTATCTCAGGAAGGGAGTGATCAACCTTCACCAGCTATTCAGGAGAGTCAAGATCATCAATTCAACAACATATTCTCCTCATGAAAGAGCAGCAACCTTGGTAAGGGGAGAATTCATTTCATTGGAGATTAACTTTTCTAAGACCCCACAATGCAAAACCCATATACCCCAACAAGAAGGGTCCCTGTGGAGGGGAGAGGACAGGAAAGAGGCTATCAATGGTACCAACTTGACTGTATTCACTGAGTATAAAACTAATAAAAAATGGAGATCTTTTAATTCCAAATTTGGGACTCTTCAAGAACTCTCGTCCTGATTCTATCATATGCACTCTGCCTCATCTCCTTGGTTCTACAAAATGTATGCTATTTTCTGACCGAGGCTCATATTTTGCTCATAAAATATTAGTGGAGGCATATATCATCATGATCTGAAAAGAAATAAATGTGTTGTGGTGACATTAGCTCCCTACATAAAATGAAAAACAGATAACAAGTCTAATAATTGGTGTACTTTGTCGATATTAAGCTATTCAAAATATGTGTTAACTCTGAATAAAATGCAGATTACTTACTGTTAAGCCAAGTTCAGAGTTCAGTTGTAAGAATGGAACACTATTGAGGCCAGAGCTGCAAATCAGACTGCCAGTCTGGGTGGCAGTACACAGAAACATTGTTCCCTATTAACATAAAACTTCTCTACACCTAGTGTAATGAAAAAACAAAATAAATTAAGTTAGGAACTGCACACACAAACAATGGCTTTGGCTACTAAGCTGTGGAAACATCACTAACATAACAAAGAAAATTATATCCCAGAATATGGTCAGAACCCAGGTATAGACAGGCATGACTACTAGAAATAAGTTCACATTACATTTCATATTAAGACTCACCCATTTTCCCCATTGTCAATGATGTATGTGAATCATGAACTTGGCACATGCACCTACACTTACCTCTAAAGTAAAAATATTGAGGGGAGATAGCCAGCTGTGTTCATATTTCCTATTATACTAAAGCTGCAAGAGATTTATTACCTTCTCAAATTGGATGGCTATGATAGAACACAAAACTAAGTAGCCCATTAGTCCTTTCTTTTAACACTATGATATATAAACCAACACATTCACTATCCTATATACTGCAATTCTTAAATTCAGGAGAAATTCCAGAATCCCTTATGAAACACATGTCATTTTCACTTCAGTGTAGATAACAGTAATGGAGAAGACCTGACCTTCCCTTTATAACTAGATGCTTTTTTTAGCACAGTTGAAAACTAATAAGAATAAATTGTCCAAGGGCAATAAACACTCTCTGTTTATACCAAATATACCCCATGGGAATTGTATGTGGAATAAAATGTGGGTATATTCATTAGTTCATATTATACCTCATATAGCTTCATATATATATATATATATATATATATATATATATATATATATATGCTTAAGTTGATGTGGGAGAGAAAACTGATAACCTGGTGTTGAGAAATGCTTTTCAGTATTATCCACAGTAAAAATCTAGGCATTTTCTTTGGAATTCTCACAGATCATAATGGGTCTAACAAGAAAAGTCACTGATTTATAGCTAGAAGGCAAAAAATATCATCAAATGTCCCCCTGCCCAGGAAAAGTGTTTTTGGTGTGTGTGTGTGTGTGTGTGTGTGTGTGTGTGTTATGGGAGAGGATTTGATTGAACACTATGGATCCTGCAAAGAAAGGGCTGTAATGAAACACAAATTATCCTGCCTTAGAGCAATAAACTGGAGGGCTGACCCTAACTTGCCTGTTTCTAGGTGTGTGCCTCTTTCTAGCAATTAACCATGATAGTTTTATTATGGTCCACAGAACAGCTAATCAATAGGGTGGGATGCTAGTTACAGTCCACAGCCGGTTCTGTGTGCCTGCATAATGTCTGCGATTTTACTCCCAGCTGTTCAATCTAATTCATTTATGGTTGTTTATGGCTCACAGTCAGAGAAATCTTCTATTTACAGCTCGTTCATCATTTTTAACATTTTCACAATGCTAATGCTCTGGGGCCAGTGAGAGTGAGGAAATAAACCCAGACTTCCCTAGTCCCGTTTGCTATCTCAGCAATCAAACTTCTTTTTTCCTCTGAAAGTTCATAAACCATATTTTGTTATAATCCAAATTTACATTAATCTCTTTTCCTCTATGCCATGGATTATGCTACTAGAAATTTAAAAGGCATAAGTGTAATTCTATTTTTTTGCTTTAGAGGAAGATATATTGTTCTAAAGTAGTGGCCCTAGTTCCTTGGAAATGGGATAGGGCAGCCATGAATGAAAGTCAATAGCCAGTTGTGAATAGTGTCATAGCAATGGAAAGCCAAAGTAGAGAATAAATGACAGTAGTAGATTTTCATTGATAGATCAACAATGAAGTCTCTCCAAATAGAACAAATCCAATGCTGTGTTAGAAAGAAATTTTTGTTGATATTAAAAAATAGGTCTTTCAGAACAATGTAAGTGCAGTAAGTTATTTTATTCATTATTTCAAAAGGTGCAGCCAATGGTTGTTTGGTTTCATGTAATTAGGCAGAATACTGTAAGGGTGAAAGTGACCATGGGGATTTAAACCTCATGGAAAACAAGAAGATAAAGATAGGAAATGAGACTAGGAATGGTATAACATTTCAAAAGTACCTTTCCCCCATCTAGGATTCATCAAAAGATTCCATCATCTTCTAAAATAGTGCCACCACCTGGAGACCAAATATTAAACACATAATTCTTTGGGAGACATTTCATATTCAAATCAAATATTTTGTCCCTCATCCCCCAAAGCTCATGGCCATCTCATAATGCAAAAAATTTTTGCTTGATCTCTATGAAACCCAAAAGTCTTAACTGCTAGAGCATTAATAAAAAAAATCTTTGTGAACTCTATTTAGTCTCAAAGTATTATCTTAGCTGCGTGCCTCCTTAAAAATTAACAAAATATATATATATACTTCCAACATACAATGGTACCAAGTAACAATTGCCATTCATAAAAAGAAGGATCAGAAGGACATCGAAAGGAGGAATGGGGCAAAAAATAAGACACAAACACTGCAGGGCACACACTAAATTTTGTTGCTCCATGACAGACATCCAGAGCACATGGTGGTATGAAATAAGATCTAAAAAGCTTTCCACCATGATAGATGTGCCACTATTGCACCCATTGGCTCATTTGGCCTGGCCGGCCAATTATAAGTCTTGCAGTGTCCACTGTTGAATATCTTCACTGGTGGTATCTCTTTCTCCCAATGAACTGCATGTAGAATGGCTTCTTCCAGCTTTCTGTCAGCTGGTCTACATGGGGGAGGTTATCAGCTCAGTTCCAGCAGGATTTCTCAGTGGCCTTGCAGCCCAAGTACATGGAGTCTTCAGCAATAGGGTCTTACCACCTATTCCTGGTGGGAAACCTAGGGCCTCAGCAGTAGACTATAATGTTTTGGGGGCATCAGGGACCTCCCTGGCCAAAAACTCACTGGAAGGTATCCCATCCCTGGCACTGAAAATTTTCTAGCAATGATCTAGGGCTCCTGAGTGTTCCATTGTCCAAAACCGGAGGATTCCATATGATTTATTTATATCCATGTCTATCATAGTGGAAACCAACTGTCCTCTAATTGGACTGGAGGGCTGCTCCATGGGAGGGAATAAATCCCTGATACTGAAAACTTAAAACAGGGGTAGTCATTTGCCCTAGGGGTGCAACATCTGCTGATGTCTGGAAAAATGTATATACTATGCTTATCAAACTGCCCAGTAAGCACTTCTCTTAATATTCATACCATTATATTAATGCTACTCTCACTTTGGGTAGAGAATCTTCTCTTTTAAGATGGCAGTGACCTTGGGATGACTCAGAAGGTATCATAGTGCTGTAAAGAAGTGACTGGAGTACTGAGTAACATCTCGGTCACATCTTCCAAGGCTCAGGGTCTAATGCGGAAGAGGTGGCGGAAAGAATGTAAGAGCCAAAGGAAGGGTAGGACTCCTTATAACATGCTCTCTCCAGACATAAAATGGCCTGGATATCCATGACCTCACAGTGCCTGACACTATCTACACAAGACCATCATAAGAGGAGGAAAAGATCATGACATCAAAATGAAAGAGAGACTGATTGAGATGGGAAGGGGTTATGATGGAGAATGGAATTTCAAAAGGGAAAGTGGGGGGAGGGAGGGTATTACCATGGGATATTTTTTTATAATTATAGAAGATGTTAGTAAAATTTGAGAAAAATAAATAAATAAAAATAAAAAGCTTAAATAGCCCTACTTGTTTAGCCTTTCTGTTTGAGACCCACATGGCCTCTCTTCTGGGCTGGCTCTTCTCTCAGCATGATGGAACAAGCATTCTAAAACCATGAGCAAAATTTATCTTTTTTCCTTTGAAATTGTATCAGGCATTCTGTCACAACAAGAAAGCTGACTAACAAAATTCTTTCCCTATTTTTGGACGATAGCGTATATTAAATTACTATCTCTACATATATTGTAATTAACAATGTCAAGAAATTTTTAGAGCCATTCCTTCTGAAACCACTGATCTCAGAGTTTATTGAGAAATTTTAATAAAATTGCTAAACCAAATCAATGTTCTATGGAGAAAAATACAATTCTACATCACCCAGGAATCAATGTTTTAAGTCAAAGACCATGAAAAATATACCTATAATCAAATTAATTTTAGTTTTTTGTAATGAGAGTACAACAACTCATGGAGAAACAAGTTTCAGTGAAAAGAGTTTGCTAAATACTTGATCTTATATTGTGTTATTCTGGGAACAATTTAAGCAAGCATAATCTTGCTCTGGGTTAGGGTCTCTCAGGAAGGAGCAACCTTTCTATGATTGGGCTTTAATCAGTTTTATGTAAGAAACTTAAGGAATAGGGTGAAGTTAACACAATAATTGGGGGCTGGGAAGATGGTTAAGCTGGAAAGAGCACCTACGAAGCAAGCAAGAGGGCTCAAAAGGACATGATTCATCTAGTATTCACATAAACAGCTGAGCGTACTCATGCATACCTGTAATCCCTATACTGTGGGGAACAAAGACCAGAAAATTGTAGAGACTTGATGGTCAGGCAGTATCACAGAAAAAGGCAGCTCACAATTCAGTGTCTTAAGTGAATAGGCAGATGACTAAGAAAGGACAGCTGACGTTCTCCTCTGACTTCCACACATGTGCATAGAATGCACATATCTGCATCATACACACACCCCCACACAAACATTGCACATACTATACACACACACTCCCCAAATATATAAAAAAAAATCTGCTATAATTGATGAAGAAGCATCAGTCTGAGAGTCACCAGATTAGGGGCATTTGGTCATTTTCTGACTGCTTACAATGTATTCTTCATATTGTCTGCATCCAAGCATGATTAAAAGTGGCTTTGCTTTGGCTTTTTCTTGAATAGTTATAGAATGGTCTCTGGTGATGTCAGTGCTCTGAAATTTTTATGTATTCAATAGAATACACACATGTAACTGTAAGTGCTATGCCCGCCTTCAAAAGATGTCAGTCAGGAGTGTTTTTTCCTCTCATCAAGGTTTTATAGAGGAATAAGAACTGTTATGAAATTTCAAAAGCAATCATAAAGCTAAGGCCAAAAAAGATGCACTTTAGCACCTGGTACTGAATATGGCTTATTTTCCGGAGTAATGTTGCCGAGTTTCAATTGTCTCTGAAAAGCTGTCAATTCTTTTTAGTTTTCACAGCTTGGATTTCTCAGAACATATTTCTCTTCTATAATGAGAGCTTCCATTTACTTGGTACCTCTTCTTTTAAAACTAATTCAAACGTAAAAATGTAAAAAATAAAAATATAAACAATTAGAAAATTAAAGCTAGGTTCCACATATGAGATAGATCAGATGTGTTTCTTTACAGGCCTGGACTACCTCACACAGTTTAATATTTTCTTTTCTTTTTTTTTTTTTTGAGCAAGTCCAACAGACTGGCCTTTTTATGTGAGAGAGAGAGTAAGAGCGAGAGAGAGAAGAGCAAGAGAGAGAATTGGCACACCAGGGCCTCTAGCCACTGCAATCAAATTCCAGATGTGTGTGCCACATTATATGCTTTAATCACTTTTTGTGTCTGGCTTACATGGGACGTTGATAGTCAAACATGGGTCCTTAGGTTTTGTAGGCAAGCACTTTAACCACTAAGACATCACTCCAGCCTGCAGTTTGATATTCTGTAATTTCATCCATTTCTCCACTGATTTCACAGTTCATTTTTCTTTAGAGCTGAATAAAATTACATTGTGTCTATGTACCACATTTTTATTATCCATTCATCAACTGATAGACATTTAGGTTAATCTCAATTCCTAGATATTGTGAATAGAGCAGTAATGTTCATGGGTGTGCAAGTATCTTTGTAGTTGGATATAGAGTCATTTAGGTATATGCCCCAGAGTGGTATAGCTTGTCATTGGAAAGCATGTCAGTAAAGACCAGGAAATTAGAAATAGGCTGATGTAGTGAGGCAGGAACAAGGTTTTAAGGGACAGGTAATGTATAACACATGGAATGTGAAAGTAGAGGGGGAAATAGCAAAGGGGTTCATTTAAGAATGGATGGAGCATGGGATAGTAGAAAGAAGGTAGTTGGGGGACATTGACCAATACTAAGATGAATTAAACATTATTGGAACCCTGATACTTGGTAAGCTAATTAAATACAACAAAAATGTATTCTTCATGGATAGATTAAGCTGCCCCAAGAAGCCTTAGGCTATTAAACAGAAATCTTAATGCCATATGTGAGGTACCACCCTATGAGCTGTTTGTCAGTGAGGCCACAAAGACCCCTAAAACAATATAGGCTAGTTATTGCACTTGGTTGACCACCAATACTCTAGAATGAGTCCCTCCAAGCCTTCCATGTGTAGTACATATAAAAGTATCTTCTGAACCTATGGTTTCTCCAGTGGGAAAAAGAGAATTTAAAATGTTTATTAAGATGCCTGAGTATTCTGAAGTATTTCCATGGAGGCCCTCTATCTTATTCTATGGGCAACACTGGGCAAAGTAACTGGATATCTGGATATCTGGAATCAGACAGGGAAAAAGGAGGGCAGAATGCATAATAACCATATCTTGGAACTTGGCTGTGATACTGTTCCTGCTAGCAGGATGGCCCAACCAGAGGCCCTAGCCAAGCCCTATCTAGTGTAAGAGCAAGGTGAGCAGAGTGCTAGCTATAGCCAACAGTCTATCTTACCATGGAGCACATTAGGCAGCCTGCCCAGGCAGGTACCCTAGCCAAAAAGCCCACCCATTTCACAGAGCCCACTCTGTAGTTCTACATTCAGCGAAACCTAGTCTTAAGCATTCTCTGCGCAGATTCAAGTCAATAGTGCCACCTGCCCAAAAATCATATCCAGAGGCCCCATATAAATAGCAAAGATTGCAGCTCCCAGATGAGGCCCCATTCACTTAGAGTCAAGTCAGCAGAACCACAAGACATTGGAGAGCTATCCAAATTAGAGAAAGCCAAGAATACATTTTCAGTGAATATTTGACAAGAGAGCCAACAATGCTATAAGTGGTATTGGAAAAAAACTGGATATTCATGGGCAAAAGAATAAAATAGGACCATTATCTTACATCATGTATAAAATTGACTAAAAATTGGCTTTAAAATGTAAAACCTGAAGCCATACGATTTCTAGAACATAGGAGAAAAGCTCCTTGACATTCGTCTTGCCAATCAATGTTTTTTAATGTGTGATACCAAAAACACAGATAACAACAACAGAAGAAAAAATAAACATAATTTGCTCTGTATTAAAGGAAAAAGTACTAGTACAGCATAGAAAAAAAATTAAATGAAGAAGGCAGACAAAGGTTGGCAAAAATATTTGCACACTATATATCTGACAATATATGATAAAGATTTTTTATCCAAAGCATATCAGAAAATCATACATGCAATAGAAAAATTATAAACAAATAATATAATTAAAATAGGTTCTAGAGTTGGGATAATAATTTATCCCAAATGGTATGTGTTGTAGTCTTAGACCCCAGCCTATGATTTACTAAGAAGTATTAGTACCTTAGCCGGGCGTGGTGGCGCACGCCTTTAATCCCAGCACTCGGGAGGCAGAGGTAGGAGGATCGCCGTGAGTTCGAGGCCACCCTGAGACTCCATAGTGAATTCCAGGTCAGCCTGGGCTAGAGTGAAACCCTACCTCAACCCCCCCCCCCAAAAAAAGAAGTATTAGTACCTTTAGAAAGCAGAGTCTAGTAGATGACAAATAGTGCCTAGTACTTAGGTCATGGGGGATAAGAACTTGAAGAACTGTTGGACCCAGTTCATCCTCTTCCTTTGTTTCCAAGGCACCATGACATAAGCAAGTTCCTCTGAGTCCATCCCGTGCTATGATTTGCTACCTCAACAAAAGCAAAAGATCCAGCCAATCACAGACCTAAACCTCTAAAACAGTGAGCCAAAATAAATTTCCTCATCTTAAATTATCTTAAATATTTCTTATAGAAAGGTATAAAAAGTTAGTACACAACAGGCAAAGGACCTGAATAGACTTTTTACAAGAAAGATATGCAAATAGCAATGGGTCCATGAAAAGATGCTTTATATAACTCATCCTTAGGGAAATGAAATTAAAACTACAAGAAACTAATAGCTCACCCCTGTTGGCATGACTATCAAAAAGACAAACTATAAGTATTGACCAAATGCTGAGAAATTGCAACCCATGTACATGGCCAATTGGAATGTAGATGACTGCAGCCACTATTGAAAATGCTGTAGAAAACATTACAGAAAGATACTCAAATCACTAAAAATAGAACTACCATGTGATCAGCAATTCCACCTCAGGGCATATATCAAAAACAAATAAATAACTTTGGTTTTCAAAAATTATCTGCACCATTGCTTAAATGCAGGAATATTCACAGGAGCCAAGACATGGAAACAACTCACATCTCCCTTGTCAGATGGCTGGGTAAAGAAAGCCTGATGTGTAGGTAGAGATGAATACTATTCAGCTATGAAAAAACCCTGTCATGCACATCAGCATGGATGAACCTAGTTTATTATGCTAAGTGAAATAAGCCAGATATAGAAAGATCACCTATTCTGTAATGTATACCTTTCATTTATCCTACAGTTATCACCTGACACTAAAGAGGGGACCACTCAGGTTTGCATTCTGGAGGTTTATAATAATTGCATGATTTTCTTGCCAATTATGTAGAACTCTGAGCATATCAATCCTATTTTCACACAATCTTCCTTTTTATCATGTTAAAATGGTCTCATAAGTATATCCTTTCCAAAGAACTTTGTATACATTCCTCCTCCATCTCATTTTCAAAAGTCAAAAAACAATACAGATGTTAAATCATCAGTACAAATTTCTGCCTTAAACTATCATTTTAGCAAACATATAAATCTACATAAATATATGAATAAGAATAGGAAAAAGGGTGTAATATGGTTAGGACAATTACAAAAGTATGTGATTTTGGACCTAAATAACCACCAACACAGAAGTGAGGCCATCTAATTGTTACCACCCAAAATGTTCATTCTATGTATGCTAGAGAACACTTCAACTGATTTTATTTTATTTTATTTTTTGGTTTTATTTTCATTTATTTATTTGAAAGTGACAGACAGAGAAAGAGGCAGAGAGAGAGAGAGAGAATGGGTGTGCCAGGGCCTCCAGCCACTGCAAACAAACTCCAGATGCATGCACCCCCTTGTGCATCTGGCTAACGTGGGTCCTGGGGAATCAAGCCTCGAACCGGGGTCCTTAGGCTTTACAGGCAAGCTCCTAACCGCTAAGCCATCTCTCCAGCCCTTCAACTGATTTTTATTAGGGAAAATATTTTTTTTAAATAGAAATAGAGTTTTGTTTTTTTTTAATTAGCAGATGATGAAAGAAATACCAGTTGTCACTGCCTTTAACAAAATGGAAAAAAGGCAAACATGAAGATTAAAGATTCAATAATTGGAAAACTCTGCTCTAGTCTATGATGACCATTTGATTCTTCTTCCATTTAAATGTCATTTAACGAAAGTAATCTTAAAATGTATGCTTATTGATAAAAAAGAAAAGATGCATGTTTTGTAGACAAATAGGAGTATAAAGATAAACTTCAAGGCAAGAGTTTCTAAATCTGAGTAAAGTGTGGTCATGAAAAGTTGTGCCAGGAATTCCATCAGCTCTTGGAAACTGAACAACATACTTCTAAGTCTCATTTCAGTACACAGAAGGATTATCCCTTTGCAAGTGGTCAAAAGTCATCCCTTTGATTATTGAATATAGTTGTCTAAAAGATATGGTTTCATTATGACAATTCCCTATATGTTTATCATATATTTTGTCATAATCACTTCACATTACCCTCTTTTGTCCTTCCTCTCCTGGTCTCCTTTCTCTCCCCACATATTTTTCCTCTTACTTTCATGTCATTTTTTTAAAAAAACTTAAATCTATACTCTGCCTACTAGATAAAATATGTGATATTTATCTTTCTGAACCTGGCCACTACAATTATTTAATTTAATCATAAATACCATAAAGTTTGTTTTAAATGGCTTTTAGTTGTTTCAAATGTTTCATTCTACCCTTAAGGAATGAAGATTTGTCACCAAG
This sequence comes from Dipus sagitta, assembly GCA_036346955.1. Classification (NCBI taxonomy): domain Eukaryota; kingdom Metazoa; phylum Chordata; class Mammalia; order Rodentia; family Dipodidae; genus Dipus; species Dipus sagitta. The sequence goes on along the minus strand of CM070776.1, from coordinate 112,090,601 downwards.
GAGATTTAAAAGACTGAGTTCACAGTGTCCAAAGAAAACTCCTAAGTCTAAGCTCCTTATAATAAAAAATTACACTGCAGGGAAACCATGTAAAGGACAGTTCTCTTCGATTGTTTGTACCGCCTTTAACATTTGTTATAGTTGAATCAAACCACTGATATATAGGCATTCCACATACATGGAGGGGCTGTCATTTTTACATTGCCTCATCTTACAAAACTAAATATATACCTATGATGGCTCTCCTTATTTGGAAATTGTCTTCATACCTTCCGGCATGTGCAGTTACTTCAGCTGAGACTGAGAATCTAAATAATAGTCTGAAATCAAAATTTGTCTCCTCTAACTACCATTTGGCATTACTCTGTGCTATGACCCTGTGCTATGTCTATTATGTGTCTATAGGAAGATACCACAGACTGTGCAATTGATGAAGAAAAAAATTAATTTCATGCAGTTCTAGGCCCTGTAAAGTTTAGGATTAAGGAGCCCACGTGTTGTGAGCGCCTTTGTACCAGATCGTATAATGGCCAAAGGAGAGTAGCAAGAGAACTTTGGAGTGAGAGAACAAGAGGGGGCAAATTTCCTTTTATAACAAGTCCTATTATCAAGATAAGTATCACACTACAGTAATAATGACAATAATCTATTTATGAGGGTAGAATACTCATGATTTAGTCATGTCTTATTAGGTCTCAGTCTCACAACGCTTGCATTCAGGATTGTTTCCGGTATGTTAATGTTGTATTTGGGGCACATTCAAATCATATCCACACTTGGCTTGCTCTTCTAAATATATACTTTCGCTATTTACATAATCAAGTTGTGAAGTTTCTATTGTTCCATTGTACCTCACTTAAAATTATAAAGTCCAGGCTGAAATCATTTATCATCAATTGAATCTTATAACATGTGAATAAAGTAACCATGCCGGCTGGAAAGATGGGTCCATGGTAAAAGACATTTGCTTGTAAAGAGTAATGGCCTGGGTTTGATTTCCCAGTTCCCACATAAAGCCAGATGGACTAAGTGGCACATGCATCTGTAGTTCTTTTACAGTGGCAGGATGTTCTGGCATGCCCATACTCATTCTCTCTGTATCAGCCTCTCTCTCTCTCTCTCTCTCTCTCTCTCTCGCTCACTCGCTCTCACTCTTGCTCTGAAATAAATAAATAAAAATTTAGAAAACAAAATAGTATATTTATTTATTTGAGAGAGAGAGAGAGAGAGAGAGAGAGAGAAAATGGATACACCAGGGCCTCGAGCCACTTCAAACGGACTCCAGATGCATGTGCCACCTTGTGCGTCTGGCTTATGTGGGTACTGGGGAATTGAGCCTTAAACTGGGGTACTTAGGCTTCACAGGCAAGCCCTTAACTGCTAAGCCATCTCTCCAGCCATTATTTTTTTTAATGAAACAAAAGTAACCATATAGCTTCTTCAGTCTTTTTTTTTTTTTTAGAAATTTCATTCTTGTTTATTTATTTTTCTTAAATTTCACTTTTTAAAAGTTCCTCAGATATGGGCACAACTTAGCCAAGTCCTTTGTAGTTTATTGATGCCCTTTACTCAGGTTTTCAATACCTGACCTCACTTCTTCTTGAGCCCTCATCAAGATGGCTTTACTATCTTTTTTCCTATAACCAGAATTCTGATCATGAGCTCCTAAGTAAACTCTGGAATATTTCACACATTTCCTACAGATTTCCTCTTCTTTTGAGCCCTGAACAGATGTACTCTTAAGGTTGTCTTCACAACAACCAACATATGCTTTCTCTGGCATTCAATTCCAACTTATTCCAAGCTCTACTTGTTACCAGTTCCAAAGCTACATCTATGTTTTCATGATTTTGGTATGCCAACACCTTTCTAAAATTTCTGTCTTCTGGTGCAATTTACTCTGTGATGGTATAAAAGAATATTATAAGCCAGTTAGTTTATTATTAGGAAAATTGAAGAAGACAAGAAATATATTTCTCTAATTCTGGAGGTTTGCTATGTCATTTCATGGCAGAAGGTAGAAGAGGAAGAGAACAAGAGGGGATTAAGCTTGCTTTTATAAAAAGTTCACTCATTATATTTTATTACTTTATATGTTTTACTTATCAAGTACAACCTAGTGAGTGTTTCCTTGCATTTTATCATAGAAAATGACAAGTAGAGATCTAGCATTTTCCCTTATCCAGGGTTTTACATTTGGTGGTTTCAATTTCTTGCAGTCACTCTTGAGATAGTTATCCAGTTCCATGATCATGACATTAATCACAATAGAAGAGTACCCTAAAAATCTTATTATATTTTGTTAGACCCAAATTTATAATACCATTGCATTGGGGATTAAGTTTCCAACACTTGAATTCTGGGATATGGGTTCAAATCACAGAACTGGGTATATCAAAAATAAACTGTCCTCATTTTGTCCTAATATTTTAAGGAGATATTTCACTGAAATCTACAATCAAGTCTGGCCTTAGTTACTCAGTAAAAAAATGAAGGAAACAGGCTCATTGTCTTTCTAAATTAGAGAAACTATTTTTACCTGTAGTTGGAAAAGAAACCATCTTCAGACTTCATAGATTGGGAACTGATCTACCCAGATCCGGTCTGCTGTATACATAGTGATTTCTTCAGAATATAAGCAAAAAATAGATAAAATTGAAGTGAAATCTCATGTTTTACTAGTGCTAAAAGTTTAGAAATACTAATTCTGAGATTATGTATACAAGGCTTATATACCGATTTTTAAAAATGTTACTTGAAAATCACAGCAATTCTAATATAAAAAGTGGGCCTTGCAAGTAGGATAGCATTGTATTAATTCCCATGTTGTTGTGACCCAATGCCTTACAAGAAGATATTTCATGGAGGTTTATTTTAGCCATTGTTCAGGGGAAACAGGCCATCTTCACAGGAAAGGCATGGTTATATGCAGCTGTTTATTCATATTCATACAAAACAGAATGCAAAAAGAGGGAAATTCCAAATGTTTAGCTGACTTTCTCATTGTTAATCATTCTAGGACCCCAGCCCTTGGGATTGTACTGCTCATATTCACATTCAGGACAGGTTTTCTCCCCTCCTCCATGGACATGCCCTCTCAAGTCCATCCAAAGATTTGTCCTAAGCCAATCATTTTCCAGTCAAATTTAACCATAATAGTCATAATATTATTTATGTACAAAGATCTGACAAATTATTTAATAATTTGTAGACATTTAATGTATAGTACCTAATAATTTTGTGTTAATCCTCATAGGGATTGAATGGAAGAACTACAATTCACCTAGAATGATCGCTCTTTTCTCTATGCTCGTCTCTTGTACATTCTTACACAGACACACAAACACGTACCATAGCTGGAAGAAGACAGGGAAGGGTAAAGGTCAAGAGACCAGTAGTCCACAACATAAATATGAATGGATATAAATAGTAGTACAATTTAGCCATTCTTTTCAACTATAAATGAAGTTTTGACCTTTAACACCATCAACTCACATGGTATTCTCATGATCTTTAAAAAGAAAAAGTTATAATGAGGCTGGTTTTGTCATAGCATGGGAAAAGATAAAAAGAACAACACTAATGAAATGCAGCAAATGAAGAATCAAAATAACAAGAACTCTAAAAATGAAAGTAGGATGTGTCAGACTGTATGTCTAGAAAGAACAAGATCTAATTGCCACCACTGAATAGCTCCATGGCTTTGCTCAGTTACCATTCTCATTGTACATTTCTTCATCTGTAAGAACAGACAAAATAGTCTCTTTTAAGCAGAGTTCTCTGGACTATACTGAAGATCAAAAGATACTAAGGACAGGAAAGTGTCTGGCCAAATACAAAGTGTAATATAAATGTAGTCAATACAATTACATTTACTGAAGTGTTTCATGAGCACTTTCACATTCACTTGTGACTGAGGAAATAGGACAAATGTAACAGCATCATAGTGAAACAAGTCCTCATTAACCAGATAAATCATAACCACCACCACTACCATGTCATTTTACAACAATACCATTGCAGAATCCATGGTCCCCCTGAGAAACCTCCAAATTCTATCAGCTTGAAGATTCAGAAAAAAATTTAGCAATTACACTGGTCATAGCATAATTGATTCTTTTATTTTTCTTTTTTTTTCTTTTGGAGAGAGGGAGGGAGAGAGAGAGAGAGAGAATAGACATGCCAGGGCCTCAGCCACAACAATCAAACTCCAGGCGATTGCACCACCTAGTGTTCATGTGTGAACTTGTGCTTGCATCACCTTTGTCTGTCTGACTTATGTGGGATCTAGAGAGAAATCAAACATGCGTCCTTAGGCTTCACAGGCAATTGCCTTAACTGCTAAGTCATCTCTCCAGCCCTGATGAATTATTTTCTATACTCAATGGCTATGATCTGCATTTAAACAACCTGTATCTAGTTGTAGTGTAGTAAAGTTAACATAAATATCTACCATATATTTATAGGAGCCATTGTCTCCCTAGCATTGGTTATCATTGATAAATTAGGACCTATTCTTAGAAGACACAGATTTTTAGTCACAACCTATGTAATGAAAAGGAATGAGAAGCAACATAGTATACTGATTGTGTCATAGAAGGGTCACCCGTCTTTCTGTCAGGCACAGTGAGCTGAGTCACAGCAGTAAAATGCTTGAGGGACCCTAGCTGATCCCATCACAGGAGAATGGCAGTTTGCTCTTCGATTTGTCATTTCTTGTTTTCCTATATTTTAACTTGGTGCTTTGTTGATACACATTGCCACTATCTTTCATTCTACTTCCCCTCACCAATTTCATATGCCATTATCTTCTTTTATGAGAAACTTCTTTTCTGGGAAGCTGGCCTCTAATAACCTCCCCATGTTTATGTCTCCTTTCTGACATGTCAAATGTCTACTATCAACTCACCCTCATTCATTTCTGAAGTTTCTCCTTTTGCATCCAGTGCTCATTTTCCTTGCCATCTATCATTCTAATTTTTATGGGATTTCCTTTTTCATTTCACTAAATGTTGCCTTCATTTATTTCCATGACCTCAGAAAGCCCTTGATTCTGATATTCATATGACTGTGAGCTGTTTATTCCTTTTTAATATAAACAATGTTGAAATTGTATCAGAAAGGTTTTTTTTTCTTTTCTAGCATTTAGCTATTTTGAAAGAGACTAAAACTTTAAAAAACCTAATGTAGCCTGCATATTTTGAAAATGGTCATTCCAAATAATACAGGAAAAGATTGCAGTTCAAGAATTAACTAGAAAAATGAAAACTTGAGACCAAAGTGAATTGTTAGCATCTACAATTCAGTACATAGCTGCTGTGTTTCAAAAAAAAGTACTGAATATTTTCCATTTGTGATGGTTTTAATTTTAGTTCAAGTATTATTATTACTGAATGCACTCAAACTTGGCCATAGATTGCTTCCAAAATGCCTCCTTCAATTAAAGAAACATTCAAGTATGGGACTACCTACTCACATAAAATAACATGGGAGCTTTGCCATTGAAACATAATTTATTTTGTGCCCTTACTTTGAATTCTCTAATAACTGTCTATGATATTTTTCAAAAATGTTCATTTAATTATTATAATACCACATGACACAAAGTAATAACAATAGAAGTGGGCATACAGTATAGGAAGTGTATGTCCTATTATTGCAACTTTCCTTTAAGTCTAAAAACAATCATACCCATTAAAATATATATTTATTATAATCTGTTTTAATAGAAAGAGGCAAAACAGTATGTCATAAGCCATTAGTTATTTAAGGTCTCTCATATTTTCCTAATACATACTAGTCTACCACTGAAAGTCTGGACAGATTTTATGTACACCAAAACAGACAACTTTCCCAACTTTTATATGACCAAATTGACAAAAACAAATAATAAATCAAAATTAATAATTACTAAGATAAAAAATACAATGTCCACCAAACAAAGATAAATAGGTATATAAAAGACATTATATCATAAAAGTATAAGCCCTAGGTAGAATGCATGACATTCTTATGTAGATAAAAGCTGAGCTTAAAAATACATCTGTAGTTCATTTATAGAGCCTATAGGCCCTGTAGTGCTCTCCCTCTCTCTCTCTCTTTCTGCTTGCAAATAAATTAATAAAGTATTTTAATAAATAAATAGAGGGCTGGAGAGATGGCTTAGTGGTTAAGGTATTTGCCTATAAAGCCAAAGGACCCATGTTCAATTCCCCAGGACCTATGTAAGCCAGATGCACAAGGTGTCGCACATATCTGGAGGCCCTGGTGTGCCTATTCTCATTCTCTCTCTCTCTCTCTCTCTCTCTCTCTCTCTCTGTCTGCTTCTTCCTCTCTCTTTCTCAAATAAAAATAAACTAAAATTTATTTATATGTATATGTATATATATATATATATATATATATATATATATACACACACACACACACACAAGAAGGCAGGGCTATAGAGGAAAAAGCAGAAAGTCGAAGGTACGAATAAACATAAAGAGCAAGGTAAAGTGATTTGAAATTAAAATGGTCAAATGAGGACTAGGAGAAATACACTATTCAGTAATGAATAAAAGGTTCATATACATGTATAAACAACAAACATAATATATATTTGTGCAAAATCATCATTAGTGATATTCATAAACAACCATAAGTGGTATAATAATTATAAGCATACACAATGCAAAGGAAAACTCAATTGTCAGAAGTCAAATTAAACACCTACACATGAACAGAATAGAAATCCAAATGGTTCATGCTTAACTTAAATGACTGTTAAGGAAATGAAAGCACAATTTTTTTTTGTTGTTTTTTCGAGGTAGGGTCTCACTCTAGCCCAGGCTGACCTAGAATTCACTATGGAGTCTCAGAGTGGCCTCATACTCACGGCAATCCTCCTACCTCTGCCTCCCGAGTGCTGGGATTAAAGGCATGTGCCACCACGCCTGGCTTTGAAAACACAAATTTTATTTAAATATTACTATGTATCCAAAAGAACAGTTAAAAAGACTGAAAATGACAAATAATGGTTAAGATGATGTGTAGCACTGGAAAATCTCAACTATTAATGATAGAAGTATACATTGATATAACCACTTTGAAAATCCAATTTGAATTATCTTAATTTAAACTTTAAAGTTTATTCCATGATTATTGTCATGTTTTATCATCATAACAAACATACTGTTGAGTGGAGTAGAAAATTATAAATAAATTCCACCATGGAAAAAATATCAACAAGGACAGAATCAAACAAACTGGGGTATAACTTCACTCTACACATGATCTTACAATATTTCTCTTAGTTATATATGTGATAATAAAATACACACTTAGACACCTGGAACACCATCATACCCAAAGACTAAAACCTAATATCTATTCACAGAAGGAAATTGTGATATATTCACAAAAGAGGCTGCATTTAAATGTAATGCAGATGAAATTTGGCCATCATAACATTGAGGGAAAAGGCCCAGACACAAAAGGATACGTTATATCATGTATCTACAAATGATTGCATACCCACTATGTACATACATACTAAAGAATTCTGATTGTATTAAGTTTAAATGAATAAACACTGTGATGTCTAGGGATATGGAAAATTATAAAGGAAATTAAGGCAATTATCACTGTAACTGTTAGGACACTGATATTTGTAGGTAGAGATAACTACTTTGAAGAGAATATTGGTAGGTTTCTCTAGCCTCTTCATCTGAGCTATAGTGGTTGCATAGTAATGTTCACATCCTGAAAATTTCCTACCTCTATATTTTGTCCCATGCAGTCTTCATACATATAGGTTTTAAACAATAATTTTTTAAAAAGATGATAAGTAAAGAAGGACAAAGTAGTAGTAATTTCTAGAGGAAACCTGGGACTAGTACTGGAATACACATTCTTCAATGAGAACAAACCTTGATTCTTGAACCACAGTACTATATCACCTCTGCATTTGTTTGACAAAGCAATTACAAAGCAAAAACAGTTGCAGAACAAGAGCCAAACTAGAAAGAAACTTTGTGAAACCAGTTTCAATTACACTAGAAAACTGAGAACCTTCCTTGAAAGTCCTTTCCCCTATCAAAGGGGTTGGGATTGTTGACACACATACCTCTAACGAAAGCACTTGGAAGGCTGAGGTAAGATGATCCCCAACCCTAGACCAGCCAGGATACATAGAGCAGATGTGTCTCAGAAAACTAATAAACACATCAACAGCACATGTTTAGAGAGACTAGGGAGATGGCTCAGCAGGTAAGAGTGCTTGTTGAGTGAGCATGAGAACCTTAATTCCATAACCAGCACCCACATCATAGGACTCCCCAGTGCTGAGCTAGGGATAGATAGAGACAGGAGAATTGCTGGGGCTCTAATTGCAACTCCAGGTTCAGTGAGACACTCTGTCTCCAAGCAAATAAGGCTGTAGAGTGATAGAGGAGGACACCTGACATTCTTCTCTGGCCTGTGCACATGCGTATATAGGGCCCAGGTATCTGCATGCGCACACACACACATGTTCATAGACAACACATAAAAGACATGTCTAACATTACATGAATATTCCAAGTGGACCTTTACAGCCATGTTAGAATTAGATCTAAGAGTCCTTTGCACTTGTTTTCTGAATAAATAATATTGCAGTCAGGTTCACACAGCTGGCAGAAAACACCGAATCAAGAGCAGCTTGTGGGAGGAAAGGGTTATTTTTGGCTTACAGACTCGAGGGGAATCTCCATGATGACAGAGGAATGTGGACATCACCTCCTGGCCAGCATCAAGTGGACAACAGCAACAGTGCCAACACTGGAAAGGGGAAGCTGACTATAATACCCATAAGGCTGCCCCCAGAAATACACCACCTCCAGGAGGATCCAATTCCCAAATTGCCACCAGCTGGGACCTAGCATTCAGAACACATAACATATATGTTTATGGGGGACACCTGAGTCAAATCAGCACAAATAATAATAGACTTTAATCTTTTCTCTCTTTTCTGAAATTTGTCTTTTTTTATTTATCATTTTGTATTATAAATATATTTTGCATGGACACGTCATGTATTGGTACCATCATTTCCCTTCTCCCTGCCCCCATTCCATTGAGGACCCTCCATAGTGGGGTTGCTGGTATTCACCATGGGGTTGTGGGTTATGAGTTATAAGAATAGCAGTCAGTCACTGGGGAGGCGAGGCAATGCCTCTGGTTATGCCCTCCCAACCTGTGGCTCTTACAATCTTTCTGCCTCCTCTTCTGCAAAATTCCCCGAGCAGTAGTGGGTGAGGTTTAAGATTACTTCAGTGATGAACTCTTAGGAGCCTCTGGATTTTGTTGAGTACCCTCAGCATCTGTCTCCTTCTTCCTGATGCTGATTGTCAGGCTCACCGTGGAAGCAGCACTCTTGCTCATTTCCCATTTCCTCTGTGGTTTCACAAGGAACTTAGTCTTTTCACTTAGAGCCAGATGTGATCAAACAATAGGATTCATAAAGGGATCCCTTTTTCTTATATTAGCTTCAGAAAAGCTTCTAAGATTGTCCCAAGAAATGGTCCTATCAATCTGTCATTTGCTAAGTAAACAGAACAGATTTGACGTAAGTCTTAATTTTATGAATTTTATTTGTCTGTTTTCAGCAGGAGGTAAAATGTGCCAAATCCTTACTTCATTTTCACTCTAAGGTTTAAATACAAATAGCTGTTCATCCAAGTTTTGGACCACACAGTACAGAACTACTTAAGGCCCAGGAACCTGTCACTTCTGCTAATGACTTCCGCTAGGCTATGAGGAAATGCTGCTTGCATATCGCTGATCAGTTGACCAGTTTTGATTAATGGTGACAATGAAAGAGAAAAAAAAATCTCACAGGAAATTCACCTCTGTCCTGAAAACACATGGACTCAGTTTGTGGAAGAGTTTAGAAACTCCTTTTATTAGGAATTCTTCAAAGTCCAATAGAGACAACTTCTCCATGAAATATTAAACTCACTGAAGAAACTAGGCAAGAAATACTTTTACTAAAAGGGCATTAGTGGGACAAATTTCAATGTTTGGACAAGGGCTATGATTAAATGATATTATATGTAATGGTATTTTCTGATTATGTTGTAGTTGTATAAGAAAATATCCTTGATTTTAGGTCACACACTGGAGTTTTAGGAGTAAACATAAAACATATTCAAAAGTTGCCTTCTAGTAGCTCAACAAAGATATCTAAACCTACATTTATAGGAAGACAAAGTATGCAAAAGAGAGAAACAATGTAGTGAAAGGTTAGCATTTGGAGAATCTGAATGAAATGTATAGGGAAATTATTTATAGTATTTTTTTGCAAATTTTCTATGTGTCTGATATTATTACAAAACTAAAATGTAAAAATAAATGAGTACATGAGCCAAAGTATTGGATTAGTAACTCTTAGATGACTCTTTGATAAAATGAAAGTATATAGGTGCAGCAAATGGTAAAGTGTATAACTAGGGACTATACTACTTGATTTTCCTGAATATCAGTTATAGCATCTTTCAACAAAAAGAGGCTAACGATGGTACCAACATGGCTGTTTACACACTGAGTATGTACATAGCTAATAAAGAAAAAAATGTATTACACAATCATTTTCCTGTGAACAGCTGATATAGTTATAGTAATATCTAATTTTTTATACATATATGTAATTGCATGTAAATGAGTATTCAGCTGCTATTTCTTAACACATCACATTTTCTAAGCATGTAACCTCTGTAGTTGCCCTTTCTTACTAGACTGTAGTGTTCCTCCACTTGATAAATGTAATTTACTAAAACAGTTTCATATTTTTGTAGGTTTGAATGACTTGAAGTTTTTATCATTTGTAAAGAATAAATACTGTTACCTTATTAAAAATATGCTGATTAGACAGCATTTGAGAACTAGTCCAATTGTAAATCAACATGGTTCAAAATCTTGTTTGTGCCTTCCTTTTCAACTTGCTGATTGTAATGATTATAGAAATAATGGTAACAATTCACATTTATTAAGTAAGAATTCTATGGTTAACACCCTCCTGATATTTTAGTATATGAATGCATTCAGTCTTCACAACAAACAACATATTTGTAAATACAATTATCATTTTCATTTTGTTAAAGAAACAGGGCAAAAGTACATGACAAAATATACTTTAAGTGATGTAAATGGTCAACAGGCAGTCAGAAAATATTTTCTAAAATTGGCTATATGGTAAATACTATAGTTTTGGCATACAATATAAGTCTCTTCATTTGTTTCATTTATATAACTCTTTAAAATAGAAATGTTCTTAGCAACACACAACAAGACACACCACAAAACATTGGGCACTACAAAACAAATACGGGATAAGATTTTACCTATAAGTTTACTGGTACCTTATGGTAGTCTAACTCTTTTTTAAGGGAGGAAAGGTTATTTTAACTGATGGTTTGAGCATCCAGTCCATCATAGCTGTGGTGGCAGGATTGTGACACACCTGGCCACATTGCATTTGAAGTCAGAAAGCAGAAAGAGAGAGGGAGAAAGAGAAAGACAGAGAGAACTGTACTCAGCTTACTTCCTTCTTTCTTCCTTTTTCAGTCAGTACATGGGATGATGCCAACTACTTTCAGGGTGGGTCTTCCCAACTTAGTTAAACCTCTCTGGAAACAACTAACACAGAATGATATGGGAGTTTGTCCCCTAGATATTTCTAAATCCTTTCCAAGTTGACTAGGGATGGTTAAACTTGTAGGCATCTCTGTGAAAAAAGTAGTCATTGTCTTCATTCTTCAGATGAGGAGACTTAACATAGATAAAGAGAATCCCACCTGACCAATAACCAAATGATATAACTGGAAAGGGAGCTGCAGTGATTATATCAATCTATTTTACAGATGAGTAACTGAGATGTCAAATCAAACCATTGCAATCTGATCTAAGATTACACCTCTATTCTCTCTGACTCCTTATAAAGTGCTCGTGAAATCATAGTTTAATATACTTAGACACATAATGGGAAAATATAAAGTATGTCATGAACTCATATTTTAATTTTTACCACTGGCATGACGACTAATAATTGACTTTAAATCAATCTTGAAAAAAAAACGTACAAAATTGTAAATAACAGCGATTGCTTCACAACTAGGTACTATTTAAATTAATTAAACTAATTCAAGTCAAATCATCTATTTTGATTGAGTACCATGTGTCTAGCATTACATATAAACAAAAAGAACTAAGTAAATTCTGCTTTCAAAAGAAAGTCTTGTGTAGAAATATGAAGCTGAAGACCACACTGCAAAACTGAGAAAGAATCAGTGAGGGATGAAGCTATCCCAGGAGTTTCCACAAGAAACTAGCTAGATAGCTAGATCCTGATAGAATGAGGGAGGCCATTTTCCGAGTTTCTTCTATTTTTTTATGTTTTAACACAAAATAAGGACTTTCATTGTGAGTACTGTGGAGATATATATCTCCACAGTGCTTTTTCCTTATTAGTTCCCCTACTTTGTTTTCCTCCCTTGGTGTTCCTGATGTTGACTTTGACTTCTTTTCTCCACATGTATGCATATACACATGTACCCATATAATCACTTGTGTTCCAACACATGTATGAACATGATTACACATATATACATACACATAGATACCACACACACATAAATGAAAAAAAGGATACAAAGAAAATAGAAGCTGGAGCAGTTTCTTTGTCACCCAACCTCCAATCTGGATTTCCCTATCAAGATGGAAGCTCTAAAACCACAGACTATCCCAGTGAAAATGTAAAGCAGTGATGGATCATGATGGCTGTCAAAAATGTGCACTGGGCAGCCAAATAGTAAAGTATTCATCAATTAAAACATAAGGATTCTTGCCCATGTCGTGTTTGGAAAATAAAGCACACCACTGAGCAGGTGGTAAGAGATATTTGATCATTCCTATCTAATGTGTAAATTTAATCATCTTCCCAGCTGGGCCACATATAACAGACACAGGAGAGAGGGTCTTCTTGCCTACAGAGAAACACAATGCTCCTTGGTACTGCTCTTCATCAAACAGTGACCATCAGACATGTGTTATCCCCCAACCCTCAATAATTACTTCTGAACATCTGCTAGTAAGAAATTCATCCCAATGGATTAATTGCATGTTTAGATAAGCAAGTAATAGGTAAAATTGCAACTACAATGCTCACCTAATCACTTGCACAATGCAATGGGAAATATATTGCCTGAGCATTAAAATATTTTTAATTCTACCCCTACCTATATTCTACACTGTCTGGGTAACCCTACACAAGTTATTTCTCCTCTCTGAAGCTTTGTGTTCTTCTTGAAAAAGTGAGACAGTTAAGTTCAATGGTGTCCAAAACGTTTGTCAAGAATTTCCATTTTTATTCATAGGCATATATCTCTTCTTTATTCCAGCGTCATGATCTCTATGAATAAAACACAAACAGCATTCAAGCCTCTATATGTCTCAGACTAACATTTTTCCTATTACATCTATGAAGCTTTCTAAAAAAAAACACAGCATCTCTTTAAATCAAGCTAGTAATTCTCATGCTATGTTCACTTACATGATAATATCTTCTTTCATGCTTTTCCCGCCACTATAAAATATCTGATGTGATCCAAACCTCTCCTATCAGCTTATTCTCATATACTTAAGAGATCTTATATTCAGTAAGCACAAAAGGGGGAAGGTAATGTTAGATGGCACTTAATATAGTAAACTTAGAGTGTTCTACTTCCATAAAACGGTGGTTATAATTTGTCTGTGAAACTACCCAAACTGTAACTGTGGACACTGGAGATAGTGATGCCTTGATCTCACAGTTTCTTTCAGACCAAACAATGTTACTTTATGAAGTAAGTAACATTGTAAGCTTCTTGACAATCTTTTTAAATCTATAAGAGTAGTAGGTTACAGATGCTACCATGTTCTTTGTAGTTGTGGGGAATCATAAAATATCAGAATTCAAAGGATTCCTATGGGCCAGCAAGTCGATGTACCCATGATAATCCATGACCCCCTTGATGTGTAGTCATCTTATTTCTATTTGGTCTCTAACTAAACATTTACAGGGATGGAAAAAGCATTGCCTCACAAGATAGACCATAAAAACCTTGTGATTCAACTTATGAAATTATTCTGAATGTAATAAATAAGATCCCACTATGTACTGATTACTATTTTGGCCATAATTGATATAATGACAAATAAGGCCAACAAATTCCTGAAGTTTCCATTGTACTTATAAGGAAATAAGTAACAAAAGATTGAATAACATAAATAATACAATTTTAGATAGAAATGGTATGATCGTTTTAATGGATGTCCCCAATAGATTTGGGAGTTTTATCCAAGCTTGTAACTTGGCTGGAAGGGTGTCACCGTGGGTAGATCCTAGGGTCAAACCCTAAGGTGTGTTTGGGGGCAGATCTGAATTACAGCCTATGGTATGCAGAGTGCTTGAGTTCTGCCTGGGGTCCCTAGAGTGTGCTTGCTTGTGGTACTGGTGGTGGTATTTCTCTCTGCCTGGATCTGTAAGCTTCAAATAAACTCTTCCTCTTGTAAACTGTGCCTGCTTTGGAAGTTCATCATAGCAAGGTGAAGCTGACTGTGAGAGATGGGTACCGTAAAGTAAAAACATAGTTAATAGAGGCTAGGGAAATGACACAGTGGTTAAAAGAGCTTGCTCTGTAAGTTTGCCCACCAGATTTCAGATCCCTAGTATGCATATAAAGCCACATGCAAAAGTGGTACACACATCTGTAATCCCAAATTCACTGGCAGAAATGGGAAGCAGAGTCAAGAGAATCCTGAAGCTCTTTCAACTTATTTTATTTTATTAAATATGAACTTCACTGTATGAACAAATTGGGTATGGGTCCCATTTCCCTTCTGTTATCCTCTTACATCCTCTCTCTCCCATCGCCATCCCACTGATGGCTCTCCTCACTGGGGTTATTGGGATTCACCATGGAGTTATGAATGTATCAGTTAGTCTCATGCAGCCAGCTAGTCTAGACTTCCCAGCAGCAAAACAAGAGGGACTTTATCTCAAAAGAGGTGGAAGGAGATGACCAACACCAAGAGATGTTCCCCTTACCTCCACACACATGCTGTGGCACAGATACACCCCTCCAACACACATTATCATCACCATACTTATACATACAAAGTCATACACCAAATTAAGAAGGTTGCAAAATAAAAAAAGTAACCAAACGTAGGAGGTGGAGTGGTTCATATTAGTTTATTGGGTTGTGGAATGCCTCTCAAAAGAGAAGAAAATTGAGCTGAGAGCTGAAAAGTTATGAAGAGCTAAATATTTGATATTTGGGGAGGGGGGAGAATGCTCCATGAAAGCAGAGAAAAGAATAACTACAAAGACCATGAGGCCTTTTGTACAGAAGGGTCAAAGTGGTAGTCAATGTGGCTGGACTGCATTGGCCATGTGGGAGTAGCAGAAGAGTCGAGGAAAATAAGTAGAAGCCAAGTATGCATATATATACACACACATATATATATATGAACTTGACATATATTATAATAACAATGGGAAATTCTGACTCATAGGACTGTATTTATACATAGTCCTATACAACTTGTACCAGCCTCTTTAAGACATTGCTTATTTTCCTCATAATTGTTCTCTACTTCCATCCAACCAAAAGTCATGAAATTTTCAACCATTCCTCCTAGACTGTTTTTCGATTCTTTGTTATTCTGATTGTCCTACTCATAGATAACTAGACAACACCAACAACAAACATTTTTTTCTCACAGTTCTAGAGGCTAGAAAGCTCCAGATCAAAGTGCTGGAGGATCCAGGGTACAGTGATGGATTATTTCTGGTTTGCTGTGTCTCACTTCTCATTGTGTCTCACACATGGAAGATAAGAGAAAAACAAGATTCTCTCTCACATATGCCCATTTGGTGTTGTGTGTGTGTGTGTGATGCATGAGTATGTGTATGCATACACTCATGTGGGGGGAACACATGTGTGCAAGTGCACTGCATATATATATATATATATATATATATATATATATATATGTGTGTGTGTGTGTGTGTGTGTGTGTGTGTGTATGTGTGTGTGTGTGTGTGTGTGTATGTGTGTGTGTGTGTGTGTGTGTGTGTGTGACCTGAAGTCATCATCAGATAACTTCCTCATTCACTATTCACATTATTTGAGGCAGGTTTTAACTGTACCAGCTATCCAGCAAGCCTTAGGGATCACCCTGCCTCTTCCTCCTCAGACCTGGGATTACAGGCATGCACCAACATATCCATCAATTTATGTGGATACTGACAATCCAAAATCACATCTTCCTGTTTGCATGGTAGATACTTAATCCACTAAGATATCTTCACAGCTGATTATACACACACACACACACACACACACACACACACACACACACATATAGATATCGTTTTTCATACAGCACTAATCTCATTCATTAAGCCTACACCTTCATATCTTCTGAAGACTCCACCTTCAAATTTCAGCATTTTGAAGAGTTAGAGTTTTACATATTTATTGCTGAAGAATATGAACATCCAGCCCTTAGTACCTATTGTCTTCTTTGGGTCATTCTTTAGTTTGCTGCTATCCTTCCTCAATTGGTATATATTAGATGAAAACTAAATGTTAGCTGAATATACAAACTACATGATATGCTTAACGCAAAGTACAGTAGGACAAGCTCTTTCACTGTGCTGGTCATAATAGTTCTGTTAATTATAACCCAAGCAACATTCTTCTTAGAAATCAAAACCTTAATTTCTTGAAGCATCAGGAATCTGTGTCAAGTATACCAAAGGTGTAATGGAAGCTGGTTTTCATTGAAATTTGGGTCAGCAAGCACATCTGTGTACCCTTGTCAATTTCAACTGTATCCCCATATGAATACTAGGAAATGTGATATAAGCACAGCCTTTGTTTATATATGCTTATTGTATCAGACTTTGGCATTACCATTTGATCATATCCAAACTCAAAAGGTATAAGTGAATTTAGGGAAGAGGTGAGCCATACATGATGGTGGATGCATGAATGGGACCACACAAGACTAGAAAATTTGCTCAGCAAACACATTCACTTACACTCTAATATAGATGGTTGTTGATAAACAGTACTAGTTTGTACAGTTTAGTATAATGTAGCCATAACTTACAAGTATTCTGCCTATAGAGTTCAATCACAAACTCTTCCCCCAACACATATGTTTGTGACACACAAATACCAGCATAAGAGTTCAAATCTTGGCAGTTTAGTGTAAAAAGGTTTAGACCAATGTCCTAAAGCCATGATCTGGTCATTGGGGCTTTATGTCTAATACCATCTGGCTCATATTCATTTAGCTTTCTTGGACTCAAGTAAATCCTCACTCTGTATAGCACAGGGCCTTGCACAGTACACAGAATGCTAGATCAATCAAATCCAAAAACAAATGTTACACACACAAAGCCTACACCTGCTTAAAATGTTCTTTTGCTCTATTTTCCTTCAGATCTATATGAAATTATGGACCAACTACAGAGCAAAACTGATTTCTTGGGAGAGCCAAGTTTCCCATTGTGTCTAAGGTAATAGGAAAAATATTACCACTCTGCCAAAACTTCCTACAGTTCACTTGTGAATTTTCACAGTAAAGTAAAAGAAAATCATTATCAGCATTCAAAAACAAGTTGTTTTAAATAAAGTTTACATTAATTTATAGACATGTCACACATAAAAACTCAGTTACAACTCCCAATAATTGGTCAGGGCTTATTAGATATTTGTACATATGGATTTACACAGTTTAATATATTTTCTTTAGGTCTGTTATTTATTTTGTCACATTGAGAATGAAATTTACGGCAAATTAAATTCAATATCGCTAACAGTAATGTGTCTAGACTGTAATAAATCACTTTAAAAAATCTACATATTACAAAAAATAATTCCATCTTTAAAATCTTTTCTACCTATAAAAATATAGAAAAAATCTCCTTTCTAAATTCATAATACATGCTTCATTTGCTCATTTTACCCCTTCTCTTTACTTTTTTGTATGCAAATAAAAACTAACATTAATTTTAAAATTTAAAACTCTCCTTGTATTCTCAAATTATGTGAATAGTATATATACTTTATTCCTCAGTGTCTTAGGATTGCATAGAATCAAGAAGAAGAGGCTAAGGGAGGCTCTTTAGGAGTAGAGACATCATTACATAGAACAAAGACACAGAATGTGAAAGAAAGTACCTAGACTCATTCTCTCAATTACTCTCCCACCAAAGAATGGTGAAGTCTTGGAAAGCATCCGATAAGAGGGCATAGAACACATGAGGACATAATTCTTCTTGTTGTTTTGTTGGTTATAAAGACTAGCCTTGTTTCCTACATAATTCTTATTCATCTTGAGAGCTTATCCCTGGAACCCAAGCTATTCTTAATCAGGTAAGATTTTAAAGTCCTAATTTAGTGTTCAAACAGTCCATTTTGAAATAATTCTTACTGCTAGTTGTGTTGTAAACACATGGTACCATTCTATGAATTGAAAATCTTCTTACTTAAACTTTCCTTAATATCTTTAGGTTTTAATTCCTCTATATATTGTATATTGATCATAATTTTCCCTCCTCCATGCCTCTACCCTCCTTTTCTTCACCCATGTCCTATTCCATTTACCACCTTTGTTCCCCCAGAAGTTTTATTTCTATTTGCATGTCATATCATGTCATAAATGTATTCATTTTATATATATATGTATATATATGTGTATATATGTGTATATATGTATATATATATGTATATATATATGGAGAGAGAGAGAGAGAATTAAGAACTACAGATGAGAGAAAACATATAGTACTTGTCCTTTTAAGACAATAATAGTGACTACAGTTGCATCCATTTTCCTGAAAACAATATAACTTTGTTATTCTTTATGGCTAAAAAATTCCAGTGTGTATATATACCTTATTCTGTTTATACATTCCTTTATCATTCGATGCCAAACCTGGTCCTTTAGTTTAGTAATTGTGAATAGTGGTGCAACAAACATTGATATGCAAGTATTTCTCTGATATGATGACTTAGAGTCTTTTGAGGAGATGTCCACAAGTGGTGTAGCTGGGTCATATGGTAGATCTTTTTCTAGTTTTCTGAACTATTTAAATTTTACACCAGCCATGTAAAAGGGTTCCGTTTTGTCCACATCCTAGCCAGTATTTATTATTTGTTTTCTCAGTGACTTCCATTCTGACCCAGCTAAGATGGTGTGGTGATTTGAAAAGGTTTCCTAAAAGACAGACAGAATTCTGTCAGAGTACTTGATGACCCACCAAAGGCTAGTGGTAAGACCCTACTGCTGAAGATACCTTATGTGATTGACATGCAAATTAGAATGGCATGGCTGGAAGTTGGAAGAGAGTCAGTCCCCAGACAGTCAGCGCGTCTAGTGCCAGAAGGTGCTACATGGGCGACTGGGGGAAATTGACCAATATCTGTCAAAGCAACGCATGGTCTAACCTACTTAGCAGCAAATAACTTGTTGTGATGCCCACACAAGTGCAGTGGTGGCACACAGCCATGGTGGGGAACCAACTGCTCTCAATTTGGCTAACTGATCCCCTCGCTGGTATGGGACCCATAGCTGGAGCTGGGAAACAAGTCAGAACCAGATCCAAACGTAAACCCACTCTCCAATATCAAGCTACCATTAATTGTGGGCTACAAGAGAGCCAACACCTATTAAATTCTCTATTAAAAAAAAAGTAAGGGTTATCTCATTTGTCCTGGTGCTAACTTACTCTCCGTTGGAGAATCTGCTTCTCTTTTTCAGATAGATGTAGACCCTAAGGAGAGAGCCACCCCATCATACCTCAAAAGGGCCCTGGCTGGAACTAAGAAAACTTGGAGAAACAAGCAAGGGGGCTGTTTTCCTGATGAACCGGACACCAGCACAAGGGGGAAGGAGATCAGCATAGAGAAAAATCAACTCCTACCAAATCAGAGAGCCAGAGCCTCAGAGGCCCTCAACACCTCATCACTGAAGCAGACCAAAAATGAACCCAACATGGCTCAGGGAAATTTTGCGGAAGAGGGGGCGGAAAGAATGTCAGAGTCACATGTTGGGTCATGATATGCAGAGACATTTAGCTTAGCCATAACTGTGGGCTAACTCCACAATGCATGACCCGTATACCTCAACAAGGAGGGGCCAAGGGGAGGGGGTAGGTCACGGATGAGCCTAATAATGGTACCAAACTGACTGTATTTGCTGAATACAGAACTGACTAATAAAAAAAAAAAAAGTAAGGGTTATCTCATTTGTCCTGGTGCTAACTTACTCTCCGTTGGAGAATCTGCTTCTCTTTTTCAGATAGACGGAGATCCTAAGGAGAGAGCCACCCCATCATACCTCAAAAGGGCCCCAGCTGAAACTAAGAAAAATTGGAGAAACAAGCAAGGGGGCTATTTTCCTGATGAACCGGACACCAGCACAAGGGGGAAGGAGATCAGCACAGAGAAAAATCAACTCCTACCAAATCAGAGAGCCAGAGACCCAAAGGCCCCCAACACCTCATCACTGAAGCAGACCAAAAATGAACCCAACATGGCTCAGGGAAATTTTGCGGAAGAGGGGGCGGAAAGAATGTCAGAGTCACATGTTGGGTCATGATATGCAGAGACATTTAGCTTAGCCATAACTGTGGGCTAACTCCACAATGCATGACCCGTATACCTCAACAAGGAGGGGCCAAGGGGAGGGGGTAGGTCACGGATGAGCCTAATAATGGTACCAAACTGACTGTATTTGCTGAATACAGAACTGACTAATAAAAAAAAAAAAGTAAGGGTTATCTCATTTGTCCTGGTGCTAACTTACTCTCCGTTGGAGAATCTGCTTCTCTTTTTCAGATAGACGTAGATCCTAAGGAGAGAGCCACCCCATCATACCTCAAAAGGGCCCCAGCTGAAACTAAGAAAAATTGGAGAAACAAGCAAGGGGGCTATTTTCCTGATGAACCGGATACCAGCACAAGGGGGAAGGAGATCAGCACAGAGAAAAATCAACTCCTACCAAATCAGAGAGCCAGAGACCCAGAGGCCCCCAACACCTCATCCCTGAAGCAGACCAAAAATGAACCCAACATGGCTCAGGGAAATTTTGAGGAAGAGGGGGCAGAAAGAATGTCAGAGTCACATGTTGGGTCATGATATGCAGAGATATTTAGCTTACCCATAACTGTGGGCTAACTCCATAATGCATGACCCGTATACCTCAACAAGGAGGGGCCAAGGGGAGGGGGTAGGTCACCGATGAGCCTAATAATGGTACCAAACCGACTGTATTTGCTGAATACAGAACTGACTAATAAAGAAAAAAATAAATAAATAAAATAAAAATGCTCCTAGTAGGCTCATATGTTTGAATTCTTGATCCTCAGATTGTAATACTATTTAGTAGAGTTTTGGAACCTTTAGGTAGGAGGTAGAGCTTTGATGGAGGATGTATGCCACTGGGGTGGAACATGAGGTGTTATACCTTGGCTCCATGCCTTCTTCTTTCTCTGTCTGTTTCTCTCTCTCTCTCTCTCTCTCTCTCTCTATATATATATATATATATATATATATATATATGTGTGTGTGTGTGTGTGTGTGTGTGTGTGTGTGTGTGTGTGTGTTTCCTGACTGTGCTGCAATATGATGTTAGCTTCCTGTCCCTGACATGTCTTCCCCTCGCCCCATGATGGACTCTACCCTCTGGTACTAGAAGCCAATACAAATTCTTTCCTTTTCTTTGTTTCTGATTAGGTATTTGTTCATATAAATGGAAAAGTAACTGATACAAATGGAATTGTTTTTTGTGTATATATGTTTGTATGCGTGTGGGTACACATGATTGTGTACGTCCATGCTTATGCAATTCATATAGCAATGTTAGGTGTCTTTCTCAACTGTTCTCAATCTCATTTTTTGAGACATTTTGAGGCAGGGTCTATCACTGGCCTGGAGCTCACCAATTTGGCAAGATTATCTGGATAGCAAGCCCCAGAGGTCCTCCTATATCTACCTTCTCAGTGCTAAATACACTGGAAATATAGGCACATGCTGCCACACCTGAGTTTTATGTGAGTGCTGGGAATCCTCATACTTGTGCTGCAAGGACTTTATGATATACCAGTTCCCAAGATAGAATCTTAATATTTGGATTTGTATATTCATCTGATGGTTAGTGAGGTTGGATATTTTTCCATATTACCCATTTGTATTTCATCTTTTGAGAGCTATCTGTTCATTAATTCATTTATTGATTGGGACAGTTGGCTTTATTCTTGTTTAATTTGTTGAATTATTTGTAGATATTAGTCCTTAGTCAGATATATAGTTATTACTAAATTTTTCTAACCTCAGTTTACTCACTTCTTCCAAAAAGTAGATGAAGCAAGACCCAAAGGAAATAATGCAAGTGGCTGGCACACAAGAAGTATTCAGTAAGTCACCTGATGATTCTTCATTCCTATTACCAGTGGTGCACTTGTAAAGCAGTTTTCCATGAAAAAAATGGCCTGATTTATAATGTTTATTTATTCTCATAGTACAAATATTTCCATTATATCTAATATTAAGCAACCAACAAGAAGTCACAAAAGTTAGAATTCCTAAGGTAAACGCCCAGTTTTCCAGAACAAAAATAAGGTTACTCTACTAGACCACTGTAGTACCCAAACTCCAACTTGTAAGACACTTCGTGCAATTTTATTGAGTCCTTCTATCTTTTTTTTTTTTTTTTGAGATAGGATCTAATGTAGCCCAGGATGATCTCAAACTCAATATGAAGCTGTGGATAGCCTAGAACTTCTGACCATTCTGTTTCTACCACCTAAGTGCTAGGGTTACAGGTAAGTGCCTGGTTTATGCAGTGCTAGGGTTGAACCCAGGGCTTCTTATATGCCAGACAATCACTAAACCAATTGAGCTACATCCACAGCCCAAGTGTGATAATTTTCTTGTTGACCCTAATTTTCTCTCAAGCTCATTTTCTCTCATTCCTTTATCTCAAAAGTAATTCTAGCACACATTACCAGTCTTTGCTGAACTTACATGCTTCCTACTTACTTAGGTCTTGACATGCCACCTGCTTCCAGGGATTTTGTCATCATATCACATCTTCCTGTCATTCCATCTATGCTTCAGGGAACTTTTTAATTATGTTAGACTGTTTGGGTTGCCAGTATGTTCTAGTTATGGCTGGATTCTATCTGAGTCCAGAAACAGGGGCTACTAAAATATAGGAACAGTCTATGAACAAGATCCACTCATGAACAAGAGCACACTCATGTATGGACATGATATTCATTTCTTTGATCTAATTAGCACTTCATTTTTTTTCTATCTGGATAACAAGCACCACCTCTAGATACTGATGGGTGAGTAAAGCCACCATAAACATATCAAGAGTTTCAAGATACTCTGAACACAGCACATTCATAAATAAAAAAAGGTAATATATACTTAATGAACAACTCACAACACATATTCAAACTCAAGCCATGAACTCTGAAGTAATACATCACATAGAGTAAATAAATCCCAATTATTTACTCATACTCTCATGTGGCGATTGGGTGCATTACTTAGTAGCTGGCAAAGCTGGCAGCAAATTGATGCAATTATCCATGCAAGTGAGCAAATGATCCAATTATGTATATAATTATGGCAAAGCATTAATGCTGATAATGTTGAGAAAGATGATTCCATAATGACCGAGCCAGGAAAGAGAAAAGATAATTGGATTTGGAAAATATGAAGCCACCAACAGCATCTGTGGGCAACTGAAAGCTCTTGGATGTTCAAATGACAAAGGTCAGGGGCAAAGAATAGGACTGGTTTCATCAAGATTTTATTTCAGGAAATAAAGGATAAAGCTTAGAGTTCACACAATTAAAAAGAATTAGGAAACACTGAAATTCATGCAGCAGAGAATATAATTATAATCCTACATAGTCTTGGTTGAACATTCCACAAGATTTGAGCATCATAGCATGCTTTTCCCCCTAAACTCTCACTGCATAAATACTGAGTGACTAAGAGGCTCATGAGTGTCCCTCATGGGGCTATTTACATACTTCTAGCCAGGGATATACCTCTGAAGGCCCTACAGTAAAAGTGATAAGGCTCACCAAGGTCTGCATAAAAATTAGGCTTCCATAGAAAAGAACAAAGACTCACTCAAAATAAAACATGCAGTTTCTAATCACACTGTAATATAATATTTCCTTATGATAAAAATAAAAGTGTCTCATCACTCTTCATTTATAAAGCAAGCAGCCTAAACTCTGAAATTGCCATTCACTTGCTTACAAATTATTATTATTTTTTTCTTTATTAGTTAGTTTTGTATTCAGCAAATACAGTCAGTTTGGTGCCATTATTAAGCTCATCCGTGACCTACCCCCTCCCCTTGGCCCCTCCTTGTTGAGGTATATGGGTCATGCATTGTGGAGTTAGCCCACAGTTATGGGTAAGCTAAATGTCTCTGCATATCATGACCCAACATGTGGCTCTGACATTCTTTCCGCCCCATCTTCCGCAAAATTTCCCTGAGCCATGTTGGGTTCATTTTTGGTCTGTTTCAGTGATGAGGTGTTGGGGACCTGTGAGGCTCTGGCTCTCTGATTTGGTAGGAGTTGATTTTTCTCTGTGTTGATCTCCTTCCCTCTTGTGCTGGTATCTGGTTCATCAGGAAATCAGCCCCCTTGCTTGTTTTGCCAATTGTTCTTAGTTTCAGCCGGGGTCCTTCTGAGGTATGATGGGGTGGCTCTCTCCTTAGGATCTACATCTATCTGAAAAAGAGAAGCAGATTCTCCAACAGAGAGTAAATTAGCACCAGGACAAAAGAGATAAAGCTTACTTTTTTATAGAGAATTTAATAGGTGTTGGCCCTCTTGTAGCCCATGATTGATGGTAGCTTGATATTGGCGAGTGGGCTTATGCTTGATATGGTTCTGACTTGTTTCCCAGCTCTAGCTATGGATCCCGTACCACTGAGGAGATCAGTTAGCCAAATTAAGAGCAGTTGGTTCCCCACCATGGCTGTGTGCCACTACTGCACTTGTGTGGGCATCACAACAACTTATTTGCTGCTAAGTAGGTTAGACCATGAGTTGCTTTGACAGATATTGGTCATTTTCCCCCAGTCGCCCACGTAGCACCTTCTGGCTCTAGACGCACTGACTGGGGACTGACTGTCTTCCAACTTCCAGCCATGCTTACAAATTATTTGATCTGTTTTAGCATTCATTACATATTCATTATTGGACAATTACCATGTGGCTGACATTAATACATTTGCAATTAAATACAAAATGAGGGGTGGAGAAAGGTCCAGAGATTAAGGACCTGCCTTCAAAGCCTAATAACAAGGGTTCAATTCCCCAGTGCCCACATAAAGCTAAATGTACAAAGTGATACATGCATTGGATGGCACAATTCCAATTCCCCAGTTCCCACATAAAGCCAGATGCACTAAGTGGCACATGCAACTGGAATTCATTTGCAGTGGCAGGAGTCCCTGTCGTGCCTATACTCATTCTCTTTGCAGGTCTCTCTGTCCCTCTCTCAT
Source organism: Dipus sagitta (assembly GCA_036346955.1). NCBI lineage: Eukaryota > Metazoa > Chordata > Mammalia > Rodentia > Dipodidae > Dipus > Dipus sagitta. Next base: position 112,064,975 of record CM070776.1, on the reverse strand, counting down.
AAATAATAAATCAAATGTAGAAATGCTCTGGAGAGGAGGGGATGAAGCATATTCCTAAAATAATTGGCTTTGGCTTGTAACTCCCAGTACCAGAAATTGGTAACAACACACACTGAACTGTTGGTTGGAGAGACTGCCAAGATCCCCAGAACAAGACAAGCTTCTCTCAAAGCCCACTTGATTTTAACACCTGAGGTAAAAGGTATGCCTCTGTTGCTGAAGATATCACATGTTGCAGACACAAAATACCAGAAGATATGACTGGAATCTGGAAGGAGGCCAGTTCCCAGATGGTTGACCCTATAGTTCTGAAAAGCTCTACATGAGCTGCAAGGGGAAAATGGCCAACAACATTGTGAATAAACAGGAGACACAGTTATATGAAATCAGCCAGCCTGACAAGATGTACACACCTGTGCAATAGTGGCACCCAGCCTAGGAGGGTAACCAATTACTCTCTGATTGGCTAAAAGACCAGGTCAGAGGAAAGGAATCCGTTGATAGTGCTGGAAACAAAGTCAGAATTCTATGGAGTCCAGGATCATGGGCTCCAGTGAGAAGCTATCACTAGTTTTTGCCCCAACTCCCTCTTAATTAACTGTGCTCTTGGATTGACCAACAGATCCACTCAGTGGGAAGGACAACATATCTGGAACTGGGAAACAAGTCAGAATCATATTCAGATAATGATTCTGCTTTCAATTGTCAAGCTCTCACTAATCTTGGGCTATAAGGGTGTCTACACCCTTTAAATTCTTTCTAAATTAATAATGTTTATTCCATTTAACCAGTGCTGACATCACTTTCCATTGGAGAATCCACTTCCCTTTTTCAGAGCAGAGCTGGACCTGAGGAGACCCAGTGCACTCCACCCAGGGCCCAGCTGACACCACAGAGGAATTGGGGAAATGAACAAGAGTGCTACTTTCTAGGTGAATCGGATATCAGCACAAGGGTGAAGGAGATAGATACTGAGGACCCTCAATACTACCAAAGCAGAGATCCAGAGGCTACTAAGTGCCCATCACTGAAGTAGACTTAAAATGCTCCCAGCATGGCTCAGGGAATTTTTGTGGAAGAGGGGTGGAAAGATTGTTAGAGCCACAAGTTGGGACATTTTGCACAGAGACATTACCTCTCTCCCATAACTGACTGCTGCCCCCATAATGCATGACCCACAATCCCCATGGGTTTGACCTGCATCTCCAATGAGGAAGGACTCTTCAGAAAAGGGCAGGGAGGAGGGGAAGGGTGGTACCAACATGTATTGTTTACATACTAATTATGTCCATTTATAATAAAATTTTAAAAATCACATTGGAAAATAAAACAATAACATATGCATAGTAATACATTAGTTTGAAGAAACAGGGAAGGATGTAGAGGTAAAATAATAGGGGTTCTATATTAAACAAGATATTTAGAGGCCTGGATGCAGAATCTGAATTTGAATGATCTGAGAAGGCAAGAGTTGTGAATATCTGTGAGAAGAATGTTCTGAGCCCTGAGGCAGCTGTATATTTTAAGAGTTAAAGCTTAGCAAGGACAAGAAACATAGGGAATTAAATTAGAAAGCAGGCAAAAGGTAAGTCACATGAGAGGTTGTAGGCCATGGCATGGAGTTTGCTTTTGGATTTTTCCTGGACTTAACATATAGACAACTACAAAAAAAGAAAAAAAAAACATTATTTTAGTTCAATTTATTCATTGGTTTATAAGTTATCTTCCAGTCTATTTATTTTAATAACTCAGTAAAGACCCATGAATTTCCTATCAAGCTCCCAAAGTGGAATGTTACCTGTGTTCCTCTATTATATCATCCATAACTCCCTTGAAGTAGTCCTTATTCTAAGTTTTACATTAGATTACATTACATTCCCTTCCTTATATATTTTGTTATACATATGACACATATATAGTCTTTAAAACATTTTAATTTTTTTGAAATTTCCAAAGGTAGTGCATGTGTTGCATCTTGAGCCTTGTTTATTCACTCTATATTACTAAGATTTGTTAATATTACTGCTCATAGTTCTAGATCATTCCTTTTGACTGTTGTTCCAACATGAACATTCCTTCAGTCATTTATTAATTCAGTTATTAGTGGGAACTTGATTAGCTCCTCATTTTTTGCTAATATAAATATTGTTGTCAAACACATAGTGGTGGGTATCCCCTTCAGTTGATATATTATGTTTGAAGTTCTTGTAAAATATATCAGCTACTCTTCTCATTGCTGTGGCCTAATACCTAATAAGAAGCAACCAAAGAGAGGGATATTTATTTTGGTTCATTGCTTGAGAGTACACTACATCAGGGCATATAAGGTTTGGAGGCAGGGACATTAGGCATATGGTTACAATGTATCTACATACAGGAAGGAGAGGAAGAGAGAGAGAAGATAAAGAAGAGAAGAGTATAGAGGAGAAGAGAAAGAAAATTAGTATATAAATGGTGGTACTCAACTCTCTTTCTCCTTTCTTCCCTTTTTATTCATTCCAGGACACCAGCCCATGGGATGGTACTTGCCAAACTCAAGGTGAATCATTTAAACCTCTCTAGAAACACCCTCAGACACACACGTCTTTCCTAGGTGATTCTAATTTTTATATTTTGTTTATCTACTTGAAAGAGAGAATATGGGCATTCCAGGGCCCCTAGCCACTACAAACAAACTCCAGATGCATGCTCCACTTTGTGCATCTGGCTTTACATCAGTACTAGATAGTTTCCCTAGGTTATGCTAAATCCACTCAAGTTGACAGTGAAGAGTATCTATTACATAAACAAACCTAGCATTCATACTAGTAATAAATTGTACAAATGTTCATATATAAATGTAAATGCTGTATCACAAATGTTTTTAATATAAACCACAGCTGTTTTACAACACGTCTTTACCAAATTATATTCCTACCAGAAATGTATAAGAGATGTTCTATATACATCATTGCTGACACTTGATATCAGGATCCATCCATTTTACAATCAGAAGGAAAATGAAATAACATTTGGTCCTGACTAACCTGAATGTCCCTGGACATAAGTGATATTATATTTTATCTTAATATGTTTATTGAGCATGTATAGTTCCTTGCTTTGGAAGCATATAATCTTCTCTTTTCTATTTCTATGGTTTATTTTTCTTGTTTTGCAATTTTCTTGTTTTCTTTAAATACTTTTGAGACTCAGATACTGTTATTGTATATGTTCCAAATACATGCTTTATTCTAAGTAGGTTGATTGACTTTCAATTTTATTTATAGTGTTTATTAATGAATAAAATATCTTTAATCTATGCTATGATGTCAGCAAGAGAGAGGAAAACAACTTTTCAACACTTGTCTCTTCACAAAAACATCAATTTGAACAGCTATTCACATGTGAAAATACCTTTTCAAAAAGTTAAGAGAAGCCAGACATGGTCACTCACAACTATAACCTCAAAATATCGGGTGCTGTGATCGGAGGACTGCTGTGTTGAAGGCCACCCTGTGCTGCTATATTGAGTTTCACAATGTCCTGGGCTATATTGTGAGGATCTGTCTCAAAAAAAAAAAAAAGAGTTTCATATTACCCATATTACTTCTCCACAATCCAGACAACACAGTTCAGAGAAAGATAATCTCCAGGGGAGAAAAGAAGGATGAATTGAGCACCAGGCAGTCATGAATTCAAGTGACAGGACTGTTCCAGTGAAGTCTTCAGTCTGGCTAGAAGCTGTCTCCCACAGTCCCAGGCTGCAAGCCAATTCTGAGAGCTCTAGGCTAAAGGCTCACCTACCCTAGCAATAAGTTGATTCCCACGGGTTCAGACTTCATCTTAGACATTATGGAAGCCCATATCTAAAAATTCAATTTAAAGGCCAATTCTTACAGAGCAATTAAACTGGACCATCCCAGTGAAAACTAGCACCATACTGTATAGCCTATTTATATGTAGCATTCAAGCACTCCTCATTTCCCATTGATTGAGGCATCTCTTGAGCAGGACATCTTGAGAATAGCCAAAGAACAGCTAGATGAGTGATTTGGGGGCACTTTGGTGGGAGTAAGGGAAATTAAGTGGGTCAAGTTTGATCTTGTCAGGCTCTAGTCTTCCAAAAGTATGGAGAGATTTGAGTGTCACCAGACCAAAACTCTATGAATCTTCATTCCAAGAATAGTAGTTTTAGGGCTATAGAGATGGCTCAGCAATTAAGGTGCTTGCCTGCTTCCCTAGGACCCATGTAAGCCAGATGCACAAGATGGCTCATGCATCAGAAGTTCATTTGCAGTGGTTGGAGGCCCTGTTGCACCCATTCTTTCTCTATATCCCTATCTCCTATCTCCCTCCCTCCCTTCTTATTTTGCTCTCTCAAAGAAGTAAACAGAAATAAAATATTTATAAAAGAATAGTAGCTATATGTATACAAAGAAAAGATAAAACTTCAAAAGGATTCACCCAAGATAAAGTAATTCCAGAATGACCAAAATTTAGAAAGCATTAACAATCAGAAGATAGGGATAATATATATTTTTGACTTAACAACTCTTTTTGTTAGCCTACAAGCATATAATTAGGTTTCAGTGTGGCATTTTTTCATAAATCTTTTGTTTCCCTTTCCTTCTTCTTTTCAACTCCCTTTGTAAGCTCCTCCTACTTTTATGTCACATGTAACCTTTTGTCCTTCCCCCTGTTCTCCACTCCTCTTCTTCTCTCATAATCTCCTATCTAGCTTCATATCCCATACCTTTCTTTCCTCCCTTTGCTTTACAAACAAATATTCAAAGTTAGGATCCACATGAGAAAACATGATATTTTATCTTTAGATCTCTAAAAATATCTTTTTCTGGATACCTCATTCATCATTACAGTGACAGTATTATTGTTTTTTTGCCGTTGGCTGGCTACCCTGGTACTAATTGGTCACCTGGGTGCTCTGTCCACTTTATATCTGCCACACACCATTGAGATCTAGTTCCATCTTTTAGAACATCTCACCTCCCCTAGTCATAGTTAAGCCTTCTATGGCCTATAATATAAAGGAAAAACAATCTATTTTATATTATATAAAACCATATCATAGTTTTCATTCACTTCTTTCAGGAGAAATTATCTTGATTATTTCTATGCAGAAAGAATGAAAATGTTTCCCCTATAAATTGATGAGGCAATTATTTATTTTCCTTAGCAAGAAAAATGTGAATACATTGACTTTTACATTATTCAGGATTGCCATATGTAGCTATACAATGAACACCATGCCCCACTATACGCCTACGTAACAATGACCACAGGAACCAGAGAACTTCAACAGATCAATGTGCAATGACGATGGTTAGTTCTAATTGGCGAACAATTCCAAGGGTCCAAAGACATATATAGTCATAATTACTGTGTTCCCTGGTGTTCAAATGAATGGCACATTAAAATCTAAAGTATCTGAATGATTTAACACAGCAGAAAATTCATGTAGTACAATTAATTATAGTTTTGATAACATAAGATTCTTATAGGAATTATTCAACTCTAAAGAGACAGGAAAATACCACCACACTTATGGATGAATATGAGTGGAACCCAGATGGTTCAAGCCATAAATGGTATACAATTTAAAATCACAGTCCATGCAACCCACTTAAGAAACACTTATTCACAATCACCGACATTGACACTGCTTTCCCACCTATAGAGTACATGGATTTTACTTGCCTTCAAACTCCTATCCCTCTTTAAGTACTTTGCCATAAACCTTGGTTTAACCTCACTTGATAATATATTGTCAATCTCCTCATATTTTTTCATTCTCTTGCTTCTTTTTTCATTCTATGATGTATGCCACAAAGGCCTAAGAACCAGTCTATCCAGGCTCCAGAAAGATAGTCTATTTCAAGGGAGGAGGAAAGTGTCCAAAGATTCCCATGTTTCCAACCTTTTTGTCCCCTACATATGTACTACAGTTTAATGATTTTCTTAGGGTATAAAATGGAGCACTGTGCCTACATATGGATGCATAACAAGCTTGGGCCTAGTTAGGCTAGTACTGATAGTAGACATCAAATAGCTATCCAATTCCTACCAAAAGCCAAATCAAAACAAATAATAGTTGAGAAATGCTATTAATCTTTTAAGGACCTCTACAGTATCTGCATTCACGTAGACAAACCAGAAGTCAATATAACATTGCTAAAATTCTAGTTCTCTGTCAAAATGCTATAACTGAACTAGGAGTTAATATGTTGTATTATCAGGCAAGGTTGTTTAGTAGTACTCAAAAGGCACTATGGGTAAGAGTTATGAGAGAGCAAGAAAGTTAACTGACAATGCAAATTTTTTCTCTGTTGACTGGGTAAAGATTGTCTATGGAACTGATATGTAGAGTGAACAATTTACTTTCAAAACAAGGATATTTTAATGTGTTTATTTATTTGACAGAGAAAGGGGAGGAGAGAGAATGGTTGCGCCAGGGCCTCTAGCCACTGCAAACAAACTCCAGATGTGTGTGCCCCCTTGTGCATCTGGCTAAAGTGGGTCCTGAGGAATAGAACCTGGGTCATTTGGCTTTGCAGGCAAGTGCTTCCCCCACTAAACCATCTCCAGCCCCAAAAAGGATATTTTTAAGAGTAAAGATAGATACTGTTAATTCATCAGGAAGATGAGCATAAATCAGGAATGCCTTTGGCAAAGAACAATCTATGTTCACCATTTACAGACATTTAGCTCTCTTGCTCACTTGGACTAAACAGATATTTTGATGGCTAATCTTCACTGTCAGCTTCACTGGATGTAGAATCACCTGGGAGAAACACTTTGAGTCTTTGAGGGCTTTCCCAGAGTGGTTTAACTGAAGAGGAAAGACTGACTCTGAATGTGGGCAGAATGTTCATAAAGTAACCATTTCTTCTTTCGTTCTTCTTCCTACTTATCTTCTTTGTTCCTCCCTTTTCCTTTTTGAGACAGAGTTACTATGAGTGCCCTTTTTTATTGCTATCTGCTTTTGATCACTTAACACTTCTGACTTCACGGAATAAATTTAAGTTTATTAAACATGCTTTTCTAACATCTAATTTATGTGCCAATAGGCTGATGACAAACTTTGCTTTCCTTTTATCCCTCACAATGGCAGAAGCTCATTGTTAAGTTCTGATGTGCATCTTTATTCTATGAAAGATTATCCACAGATGTGGTATTGTTTATTCTTGTTCCTTTTTATCAGAGACCTTTAATTGTAGTCATAAATCTTTGGTAACTATATTATGTACCACATATATGCACATGGCACTGAATATCCTCCATGCACAATGCTTCTGATTAACCTATTATATATTTAATATAATCTGTAAGCAGATGCTTATAAAACATATGAAGTTGAACTCCCAGTTGAAAGCACCACCCATTTATTTGGAAAAAAATTAGCCAATATTGACACTGAGTATTAATGCAGTTTGGTAGCTCAAAATTCACTGTTTGGAAATAAGAAGTCTTTATACAGCTCAGGCTTCAGTTCCACAGAAAGTGAATTTAATGGAAAGTATTTCCTGATGCTTTAACTTTAAATTGCTCTCTCTTCAACCCCAGCCTGTCAAGTAGTTAATGATCATAAACAAATGCTTGAATGCACTAGAAAGATTGCTATTTAAAGCAAAATTACAGTCAATCTTCTTGTAGAGCAATTTTTTTTCTGGCAATGGGAATAATCATCCCCTAATTCACATGGTTTGAAAAAGTTTATTTTAATATATGGTCTCTAAAAGCTGAGGTTTTCCTTCAATTCAGGTCAACAGACATTTACAAAGGGTTTTGAATAATCTCTCCTCCCTTTCACCGAAGTAGACAAAGGAAATATGCCCACTGGATCAGGGGCAATCTCTAACAATCCCCTGCGCACTAGAGGTAGGATCACAGTGCAATAGAGTGGTAATGTCTGCAAAAGCCATGCAGGATATGGGTGAGAAAGGCAAAAGAATAAATCCTAGAGAAGGGAGTTTTGTTGTCATAAAACAATAGGTGCCCTTCTATAGCATAATATATATATATAAAAAAAGAATGTTAAAGAGCAGATCACGTCCTTAAAAAACCTTGTCATTTGTATATTTCTGAGAGCTCATTTTCTTTTAATTTGGGGTATAAAAAGACAAGAATCTTAACATTTTGATTTGGAGCTCTTCAAATCTAGGTGAATATAGGTAACTGTACTACTCAAGTAGATAGTTTCACTCAGGGATTCGTTCCTCATCTATCAAAACCAGATTTTAATTGATAAACTCAACAGGCACGCTACCTCATGTCTGCAATCCCAGCATCAGGAGGCTCAGACAGAATGATTGCCTCAAGTACAAATCCATCCTTGGCTTAATAATGAGTCACAGGCTTGCTTGGGCTACTGAGTGTGACATATCACACAAAAAAAGAAAGAAAAAAGGAAAGATGAACTTGTTAAACTTTTCTATCAAAGGAAATTAATGCAAAGCAAATTAATTGCACAAGCCAGTTATGCAAGAATTCTAAATTCTTCTTTCTAACCATACTTCCCAAATCTCAAAGTGCTGCCTAAATTAACAACTCCCCAAAATCTCCCACATGCCAGTAATTAATGACTTCTAGTCATTTAGATTATAAGATCATCTATAACTCCTTTCTCTCACAAATCATGAACAACTGAGTGAAAACTCTACCAAGTTTACCTTGCAAGTTTACACAGAATACAATGCCTTTGGACATCCTCCACTACTACCACCTTCATTCAGACTCCCATCATGTCTAGCATAGATTACTGAAGGAAACTACCTACTCTCATGCAAGAATGTTCCCATTAAAATATAAAGCAAATGATATGACTCTTTTACACAAAACCATCCAATGCCTTTCCATCTTTAAAAAAGCTCCTTTTAAAAGTTGAAATTAAGCTTCCCTGTCATAGAACACCCTTATTATTTCATTCCCCTTCATATACTGTATTCTAAACAAACTGGTTCTCCAGTGTTCCTCAAACTAAGGAGTACATTACAATATTCTTATGTTTAGTTTGCCTAGAATACTTCCCTTACATACTTGTTCTAATGTGACTTTGTTCTAGTGCTTTTCCCCAAACACTCAATACAACAGAAATTCTGAACTCATCACAGCATTCCCTTTACATTGTGTCCTACTTTCTTAGTGCTTATACCTCTTTTACTCTCTGGGAAAATTACATTTTCTGTTTGCTGTATGTCTGGGTTCTCTACATCCATGAATTATATATCATTCACTGATTTATCCCCAGCAGCTACAGCAATGGCTAACAATGAAAAAACATGTAAATAGTTATTGGAAGAATGAGTGAATTTACTAATCTGGTTCAGCAGTAATTCCTGTCAATTACAACTTTGAAGATATATGTCAAACTAGTTTAGTTTTTTTTTTTCCAACATATTGAGTCTGTCTTATTTTAAGCTTCTGACATTCACATGTATACCTATGTAGTATCACCACATGGTCTTCTGACTGCCATTCTCACCTTTCTGCATCTTTCACAGTATGGTCTTCTAAAAATTTGTATCTGATTACATCTTCTCATAGGTAAAACTCACATAACTTCACATCACTTTTAAGATCTAATTCAAACTCCATAAAATTCATCCATGACCTAGTTTCTGACAACTTTTCCAACCTAATTTTATATCACTCTCCTCTACACTTAAGATTTTTTTGTGTAAAAAGAACCATTTCAATGTTCTTATGTGCTATTTGTTCTGTCAGGAGTTCTTCTCTTCTGACTTTTCAGGTTTCAGTTTGTTACCCATATAAGAAATATCTTCCCTTGTTTCATAAAGCAAGACTCTTGTCATCAGCTCACAAAAATGCCTCGTCTTCTTCTTAGAATGTATTTAAATTTATGCAATTTGTATGCTTACTTTTTTAGTACCTGCCTGTCCATCTACTGTAAACTCTGTACCCTGTTCTGCTCACTAATGTTTAGCAAAGTACTTGAAAACATTCAATGAATAAATAGTGAATGATTGTCTAAGCCAAAGAAATTTCAGTCTATTTTATAACTAATATGCATATAGTATTTCAGTTGAGCTCCAAATAATTAGCATAAAGGAACTGTATCCTTCATATTCAGCCCTGCTTTTTATGTTAAAAATGTTCAGTACTTATGGTAACAAGCAATTTAAATTCTTAATTATTTAGTCAAGGATGTCCCTCCATTTAGGGAAATCCTGTGTAAAAGGTTTATGGAGCTCTAGTATACATAAACAACTTGAAAGAGAAATGAATTACTTGGCCAGAAGCTATAGCACTAGCATCTATAATCAAGACATACCTAGTGGAACAATGGAGATGGAGACAGGAGAATTGTCTAGGAGCTCATAGGCTAGCTTGTCTAGCGAACACAAAGATGAACAATGAGAGACTCTGCTTTAAACAAAATGGAAGGCAAGGACTGACACCCAGTGTTGACCTCTGACCTGTAGGCGTGTGGCATGGCATATATGTGCCAAAATTGACACACATGAACATTCAAAAATATACAGATAACCCCCCCCCCGCCAAAAAAAATTGAATTACTGGAGCTGGAGAGATGGTTTAGTGGGTAAAGGTCTTTGTCACACAGATATAAGATCTGAGTTTGGATCACCAGCACCCATGTAAAAGTAGGATCAGTGGTCCACACATGGAATTCCAGTACTGAGGGTTTAGAGGCAAGGGATTGCTCATTAGCTAATCTAGAAAATCAGTGAGAAAATTCTAACTCAAAAAATTAAGGTGGAGAGCAGTTGTGGAAAATAGCATTGACATCTAGCTTCCACATGCATATACACACTCATGCTTGCACACCTATACACATTCATGTACCCACACATTTATGAACAAGCATATTCATATTCACACACATCTAAAGAAAGCTACCACAAGATGTATAGTGACTTACAAATGAAGATTTGGAATGATGCTTTAGAAGTGATGCTTCAAGAAAAAATAGCAATTGGTATTTGATTCCTGTCTAATCTCTGCACATGAAGATACTTCTAAGTACTCAGGGACCATCTCTTCATGAACTATATTGCCAAATATACCAAATATACAATTTTAGTTAATTTCAAATTGGCTAGCATGAGAATAACATAATACTAATGTTACTATTCACAGTGCCATGATTCCTTAGGACCTAACTAGAATGATACATATCTTATCTCTGTAGTTCCTTACTACCATACATTTAATATTGATTGGATATTTACATATAATACCACATTACCTCCTATGACTCTCAAAAGTTGTTTCTTTGTGGGGCTATAGAGATTGTTAGTGGTCAACAGACTTGGCTGTGATGCCTAAGGACCCAGGTGTGACCCCCTAGTTCCCATGTAAGCTAGATGCACATAGTGGCAAATGCATCTGGAGTTGCTTTGCAGTGGCTGGAGGCCCTGGAATGCTCATTCTCTCTCTTTGCCTCTCTCTCACTCTTAATAAATAAGTAAAAAGTAGAAAGTAGACGTTGTTTCTTTCATTCCTTCTTAGAAAGCATAAAATTATACCTTTCCCAGCACATGTAAGAAACTGTGAATGATATTTTTTTCCTGATATTCAAGTTTTACCATGCAGAGGGTTTTGTTTTGCTTTTTTTTTTTTTTGAGATAGAGCATTGGACTATAGCCCTTGATGACTTCAAATTTGTAGCAAGTCTCCTTCCTGAGCTTCCTGAGTGCTAGGATTATAAGCATGAGCCATAACACACAGCTCCGTTTGAAGTTTTATAGCATAAAGATAAAAAAATAACGCATCTTCCAAGTATGTCATGCTGAGTGTTTCAAGCTACAGTTATTGTATTTCTAGAATATGGTTGATATACCTGACTTTCTCCAGGCTCCATTAGAGAGAGGTGTAGCCAGCCTGATGATCTTGGACTTAGGAAGCTGTTGCACTGGAACCCCCTACTCAATATACTGCCTTCCCTAGGCTGCTCTTCCCATCTCATGATTCTCAGCATTTCCATATCCACCCTGAAGGGCTTGCTATACCACATTGCCAGGATGAACCATTCTAACCAGGAGCTGAACCTTAACTCAGCTATGATTATTTTAGTACTATCCTCACAGGGCGAGTTGCCCAGTTCTGCTGAGCTCATAAATACACTGAAAGTCATAAGGCTGTTGAAGACATGGCAACTGATATGTCAAAAACATGGAGTCCCTTGAAACTATTAAATGCCTGCCTAGTTGGGTACAAATATCAAAAAATATTTTTTTTTCCTTCTAGGTCCTAGGAGATAATAGCTAAAATATAGGTGTCTCAGGCAGAAACAGAACAAATAGCTAGTCCACTGCTCTATGTGAAGGAGTAAAGGCTAATCCATGGTTGGAATGTAGATGAGAGAGAGCCAGTGCTAGTGGTGCTTTGAAATTATCCTATGTTTAATATGAGGAAGATTTGTCCCAAATTCACATCATAGGAACAAGGGAAGCAGCCCAACAATATACATTTTTAGGAAAGAAATACTCTATCAGCCAGTAGAAGCTATCCACTTACTAGGACATCCTTTTGAGAAAGGGTATAATCCACAAGTCTGTCAATACATTCCATAATAAACCAGACAAACAAAGGTGAGGCAAGAACAAGGTAGCATATGCCCACTAGGTGGAATAAGCATCTGGAGTTCGATTGCAATGGCTGAGGCCCTGGTGTGCCAATTCTCCCCCGCCCCTCTTTCCCTCTCTCAAAATAAAAAAAAAAAAAGTAGATCCTCAGGCTCATCTGCTTGACTTTATGCTTATAATAGAACACATAGTGCCATCAACAAAGAATGGGGATGCAAAACCAAAGAGGAATGATTCCACTCTGGGAACACCCCACCTTTATAACACCAGAAAAATCTTAGAAAACATTGTGGAAGGAACTCAAGGCATAGGACTTCCAAAAATATGAGACAAAATTCCTGCATGCCAGAGTAAAATTAATACTATGAACTCAAGTTCCCAGAAAGAGATGCACAACTCCAAAGATAATTTATTAGAACTTCAGTGTTTGGGGGAAGCTGGAATATTGCAGATCCAGAGCCAAATTATCTTGGGCTATCTTAGCCACTTTAATAGTCATTTTTTGGCCACCTCTTTGCAGAACCAAACAACCCATGACTGAAGCAAATCCTTTGTAATGTATGAACAGAGCCGTAACTTCCACCAAACCAAAATCTTAGAATGTCATCAGATAGTACCTGAGGCCTATAGCACAGATTGGTCTAATAAACCCATCTACCTGATGTTTCAACCAATATATTTAAAAAGTGTTATGATTTATTAATTTATTTGTTTTGTACCTATTAAAATGTCATGAAATGTTTATCATGTTAGGACATAGAATTTGAGGTAACCTCAATATGTGTTGTTCCCAGGCCACGGTCACTCGCATTTATCATATTTGACTCCAGAATAAGCTAACTTATATTCCCTTTGAGGTGATAGCTTTGTTTTGTTTTGTTTGCATTAATTATACCATGTTCAATGTGTGGATATACACACTCTCAAGCAGCAGCTTTATTTTCTTTATTCCTTGCCTCTTTCTGTCTCCCAACATCAACAGGATACTTCATATTGTCCAATTACTTCAGCTAAGTCCTCTCACTGGTAACCTGAAGCAAAGCTCAAAGCCTTTTACTGTTTCAATGAGCCAGGAAGCATTAACAATATCCTTTATGCACTTTGTGAACTATGCTCCACAGACACTAGCTGGCGTATTGACAGTAGAATCCTATGACACTATTACACATGATAGTTTATGTTGTCACTAATACACTAATGTTTCTAATAAAATGACTAGCATTTGCCAATATTCAACTCACTTCCAATCTCCATGCGCTTTTTTTGGCACTTAAGAGTTGATCTGGCAAAACCTTTCTTTTCTCACAAAGGGTCAAGGATATGGAAATACTTTGGTAAAAGATACCTCCAGTTTAAAAAAAAAACTAGAAGAACAAAGCAAACACACCAAGGAGCTGGGGTATCCCATTCAGATGGATTTCTGTATAAGATCATCACTTTCATAGTAGACATTTTTATATAAAATGTTAAGTTTAGCAGAAAATCAAGCTGTCCCTTTGAATGCATTTTTCTACTCTTGTCTAAAGCTTGAGAATTAAAAATTCTATTTTTGGCAGATTTGAAAATAGGACATGAGTATTAGAAAAGATGCCATTTCTTCTTGAACCATTTGTAAAGAATTGCTGAGAAAGGCATCATTTTTAGTGTGCTCTTTTAGGACTTGGGAAGAATTCCACTGCTTTATTGCTTGTGAACACACAGGCCCCAGGGCCCTATATTCTTAGGATAAAATGAGCTCTGGGACCTGAAGAGCCTCCACAGAGGCCTCTTTTATTGCTTACAAACTTCCTCTGTGATTAAGATCCATCCCAGACCTCAGCAGTTAGGTAGCTCAGGCCCCACATCTGCATATCTGTTAGCCAATTTCCTCTCTGCTTAGGGGTTCCCAGACAAATGCTAGAATTGGGTGGTTTTATTCCTTTCAGAAAGGAATTGTAAAGCTGGCATCTGAAATGGAATAGAATCCATTATAATGAACACCTTAAGTTCCTGAGACAATCGCCATTAACAAAATAGTTTCTCTTCTAGGTAAAGTCAGTTGGAACTTTAGAAAGTTTTCGATTTCTTCTGTATATATTCTGTACTTTACTGTTAGGACAGACAGAAAGTGGAAAGCATGTCCAAGTACAAATAAAGGAAAGTTAGTAGACAGCTCCACAATGCTAGGATGAGCATCCAAACCAGACAAAGATCATGGGAGGAAGGCATTAATTTCAAGCTTACAGATCCAGGGGAAGTTCCATCAATGGCAGAGGAAGCTGGCTCCCATTCATAAATCTAAGCAGAGAGAGAAACCACCAGCAAATACCAAAAAGCAGTAAGTAGGACCCTGCCCAAGATCATACATTCCACACTTTTGGGCTGGAATCAGATCTGCCCCCAAACACACCTTTGGGCTGAATCCCAGAACCCATCCCCACTGACACTTCCTCCAGCCAGGTGACTAAACACCCAAGTTATAAGCTTTAGTAAAACACCTGAGTCTATGGCAGACAAGCATTCACATTCAAACTATAACACAAAGTGAAGGAAGATGAGCAAGATGGAGAGGGAAGGGTGGGAGACCTATACATTATTCGATTTTCACCTGTGTATGAAATGTGCATATGTGTATGTGGCCATCTATGTGGGGGGGGCAGGTATTGCAGTCAGGTTTGCATTGCTGCCAGAAAACACTCGACCAAAAGCAACTTGTGGGGGGAAAGGGGGTTTATTTTGGCTTACAGGCTTGAAGAGAAGCTCCATGATGGCAAAGAAAAATGATGGCATGAGTAGAGGGTGGGCATCACCCCGTGGTCAGCATAAGGTGGACAAGAATAACAGGAGAGTGTGCACAACACTAGCAAGGGGAAGCTGGCTATAACACCCATAAGCCAGTCCCCAACAATACACCAGCATCAGGAAGATTTAATTTCCAATTGCCATCAGCTGGGGAACCTAGCATTCAGAGCACCTAAATTTATGGGGGACTCCTGAATCAAACTACCACATCAGGTGTCTTCCTTGATTGCTATCCCCTTTATTTTACACAGACAGGGTTTTTCACTTGAGCCCAGAGTTCACCAAGTCAGCTAATCTAGTCAGTTATCTTTCTCTGTGGTTTCCCTGTCTCCTCTGGTATGTAGACTGGGATTACAGATTGCTACCACACCTACACAGAATCTATGTGAGTGATGAGGATCCAAACTTATGTCCCTCAACATTTTCATGGAAAGTACTTTACCAAGTCAGTCATCTCCCCAGCCCAGAAGCCCAACTTTTATAAGCTAAATCTTGAAAAGCAGCTGCATCTATTTTACACATGTATTGAACATGGATTTCCATTCAGTCAAATGCATCAAGAGATAAAACTTTCCTATGGAGGGTTGATATTGCAATAAGGTTCTTTAATTTTAATTTTAATGAGGAGAACCAAAATCTTTCTGACATGATTGAATCATAAATGCAAGAGATCAAATCCCTCTCACCAAACTCTTAAAATCATGTATCTGCATCATCACTGAGTCCCTGTGGGCTAGCCTCAACAGAGAAAGCCAAAGAATTTACTACTTACAATAAAACTGATCAATTAAAGCAGCAGTGTATTTAATCAAATATGGATACAAATTGAAACTTGCAACTCCTTGCTTAAAATCAATGGTTTGGACTGGAGAGATGTCTCAGCAGTTAAAGGTGCTTGCATGCAAAGCCTACTGGCCTGGGTTTGTTTTACCAGCATGTATTTAAAGCCATATGCAAAGGAGAGCACAAAAATATGACATTCTTTTCCAGTGGCAAGAAACCCAGTTCACCTTTAATCCCAGCACTCAGGAGGCAGAGGTAGGAGGACTGCCTTGAGTTTGAGGCCACCCTGAGACTAGAGAATGACTTCCAGGTCACACTAGGCTATGGTGAGTGTCTACATGAAAAGAAAAAAACAATAACAACAACAAAACCCTGGCATGCCCATACACGCATGCCAATTGATGATATAATAACAAAATTGATGGCTCATGATACCGTTGGAAATCCCATCCCTTATACCAGTTACACATCACAGTAGCCAATGAATTCAAGGTGATGCCTCACAGCAGACACTCACTTATGCTCTAACTTCTCCAGATATGATAAGGGTTCCTAGTGTCCTCTAATTTTCAATTCTAATATTCCTCTCAGTTGTACTTGGAGCTAGTTCCACACTCCTTCCCTTTTTAAACTCCTGTCTTTTACATGTGGTGAGACTGCTAATCTTTTCCATCTATACATTTGACTGTTCTTTCTTTGTTCTCTTTTCTCTGCCTGCTCCTAAAAAGCTAGGATACTTTCATTGCTGTTCCCAGTCCTCTTTCCTTCTGTCTTTGTATTATTTCCTTAGATGATAGCATCTACTATTATTTTGTCAAATGCAATTTTACCAGCTACAACTTATTGCCACCTGCTTACTAAGTCATGTTCCCTAAAGATCAACAGATAGAGAGGGAATGGGCACACCAGGGCCTTCAGTCACTGCAAGCAAACTCCCGACAGATGTCACCTTGTGCATCTGGCTTACGTGGGTACTGAATCAAACCTGGGTCCTTAGGCTTCGCAGGTTAGCACCTTAACCAATAAGCCATCTCTCTAGCCCCATTCTCCTCATCTTTGATTTAAACTTTGACTTGACCTGTTACATTTCACTACTGAAAATCAAGCACTAATAGGATAGCTTCCCAAGTTCCATTTAACTTCATTCCCTCAGGCTCTAAAGGCCCTTGTTCTCTCTTTCCTGAATTGTTTCACTCCTCTATTCACTGTTTAGCCTTCCTCAAATTTCTAACCCCACCCTATGATCTCTCCTCCTACCTCAGTCCAGAATGTTTTACCCCCAAACACATGTATGATTAATTCTCTTATCAATATTCAAACTTAAGGGCTAAAGTTATAGCTCAGTGGCTTATCTACCATTTTTAGGATCTATGTTTGACATTCAGCAAAGAAAAAGATAAAAAGAATCCAACCAAAACAATTCCCCTTTGCCTACTAATTAAATTCAGTTCCCTTTATGGAAAATCTTAAGTAACACTTACCATGGCTCATACCTTGTGCTAAGCACTTGACAAATATATCTTACACAAATCAACTCTGACTCAATTTCATGACGTGTTTACAATTATTGTTCCCATTCTGTAGATAAGGAAATCAAAACCTAGAGTTAAATAATTTTCCAAAGTTTAAACAACTGACAAGTTGTAGAGTCCTAATTTAAGGCTGGTCTATGATCTATCTGGCCTAGAAGCTCAGGATTGTACAGCTACTATCCATCATTTTGCACAAACTGTCTTTGACCATCATTTTTATAATGCTTCCTTTATATTCATAGCACTCCAGACTTTCCAAACTGATCAACATTTCCCATGAACAAAGCATGTTCACCTTTTCTTTGTTCTGTGAATGATATTCATTCTGTCTCCAATGCTTTTTATCCAACACATGGGCTTGACATGTTTCTACTCATTCTTCTAGATCTAATATGAATATCATGAATAGGCTACCAAAATTTACCTTTCATTATCCCCTCCTGTTTGGAACCATATTGCCTTGTATGTACAATAGTATAGAAGCTCAGTGAGAACTTGGGGTATTTGCTTTGTTTACCATTATTTGTCTGGTGTCTAGCATAGTGCTTGCCACACTGTTGGCAGTAACTATATATGTGTTGAATAACTAATGAGTGATAAACTACACCTTGCTCATACATAATGAAGTTATATGAACACTTTATTGAACTTACGTGTCAAACTCATATCTCACTATACTTTAAAATCCTTAAGGTAGCACTACATATTTCTATTGGATATGCATTACTTCTAATGTGATATTTGAATCTCTACAGGCATGTATTAAATCTTCGTTGTGTTACTCAGCTTTTCATCACTGTGATGAAATACCTGACATAAACAACTTAAAAGAGAGAATGTTTTATTTTGCTTCATAGATTCAGAGGCTTTATTTCATGGTTGGCTGTCTTTTAAGTCTGTAGTGAGGCAGAATATCATGGTGGTCAAAATGTGGACCAGAGGTGGCTGGTTAAGTCATGGTGGTCAGGAAGCAAAGAGGAAGAACCAGGAGATAGGGATGATATACCACTGAAAATCATGCCCTCAATGACTGATTTCCTCTGAGTAGGTATCATCTTATATTAGATTCTCCACCATTTCCCATAAGTGCTCTTAGCTGTGGACCAATCTTTTAACACATGAGCCAACAGAGGACAATACAAATTCAACTAATCATTGAAGGAATCAATGCCTGAAATTTATATAAACAGAGTCCTTTCTTAGGCTAAGTTTTGTGCTCTACATGCATATGTACAATGCTTTTGTCAACTAAAACTTTTAATTTATGGGCTGTAGAGATAGCTCAGTGGTTAAGTAAACTTCCTACATAATCATGAGGGGCTGAGAAAGCCTGAAACTACCCAGGTTCAAATTCTCAGAACCCACATAAACAACTGGTTATGTCCAGATATGCCTATAACCCAAGTACTGCAAAAGGACAAAGGACAGCAGAGTCCTGGGAGTCAGCCAGGCTCATGAAGAGCAGCAATCTTTGTATCAGTAAGCAATTCTGGCTTGAATAAGACTGACTAGAAAAACAATAGATTGGGACAATTGAAGTTCTGTCCTGGTCCACCACAGGTGAAGGCCCCAGTAAAGGTGAGCATCCTCACTACAGGAGATTACATAGGGTTCAATAAGTACACATACATATGGATACAACACATACACACACACACACACACACACACCACACACACATCACACCACACCACATCACATACAGACACACAAGTATTTTTAATTCATAAAAAGTATATGTATATATATATATATATATATATATATATATATATATATATATACATATACAAAATGCTTGAGATAATGAATGGAAACCAAACTTTGGCAATTATCAGGTAGTAGGACCTTCATAAAGATTGATTTTCCAGACTGATTTCCAACATGACAGCTGCTAGCATTAAGGCACCTATATAGGATAGAACATGTTAGAACATAAGAGGTCCAAAAAATATATGATACAGATTATTTTTCAGTCTCAGTTTACCTAAAGGCATTCAATATTTTGAACAACATTCATTTACTTATAATATCTATATGAAGTTCCCAGAAGCACATAATAAAGGAAATGGTCAAATGCTTTGGTTGCCACTTAAATAAAGAATAATCTGGGCAACTCCCAGATGAAAACAATAAGTCTATGATTTTGCCATTCTATATAGACAACTATGGCATGGAAACACATAGACAACATGCACCCTACTGATAAGCAGATTTCATGGGGCACTCTGAATCACAACTAAGCCATCTCCATTTTGTTCTGAGTGGCTCTGGATAGCACTTTAGGATGCTGCAAGCTCTCTGATTGCTTTCATGGGCCTCAGACACTGTTTGAAACTATTAGAGGACCACTGACACAGCCCTCACCACCTGGAAGGAGCATATCCAAAATGCTACCTTGCCATTTCCAATTCTTAGTATGCCCTGGGGTTCCTTGGCTAAAGGAAGAAAAGTGATGGAGAAAAACTCAGGTTTCAGGCTGTTCAAGGATTAGATTTATCTGATTGTAGTTTTTCATGCAGAGTCAAAACCACTTAATGGGTCTATTTTCAAAGCTTCTTTGCATTGATTTTAGAGAGAAGTATCTTTTTAAGGCTTTTTATAAGATTTACCTTCTGTATGCCTCAAGCAAGCTGGAGTTTAAAGTTTCTGAGAAAGGAAAAATAATACCCCTACAATTCACAATGGCCTCAACATATGGGTGAAGAATGAAAATATAAAAAGCTGCACATTGATATAATTACCTACCCAATAAATTTGGAATGTAATTACTTGTAGGTCACAGGAACCTAGAGAAAATCTCACATGCACTAGAAAATAGAACCATACATTTCAGCATCCCAGTAAAAGCAACAGGAGATCAATGACTTGCAGGTTTAATTTGAAGGGAAGTAGCCCATCATGACTTGACTTTCCTTTACTCTAGAGCTTTCAATTTCCATCATTACAGTCAGGTTTTTCTTTCCCCTCTTTGGATAAAAGCACTCAAATGAAATTTACGAAACCTCTGAGGGTATGAAGACATTAACATATTATTAGGTTTAACTACCTTACCACTGCTAACCTGTCAGCTACCAAGGGAATGTCCTGGGAAGAAAAGAAGTAAGCCCTGATGGCGCTGAATCAATTGTTGAGATAAGGGAAAAGGAAACTTTGGAGCAATGCCTGGCCAGAGCTTGGAGCAGGGCTGGCTAATTTGACAGTCTGGTTAACTGAAAGTGGTGTATGAGCCCTACATTCCTGCTGCACAGACAGAGGTAAAAAGCACTTAAGGAAAGGTAGGGAAATAACAAGCATCATGACTAATGCCCCCATGTCACAATTTTTCAAGGTGGCTGTAGGACAACTCACAAATTGAGCTTGACTCTTTCCCATCAATGATATGCCCTTTTCCCTGTTTCCTTCTCCAGTTCTTCTGGGAGTATTCCCTTAACAAAATCATTGGAAAGTATTTCCAATTCTCAAGGAGAGGGCATCCATCTCTCACATGGTATAAGATTGGGAGGACATTCTGTGCTTCTCTTTGATGTTGGACATCACAAGTCATAATGGAGCCCAGGTAAGCATATTGATATATCTCTAAATCATATTACATCTCAGTCTCACCAAGGAATCATGGGAGTCTAACTAGCTCTAGTTAATCATGGCATTCCCTTGCCCCTGGGACAGGAACTGCCTAACAACTCGGTTGAGTCCCAGGTTGAAGTCTTAAGCATTTGTGTCCTTTATCCCCATTACTATCACTACCCACAGAAGAAAATTATTAAGCCTATTTTTGCTTACTTTGTGTCCAGCCCATTCTAATCAAACTCAATCCATTCCTTTCTGTGGCATGTGTCTCCATGTTCTATATTCCCTCTGTTCACTTTTGCTATGCTTTCTGGTGTTTTTTGCAGAATATATTTTCTCCTTTGTGTGTGTGTATGTGTGTGTGTGTGTGTGTGTGTGTGTGTGTACATGCATATGTGTGTGTGAGTTTGTACAGATGGCAAGCCTCATGTGCATGATTGCAGAGGCCAAAGAAAAACATCTGGTGCCCTCTAGTTCTCTTTAGTCTTATTTCTCTGAGAGAGAGTCTCTCACTGAACCTGTAGCATTTTTTTTTCGTTTAAACTGGGTGACCAGGTAGTATCTGTGATCCACCTGTCTCTGCCCATTTTGGAACTGTGTTACAGGCATGTATGGCCATGATTTTTACATGAGTGTTAGAATTCAGGTCCTCATTCTTGCACAGCAAGTACTTTTACCCTTTGATCCATATTTGCATCCCCTTGTTCTACATTGTTTAAATATTTTCTACCATTCTCCCAGAGTGTTCCTTCTGCTCTATGATTTACTTCTTGCCTATTGAATTTCCGTAGGAAATCTCCACCTCTCTCATGGCTCTTTGAATGGTATGCCTTCTTCCTCTCAGGGCCAAGAGAACAATTCTGCCTTTTGCTTACTCATCTGGACTGTTTATGTTCCAGTGTTTCACCACCATCTCTTCCACTAAGACCCATGCTGTAATTCAACTATACCTCCACCCTCTTATCTTTCACAGTGGGCTCGCCTACTCAATATCCCCCCCCCACAATGTGTTTCTAATATTTCCTCTCACACAGTGCTGTCCTGGGTTAATACTAAATTTTTTACGCATGAATCCACATCACACCCAGAAAATTTTGACTCATTTCTATTCTGAAAGTGCTCATGTACACTCTTTTCAAGCCTCCCCATCTTTTGACCAAAATTTGCATTTCAGCCTCTTCAACAAGAAATGAAGACCCTGCCCTCACCTTCCAGCTATATCCTTCTTTGCTCTTTCATTATCATGTAGCAGTTGTAAATCTCACTGTGATGCCCATTCACAATAACTTTCCACCTTCTCACTCTGTGTTGTCCCTCCTGCTTTCAGCCTATCCCATACCAGGCTGATCCCCAGCTCCCAGGTGCAACACACTGAAGAAATGACATAAAGACAAATCCATGTGAACATTCTTCAGCTACACCCTCACTGCTGCTGGTCATCTGTTTGTGTTACAATTTCCATCAATCCTAACCTATCTAGTCCATGTCCTACTCATCTCAATCCCACAATTTTCACCTGAGCTTTGCACACTTACAAACAATATTAAAAAAAAAATAGAAAGAACCATTTTCAATAGTGAGATCTTCTCAAATGACCATTTTCATCCCTTATCAATCAGCTTCTTTTTTATGCCCCTCCAATTACATTTCATAATTTTTCCACACAATTTGTTAAGTAAGCAAAACATATACATACTTTTTCCATACCCATGATTATCAATTTCTTCCTTACCTTTGCTTGGCCCTCTTTCCCATTAGAAATAGCCTCTGAGGTCACTATCACGAGGCCTTTAACTCTTTCCACCACTTGATACTCCTTTGCCCTCCTCCTTTCCCAATCTGCACCTCTTCACCATCCACCATATTAACATCACTTCTTCTAGATTAGCAATTGTTTTGCCCTCTTTGCCTTATGCTATTTTTTTCTTGCCAAACCCCAAGCTTGAATAAACACTATTTTTTGCTTTTTCTGATCCAGCTTCCAGGCTGCAAAGCATTGCCAGCAGAAGCACAACTTATATTTTATGAACAGTATTTGGGGTCTCAATGTACTTCACCTGCTCTCTGATTTATCTAAAATTGACCTATCAGCATTCCCTGAAATGCATTCAATGGAACACTAATGATGTCAGATGTTAATAGTTTCTATGTGAATAAGTGACTGTGAAATGAAATAAATAAGTTGGGAAATGAAGAATAAATGAAGACAGTTAATTTCTTTACCATGGAGATTCTGAGTTCTTAATATTCTCATATATAATGTGAATGGTATAATATGATTAATTTCCCAATGTATTTGTGCTAGAAATATTTTTCTCATTGTCTCCTTGAATAATGTTCTGAGAGCCATCATTTGCTAAAATACGACAATTTCATATTCAGCCATTTCTATTTTCTCTCCTCAAAACTTGGAGTGCATTCTCAAAACTCTAATATCAGGGGATGGTCCCTCACTCTCAGTGATGAGTTTTATCTCTTGCTGAGCTAAGCAAAATATAACCATTGTAAGTGAACCTCCTTGCTTTTTAATGCATACTTCTATCACCAATATAAATATGCACTTTCACCATTCTTCTACCCCAAACTTTCACAGTCCTGTCTAAGTTTCTATCTTAAATACGTTTCCACTCCTTTTCAATCCCGTTCACTGAATCCTCTTAACATGGTGAATTCCTGAAATGTAACGACATTCTATAATTCTCTCAGTGGCTACCTTGTCTCACTCCACTCTCCCAATCTAAGTGAACTGATTTGTTCAAGGGCTTTTAGTCTTATACTTCTGACCATCAGACCTGACAAAATATCTGCTCATCGTTTTCATTAAATTTCCTAGTCTATTAATTTCCAGTTACTAACAATGTACAATATTTTTGTGTGGGGAAAGTGCATTTGAGGATAAAATCTAGGGTCTCAATCATGCTAGATGAGTGTTCCAAGTCATATTTGCTTCATACCTCCATCACTGTCTAAGCATCTTCCATGCTACATACTAAGAACTCACTAAATCCAGCTCTCTCCATAATGTGATTTACATCATTCCCTTGATTCCAAACCTATTTCCAGTGCCCTACTTTAAGTTTGCATTATATAAATGTACCCTAATTCAATTCATAGCAGTATGCTGAGCACTTAGTACACTTTTCTTAATAACATGATTAGCCTGTCTTGCTAAGAGAACAGGATTTGGATTCATATTTGCTTTGATTCATATTCTATTTTGCCAGTTACTAGCTTTTGAATTTGAGTAATTTAAATGATGATTTCTTTGTACTTAAGTTTCCACTTCCACAAACTAAAGATAATAATGGTCTCTACCTCAGAAGGTTCGTCAAATTAAGTAAGTAGAATACATGCAAAATGCTATAAGAAGTGTCTGAAAGTCATAAACAACTCAGCAATATTAATAGTCATTATCATGAACATCTACTTTCATATTCATTATAACATAGATTGATTGAAAATCAGTCCAAGAGACTTTCTAGTTCCTACTTTCATTGGCACAGACTAATGTCTGCTTTAACTGAAAAGGCCTTCTCTAAACCCAGCTAATCAAAGATCCTGTTTCGGTCAACAAGTCACTTTAAAGTGACAACATCAATACTAATTTGAAAGTGAGATTTGTCCCAGATAATTTCTAATCCACTCAAACTACCTCTTGAGAATTCAGAGTTGAATACCATTAGGGATCTTATCATTCTTTGTGCAATAGTCTCAGGCCATAAAGACCTATGAGAAAGTGTAAGGGCATTGAGGATGGAAATTAAAGACAAAAAGCTAAGTGGTAGATCACTGAGTCTGTTCAAGTCCAAAGACTAAGCATGAAGGCAGATACAAAAGCCTAGTAGCAAGCAGTCAAAACTACTGGTTAGAATTTGACTCAGACTGCCTAGTCTCAAACCTTGTTTCTCTGTGTTTGCTGAAGTTTAACACAGGTGTTGCTTCACTCAAGTCTTAATTTCCTTGTCTAAACCATGGGGTTAGGATATAACAGAAACATCTTCATAAGGTAGTTTTGAGGATAAAGTAACATACTCTGTATGCAGTGTCTAGATCAACTTTTGACATTTTTTAGCATCATCACTATCATTTAATTGTTAATAGAGGTTAAGTCCAAAGTTCCAGCCCCTAAGTTGGAGACTCAAACCATAGCCAAAAGCAAGGAAGGGATGTGAGGTTGCTATTATGGACCATTCCAGTTCAAAATGCATTGGACTTGATTTATTCAATCTAGTTCTCCCTGTTCCTTCCAATCTGTCAGTTCTTTTTCCCTGAAGTTAAGATCTTGTCCTCATGAATGCCTGTATGGGTTTGTTCTCTATATTTGACCTACAGAGATCAATTACCTTAACAATACTCTCCAGGACCTGTCTATTTCTTTCTTTCTCAGTCTCATCTACATCACTCACATTTACATTTTTCCTCCAAAAATGGTGAACACAGTGTTCAAATACCCTGTCATACACGTGCTTTAGTTTAAGCTGTTCCTTCTGCATAGAAGACACTAATTCAGTCCGCAAATAGTTAAACATAACATTCACTGTTTCAGGCACTGAGAATATATAGGAAACACAACAGATATAACTCACTTACCTTTATGGCATTTATATCCTGGTGGGAGCATTGATATAAATATGTAAACAAATAACACAATTGTAAGTGGTATTAGGACAAATGCTATGAAAAATGAAGGGAGAGAAATGAGATAGGGAATAGGGTGTTATTTTCAATAAGATGGATAGGAAAGGTCTCTCTGAGCATGTCATGTAAATAGGTATTGATATTATTCTTCTTATCCTTCAGGTATCAGCCTCAGTCTTCAACTCTTCTGAAAGCCTACACTACTGCATTACCAAGCTAGGAGAAATATCTCTCTTCTGGGATCTCGATGCACCCTGTGTATACCACACCCAGTGCCTGACTTATAATAGGTATTCAATGGAGCAGAGATCCTAACCAGGTGACATTTAAGCAATCCATGGGAAGACTAAATTGCCCTCAAAATTTACTTTATATGTGTTTCCATGTATTTTTCTGGAACAAGTGTTCATGGTGCTTGTCATATTATCAAACAGTAAATGAACCTGACATCTACTGCTGAGTTGATGGTCAGTGAACCATCAGATCCCCTTGCTTCCTCATGAGCACTGTATTAGCTTTCCTTGGATAAATTCTACCCCTGAGGTATTTGTGGCTTAGCACTGAATTAGTACCCATACAAATTCATTTTGCTAATGTATTTAACATCACACTACTGAGTGGATAAAATACACTAGACACTATGTTAAACAGTGGGAAATAAAGAAATGAGGTCCAAACATGGAAAATAGCAAAGGCCACACACCATTTCCTCCCATGCATCTGTAAAAGGGAGAAACAATAGACCAAGTTAAACATTCTCCTATGCAACCCTTGCCTTCAGGGCACACATAATGTGGATGATTCACTTGACAGATAAGAAAGTTCCCAAGATTGTGACCACAAGCCTTACTTGTACACAGGTGCTTCTTGTTAACTACACCATATGAAATGTCCCTGATGCAATGTGCCATGACTCTTTTGTTTAAAACTGTCTTTGTGGTTTTGCTTTTCACTTGCCTTTGTAACTAACTTGTGGTTTTCTACAATGAAAGCTGTTCAGGGCTGCACTCAGGGATCCCTACCTCAGGGGTGCAGTACTGATGCATCAGCCCTTGCCCAATAAAACTATGCCTTGTATTCCGTGAGTCAGTGGTCTTACTTGGCGAGACTGGATCCCATCATACATCCCTTCTCTTCTATTAGTCACCACTCCTATAAAGACAGAATCCCTTGCTGTACATTTCTCTCTATTCCCATTTAGATTTTAATGTAAATTCCTCATGTAGATTGTGCTCAGTAAGAGGCTGTGCATTTTGCAGCCACTTTTGTCAGAAGACAAGGAAATGAGCTGATTTTTGTCATATCCAGGTAACAAGGGGTTTGAGTATACTTTCAGAGATATGATTACAGATGATTTATGAAAAGTAACAGCCCAGAAGCTACAAATTCCCCTGAATTAATAGTGTGACCCCCCTCCTGAATATGAATGGTGTATATATGTTGTAGTCCATGGGAAAATGAGTGAGCCTTCTAGGAGGTTACTAGAATAGCCATACAAAGTTATCTCAGGTCTAAATATATTCCCATTGGAGGCCACAATAAAGCAAAAGGGCATAATTTAGAAAGCAATTGGATTATTCAAACCAATGACAGCTTCATGGGTGAGAACTTAATATCCAGGACAAAGAAGAAATGGGAGGGAGGTTTTAAAGGATAGAAAGGGGAGGGACAGGACAACCTGTGCTGCTGGTGGCAACTGAATGAGATTTTCATTCTGCATTAAACAGAAAATTCATTTATTATAGCTAGTTGAAACTATCTCAAATATGATGATTCTAAAACCCTCTCCTATGCCTAGTTCCTTTCAAAAACTATATCTGAAAAAATAAATTGCATTTCTTCAGCCGTGAGTAGTCTCTCACAGAGAAATAATTGAAACCATGTCTCAAAATATTTACCTTCTTTTCCACTACAGACCCAAATAAAACATTATTTTTTATCATTACAGTTATTTCAAAGGGTCAGCTGTGAAATTCCAAGAAGTGGAATATTCAGTATTTCCTTTTATGAATACACAACTTTTTAAAAATCATACTATTTGGGAAGAGGATTAATCTGAATTTGTGCAAAGTCTAACTTTTAGACAAAGATTAAAGAGAATAATTCTGTCAAGTATTATGCTCAAATGTGCATGAGCTAGTAATAAACTGCTTCTGTAAAAACTCTCCTAGATAAGCTTTAATTAAGAGACAATACAACTCATTTGTAATTACAAGAATATTTGTAAGAAGACAGGTAAAAATGGCTTTTCCATCATAATAGGAGGAAAAGATGATGACATCAAAACTAAATAGAGACTTATTGAGACGGGGAGGAGATATGATGGAGAGTGGAGTTTCAAAGGGGAAAGTGGGGGAAGGGAGGAAATTACCATGGGATATAGTTTACAATTATGGAAGTTGTCAATAAAAAAATAAAACAAAAAAGCAAAAAAAAAAAGAGTTCACTTTATTTAGTAAAAATAGCACCTCTCCTCCAAACTTGTTTCTTTTTTATTTTTTACATTCAATGATAAAACAAATCCCAGTGATATCTAAATTCCATTAAATTTAATGCTGCTTTATGAAAATAACTGCTATGTTGTGCAGTACCAAAGGGACCTGAAGTGCTGGCAAGATGGCTCAGTGGTAAAAGGTGTTTGCTTGCAAAGCCTGCCAGCCCAGGGTTAAATTTCTAAGACACTCATATAAATTGAATGCAAAAAATGTCACAAGCAACTGATGTTTGTTTGCAGAGGCAAGAGGTCCTAGCAACCCCCCCACACAAAAAC
Source organism: Dipus sagitta (assembly GCA_036346955.1). Classification (NCBI taxonomy): domain Eukaryota; kingdom Metazoa; phylum Chordata; class Mammalia; order Rodentia; family Dipodidae; genus Dipus; species Dipus sagitta. Next base: position 112,036,338 of record CM070776.1, on the reverse strand, counting down.
ACACACATGCACATATACTCTCACACACACAAGTGAATAAATAAAGCACTGAATAGTGTCCTAAAACTCTAAATGTTCAAGGAAGACATAAGAATCAGTGGAATTTGAAATTTCATATGTAGCATACCATGTCATAGTGGTTCCTATATATAGCATTCCAAGTATAAGACAACAAATAATAGGTAGGTGTGGCAAATGTTCCAAACTGACAAGTACCTCATTGCATATCTGAATATATTTCCATATTTCATCTATAGCCAAGAACAAACTGCCCCATTTGGAGACAATTTTGTTCTTTAAGCATGGAAATCAGTTATGTTATTATCTATATCAGATAATTCCACTATGTGAGGCTTTTATGCATCTGCTTTCATTATTTGTGTTTTAGCTTAGTTTTTAATCATATGGTCATATCTCTTCCCATGTCTCATTAGTTTTAATAATCATATGTGAAACATTGTAAAAACATCATGAGGCATCAGATGATGTTAATTTCCTGCACAGATTGTGTATCTTGTTGGCACTATTGCCATTCTAAGGGTTCAAAAAAAACCAAAATTTTATTCTAATCATATATTAAAATGAGCAGATGCTAGGCTTTGGTTCATGTAAAAACCCATTTCAAGCTTGCTCTTATACCTAGGATGCTCCTCTTCAGGGTCACAAGCTGCAACTAGTTTCTTACAAGAACAATTCCTTTGATAGGCCCTGACTTTCACTTTTGTATTCTTGCCCAAATTTTGGAAACTATGCTCATCAACTTCTCACCACAGTTCTGGAATCAAGAAATATTTTGAACAAAAATTATACTTCCTACACAACTATTAACTGCTTATATATAATCAGGGAGTCTTAGGGCCTTGTCCTCTCTCTAGCTACCATTATCTGCCTAATTTTCTTCAGTGGTATAGCCACTAGTAAGGAGCCCATGTGCCTGTAAGCAACCCTAATGAAACTCACTGGGACACGGACACACACACACACACACACACACACAAAAAAAAATCTCAGAAAGTGGAAGTAAACTAGTTGTAAAACGCAAGGGGATCAGTGTGAGTGAGAGTAGAATATGAGAGGGTAATGGGTGTGAGTATGACCAAAACACATTATATACATGTATAAAAATTCATAATGAAATCCACTATTCCACTATTATGTATAATTGACATATATTAATAAAAATATTATGAGAAACTTTAAAAAAAGTTATACTTGCCTCTGTGTTAGTTACTTTCTTAATTCTGGGACAAAAAGTACCTAACAAAAAACAGCTTCAGGAAAGAAGGGTCATTTCAGCTTCCAGTTCAAAGTAATAGTCCATCATGGTGGCATGGTGGAATGAGCATGAGGCACCTGGTCACATTCAGTCTATAGTGAGGAATCAGAGGATGATAAGTACTGGTACATAGCTAGCTTTTCTCATTTTATCCAGTCCAGTGCTCCAGTTCATGGAATGGTTCTCCCCACATTTAAGATCTTAGTAGCAGTTATTTTCAAATTCCTGGGAAAAAACACCTAATCAAAAGCTGATTAAGGAAGGAAAAGGCTTATTTTGGCTTATGCTTTTGAGTGTATGTTTCTATCATGGTGGGAAATCATGACAGGAGCAGACAGCCATCATCACATTGTCACATCAGCGCAGAGGAAGTAGAAAAGCAATTCAGTGCCAAATGCAGGCTGGGCTATAACACTCCAAGGCCTGCCCTTAGTGATGTACTTCCTCCAGCAAGGGTCTACTTACCAAAAGCTGCACAACCTTCCCAAACTGTGCCACCAACTAGAAATTAAGTATTCAAACACATGAAGCTATGGGGTACATTGTACATTCAAACCAACACACTCTTCCCATCTCAATTAATCTAATCAGGAGAATCCCTCATAAGCATACCCAGAAAATAACTTAATCTTGAAAATCCCTCAAAAACATGCAGTTTCCTAGATGATTACAGGTCCTGTCAAGTTGGAAAGCAATATAAACCATCATAGCCTCACTGATTGTCATTCCCGTAGTTCTTCACTGCCTTTATTAGATGTCTCACAATTAATATCATTTATATTTCTCCCAGATTTTGTCACTATTTTTGGCTTGTGGATCAGTCCAAGCCAATAGTATTGGTTTATTCATTCAGTATAGTAGATATCATCTATAAGACCCACAATATTTTTAGGACAAATATGGCCTCATATCTATAAAAAAGTAAAAAGAAAAAAAGTATTCAGACAAAAGAATGCATTTTAATATGTGCATCCTTATCTTTATCATAAGTCAATCACAAAATATATTTTTAAATATTTTATAGAACAAAGGGTCAATAAAGTTAGAAGCAACTAGATGTGAAAATGTCAATGTGTCCTTATATACCAGTAGCCTACTATTGCTTATTGTAGAGAGTCCTCATATTGATGGATTGATTTAGGATAGAACTATAAATGTTTAGAGCTAAAAATGTCTTAGAAATAATCATTACCCTCTAATATAAACAGGAACTAGAAGTCAAGAGAAGAGTTTTTAAAAATGTGTGGAATGTGAGATAATCAAAACTCAGACAAATACTGTATGTTCTTACTTGTATGAAGATCCTAGCTTTTAACTTTTACAAATGTGTATTATATGGGAGTGAGTGTGGGTTAGGTCATAGAACTAGAAAAAGGAACATGCAAATGGGGAAAAGATATGCTATAGAAGGGGGAGCAAAAAGAGGGTAATAGGATATACGTGATTAGAAAGTGAAAAGGGGGCAGATAGGGGTTGGATATGGTCAAGTGGCAGCGGGGGAGATAAGTGAAAGTACTGGGGAAGAAGGATCGAGATCAAGCAAAACACAACATTACAAAAATCCAAAAATGAAACATTTTTTGCATGTCAAATTAAAAACAAAAACTTTTTAAAACATAAGGATTGAGTCAATCTGAGGCAGAGTAGGCTCAATGCATGAACAATCAGGTCTCTACCCTGACCCTCCACTCAAAAGCAAGCTCAATCTAAATCCTATACCAGTTCATATTTTTAATGCCATGAGCTTAACAGGGCAAAAAACTCATTTTGTAATATTTTTTAAAGATGCTGGAAGAAAAATAACTAACTGTGAATTTATAAGTCAACATTAATAGCCTACCACATAATAGCTAACAGTGCCCAGTCTTCTTTGATGTAACAAACTAAAGCATATAGGGAACAAAGAGCCTCAACAATGAAAGAAGTCCATGTCAGATAAATGTCATTTCCCCTGTTATCTGCAGTATCTTAGAGACAAATCAATAAGTATGGAGCCAGGTCCCTGTCCGCACTGTCACTGCCTTTATTAATATAGTTTTTAAACAATTTCATTAATATTGCAAATACCAGTAGACAATTTGTGTTTAAACCTTCCCCACTACCTTTTACTAAGGGATGACAGTTTAAAAGCAAGGAGAGTTATATTTATCTGAATCCCATATACTTGAATTCTAGAATAATCCTCAACAGCAAAGCTATTTCCTAGCTCGATCAGTGAGTTACTTGGGTTACATTTTGACCTCAGGCAGACACAGAATACACAAGTGGGAAGAAAATTCAAGGAACTGTGTGCTTTCATAGCTGCAGCTCACAGAGATGCTATATGCAATTCCATTCAGATGTTTATAACTGTCTATGCTTATGAGAAAGTAAAAATAGTACTCCTCCAGGAGCTAGGAAACCACAGTTTGGGGTCATAGATTGACTCATTGCATAAGTTTAGTAACTGTCTTTTATGCACCTCTATCTTCTCTTTGTTCAAGAAGTATTCATTTCTTACACACTTTTCCCTTTCGGCATTGATGATTCTAGCCTTATCTGTTTTGCAGTATTGGGCTCTTTGTGATCTCTCCCAGTTTCCATGTCAGTAGAGTTGGTTATGGTCGCCCTATCCCTTAATTTCAATCAACGTCTCAAGCTGATGCTATTATTAAGTATGCAGCCAGGCCAATAGCTTGGCAATAATACTCCTTATTTGTGGGGTGGGGTCTAAAATGATTTTGAAAGCATCATCTACTGACTGATGAGGGTCTCTTGGCTGAGTAGAGATATAGTGAAGTAAGCAAAGAAAAGCCGAACTCTAGAGAGATTCAATTTAAGCAACACAGAAGCCACATGTGTTCCCTTTACACCATGAAAATCTTACTTTCAGAATGGTTTTGAAGCACCCAGTCATCTTGTTCAAGAACACATTTTTTTTTTCTCATGCTGATTGTCCATTATTTTCTGGGAGGCTCAAACAGTACAGATTCTCAATTTCTATGGCAGAGAAAGATGCCAGGTGCCAAAATGGAGATGGATAAGGTAATACACATAAAGAATCAGAGTGGGTCTGCAAGTGCCAGTGGAACGTCAATGATGAGGTGAACTGCTGCGGTGTATAGAACAAAAGGAGTTAGAAGAAGGGAAGAAGAATTAGAAAGTTTGAGCGAGAGAAGAAGGCAGGCCAAAGGCAAGAAGGAGGAAAAATGGAGTAGAGAAATATGAAATTAAACATTAACTGATTCTTTGTTATCAAAATTAATAGTTCTTTATGTTGAAGTTAAGAGATTTATGGAATGCTTTCCTTCACCAAAAATAACTGTAAGTAATATTAAACCAATTTAAAATTTAGATAGGAAAATAACTTACTTATTCTTGGCACACGGCACTAAGCCATGTATTATTCTCTTTCAGATTTTCAACTCACTGCTACTGTCACTTTAGGCTGCTCTGAGGATTGGCAGGAAGGGCTCCTAGGCTTAGTGCAACTTATAAATGTATTATGAAATTACTCAATGGGTAGATGTTCAATCTAATAAGAAGTGATTTCTTTTGCTTTTCTAAAGCCTATCTTCTTTACAGGAGGTGGAGTCAATAACATAAAGACTCATTGAATTAACTGTCTCTGTACTTCCAAACTTTCCTTTGCTGTATCAGCATCCCCTAGACTAGAGCCTGATACCTTCAGCAGCTACCTGGTTGTTCCGTCCTTTAATTTACGTCTGCTTACAAAAAAATTCAAGCACATTACCTCCACTATATGACACTTTTCTAAATGTGCAATCTAGTACAGTAAAAATGAGCATATGTTTTAGACAAAAATAGATGAGATTGAATGTAGGTACTGCAACAATTCATCTGTGCAGTGTTGGGTAAATGATACATAATGATTCATGTTTTTAAGTATTCTTGCCCCTATTAAATGTAATAATGAATGTAAAGTCCCCACTAACAGAGTTCGTGTACGAATATACAGAATCTTATTATAATTAGTATAACAATGTTTCCACTTACTTTCTGTTGTTATAGCAAACTAACTCAAGCCAGAAGACTTATATGGAGTTTACTTGGAAGCTGGAACATCTAAAAGCATGACACAAGCCTCTCCTCAGCATATGAGGACAGCCTTTGTTGCTGTATCATATCAAGGCTAGAGGCATCCCACAGTGCAACTGGACAAACAAGTTAGCATGTGGCTTTCTTCTTAAAAAGCCACTTATGCAGTTATGGACGCCCACCCTCATGAATTCATTTAATCTAATTACCACCCGATGGCCATACTACCAGTAAGTACCATTAACACATGATTTTCTGGATTGTTTCCAATAAATTAATTTTTCATGTCATGTTCAAATAGTAGCAAACAATGGCAGCAATGATAATTGCTATTAATGTTATTATAATTGTGTTGCCCCCCCCCCACTCCAATAGCCTAGCTCAGTTAGCTCCCATAGCATACAGTTAGGTCAGTGGCAAAGTGGCTCACCAGAGAGGGATTGCTGGTTCTCAGAAATCCTACACGTCCTGTTCTAATACCTGCTTGGTTCTTGAGGCTTCTTCTCTGACAGACAAGCAGGCTGCAAGCCAGAATTCACCAGCAAGGACAAGAGGCTAATGGCCCTACCAGCTGCAACACCTAACCCCAGGGAGGAAAGAAAAAAAATGAGAACACCAAATACATAAATGGCCCATCCCTGTCTGGACAGCTCATGAAAATTGTCAATAAAGGACTGAGGTTGTTGTGTGTGCTTATGTCTTCATGGTTATGGGAATGATGGTTGTGTAGCATATCACACTTAATCACTTCAGCCCATCAATTACCGCCAAGGGAAGGCAGGCAGCATGGCCAGATGCCAGGAAAGATCTGTAATTGATGGTCATCTGAATAGCATAAATCAGGTCTTGCATTAAGCTTAAAGCTATTGGAAATGGGCAGGTGCTATATGAGTTTGGATTCTCTCCCACTTTTCAAAACTTGACTGTAGCCCTGCAAGACTGGCAAGGTGTTATTTGATATGCTCTTGGGTACAAGCACCCTCATTTGGAGGGTTTAGGCAGCTTAGGTCTTAGGTGGAAAGGTTCTGTTCCTTCTGAATATTTTGGACCCTGATGTTTCACATCTGATCATATACATTTAGAAAGAGTTGTTGCCAAATATGAGGTGGTGTATCTTATAATGTCCCCTCACCAATTGTGCTAAAGCTAACATGCAAACCTGTCTAACATACTCTTACCTGTCACAATTCTTTATAATTAGATATTAAAGGCTCATGACCAAAACCCATCTGTCAGCATCATCTCAGATTTCAGTTCACAATCTTAATGGACATTATGTTTCATTAAATGCTGCCCTTGGATATCCTTGGTCCACTGAGTCACCTGACACCACATTTCTAGTCTTATCTATTATTGTCTTGTCCTCAAACTTTAGTTCTGGCCATTTTGGTATTGTATTATTTACCAATATGTGGTAAGAGATAATACAGTGTCTAGGACCCAGTAGCAGATTAAGTGCATGCGTCATCTTTCTAGCTATTTCTGTAGCATCTCTCATGTAGATCTAATGTTTTTTATCCTGGGAACATGGCCACCTTAAAGGTAGGCACCATGATTTTCAATAACATCCACTAGAAAAGGCACTGGTAAGTATGTCCAGTGCATCAAAGATTTCAAGTGAGCAACGAGAACATAGAGCTCTGTAACTTTTAGCTGCATTATCATCATTCTCATCCCTAGTTACATATCCCATAGCTAAGCATATGGTACATCAAAGATACTATCTATATATATATATATATATATATATATATATATATATATATACATATATATATATATATATGTATAGGGTCATGATCACTTTTCTAAAACCTTCAATCCATAATTATTTTAAAATGTGGAATCCTTTTTAGACTTGAGATAGATAATATTTGGCGTATGTGGTAAATTATGCCCGCAGTAAATTTGGAGCAAAATCCCATAATTCAACATGTTAACTCACCTGCACTGAAACAATGAAATGTTCTCTCTAGTGAGACTGATAAAGAACATAACTGGCTTCACATATCTAAGTATGATATTTTGCTGCAAAATTAGTTGAGGCACCAAATTTACAAAAAGAGAGCTCAGCTGTAATACTTTGAATCTTAAGATTGTGGCTAGGATTGTGGGTCTATGTTGGAACAAACTAACTGAGTGGAGAACAACCTTCAATCTCAGGACACCATGTCAGTGACAAGAAATGTTAGTAACTCTCCCTAACCTTGGACATATTTGCCTTCTGTATCTAACATCAAATTTGAGCAATGAGCACTGAATGGTCAGGAACACTCTCTACTCAATATATCTTCAAGGAAGCCATTTCTTGTACCTCACCTCATTCATTTAGTTTCAGGTAGTGCACAGAGAAAGGATAATGGGTACATTTGTAGAGCTGGTAACTCTGCCATTCACAGAGCTATGAACTTGAGCAAGATCCTTTATCTTAGTTGAAACTCCCTCCTCCTTAAAATGAGGAAAGAATAAATTGAAAGGATGGATAGCTAATACTTACTGAGAACTTTCCAGGCTATGATTATTGCCCATATTTCACAGATAATGGAACAGAGGCTCAAATAATTAGATCAACTCCTCCCTGGTTCCATTTCCGCTGAGAAAGAGATAGGGGAGAGAATGGAGGAGAAACTCTGAGAACATGTCAAAGTGCCAACAATACACATGCAAAATAAGATGAAGATGATAATGTTACAACAAATTGCAAGTCCAGTGCCTCTGCTCTCCTACCTGCTAGCCTTTCACAACAGAGAAACCCTGCCAAGGATGAGTATGAAATTAACAACTAAAAGGGAAAACCAGCAAGGTGGAAATATCCAGCTGTGAGGGAGAAGCAAGGGCCACTTAATTGTAGAAATCAATGTGCTATCTTTTACTTCCAGTTGAGAATGTAAATGATGTCACCATCAACTATTCTTTGGCAATATTTCTTAGTATTCAGAGTGCAGTTGTGTGGTCTGAAAACAATTTAAGCTGAACAAAAACTAGTGCTTCTTTGGCTGATTCTGATATTGGATTCTTCTCTTCCCCTCCCCACAAACACAGTCTCTTGTATGAGTACACAGCAAGTCAATCTGATATATCTTGATGGTTGAATAAGCTCTTTGATTTTTGAATTATTTTGAGATTAACTGAATTTGAAATGTGAGCTGCCTGCAATGTCTTGCTGGCACAAAAAGATGAGCTTTGTTATTGACAGAGAAGACTTGCAAACGACATTTTTTTATCATTATTCTCCCATGCTGAACTCTTGTTTGCAGTAGCCTGGCCCAGCTGCCTGGATGGGTGCTTTGAGGCCAGGTTCAAAAGTGCAGTTTGTAATCTTCTCCCTCAGCTCCTGTGAACTGCTGCACAGCACGGGGTTACTCCTCTGCCTGGGAAACCAGATACATATTTCTTGCCACAATCAAGAAACATTATCCATTATATGTTTTTTGATAACTTGCATAATGTTCCAAAAGAATAAAAAAATTACAATCTAATAATCACATTATGAGAAAGTTGTTGCAGAATGTCACTGAGGCTGATGTCCTGTCCTTGATCCCAAAGGAAATCTTCTTATTTTACATCATCCTTAGGGTCTCAGCCTATAGACTCCCAAGATAATCAAGCTTTCCTTATTGCAACAAGGTGTTGGGGCTCAGGGAAATTACTTAAACTCTGAACCCCAGGTTCTTATCTGTTTTAATAAAGAAATGAAATAAACAGACTGAGATAGTTTATGAACTGTTATTCACAGAAGTTAGGGGATTGAGAGAGAGTCCAGAAACCATGGGAAAAAGGCTAGATCACCCATTTGGTGTCAAAGCCCATGTGGGAGCTGAACATGGTCCTGAGGGAAAATGTGAAAGGGGGATTTCTGAAAAGGCTTGCACAGGGACTTCAGGGTAAAATGGCAGCATAGGAGCCACGCCAAACCAGCCTAAAGAGGGATTTAAGCAAAACCACAACAAAAATACACTCTTCTTCTGAAAAGTGAAGGAGTATAGATTATTCTTAGACACAGCAGAGAAGCAGGAGAGATGAAGATTCACCAGAAAGATGGAAAATGGCCAGAATCCCACTGAGGCACTTGCAGCCCACTGATCCACATGATCTGTGCACCCGTCAGGCACACCAAGCTGCAACAGTAGCAGAGACCAGATAAGGGGATTTTTCAACCTCATTAGCCACTTGGCAAAGTCAAGAAATCTTAAGGAAAGACAGGAATTAGTGAAAAGGATGCAGAGGAGACTGTGTGAGAAACTACAGGCTTTCTGAACTCTCCCATCCCCTACCATTAGAACCGGGAACCTTGGGCATTCAGCCCCCAGTGGCAGTGCATGCAGCACAGCTGATCAGAACTCCAGCTACACAGCACAACACAGAGGGATCAATGTGGGCACTCAGCATTGACAAGATTGGAAGCCACACCAAAATAATGAGACCAACTGACAAAAAGAAAGAAAGAAAGAAAGAAAGAAAAGAAAAGAAAAGAAAAGAAAAGAAAAGAAAAGAGGTACATAGGCCTGCACTGGAAGAGCTAATCTCTATTTTTATTTTCATGTCAGGATGCCAGGGAAGGTAATGGGTTACATATTCTTGGTTGGCTTCACCATTTTCAAATAACCTGAGACTGCTTCAGATGAAATACCTGACAAAGATTTAAAAAATGATTTTATCTATACTCCAAGAAATTAAAGAAGAAATGAAAGGAATCAAAGAAGAAAACAAAGGAATTAATGAAGAAGAAAAAAAAAAAAAAACTCCTGAAACAGAACACAGGATACCAGCTTAATGAAATAAGTGAGTCATTACATAACATGAGTAAGGAAATAGAAATAGTGACGAAAAACAAGGCTGAAACTCTACCTCTGAGTAATACAGTCAGTCAAATAAAAAACTCTATGGAAAGTCTCAACAGTAGAACGGATAAAGAAGAGAAGAGAATATCTAAACTAGAAGATCAGGTGGCAGACATAATACAGTCCAACAAAGAAAAAGACAAGCTAATAGGAAGGTATGAATGGGAATTTCAAGATATCCAGGACACTATGAAAAGACCAAGCATAAGAATTCAGGGTATAGTAGAAGAAGAAGAATTTCAATCCAGTGCTTACTAGGCATTGTCAATAAAATTGTAGAAGAAAAAATTCCCCAAATTGGGAAAGAATTGCCAAAGCAGATACAAGAAGCTTTTTTTTAAAAAATTTTATTTATTTATTTATTTGAGAGTGACAGACAGAGAGAGACAGAGGCAGAGAGAGAGAGAGAGAGAGAGAGAATGGGCACGCCAGGGCACTGCAAACGAATTCCAGCCACTGCAAATGAATTCCAGATGCGTGCGCCCCCTTGTGCATCTGGCTAACGTGGATCCTGGGGAGTTGAGCCTCGAACCGGGGTCCTTAGGCTTCGCAGGCAAGTGCTTAACCATTAAGCCATCTCTCCAGCCCAGATGTTTTTATTTGTTTTTTTTTTTCATTTTTATTTTTTATTTTATTTTTTTTTACAGTCAGTTTGGTACCATTATTAGGCTCATCCATGACCTACCCCCTCCCCTTGGCCCCTCCTTGTTGAGGTATATGGGTCATGCATTGTGGAGTTAGCCCACAGTTATGGGTAAGATAAATGTCTCTGCATATCATGACCCAACATGTGGCTCTGACATTCTTTCCACCCCCTCTTCCACAAAATTTCCCTGAGCCATGTTGGGTCTGCTTCAGTGATGAGGTGTTGGGGGCCTCTGAGGCTCTGGCTCTCTGATTTGGTAGGAGTTGATTTTTCTCTGTGCTGATCTCCTTCCCCCTTGTGCTGGTATCACGTTCATCAGGAAAACAGTGCCCTTGCTTGTTTCTCCAATTTTTCTTAGTTTCAGCAGGGGCCTTTTTGAAGTATGGTGGGGTGGCTCTCTCCTTAGGATCTACATCTATCTGAAAAAGAGAAGCAGATTCTCCAACGGAGAGTAAGTTAGCATCAGGACAAATGAGATAACCCTTTTTTTTTATAGAGAATTTAATAGGTGTAGGCCCTCTTGTAGCCCACAATTGATGGTAGCTTGATATTGGAGAGTGGGTTTATGTTTGGATATGGTTCTGACTTGTTTCCCAGCTCCAGCTATGGGTCTCATACCAGTGAGGGGATCAGTTAGCCGAATTGAGAGCAGTTGGTTCCCCACCATGGCTGTGTGCCACCACTGCACTTGTGTGGGCATCACAACAAGTTATTTGCTGCTAAGTAGGTTAGACCATGCATTTCTTGGACAGATATTGGTCATTTTCCCCCAGTCGCCCATGTAGCACCTTCTGGCACTAGACGCGCTGACTGTCTGGGGACTGACTCTCTTCCAACTTCCAGCCATGCCATTCTAATTTGCATGTCAATCACATAAGGTGTCTTCAGCAGTAGGGTCTTATCACTAGCCTTTGGTGGGTCATCAAGTACTCTGACAGAAATCTGTCTGTCTTTTAGGAAATCTTGTCAAGAAGCTTTTAGAACACCAAACAGACAAAACCTGGAAAGAACCTCATCATAACATGTTATGATTAAACCACTAAACACACAAACCAAAGAAAATATATTGAAAGCAGTTAGAGAGAAAAAGCAAGTCACCTACAAAGGCAAGCACATCATAATACCTGCAGATTACTCAACACAAACTTTAAAAGCCAGAAGGGTTTGGAATGATATATTCCAAGTTCTTAAATATAACAACTGTCAACCAAGGTTACTTTATCCTGAAAAGCTATCTATCCCAATTGATGGAGAAATAAGGACATTCCACAACAAAAACAGGCTAAAGGAATTTATGACAAGTAAACCAGCTCTACAGAAAATGCTTGAAGGAATCTTTCATGCTGAAGAGAAAGCAAAACACATACAGGAGGAAATACGAAAAAATAAACCATACTCAAATAACAGTTAGAACAAAAGTGCAAAGGGAAAACAGGAAGCACAACAACATAAGAATGGCAAGAATAAATGCACAACCTTCAATAATAACTTTTAATATCAATGGCCTCAATGTACCAACCAAATGATACAGGTTTGCAGACTGGATTAAAAGGCAGGATTCTTCCATTTGTTGCCTCCAGGAAACTCATTTCTCAATAAAAAATAGACATTGCCTTGGGGTAAAATGACAGAAAATGGCATTTCAAGCAAATGGGCCTAGGAAACATGCAGAAGTTGCTATCCTAATATCTGGCAGGATAAACTTCAAACCAACATTAATGAGGAAAGATAAAGAAGGTCATTACAATTCTAAACATATATGCACATACATGGGGGCTCCCAATTTCATCAAACAAACACTATTAGACTTAAGGTTATAGATAACACCAAACACAATTGTAGTGGGTGACTTAATACCGCACTCTCTTCAATTGACAGGTCATCCCTGAAAAAAATAAACAGGGAGACATCTGTGTTAAATGATGTCATGGAAGAAATGGACCGAACAGATATCTATAGAACATTCCATCCAAATGCCACAGAAAATATATTTTCACAGCAGCACATGGAACATTCTCTTAAATAGACTATATATTAGGACACAAAGGAAATCTCAACAAATACATGAAAATTGAAATAATCCCTTGTACTCTGTCTGACCACAATGGGTTCAAACTGCAAATCAGCAACAAGAAAAACTACAGGGCATGGGGCAATTCATGGAGAATAAACAGTACACTATTGAGTGATCAATGGGTGATTGAAGAAATCAAAAAAGAAATCAATAAATTCATAGAATCAAATGATGATGAAAATACAACATACCAAAACCTTTGGGACACAATAAGCAGTCCTTAGAGGGAAATTTATAGCTCTAAGCATCTGTATTAGAGAATTCACAAGTAAACAATTTAGTGCTTCATCTTAATGCTTTGGAAAAAGAAGAACAAGGCAAACCAAAAATCAGTAGATGGGAAGAAATACTAAAGATAAGGGCAGAAATTAATGAAATAGAAATGAAAACCAAAAAATGAAAACAAACAAACAAAAAAAAAAACATTCCAAAGAATCAATGAAACAAAGAGTTGGTTCTTTGAAAGGATAAATAAGACTGATAAACCCTTAGCAAATCTGACCAGAAGAAAGAGAGAAGAGATAAAAATTAATAAAATTAGAGATGAAAATGGCACCATTACAGCATATACCTAAGAAATTCAGAAAATAATAAAGACATACTTTAAGAATATATATGCCTCTAAGTTTAATAATCTGAAAGAAATGAATGGTGTTCTTCATTCATATGACCTACCAAAATTAAATCAAGATGAGATAAACCATATAAAGAGACCAACAACAAGTATGGAGTTCTAAGCAATTATAAAAAGTCTACCAACTAAAAAAAGTCCAGGCCAAGATAGATTCACTGGCAAATTTTACCAGACCTCCATGGAAGATCTAACAGCACTGCTTCTCAAACTTTTCCATAAAATAGAAAAGGAAAGAATTCTACCAAACTCCTTCAATGAAGCCAGAATCACCCTGATACCAAAACCAGGCAAAGACAAAATAAGAAAGGAAAATCACATACCAATGTCCCTCATGGACATAGATGCAAAATTTCTGAACAAAATATTGGCAAACAGAGTACAGAATATATCAGAAATATTATTAACCCCAAACAAGTTGGCCTTATCCCAGGGATGCAGGGATGGTTCAACATACTCAAATCGATAAATGTAATATATCATATAAATGGTCTGAAGGATAAAAATCACATGTTCATCTCAATAGATGCAGAAAAGGCATTCGGCAAAACCCAACATCCCTTCGTGGTAAAAATATTACATAAAATGGGACTAGAAGGAACATATCTCAACATAATAAAAGCTATTTATGACAAACCTACAGCCAACATAATACTAAATGGGAAAAATTTGAAGCTTCTCCACTAAATTCAGGAACAAGACAAGGGTGTCCACTGTCCCCACTTTTATTTAATATAGTACAGGAAGTCTTAGCTATAGCAATAAGGCAAGAGACACTCATAAAAGCAATATATATTGGAAAGGAAGGGATCAAATTATCATTATTTGCAGGAGATATGATTCTATACATAAAGGAGCCTAAAGACTCTACCAGCAAACTGTTAGAGCTGATAAACACCTATATCCATGTAGCAGGATACAGAATAAACACACAGAAATCAGTAGCTCTTCTATATACTAACAAAAAACATGCAGAGGATGAAATAAGGGAATCTCTCAGATTCAGAGTTGCCTCAAAAAAAAAATAAATAAATAAAGCAAATTGGAATAAACTTAATCATGGAAGTTAAGGGTCTCTACAATGAGAACTTTAAAATGCTCATGCAAGAAATTTCAAAAGACTCAAGAAAATGGAAAGATATCCTGTGTTCTTAGATTGGAAGAATCAATATAGTTAAAACATCAATCTTACCAAAAGCAATCTACACATTTAATACAATCACCATTAAAATTCCAATGGCATTCTTCACAGAAATAGAAAAAAAATACGAAAATTCATTTGGAAGCACAAAAAAACTCGAATAGCCAAAACAATATTGAGCAACAAAAGTAAGGCTGGTGGTATCACCATACCTGATTTTAAGCTATATTACAAAGCCATAGTAAAAAAAAACACAAAAAAGTATGGTATTGGCACAAAGACAGGCATGTAGATCAATGGAACTGGATAGATGATCCAGATATTAATCCAGGCACCTCAAGCCATCTGATTTTTGACAAAAATGCAAAAAATGTTCACTAGATAAAATATAGTCTTTTCAACAAGTGGTGCTGGGCAAACTGGATGTCCATATGTAGAAGGATGAAAATAGATCCTTGTCTTTCTCCATGCACAAGAATCAAATCCAAGTGGATCAGGGACCTTAATATCAGACCTGAAACTCTGAAATTGCTAGAGGAAAAGGTAGGGAAAACCCTTTAACATATTGATATAGGCAATGACTTTCTGAATACAACCCTAATTGCTCAGGAAATAAAAACACTAATCAACCACTGGGATCTCATGAAATTACAAATATTTGTACAGCAAAGGACATTGTGAATAGAGCAAATAAACAACCTACAGAATGGGAGAAAATCTTCTCCACCTACACATTTGACAGAGGATTAATAAATATAATATAAAAAGAACTCAAAAAACAGAACAATAAGAAATCAAACAACCCAATTAAATAATGGGCTATGAAACTAGAGAGTTCTCGTCAGAAGAAACACAGATGGCATATAAACATCTAAAGAAGTGTTCTACATCCTTAGCCATCAGGGAAATGCAAATTAAAATTACTTTGAGATTCCATCTCACTCCTTTCAGAATAGCTACCATCAAGAAAACAAATGACAATAAATGTTGGTGAGGATCGGTAAAAGGAGACCCCTTCTACACTGTTGGTGGGAATGTAACCTGGTATAGCCATGTGGAAATCAGTGTGGAGGTTTTTGAGACAGCTAAAATTAGATTTACCATATGATCCAGCTATAGCACTCTTAGGCATACATCCTAATTACTCTTCTTACTGTCTTAGAGATATTTGCACAACCATGTTTATTGCTGCTCTATTCATAATAGCTAGGAAATGGAATCCACCTATATGTCCCTCCACAGATGAATGGATAATAAAGATGTGGTACATTTACACAATGGAGTTCTACTCAGCAGTAAAGAAAAATGAAATTTTGAAATTTGCAGGGAAATGAATGGATCTGGAAAGAATTATACGAAGTGAGGTAACCAAGGCCCAAAAAGCCAAATGTTGCATGTTCTCTCTCATATGTGATTCTAGCTACAAATGTATAGACTTATGTGTGAGCTGGAACCAACACTGGTAGCAGAGGCCCATAAGCTAGAAAAAGGCTATAAGGAAGGGAAGTGAAGGAAGGTCTTAAGGGGATGGTATTGTATATATGTAAGTAGAAGAATAGATTAAAGAGAAGGGAAAGGCCTAAGCGAGGCCAGGGGAAAAGATTGTGTAAAAGAAGGGCCGGGGGGGGGGGAGGGTCAATCAAAATTCAAGTTATCCTGACTAAGACATATGAAGACCTACATTTTTTAATAGTGGAACATCCAATAGCCATAGATTGTACTAGAAAAATTTCAGTGCCAGGGATGGTATACCTTCCAGTGAGTTGTTGGCTATGGTTGTCCCTGTTGCCTCCAAAACATTACAGGGTATTACCTAGGCCCTTGGTTTCCCTTAAGAAACAGATGGTAAGACCCTATTGATGAAGACTTCACATGTCTGAGCAGCAAAAACCATGGAGAAATTTAGCTGGTGCTGAGCAGAAATCCTTCTCCCTGTAGACCAGACAACTGAAAGCTGGAAGAAGCTGTGTTGTCTGCAGCCCTATGGGAGACAGAAGTCATCATCAGTTAAAACCCTCAAATTTGGCCAAACAAGTGCAATTAGTAGCATGTCCGCTCTGGGGGAAACCAACTGCTCTCTAATTTTACTGAAGGCCCACTCTATGGGAGGGAATACATGCCTGGTACTGAAAACATAATAAAAAGCCTATGGCAAGGGATGTCATGAGCCATAGGGGTATAAAGCCTGTTCTTGTCTGGATAAATGTATATTTTATTCTCACCAAACTGCCATGAAAACACTACACTTAATATTCATATTCATATATTAATGCTATTCTCACTTCTGGTTAGAGAAGCTTCTCTTTTCAGATTGTTATGACCACTGGGATGACCCAAAAAGCAACATAGTGTTGAGAAGAAGGGATGGGGGAGTGTCCAGCACTGAAACATCTCTATCACACCCTCCAAGATCTGGGTCCATTGTGAAAGAGGTGTCAGAAAGAATGTAAGTACCAGAGGAAGGGTACCACTCCTTACAAAGCAACATTCTAGACAGAAATTGCCCTCAATATCCATGCCTTCACAGCACGTAGCCATACCTACACAAGACCCTCAAAATAGGAGAAAAAGATGATGATATCAAATTAAAAGAGAGACAAATTGAGAGAGGGAGGGGATATGATAGATAGAAGAATTGTGTAGGGGAAAGTGGGAGAGGGGAGGGAAATATCATGGTTTATTGTCTGCAAGTATAGAAGTTGTCAATAAACAATGAAAATTTTTTAGAAAAAAGGCTTGCACTTACAAAATGAAAATGCCATAAAAATATGTGTTGGGAATCCCTCAAGATTCAGACATGCAGAGATGAGCAGTGAAGAAGCAGGAAACAGAGAAAGAGGATGCCCCCCACTATATCTCTACTTACTGGGCTCAGTGGACTGTCTCACAGTTGGCACACCTGATTAGACCATGAAAACCAATTGGCTTGGACTCAGGAAAGGGTCTGCACACCTCTGGGAAGGGTGTAAGAAGGAGAGAGCTGATTGTTCTGGTCTCACGAAGGCATCTTCACACCAGGGTAAGGTATGTGTGTGAAATAGAATTAATTGGACGAGACTGGAGAAGATGGTAAATTACAGTTCTGCTGCAGTAAGCAGGTGGTGTGACATCCTTTAAGATTCCTCTCTTGTGAGCCTGCCCCTAACTGCCTATTGAAACCACCTAACTAGTTCCCTCTCACTTATCTTTCCTTATTCCTGAAGTAACTGCCATTCTTTCAGTTTTTCAACCTCTTCTCCCTGCACTGTTTTCTTCTACTTTAAATGATTGCTTATCTGTCAATGTAGCCACCTCTACTAACCTACCATCATCTCTTTTTCTTTGTCACTCACTCCTAATTTCAATACTACGTTTTCTTCTTCCTTCTAGGCTAGATTGTCCTATACTACTCTTCCTTCTTTCAGTTTTACTTCAACAACCTTTCTGTCTAGTTTAACATTCTCAACTTTTACCATAGCAAAAACAGTCACTTGATTTTTCCTATAATAGATGGCTTCAGCAAATGCATGTAGCAAAGTACCCATGGGTAGGAACAACTACTTGGTCCTTTCATGTACCTATTAGAAGTTATGTTTCAATGCATAGATAAAATAATTTTAAATGACTATTCAGTAATTTGGACAGGCTAATGACCTCACAAGTACTTGCATTTTTGTATTACATTATACAAGGTAAAATCTATGTACCAAGTGTTTGCAAAACTAATGGTCTGCAGATACAATTGGACTACAAAAAGACAAGGAAAGAAAGAAAGCCAAAAGGCTTCACAATGGCCCTCTGGGAAGTAAGCCAGCGATCAGTCAGGCAGCCTTTTAATATGATGACAAGTGAGGGAGAGACTCAATACCAAATACAATAATCCTAAACCCACTTAAACTTCAGCTCTTCCACATCTCCCTGTCTGTCTCAAATTCATGGTCAGAAAGTGTAATGATGCCCTTGGCAATGGACATACAGCAACCCTTCCCACACATTCCCACAGGGCCTCTTTAACATTACTGTTGCCCAGTCAATCCAAGAACCACTATGAAATGTTTCCTACTTGTCATCATCGTGGTCAGTCCCAATAGGCCCAGAGCTGAAATTAGTGACAAGAAATACATCTTCTCCACCAACTCCACCACTTTTAGCCCATGTAGCAGCAATAACTTGTACTACTAGGGTCATACATAAACTACAGATATGACTATTTTTGCTATTATCCCTACCATTAGTGTAATTGCTAGTGGCTTGAGGCAAGAGTAGTGTCATTCTAAATCTCTAGGTGCCTCTAATATGATTCCTGCCACACAGTTGATGCCCAATAAATATGTATTGGATTGAGTTATCACAGCTTGCAGTATTATAAGTATGAAACTATCCTCATGTTTTCCATTTTACTTAATACAGACATCTGCATCCCCCTCCTTCCACTCAGTTTTTGCCTCAATGCTGAAGACAAAGAATAAAATGTCACTTTAAATCCAATGGCCTTCCTTGTATTGAAAGCTAATCATCCACAAGGTTTTGCTCTCCCACTGATACCACATGAGGAAGCAATTAGCAATATTTTTTCTGATGTCAGTAAATGACCTCAGTATTAATTTTATCACGCTTGTCTCTTCGGAGAGTTTATTCCGAAATCAATTCAGGTTGCATTATAAATCAAAAGGAAGAAAAAGCAATTCCTAGCTTTCTGTTTTACTAATATTAAAATCTCCAGAATGAATAAATGATGTATGCAATCGTTTTTCTTGTTAAACTGTATATTTAATTTGTTAATATTCTGAAGTTTTTTGTTCCAATAATTGCTTCTAGGTCTCCTGTCTGTTCACTCATTCTTGTTTCAGATGTGTTTTTACCCAAGGATACTGGGCACATGGGCCATTATTTTCACTTCTGCCTATGTTCTTGGCACTCAATAACAGGCATGTCGTCTAAATCCAAACTCACTTCTCAAATTAGGCAGTTCATTAAACATCTCCATTGGAAACTTCATTTCTTTCATCTCCCTTTCAGAATCACCAATAACAGTGACTACTATGTTGACCTGTATAATTTGTCTCTAACCACGTTGCTTTCCTGTGAATATGAAAATTCAGAAAATAAAGTCAAAATTGGATTTTGTCAGTGCGCTAAATTTAGCAAATTTTCAGCTAGTTTTCTTCTAGCTATTCATCTGGATGTCTATGATCTCTATGACTCTCTCTACAAAAATACATTCTATTCCAAGATTAAAATGAGGTCTGAATACACAAAGACGTAAAGTTTTCTCCTCAGAACTATCTGATTAGTTGGTAATGATACTGTTTATACAAATTTTATAACTCCTGTTTCTGCCAAGGTCCCTTTCGTTTCAACCTTTTGCCCTCTAACACACACACATTTGAGTTCCTCAAGTCATAGCAGAGGAATCTATTTTTGATCACTTAGTGTATCCTTTCCCTTCTCTGATCAATATCACCCAGTAATAATTGCTCTTGTGGAGCCACATGCATTTGTTAATAACTTTTGTCATTTACTATGAAAATGATTTGTTTAAAAGTAAATATTCCATATGATGACAGCTAGAAACTTCCTAGTAAGTGTTTCATGAGATGTTTGAGTCAAATAGCTCAAACACAGATTTTCTGACCTTAAGACTATTCTAAATCTATTAAGGCTCTAAGGAGATCAATTTGACTGCTGTCAGTAGAACAGATCATATGGTTAGGTAAAAATAGTTAGACCTGTGATTGGGTAAGTTCACTGAGAATGATCTGTTCCAGGTTCAACCATTTTTCCTCAAATTTCAATAAGTAAACATTAAGTAGCCAAGGTAAATTTGCTAGTCATGGTATTTGAAAATAAAAAGACACTTAACTTCTTCAAGCCTCAATGTTTTATATGTACATTAACAAAGAAAGCCTCATAGGATAAAAGGAAATAAAAATCTGATGAAAGATATAAAGCATTTAGCACAATAATCATTTTGAAAATAGCAATTTATCTTCAATTATGATGCATGTTGCACATTGTCTTCACTCATGGTTCATTCTGGTGTATCAATAAACTTCTTAATAAATGTATATTAGAATTTAATAGTCTAAATATAATCTAAGTGAGAAAATATGGTACCTTATGCCAAAATAGTAGCAGTAGTAGTACGGAAAGGTCATCAAGGTGATAAGTGGCAGTTGAGTGCTCATCCCCAGATAAGACATTTCTATCACACCCTCCTGGGCTCAAGGAACCTTGTGCAAGAAGTGATGGTAAGAATACTAGTGTTTCTATCACCACTGACCAGAGAAGATTTTTTTGGAGATGGCTGTATATATTGGGGACACTCAAAACTCACCAAAGTGCTGAAAAGAAGAGGTTTCTGAGACCTCAGCATTAAATTAGACACCTCTATCAGGCCCTCCAAGGCTCAGAGAACTTCTCAAAAGAGGAGGCAGAAAGACTATAAGATTAGAGAATAGAAAATACTTTGGGTCACAATCCTCTACATATGAAGTGACTGGTGCATCCAAGACTTCACAGTGCATGTTACCTCCACATAACCTGCACAATATTGAGCCCATTAACATTTTGACAGAGATGATAGAGGGGAGTACAAATTATGAGACATCAAAATAGAAGGAATACATGGAAAAAATGAGGGGATTAGTGAAATAGGATGAGGAAGGGAGACAAAAGAGGGAAATGGGAGTGAGTCATGATCAAGTTGTAATATGGTTATGTAATAATATTCTCAATAAAATATTCTATTATCTTGGAGAGATAGCTCAGCAGTTAAGATCACTTCTTGAGAGAACCATTCATGTTTGGTCCCCAGGACCCACATAAACAGCATGTGCATGGCCATGCACATCTGGAAACCATCCTGTATGGGAGCAGAGACCTAAGAATTGCCAGAATACACAAACAATTGGCAAGTTCCGGGATCAGTAAGAGTTTCCATCTCAAATAAGAATGAGTGGGACAGGATGAAAAAGAACACTATCGAGCCACTGCAGGTGAGGACATGGGGCACTGCATGGACACATCACTTACAATCAACACACACACATAAGAAAAAGAGCTGCTGAAATGTGATAAGAGGCTGAATATATTTTTGATGGAAGGACAGATTTCTGTGACAGATTAATCTGGAGTAGGAGTGAAAAGGGAGCTACAGATGGAGCTTTACATACTAGCCATAATCAACTAGAAGAATCAAATCACCAACTACTAAAATGAGAACACATTGATTTAGAGAGGAATTGATGTCGAATTAGATTTTGACAATGTTACATATGAGATGCTTTTTTGAAAATTTCATAAAAATGAACATTAGATAGTTAGCCATTGAGTTCTGTGATTTATTGAAGAGTATATGCCACAGATAAACATTCAGAAACAGATAGCATACAGGTGGAGAGATTTTATAAAAAGAGGCCAATGATCAATAATGTTTTGTTTTTTCTTGAATTTTTTCCTGAATATAATCATCTTCGAATTTAGTATATTATCTACTATTCAGTTCAGTATACATGACTTACACTATTTACATGATAACTAAAGTGAAAAGAAAAACTTAAACCAGAGAAGCCCAGACAGTGACAAAATCATGTAAAGTCCATTGTAATTTTCCAAATATGTGGCAAAGTGGAACTCTACAACTATTCCCTTTCCCTTACATGTTCATTTGGCAGATGTCATTCTAAATACTCTTGTTGAGCTTAAGTGTACAGTTAATCCTTTAAACAATAAAAAAGAAAAGAAGACTGTCCACTGAAGAGCAGTTAGAAATGAAGATAAACTATATTTGTAATGGTATTATTGAGTCATAGGAATGAAGAATTTATTTACATAGAATATTTCAAGGCAACATTAACTGTGTCTTGTAGGCAGAACCTATGGTTTAAACTCATTCACCATCATTTCCTGACTCTACTTTTTTTTTTTTTTTTTTTTTTTTTTTGGTTTTTTGAGGTAGGGTTTCACTCTAGCTCAGGCTGACCTCGAATTCACTATGTAGTCTCAGGGTGGCCTCAAACTCATGGCGATCCTCCTACCTCTGCCTCCCAATTACTGGGATTAAAGGTGTGTGCCACCACGCCCGGCTCTGAGTCTATTTCTATAGCTAGTTGAGAATAGTATTCAAATCTACACTTTATCACTGTGATAGATACCTGAGAAAAACATCTCAAAGGAAGGTTTGTTTGTTTGTTTATTCATTTGTTTGTGCTCATAGCTTCAGTAGTTTTCATCCATATTCCTTGGTTCATTGGTCTATTGAATCTAGACCAATGGTGGGGCACAACATCATGATTGCAGCAGAGGCTACTCAATGCATGTTGTTAAGGAAGCAGAAATTGTGAATGTCTAAACTGTCTGGGAGACTATGGAATTGTGACTTCCACACTTAGGATAGATATGCTATCATCAATTACATTTTCATGTCAATTGTCTCTGGAACTTACCTCAGACAGACTCCCACAACATGTGGTACTTTCCTAATCTCCAAGGTATCTTTCAATCTAGTGAAGGTGACAATTAAGATGAAACATCATATACTCAAACACTATGGATATAAACTTTAAGCTTTCCTGAAGGAAATACTTAGAATGCTGCTGGACTCATTGCATTCATTAGTTTTCTAGTAGCTATAACCAAATGCCTGGCAAGAAGCAACTTAAGGAAGGAAGGATTTATTTTGGGTCATGGGTTGAGGGTATAGTCCATCATGGCAGGGGCAGCATAGTGGCTAGAAAATCTCAAAGCTGTAGCAAGAGGAGTGTAAGCATGAGAATCTTCACCTCTTCATGAAATAAGAAGCAGAGAAAAATCAAGTAGAAACAGGGCCCAGCTATAATCCTTAAAGCCTGTATCTCTAGCTAGTCCCCACCTCACAAAGGTTCCATAACCTCTCCAAAATTCACCACCAGCTAGGAACAATTGTTCATACACATGAGCCTATGTGTGACATTTCAAATTTATACAATAACTTTTTGCCTCTGTCCCCTATAGGTCATGATCATCTTATAATGATCAATATCTTCAGTTCAACTTTGAAAGTCTTCATGGTCTAACAAGTTTTAACAATATCCAAAGGTCCAAAGTCCCGTCTCTTTTGAGACTCAAAGCAATTTCTTGGTTGTGATTCCCTCATAGAAATCAAAAAACAAATTATACTCCCAACATACACAGAGTTAAACATTTCAATTCTAAAAGGGAAGACTATGGTACAACAGGAAATGATTAGATCAAAGCAAGACTTAAATCCAGAAGGACAAACATCAAATCCTTCAGTTTCAGGTCTGGCTTCTGGTGTTTGTGATGGAATCGTCTGTTGCAATGTTCTTGAGAAGTCCCATCCCTCCAGTTCTGTTGCCTGAAGCACATATAGCCTGTACATGGTGGGTGGGGTTTGAGGGGTGGTGGCAGCTTAATTCTATGCCTATAGCTTGTCTCAGCAGATTACCCACAGTACAAACATCTCCAACATGCTAGGGTCTCCACTACAATTTAAGCCTATCCTTCAAAACTTCATACACAGCTCATTCAGGAACTTAATGCAGATAATCCAACTCTGCCATATACTGCCTCACCTCAGTGGTTTTCAGAAACCTTGGTGGAAGTCTGCCTGACCCAGTATCTATTGTATTCAGTATGCCTGCAAAATCAGCACTACACAGATAATGGCATCAGTTCTGCTGCAAGCTAGAGTTGTAGCCTGGACTCCTTGGATGACAGCTACGGCATTTTCGTTAAATGAACATTTCTCAAAAAAATGACTTCACAATGTTATACCTTGGAGCTTTCTGTGGGGTAGATCTTTCCCTTGAGGAGCCTTTCCTATTATCTTGGTACAGAGTGTGAGGTTTCTCTTTAATGGCACTAATCTCTTTAGTAAATAGCCACACTATCATTGTCTACCCTGTCTTCAATATTATCTCCTTTGAAATGTTTCTTTGTCAAACTGAACATATTCTACATCTTTCTGTGCTCTCTCACATTTGTATATACACATGAACAAGGGTTGTAATCTTGTGAAGAACAGTGAGTAGTAACTATGACACAGCCTGGATAGTATACTTTCTTGAAATTTCTCAGCTAAACAACTTAGCCCATTACATTTAAATTCAGTTGCACTCAAAATTTTAGGATGCATATCTAAATGTTTGACAGAATAGAAGAAAAATGGTCTAATCCCAATACACAACAGAGTTGTTTTTCCCCTCAGAAAACTAAGTCCACATATCTATCAGCATATGGTCATCCTCATTCCAACCACAATTTCTCATTAAGCTCTGCTTATATCAGCTGAATGTTTCATTAGACTATAGCTCCAAACTTTTCCACATATGCTTGCAAACCAGTTCCACAGGCCAATGAATTAAATGGTAATGTAATCACATAAGAATTCCATTTCTCGGCACCAGTTTTTGGCTATGACTTTCTCAAGAGCTTGAAAGATATCTAGCAGAAAAATCAAGACACAAAGCCAGACCTGTATGACTCTAAAACTGAACCTCTTTCCCATGCAGCTACATTGCTTCTCTTTAGAATAGGTTTCATTTTGTTTGGAATCTGCCTCTAGTAATTCAATATATAGTAAATATCTTTAATATTTACTTCTTTATTATAATATGTGGGAATAATATGGTGAAAATAAATTCACAAATATTGTAATGGTTTTGCAATATAAGTGATGTATCCTCATTGTGAATTTGTTGATTGAACATTTATTAAGCACCTATTCATACACTAAAGATGGTGCTGGGAATGAGGCAAGCTGTCAGCAATACAAGTGCAACCCTTAAGGCAAATACAATCTAGAGGGAAAATCAAAGTACAAAATAATTATAATAAAATGGGGGAGACAGAGAGGTATATGCACAATTGTAATTTTGGGGCAATAACAAAAGATGTTTTAACTTCCCTGGGAGTGGGGATATTAGACAGAAACTGTTTCCTTGAGAAGGTAGAGAATGCTGAACCTGAAACATTATGAAATTATACAGACCAGGTAGGTATAAGAAAGAAAGTTATTCTAGATAAAGTATATGGTATATGCAAAGCATAAAAGCAAGAATGGTGAACTGAATGAATGAGAGCATTTCCAAGAAAAGGCTAAAAAATAAGCAGGATCAATTATATGTCATATTAGATAGTTTGCACTTTGTTTAACAGGTAATGAGGAAGCCTGGCAGTTTAAACCAGAGAAGTGACAATGTCGGATTCCATTTAATTATACAAATATCTCCCTGATGGCAGTATGGGGGAGTATATTGAAAATAGAAATATCAGGGGTCAAATGGAGAACTGTTATTATAGTCTAGAAGTTATTAAGGACAGAGAATCCAGGAAAGGTATAAGGAATAATCCAGAGAAAAAGTCAAGTGGACTTCAATGCAGGGTGTGAAATAAAGAAGAGGAAAGCTATGACTTTTCAATTGGGTAACAAAATAGACATCATAAGGAATGAACTAGAGGTGGAAGGAGGGGAAATGGGCTCCATTTGGGGCATGTAGAGTTTGAATTACCTATGAGACTTTCAGCTTGAGATACTAGGAGGCCACTAAGTATATAAGCCTGATATTTCAGGAGATTTGGGGGCTAAAAGTGCAGTTCAGGGAATCAGCAGCACATAGGTGATGAGTGGATGACATTGCCGAGTGAGAATATTAACCTTGGCAATTATAGTTTCCTTGGGTAATGGCTGAAGAAGCCAGTTTACAATGGAATGAAGAGGAAATACAGGTGTGAATGTGCAAACAAACAGTGCAACCTGCTAGAGAAGTGAGATGAGAAGAAAAGGAAACAATGGGAATATGGGAATCAAGAAAATATATCTTTTAGGATATGAGAGATTTATATTAAATTTTGGTTGAAATCTCTTTCAAGGTCACTGTTGAGATGGCAGCCTTACTGGCAAGGGGAGAGTCAGATTCCTAATAGTGTGTAATAGGAAGGAAGCACAGTGCCCCAATATTTTGAGAAATTTAGGAATGAAACATCTAAAATATGAGGTTGAAAGAAAGGGAGAGGGATTATTTAAGAATAAGACAAATAAATTGGTGATACACTTATGGGTATTTTTGGATTGTTAATAAATGTTTAACAAAAGAGGGTTCAATAATTCAACATCACATTAAGCCAAAAGAATATTTTAAAGCTGTCTGTAGCTGCCCATAAATTGAATTGTGCAGCATGTGATCGACTTCCTGCCAAGAACATTTGCTTGTTCCAACTTACTCTGCTTTATCTAGATACAGTAATTATTTCATTTTGGCAAAGATGCTTGTATGAAATTAACACTCAGTGACCCCTACATTTTCCCCCTTCTGGGTTCTCCTCATATCCTATTGTCAGCCTAATAAGCCTGTTTATGACAAGGTCTCTATAGTACAAGCCTTCCATAAAACATTTGTCTCCAGATAGAGGCTGACTTAGAGGGGAGTTACATTACTGGTCACATTGGGTCTGGCACCTAGTGTGCGAAGAGCAAATCAACTGAGCATTTTATTTACTGCAAGCAGTTTCTGAGCAGATGATGGTTGCTGCTCTTCCCAACTCATCCCAAGCTTCTGGTTCTACACAAATCAAGTTAGGTGAATGATAAAGACAATGCTGGAGGAACCATGGAAAGCCAGAACATCTTGATTTAGTCCTAAGTTAACCTATGCCTCCATCTCCTGACTTCATGAGACATGTCCCGGATAAAATCACAACTTTGTTGATCAGAGGACTACTTCTTAGTGTTCATAAACCTATAAGATATCAAATGGCAATTTCATGAGCCAAATTACATTCCATAGAGCAAAGGGGAGTCCTCTTGAGACAGATTAGAGGGACATAACTCTCCCCAAAGGTATTTGGCTAGTAGTTAATTAAATAATGTTTAAACATGTCAGTGTTGGGGCTAGGGAGATAGCTTAGTTTGTAAAGTACTCATCTTGCAAGCATGAGGATCTGAGTTCAATCTCCAGTCTCCACATAAGGATCCAAGCATGGTGGTATACATCTGTAATTCCAGAGCTGCACAGGTAGGGAAATAAGGATCCCTGGGATGTGCTGGTCAGCCAGGCTAGCCTAATTGGTGATCTCTTGGCCAATGAAAGACTGTTTTCAGGGAGATGATTGACATTTTTGAAGATGATACTTGAGATTTTCCGCTGGCCTCCAAACACACATACACACATGTGCCCATGTACCTGCACATAAGAACACACACACATACAATCACACACACATATACACACATATTTAAAAGTTTCTTTTTTAAATGTCACTGATAGGTCTTCTTTATGAGCACTCTTTTTTTTGGGGGGGGGATGAGAGGTTTAAGGTAGAGTCTTTCTGTAGTCCATGCTTACCTGGAATTCACTATATAGTCTCAGGCTGGTATTGAACACACAACAATCTTCTTATGCCTCCCAAGAGTGCTGGGAATAAAGGCATGCACCACCACACCCAGCCATTATGAACACTCTTTAATGTTTGCTTTATTTTGAAATAAGCTAAACCGTTGGGATTAGGTAAATGTGATCCACAGATTGACAGCTGTCAGACTCTTACTTTGTGCACACCTACCTTAAGTGGCAAGCAGACAACCAACTGAGCAGTCCCTCATTTGACAAATGTTCAAGTCTTCATCATGTCATTCATCCCAGCTACTCTGAATACTTCATGGAGACAATGAGGAAAAGACACTCCAGTTTCAGGGACCACCATAATCACAGCCGCTGCTGAAGTTTCCACCAGAAATTTGTACCAGTGGTAGGAGACTCCACTCTGGCCAACACAAGCCTACATGAACACTAGCTGGTCATGCTCTGCCTACAGCTACTCTCACAACAGGAAGAGGAGGACCTCTGAAGTGACTCAGCAGAATTGGTAATTAGTACAACATGAGTCTTTTTCTTGATTCATAAATTAGATATGTGATTTGGAGGAACAGGAAACCTTGCACATGTGCAGCTATGATTAGTGGAATTGCATTCAACTCAAAAACATACCATTCCCATCTGCTGTCTATATAGACAGGCTATTTTATACTATTTGCAGGTTATTAGGCTATTAGTATTACTTTCCTCCATCACCCATTTTTGCAACATTAGGCCCCAATAAAGGCTTCTTACAAGGGGTATCATGCTTAATTGTAGTCTGTGTCATGAGTAGAGGAAGAAAAGCTATTTGCACTTTCTCTCTCTCTCTCTCTCTCTCTCTCTCTCTCTCTCTCATACACACACACACACACACACACACTAGACACAAATTCAGAGTTCCCAGCACCAACAACAGTAGCGGTAGTGTCAGAAGCAGTGGCAGCAAGTAGACAGCTGAGGTATTCCACAGCCACACAAAGCTTAGAACCATAATGCCAGAAAGAATCAGCTAAGAGTTCTAGAGATCTACTAGGAGTAAAGGGCCTCAATACTCCAAAGTCAAAGATATAACATTGTCTGGTGACTAAAGAGTCTCCAGGTTCCACAGTGAAAGGTGGGATCACTACAAAGGATTATGGGAGTACTGAGAAGATGAAAGATAGCAGACACTCAGAGACCATGGAAACTGAGAAACCATGAAAAGCTGATGGTGGGAGCCAAGGCTACCAGGACTGCAAGCCTCAGTCATTAGAAGAATTCAAGAGAATAACCAAGAGTTAAAGAGACGAGGATCTTGACAACTAAAGATAGCCACTAGGCATTGGTACCCTAATCCTAAACCTTACAGATTATCTCTGCCTTAAGCACCTGGAGCAATAAGCTGTGGCTTCGAAAGCTTGGAGGCATAAGCCTGTACTTCTCAGATCTTAAAACAAAAAGCCCTATTAAAAGCTTATCCTGTGAACCTCTGGAACACAGGGCTTCCATTGCTAAGGAAGCTGCCATTTACCTCTCTGACATTTCTATCTTGATGAAGTAAAAGAACCCCCAGTCAGCAACTTACAACACCCTCCCTACCTATGTATAGAATTTTATCACCTGGGCCCTAAATGGTGCTACCTGTACTCAAAGATACTTCTATAAAGAACTCATTAAGCTTCTCCCTACAGTTCTGACAACCAGAGAGGCTAAGAAAACAAGTCCAAAGGCCAATAAGTACAGTAAACACCATGACAGCATTTGTTAACATATTCTGAGACACTTTATAATAAATCAGATATTATTCTAAATGCTTTATACCTATTGATATATTTAATCCTGCCTACACTCAAATATTACAGAACTTACTGTCCAGATTTACATGTGTGGAAACAGAATCCCAGAAAGGTTAAATAAATTGCCTAAGGTAACTCAGCAAGGAAATGAAAGAGCCAGCATTGAAATCCAGGCAGCTTGATTCCTAAATCCATGTCCTTAACCACAGTGGAATATTGTTTATTTGGAATTGATGGCTTCACCATTAACACTTTTCAATCTCTGAGTCTTTTTACTTAAGCAGAACAAGCATCTTCTCTAGGTCTTCTTCCTGCTACACATTTCAGTTAATGTAGATTGATACCATGTGAACTACTGATTTAACATACAGTGAGAGTATGAATCCAACCTCAGGTTAACATAGTTTATCTTGCTATACCTAGCATATGATCTATATGCTCAAAATAATGCTGATATATAGTAAGCACTCATGAAAAATTCATTTTCTAGATTTGTCAAAGCAAGCAAATGAAAATCTAATGTTCAAGAGAAGAGAACTGATCGTTCTGGAATGATGGCTTGAAGAAGGCAGGACAAAAGGTGCCAAGAGGTCATTGTACGTGTCTTTACCCTCTTCTTTCCACTCCTGCCTGTCCCACCCTCACACAAACTGGGTCAAGGACTAGATGAGTCTCTTTTAGGCTATCCCCACCTTAAGAGCTTTTAGCAGATTAACAAATGTGAACATGAGAAGGAGAGGAGTGGTAAAGAAATGACAGAATTGGTATCAAGGACTCTTGTCATACGAAGCAAACCTTCACCACTACTTCTTTGTACAATTGAAATAAACCTCAAATGTTTTATTGTTTTCATCTTAAAGTCATGATCTTTCTAAATGGAGGAGTAACTGCAAATTACATTTTCTAAAGCCCGTGACGGTGTTGAGGAATTAAATGGCCAAAGTTTGGAAGAGAAAGCAACACAGAAACATCCTAGGTTTTGCCTTGTGCTTGGTACTCGATTGTCCCCTGCCACAGGTAATACTGACTTATCTATTAGGCACCACAGTCACAGTAATTAAAGCCCACAAAATTGTTTGCTTTCTTAAAAATCAGACTATTCAGGTGGCCGCCGCCTCCGCTAGTGGAAGAAGATGGCGGAAGGCGGAGCAGCGGACCTGGACACCCAGCGTTCTGACATCGCGACGCTGCTCAAAATCTCGCTCCGGAAAGGGGACACCTGGTACCTAGTTGATAGTCGCTGGTTCAAACAGTGGAAAAAATATGTTGGCTTTGACAGTTGGGACAAATACCAGATGGGAGATCAAAATGTATATCTTGGACCTATTGATAACTCTGGACTTCTCAAAGATAGTGATGCCCAGTCACTTAAGGAACACCTTAGTGATGAATTGGATTACATACTGTGGCCAACTGAGGACTGGAACAAACTTGTCAGCTGGTCACATTGATGGAAGGTCAAGAGCCAATAGCAAGAAAAGTGGTTGAACAGGGTATGTTTGTAACGCACTGCAAAGTAGAAGTTTATCTCACAGAACTGAAGCTCTGTGAAAATGGAAATATGAACAATGTTGTAACTCGAAGATTTAGCAAAGCCGACACAATAGATACAATTGAAAATGAAATAAGAAAGATCTCCAATATTCCAGATGAAAAAGAGACCAGATTGTGGAACAAATATATGAGTAATACATTTGAACCACTGAATAAACCAGATAGCACCATTCAGGATGCTGGCTTGTGCCAAGGACAGGTGTTAGTGATAGAACAAAAAAATGAAGACAGAATGTGGCCAAGGGGTCCTTCTTCTTCTAAGTCCCCAGGTGCATCCAATTTTTCAACTTTACCAAAGATCTCTCCTTCATCTCTATCAAATAATTATAACAACATCAGCAACAGAAGTGTGAAAAATTCAAATTATTGTCTCCCATCATATACTGCTTATAAGAACTATGATTATTCAGAACCTGGAAGAAATAATGAACAGCCAGGCCTCTGTGGCTTAAGTAACTTGGGAAATACCTGTTTCATGAACTCAGCTATTCAGTGCTTGAGCAACACACCTCCACTTACTGAATATTTTCTCAATGATAAGTACCAAGAAGAGCTGAATTTTGACAATCCTTTAGGAATGAGAGACAAGATTGCTAAGTCATATGCAGAACTCATCAAGCAGATGTGGTCTGGGAAGTTTAGCTATGTCACTCCAAGAGCATTTAAGGCACAGGTAGGGCGTTTTGCACCTCAGTTCTCTGGATATCAACAATAAGACTGTCAAGAACTGTTAGCTTTCCTCTTAGATGGACTACATGAAGATTTGAATAGAATTAGGAAAAAACCATATATACAATTAAAGGATGCTGATGGAAGGCCAGATAAAGTGGTTGCTGAAGAAGCGTGGGAAAACCATCTAAAAAGAAATGATTCCATCATTGTCGATATATTTCATGGCTTTTTCAAATCAACTTTAGTGTGTCCTGAGTGTGCTAAGATTTCAGTAACATTTGATCCGTTTTGTTATTTGACACTTCCATTGCCCATTGAAAAAGAACGTAGTTTGGAAGTTTATTTAGTTAGAATGGATCCACTTACTAAACCTATGCAGTACAAAGTGATTGTGCCCAAAATTGGAAATATAGTAGATCTTTGTGCAGCATTGTCTATCTTGTCAGGAGTACCAGCAGATAAGATGATAGTTACTGATATCTACAATCATAGATTTCATAGAATATTTGCCGTGGATGACAACCTAAGTAGTATTATGGAACGAGATGATATTTATGTGTTTGAAATTGGAATCAATAGGACAGAAGATACAGAACATGTGGTTATTCCTGTTTGCCTAAGAGAAAAATTCTGACATTCAAGTTATACCCACCATACTGGTTCTTCACTTTTTGGTCAGCCTTTTCTTATGACTGTACCATGAAACAATACTGAAGATAAACTCTATAATCTCCTACTTTTGAGAATGTGCCGGTACGTCAAAATATCTACTGAAACTGAAGAAACAGAAGGATCCCTACATTGCTGTAAGGACCAAAATATTAATGGAAATGGCCCAAATGGCATACATGAAGAAGGCTCACCAAGTGAAATGGAAACAGATGAACCTGATGATGAATCCAGCCAGGATCAGGAACTTCCCTCAGAAAACGAAAGCAGTCAGTCTGAAGATTCAGTTGGAGGGGATAACGATTCTGAAAATGGATTGTGTACTGAAGAAACTTGTAAAGGTCAACTCACGGGACACAGAAAGTGTTTGTTTACATTCCAGTTCAACAACTTAGGCAATACTGACATCAATTACATCAAAGATGATACCAGGCATATAAGATTTGATGATAGGCAACCTAGGCTAGATGAAAGAACTTTTCTTGCTTTGGATTGGGATCCTGATTTGAAAAAGAGAAACTTTGATGAAAATGCTGCTGAGGATTTTGAAAAACATGAAAGTGTGGAATATAAACCTCCTAAAAAGCCCTTTGTGAAATTAAAAGATTGCATTGAGCTTTTTACAACAAAAGAAAAGGTAGGTGCTGAAGATCCCTGGTATTGTCCAAATTGTAAAGAACACCAGCAAGCCACAAAGAAATTAGACTTATGGTCCCTGCCTCCAGTACTTGTGGTTCATCTCAAGCGGTTTTCCTACAGTTGCTACATGAGAGACAAGTTGGATACTTTAGTTGATTTTCCTATCAATGACTTGGATATGTCAGAATTCCTAATTAATCCAAATGCAGGTCCTTGCCTGCTATAATTTGATTGCTGTTTCCAACCACTATGGAGGGATGGGAGGAGGACATTATACTGCTTTTGCCAAAAATAAAGATGATGGAAAATGGTGCTATTTTGATGACAGTAGTGTCTCCACTGCATCTGAAGACCAAATTGTGTCCAAAGCAGCATATGTACTCTTCTACCAGAGACAAGACACTTTCAGTGGAACTGGCATTTTCCCTCTTGACCGAGAAACTAAAGGTGCTTCAGCTGCTACTGGCATCCCCGTAGAAAGTGATGAAGATAGCAATGACAATGACAGTGACTTAGAGAATGAAAACTGTATGCACACTAATTAATGGAAGTCCTAGGAGCCATAAGAGAGACTTTACTGCTGGTGGTATCTATGGAAATGCAGTCACCCACAACATTAAAATAAAGTCTGAGATGGGGAGTTTCAGATAATCGAATGTAAATCCTTTATCAGATTTTAACTTGTGCAGTACTTGAAGTGAAACACAATGGAAACTTTAACAGAAATTGTCTCTTAATACATTTACAGTCTTGTATTTACAAGCTAAAATATATAGGAAATCACAAATAAATCCCTTTTAAGTTTGAAAAAAAATCAGACAATTCATGCAAAGTAAAATGTTTTAACATATAATATGTTTATCTTTATATTGATATGGTCATATAATATGCTTATAAATATATTCTTATGAAGAAAGAAGTCCAAGAATGTAAAACTGCCTAGTCCAAAGGCTCATGATGTAGACCTGGACCCAGACTATATTCCTAGGGAAGCAGAAACTGAGCAAAAGTTATGCACCTGTAATGTCAGCAGGAACAACATTCGTTGAAGTGAGTTAAAGGAAGCCCCATAGAAGAGAAAGAACGTTTAAGCTGCAATTTAGACTCAAGGACAGACTTGGCCAACCCAATGGGAACTCAAAATCTAGAATGGCCCTTCTGTGTTGTTTCAGGTTGAGCTGAGGTGGCTGGGCCTTTTAATCTCCACATTAGATATGTGGTGTTCTGGAGGGAAAAGTGTGACCTTAGGTGAGATACCATCTCCAACAGCAAAAGTAAAGCTTAAAGAGGCTGACAGACGGAGGCTGTCGGCTGACCTCACTCCCAGCAAGTCCTTCCTTGAAGAAGGATCTGGTCAGTGCCTCACAGTGTACACTGCACCTCTTATATGCATCCAGGAAGAAGAGTCTCCACTAGTCAGCACTTAAGACCACCTCTGCTAGCTAAAAGCAAAGCCCACTGGCAATAGAGCTCCGCTTCCTCCCAGTCTGTTAAGAACAGCCACAGGAAAGACATCATAAATTAAATCAAATACATTATGTAGCACATTTATTTTTATCTCAGTCTACAGCCGTTGGGTTATTTTTATCACCTTTTAAAAAAGAAAATTCAGCTCTCCCTAGCCATCTCATCAATTTGTCAAGTTTGAATTCTGAAATCTATATATCTATACAAAATTTACACCTCCTCAAAGCATATTTTTATCCTCACATAAAATTTATGTTGGCAGTGTTTTGCCAATATGGCTGCCATAAAAGTTTTGTTTAGACCAAGAAAGGAAGCTCCATATACTATGGATAACAATTTCCTTGGAATTGGAGTCAATGATATGTTGCAGGACAGAGTGCCTGAATGGGTGTCTTCTCCACATTCTTATTAGCATGAATGCATTCATCTTTTGATGCAACATGAAATGGGTCAGGTAGCATCGTATCTATAGTGCCTTTCCCACACATCTGTATTACACATGAAGCAAAACCCAAAGAAGTGAAGGCAATCATCAAGTGACATAAAAGAGTCCAGTAAAATTCATTAGACTAAAGGGAAGTGGGTTTGCAGGTAGGATCTTGTTCAAATGTAGGGTTCTTTGTAAACATTATTTATTGATTTCTCACTTGCAAGTGGAGAACATAAGATCTCTTCTTCTTAGAATTTTTTTTTAATTGCCATTAATATATCCACCAATTCATGGAAGAAAAATCAGATAGAAATGCAAAAGACCTGTCACTTCCTGCATGGCTCCTCTTCTCATTAGATTTGATTATTTGGAATAAATTATCAAAAGCAATTTCCAAAAATGTGTACAGTATTATGTTCATTTTGCCAAGTATTCCTTTTTAATGGATTTTGCACATTCTGGATTTCAGATTACATAAGCAGTGATAAAATTCATGATCTGACTATAGCAACTGACAGAATCAGATTTGATTATGTGATCTTGAATGGCTTGGGAAAGCTTGCTCTTCTTTCGAACCCATAATTTCCTGAGCTTTCCTTTGCAGCTGCCTGCCTTTCGGCAACCCAGTTGGGTTTCAGTTTGTAGACTTCTAACTCCTAATCACAAACTTCAGTTTATGTGATGGATAAAACATTCATGCAGCATGAAAACAACACAATGGAACAATCCTTTTCTTACATAAAAATGGTTCAAATGCCAAATCTTATCACTACTTCACAAAGTGCCCTACCTTGACTTTACATGGACCACACATTCTAACTAAATCCAATATAGGAAAATCCAAATTAATAAAGCATTGGGGCTAAATGATTTGGGTAGAGATGTGTAAAAGGGTAGGAACAGACAGGAACTGTAAATTCATATATGAGCTCTAAACAAAGGATTGTATAATAGTCCCTTTGAGCACCAATACTTGCCAACATTTTCACCTGGTAATTTAAGGATATTCACACTTCTTGATAAGTTAGCTTGTAACTTGGTGGTTAGTCTTTCTTTTTATATCTCTTTATTTTCTCTAATCCAGTCCTCACCTCAGGGCATGGTAAAGTAGCCTGCATAGAATTGCTTCTCAATATGAGTCCATTACTTACTGAAAGAAAGAATGAATACTGAGTATATATGGTAAAAATGGAGCATAAATTCAATACCACTAGCTGTTAGTGAGATAACATGTGTGAAAGCACTTGACACAGGGCCAGAAACTCAATACCTGTTGTTTTATAAATATAACTGTTTAAGACAAAATATATTTGAAACAGATACATTAATTGGAGAACAAGAAGATGTGATTTAATCTCAAATTTAATTCCTAAGTTGTTGAATACTGTCTCAAAATTTCTAAGAATAATCATTAAAATGAGACATCTATTCATAAAGGTATAACTATTCTATTTTTCTATTATCTAAATTAAATTGCAGACAGGAAATGATCAAATTAAGAATAATTTAGTGACTAAGAACAATGCTTATGTATGGGATAAGAGTCTAACATAAAATCAGTACAGTTGACAACCAAGACTGATGTTTATTTGGGGATTATTAAGATAGAAATATAGAAAACAGAAATTGTAAACAATCTTGAAAATATGCCCCAAGGTTTTACAAGATGGTAGCTATTTTGTATAGCATAAACTCCAAGGTAGGGATGTTAATTACATGTCTTGTTTGTCAAGAGTAATGACTGTTATAGCAAAGGTCAAAATGTCTTGTAAGGGATTGGGCATATAGTTTATGGAAACAAGGGTAATAGTTTCACAAATTGTTTATAAAGGCTAGTGAATTTCATTCCAGATATTGCAGCTCAGCCAAGATTACAAGATCAACATATACCCAGATTGGAAGTGTAAGTGTGCAGACAGCATCCCATTCTTTTTTTTTTTTTTTTTTTTTCAAGGAGGTAGGGTCTCACTCTAGCTCAGGCTGACTTGGAATTAACTATGTAGTCTCAGGGTGGCCTTGAACTTACAGTGATCCTACTACCTCTGCCTCCCAAGTGCTGGGATTAAAGGCGTGCGCCACCACGCCCAGCGTCCCACTCTATTTTTTACCCATTCTACTTTAAGTACCCAGTGTCAGTGCCAATTCTACCACTACTACTACTACAAATAATAATAATAATAATACTCACACACCTTCTAGTAGGATTTCAACCATCAATTAAAATTCAGAATTCAGCAAAACCTGCTCTCTACTAAGCAAGAATAAAAATCCTAATGTAAATCTTATATCTCTATCCAGTTTGCTATATTCTCTTAGAATATTCTGACTACATAGTAAAAGCATTGACTAATAATTGCCAAGAAAATTCATATTAAATTAGGCAATGTGTAAAAGTGGAGAAATAGAGTTGTACAGTCTAGCAATCCCTGAAAGATTGTTAAGAAGATTCAGGTCCTAATTTCTCAGGAAGAAGAAATGGTGTTTGTGTATGTTTCTCCCAAAACTCTGAATCTTCTGGAATTGCTATTAAAATTTCAAGATAATGTAATGATATTCAGACACATCACAGCATGTTAAGGGACTAAAAATCATTTCAAACGAGGAACAGATGTTCACATCTACTCATTCCATCAACTAGTATTTTCCTGACCCTAAGATAATGTTACCAAGCTACTTACCAATTGTAAAACAAATAAAATTGATGAAATAAACTTGATTGTCAACCTTGACATTTGGATGAGTAAGTTAAAGTTTGAAACTTGTCAGAAGACTGACAGTTCCTCTTTAAAATTACATTTTTCCAGACTAATAAATTATGTTTTACATATAGGTACATTCAATTTGATTTTTGCATTATAATAGAATTTACCAAGTGCAGTTTTAGAGGTTTTAGGGCAAAATCCTTCAATCTTTATTCAAAAGTTAGATTATGAAGCCCTTAAAATGGTATTTTTTAAGAAATCCTTCCACTTATAAAGGTCTTAAAGGCTTCGTTAACAATTTTGCTTTGAAAGAATAAAATATCTCCCTCTAACCTTGAACCTCATAGTTTCTCAAAATACTGTCAAAGTATGAAGGGATTATCTCCATTTGAAGATCTGTAACATGAGGGAATTGAGGAAAATGTCTTGGCTTCAAAAATTAGGAGCCCAGTAAGAAGCTGTAACATAACTTTCCTATTGCAAAAGGGAGTAGAAGGACACTTACCCTGCCTGATGGTTAATCTCTATTGTCAACTTAATTGGATCAGGTATCGACTGGATCAGCAAATGTGAGGACATTTCCAGGAAGGATTAACTGAGTGGGGAAAATCTTCCCTCAGAGTGGGCAGTCCTTTCATTGCCAGCCTACCTATAAACAACTTTTAGGAAAAAAAAAATTGTCACTTTTATCTGGATACCCACACTGCTTGTTGTTTCATACCTATGCCCTCTTACTGTGATCCTTCACGGATATCAGAAGCCAGCTTCTTCAGCCTTCCAATGTAGACTGAACACCAGTGGCTCTAAGGGAGACCCCAGGACTTCAGTGCTAGCTTTGGACTCCTGAGGCATCCAACCTCATGAACTGAGATGGTAATGAGTACTCAGTCTCTCCAGTGTGCACACATGATAGCCAATGTTGTGAAATCCAGCCCATACTGTGTATGCCAATCTAATAAAGTCTCACTGTAACATGTATTCATTCTATTAGTTCTGTTCCTTTAGAGAACCCTGACTAATACACCATGGAGGAATAAATGCTGGCTTACTGGTGCCAGTGTTGCTTGAACCAGGTGATTCTAAAGGGCAGCACTTAAAACCTGGACTTAAGGCCAAAATGAAAATAAGGAACAGAGGCCTCTGGTATGGGGATGGGAGAGTGCTGGTGCACTGTATCAAAGAATCCAAATACCCTGGTATGTCATTACAAAAGCAGACAGAGGGCCCACACAACAGTAAATGAACCAGAATCTCTATCAGGAAGATAATTTGCAAATCACCTCCTAGCAATTACCCCAGGTAATTATAATATTATAGTCAAGTATGGAGACCAATAAGTTAATGTCAATACCCACAAGATATTTATATTTTCTAAGGAATCTTTGCATTTGAAAAAGAATTTTATTTACTCAGAAAGCAAACTATGGATTCAAAAGCAGCAGTTTTAGAAAACCTTCAGTGTTGTAAGTTTTCTCTTCCTTGTCAACACAGTTTATTATACTATATATGTTCAGATGCTTCTGCCCTTTCTGCCAGAGAAACTTGGAGCTGTGTCTTAAAGCATGAAATACCATGGACCTAGACTCATCCATTCAGTGATAATCCTGGAAAGCTTCTTGGGAAAGGTATTTAAAAAGTGGACAGATAGAATTAAAAAAACTAATTTCTAGTTAATAATTCTCATGCAAACCCCAATATGGAAAGTCTTCCTAATATGTCATTCTATTATTTATATCTACAAAAGTCTAGACTGGTAAAGATACCTAAATTCCTTTTTGAGTACCCATTATTCTGCTTCATTTCATGGTCTCCTAAACATCTAGCTAGATATTTAAGAAACACTCAATATAGAAAGTTAACAGATCAGGTATGGAAGCTCATGCCTGTAATCCCAGCACCCAGGAGATAGATGAAGGAGAATCACTACAGGTTGGAAGCCAGCTCAGGCTATGTAAATAATTCCATTACAGTATGAGTTCCAAATTGAGACTCTACTGTAGAAAAAAAAAATCTAGAAAACAAGATAATAACAAAAAATAGACTTAGCCGAATTCTTTGCTGTAGGTGTTTGAAGAGTCTTCACATACTAATTTTCATTTATAAACTCTGGGAGAAAAATAATAGCATATAAAGTTACACATGTCTACATTAACTGTACATTTTCTCATAGAGCAACTTATATGAGAAGATTGTCTTCTCACTCCAAGTACCTCTATACATACCACATAAGAGACACCAAACACTGGATGTATCAACAAGGTTTGTTTAAATGTAACAGAATTAAAGAGAGTATACTGACCACAAATTTTATCTAAAGTAAACCTCAATCCTACTCTTTGTTCACCTTTATTTATGCCCTAGAATTTATCATGACCTGAATAATTTGTTTGTCTATTTTTGTCCATCTCCTTAACTAGAATATATGTTCCATAAGAGTAGGATTTAGGCTTTAAATGCAGTGGCTAATAATTTCCAATATGTATAATAGTGCCCAGCATATAAGAAATATTTGTTGAAGGAATAAATAACCTAAATCCCTGATGTGACTCATTTTCAGTCACCTGATACCAAAAAATAAACGTTAAACTTGAGACCAAATGACCAAATCATCAATTCTAACCAATATCATCTAAAGCAGAAGATAATAAAATTCTTTCAAGAGATCAAAGTAATCTTTCTTCATTCCTTCATAGGCAAATTTGAAGTCTATATACTGCTTTGAAATGTCAACCTTTGAGATTTATTCTCTTGGCAAAATTCTTGAAAATGTCCGTGTCTAATGTTATGCTACTTTGTCAGTTAAAAATATGAAAACAGGAAATTTCTGTGTTTGGTAACAGACTAACAAATTGAACCACTTATGCTGTTAATTTGCAGTGGCTTATTTCTCCAAACCAAGGTCATCCTATCATTAGAATAAAATACCCTAATCCACACCACAGATTTAAGTATTGAGTTGCCCTAGACCATGGAGATGGGAAGATATATAAAACCACGAGTCACAGCATGTTATGTATATAAATGTAGGTAAATAAACAGAGATAAATGAAGGTAAATCAACATAAATTAATTCAAATGTTAGGTGGTATAATGAAGATAGTTCCTACAAATTATGCCCTCAAATTTTAATGAAAACAACAACAATTAACATGAAATATGGAGGAATAATAACCCCAAAATGATTAATATCTATTATGCTATCTGAAAAATTGCAGCCAAGAGAAATCAGAGTCCAAGTTATCATGGATACAGCTCTCATTAACTTCTCTCCAATAAATTGTTATAGTGGAAAGAATGTGAGCAGACTTTTAAAACTTTTGAACACAGAATATAAGAAAAAACAACATTAAAAAACTCCCAAGAAGAGAAGCTAACCCTTACAAACCTCATTATATTATTGGTTGAAGATCATGAGCCTTCATTTTGGCTTTTGCGAATCAGGGCAGGAGATGGTATGAGAAGACATAACCATCATCATCACCCACAGCTAATTTCCTCTAGCAATAACCAAGAGCAAACAACTTTAAAAACCAAAAAAAATGTTAAACATGATGAAATTGTTTGAAGAACTGAAAGCCTCAGAAAGAAGTTAAAGCCATTTGTGGTGGTGCACACCTGTAATCTCAGTACTCAGGAACCTGAGGCAGGAGGATCTCTAGGTCTAGATCAGACTGGGCTACATAATCAGTTACAGGCCAATGTGGAATACCTCAAGGTATTTTAAATTTAAAACAAAAGGAAGAAATAGAGATTCATGGGCATATTCTGATTAATTTCCCTTCCATGCGTATAGGATAATAGTATTGTTGGAAAGTTGGAAAGCTGCAAGGTCCTGCACATCCTTTCTTTACTATGTAAGAGAGGAGGATAAATGTGGAAACTTTGTTTTTTGGGACTGTTTATATTTTCTGGACAGGGATGTTCTGGAGCTTTACCTTGACTTGGAAGATATCTTGAAGCCACAAAGTTAAAGAAGCTCTGTAGGCAGTAGGTAACGGAACATTTGCATAGATGACTGCCAGTCTGAACTATGCCTTAGACTCACCACCTGTGGGGTTTCTGAAACATGTCAATTCCTAAGTGTCAGACAAAGAATTGAATCAGAATCTTTAGAGGCAAGGTTCAAGTTTGGTGTTTGTTTAAGAAAAAAGTTTCCTCCAGATGACTGGCATGCATAATAAGGTTCCACAATCACTGTACCAGGTAAATTGAATCTAGTAACTGGCATTTTAGGGAAATTGTAGACAGCAAAGTAAGGATCCACCAAATGAGGCTACAAGCAGGCAATAAAATATGACTATAACCCCCAATGTCAAGCCCTTAAAAAAGTTGGGCTAGAGTGATTGCTCAGACATGCCTGGAAAGCCTAAGTACCCAGGTTCAATTCCCCAGTACCTACGTAAAGCCAGATGCATTAAGTGACACATGAATCTAGAGTTGGTTTGCAGTGGCTAGAGGCTCTGACATGCCCATTCTTTCCTTCTTTCTCTCTCTCATAAATAAAATGACAAAGTGAAAAGGGAAAGAAGAGGAAAGAATTCATGCTGCCATTAGGATTTCTCAGAAAACTCCATAATTTAAGCAAATGTATAATGAAAAGATACAGAGCAACAGTTCTGATATATGTTGAGAGTTAGCATGGCATATTAGAGAAAAAGAAATAGACAAGGAAGAAGGAACAGAGATAATAAGTGCATTTTGAAAAACAACATTTCTTGAAAATGAAAAGAAAAATATCAAGAGAATGTTGAGTTATTGAAACATGATATCAAAGATAAATGATAAAACAGCAAGCAGATTGCAAGAGATATGATGAAAAGGGAAAACACCAAGGTAAGAAATCCGAGAACCAAAACTGCACTACTGAACCATCAAACACATTACATACCATGAAAATGATGAAAGAAGAAAGCAGAGGTCATGATATTAATGTCAAAAAAGATTGAATTCAAGGGGAAATGTTTTGATAATGGACACCATCCACAATGAGGATATAAGTTCCATAAATATTCATGTTTCAAATAATAGAATCATAATATGTACAACATAAACTACATCAAATGCAAAGGGAGTCTCCTAAAATATAGTAATAGGACTTGATCTTACATTTCTGTCATCTATGAAATATGAGGTAGATTTAAAAATGAGCAAGAATATCTTAGAAAATTCTGAAAAAGAATCACAAAAGAATAGAATTAAGAACATTAAAATCTTGCATTCTGAATCAAAGGGCCCTGGAGAGGTTATGATGAAGACTAACCTTCATCGCCTCTTTCTCTTTCTATCTCTCTCTCTCTTCTCTCTTTCTCTTTAGTATTACCTATATTTTTCTTTCTTCTTTTCCCTTGGCGCTGGCCTATAGCTCCCAGTACCAGGATGCAATTATCATCCACAATGAGCTGTTTATCAGAGAGACCTACAAGTTTTCTCAAAAGAAGACAGACTTCTTTCAGAGCACTTGATTGAGCACTAAAGGTTAAGGGTAAGACACTACTGCCGAAAACACCATATGCTCTTGGTATGGAACATGGAGTGACCTGGCTGGAATTTGGAAGAGAGTCAGTACCCAGAAGGTGCTACATGAGCAACTGGGGGAAAATGACCAACATCTTTCCAAGCAACTCGTGGTCTAAGCTACTCAGCTGCAAACAACCTGAGGTGATGCTCACCCAAGTGCAATAGTGGCACATAGCCATGGTGGGTAACAAACTGCTCTTGAATTGGTTAATGGATCTGCTCAATGGAACAGAACCCATATCTGGAACTGGGAAACAAGTCAGAACCATATCCAAAAAATGAGTTTGCTCTCCAATATCAAGCTCACACCAATTGTGGGTTACAAGAGAGCCTATACCTACTAAATTCTTTCTAAAATATTATTGGCCACCCCATTTATCTGGTGCTGACTTCACTCTCTGTTTGAGATTCTGCTTCTCTTTTTCAGATGGATGCAGAACCTGAGGAGAGAATCAGCCCATTGCACCTCACCAGGGCCCCAGCTGAAACCATAGAGTGATTAGGGAAATGGGCAAGAGTGCTGTTTCTTGGTGAATCTTATACCAGCACAAGGGTGAAGGAGATAGGCACAGAGAACATTCAACTCCTACCAAACCAGATATCCAGAGACACAGAGACTCCCAGGACCTCATCATTGAAGTAGACTTAAAACGAACCCAACATGACTCAGGGAATTTTGTGGAAGACGGGGCAGAAAGATTGTTGTTAGAGCCAAAAGTTTGGACATTATGCACAGAAACATTGCTTCTTCCATATAACTGTTGGCTACCCTTACAATGCAAGACCCACAGTCCCCAACAAGGAGGGTCACTTCCGAGGGAGGACAGAGAGAAGGCTAACAATGGTACCAACTTGTGCTGTTTACACACTGAGTATGTATATAAGTAATAAAGAAAAGAAAACACTGCAAGTATTAAAATGAGCAAGAATATCTTAGAAAATTCTGAAAAAGAATCACAAAAGAATAGAATTAAGAACATTACAATATTGCAATTTTAAAAGAATTTGATAGTGAGGAAATAGGTAAATCAATGGAACATATAAGAGTCCAGAATTTGACATTTATTCATATGGAAATGTAGTATATGATGAAGTTAACATCTCATATCAGCAAAAAAATGAAAAATTTAATGTGACATTGCTATATGCGATTATTTTACAAAAAATAAATCTGAATTCTTCATTTGTGATACTAAAATAAATCCTCATAAATAAAAGGTTTTGCTACCAAGTAAAAAGCTTTAAATTTCTAGATAAAACATAGGGGAATTAATTTTTAAGCTTGAAGTTGGTTGGAATTGCTTCTTAATCTGGATAAAAACCTCAGAATTCAAAAAGAAATATGCATAAAATTTATTAAATAAAAG
The DNA here is from genome assembly GCA_036346955.1 of Dipus sagitta. NCBI lineage: Eukaryota > Metazoa > Chordata > Mammalia > Rodentia > Dipodidae > Dipus > Dipus sagitta. Next base: position 111,991,562 of record CM070776.1, on the reverse strand, counting down.
TAAACCTTGTGTATTGCCAACACTGAAGATATCAGAAACAATGACAAAAGATAAATAGACTGGAAAGCATTTGCAGTATATATGACAGATAACTATGTTCTTTCATCTACAATAAGTTTGTATGAATCAGTAACAAAAGAATAAACAACCCCAAAGAAAAGCATTCAAAGAATAGTAATCGGAAGTTCTCAGATAAAGAAATACAAATGACCATTAAACACATGAAAAGATCCTCAACCTTATTCATGATTAATGAAATGCAAATAAAAACAGTCACGCAGATGGCTTTTTTTTACCCATCGGATTGTCAATAATTCAAAAGCTCACCAAGATGAGGAGTAATAGGCACTCTCAGACACTGCCAGTAGAAATGCAAATTGGTGCCACCTCTGGGGAGGATAATTGGGCAGTGGAGGCAGACCATGTATCCAAGAATAATCACAATTGGGAAAGGGGTACTTGAAGGAAACCCACTTGAAACAGGAACCGGAATATCATACTGATTTTTAAAATGGTTAATTACAAATATATATGTAAACTTAAAAACTACAAATGTATTTTTTATTTTTTGAAAAAGAAAGTTGTAATGCAACTAAAACCCCATTCTTTAAATAATAAATGAAATGAAAATTTGATTGCAGAATTTTTAATGTATCTTTTCTGACAAAGTGACATGATAGTACAATAAGGCATCCTCATTATTTCACAGCAGGATCCTAAAGAGTAAGTTTTACAAAATATTAAAGGACTTTATCAATTTTCCCAAGGACATCTCTTGTTTCCTGACATTCCAATTTATTCTCTTTCATCCTATTCATTTTGTCACTCTGTGAATTTGAGCTAGTCCTCAAAAGGTATCTCTGCAAAATCCCCACTGCCAATATCTTTGTAGAATTCAAACAAATTTACACCAATTTCCTCAACTCCATTAAGCCATGTGTCTTTAATACTACCTCATATTTGCCTTTGTTTTTCCTTTGCACTCTCCTTCCTTTGTAAAGATTGTCAGAGACATTTATATGATGGGCAAGGATAGGCACTATTGTTAAATAGGGAAAGGTATTAAGTGGGAAAATATTTCCTAAATGGCCAATCCAGTAAATTATATTGTGCTCTGATGACTCCTGCTTCTCTATAAAATCTTTAACTCTAGGAATTCACACAATGAATATTTGGATAATGACAATTTTTGTTTATATATCAAAATTAATAATACATGTCACATTTTTTCTCATATGTGGATGCTAGGGACAAAAAAGGAAAGATGAAGATAAAGAAAAGTGGATATAGTAAGAATGTAAACAGAAAAGAAAAAAATGGGAAGAAGGCTTAAAAAATATATCTAAGAGGTGAATATGACCAAAATACATTATATGCATGTATGGGAATAGCATCATGAAACCTCTTGTTTATACCATTAATGTGTACCGATCAGTCTGAATTTATTCTTAGTACTTTGCCTTTTCTGGACTTCCTAAGTAAAAGGCTTTATTAAAGCTTCTCAAAGTACCCTCAGATCATGTGTCACAGATGCAATTCTACATTACTATAATTTAAATAATGATGATATTCTGCATCAGAAGGTTTAATCCACAGAGGCAGGAATTGTATCTCTCAATAAATATCTATATAAGTCATAAATAATACTGAAAACTAGAAACTACCTAATATCCCTCAATAAGGGAATGGTTAATTATATTAGGTCTTATCCATATAAGAGGACATAGTATTCACCAATCATTGAAATAAATGAAGTCCCCAGTACTTAGAAGGCTGAGGCAGGAAGACCACAAGTTTAAGAAAGGTCTGGACTATATTGCAAGACACGGTCTCAAAAACTAAATAAAATTCCTAGAACGAACCTTGTTAATAGCTCTCACCTCTGTATATGATGTTTCAGCCATGTATATTCCCTCCCACCTTCTCTTTTATGTCTATACAGTGAATTCTCCTACGGACATACACAATAGTCAGAAGTTAGCCTTTATATATGTTCTCCTTAACCTCCTAAATAAGTTAATCCATGCTTTCTCTGTGTTCAAATTGTAAATTGTATCCTTTCTCCTTGTATCTTTTTACTTCATTTATCACATTTTAAATATTTCCTGAAAAGGGCCTTGTCTTCAGTATAATTTTTGACAAGGGCCTAATGTACAACTGTAATGCAGTAAATATTAAATGCCTGAAGAAAACAGAACATGGATTGTGTGTGAATATAAATTACTAATGGTGTATCTATAGCACCTGCATGCTTATGTATAATTTTTCCTGGGCAATATAAAGTATTATCAAGATTTTATACATAGTGACTTCATTAACTTCCCCAAAAGAATAGCAAATGCATTTTTACATCTAATAAACCTAAATGCTGCTGGATGAAAGGCTACATAAAACTTTGCCTCCCTGGGGCGCAGCCAAATCTAAGGCAAACATACCTTTTTCTGGGATCTAAGGTTACAAATCTATGTGGCAGGGAAGGTAAAGCAAATAAATGGCCTTTATAGAGCATGCAATTTAACAGCAGTGAACAAACCAGCCATTTGGTACCCAGGCAAGCATTCCATGTCATCTTCTCAGGTCACTTGGAGGAATTAGACCTAGCATATTTAACATCAGGGACTTTCAAATTCACAAATATTGATTGTGAGTTAGCAAATCCTAGCTAGCCACTGTCAGTCCCCAGCACTTACAATAAAGACATTTAGATTAAGGGTTACCCATAAGGTGCATAATGGAAAGTCCTTAATAAAATAGTTACTCCTAGGATCCCTCTAAGATATATCAAGCCATCTGTGACTGTTAAGTTTAATCAGTATTTCCTAACTTTGCTGTTCATGGGCTCTTATAGCACAGTCCAGTTGAAACTCCATCTTTGCCCTATGAGACTTTAGAGTTATTTGCATCATTGCCGGTTTATAATCACCTAGGCTTATGTAGGAAATTCCTGAGATCTGCATGGGGTCTCTCTGGAAACTCTCTTATAACACAAACTATCCATTTGTCAAGATTGTCTTGCCTTCTTAGGAAGTTATAGTATAGTTTGACAAAATGCTATAAACTGGGTTTCTAAGAAACTTCAGATTCTTTTTCACAGTTATGGAGGCTTTGATATTTGAAGATAAGGAAGACAGTGTCTGGTGAAGTCTTATTTTCTGACTCAAGAACAAAGTTTTTGCTATATCCTAAACTTGTAGAAGTAGAAAGGCATCCTAGTGCCTCTTTTAAAAAGTGCACTAATCCTGTTCATCCTATTCATTATAGTTCTGATACCACATACTAATGCCCTCCTAAAGGCCAAGCTTGGGAGTTAGGATTTGAACGTGGATATTGTAGGAGCAGAAAAATTCAAACTATGGAAAAGGCAAAGGCTAACTTATTGTGGTAGTTTGAATATATATGCCCCATAGAACTCAGTTGTTTTATTAAAGCTTGTCTCCAACCACCTGGCTGAAGGAAGTGTTACTGGGGTCAGATCCTGGGATAAAGCCCTAAGATGTGTTGGAGAAGGATCTGAATTCCAGCCAAAAGGTATGCAGAGAAGCCTGAGCTATGTTGGGGTCCTGCTGTTTGCTGTTTTTGTTGGCTATTTCGTTGCTTCTCTCTTATTGGGTATATGGAAGCAGATTCTCTCACCATTGATATAAATCCTCCACTGGATCTGTAAGCTTTAATTGAATCCCTTCATCCCCTAAACTGTGCCTGGTATGGATGTTCATCCCAGCTGTATGCAATACTTATACATCCTTCATAAAGCTTTCCTGGTTTCACTCCACTCCTACATGGCCAACATTTTCTCTATATCCCTATGGTATTAGGACTATCAAGACTGAATAGTTGATGATAATAATATATATTGTTAAGAAATAACTTTATATTACTTATTTTTTTCTAACCAAAATGATACGAAGGACCCTGAGACCAAATATCATGCCTTCTCATTTGATTTTAGTTCAAGAAATAACATCTATCCCATTCTAGGTCAATTTTTTTGTTTGGCACTCTGGATAGTAAACCACAGAAATCTATTTTAGTAACAAGTATAAATGTTGACTTAATTAGAAGGATATGGGCAGGCATCATATGCTCCAATGAGATAAAAAAATATAGGTGGGTTTGAGGAATATAATATTTTAATTCTAATTTCTCATTTTGCTATTGCCAACTATGGTATTTTGAATGGATATCTCCTAATAGATTAAGTTTTATTAAAGCTTTTTGGATTTCAGCTGGCTGGCTAGAAAAGGTGTCACTGTGAGCAGATCCTAGTGCTAAGCCATAGGGTGTGTTTGGGGCAGATCTGGAATTCCAGCCTAAAAGTATACAGAATGCTTGAACTTTTTCTTGGGTTCCTGGAATGTGCTTGCTTATGGTTCTGGTGTTGGATTTCTCTCTGCATAGACCTGTGAAAAGAGGACAGCTTCTTCTGCTATTGTGGAACTTCCACTGGATCTGCAAGTTTCATAAATCTTGTTGCTCCCATAAACTGTGCCTGGTTTGTAAGTTCATTCCGACAAAATGAGCTGATTGCAAAACCAACAAATATCCTCTACACTCAAGACCAACATGGTAGAAAGTATATTTGTTAGTAATCCCAAAGTATTTTCCATAAATCCTGCAATTTAAAAGCTAGATCTTCTTTTTTACAATTTCAATTCAAATTTCTAAGGTATGGACTCTCTCCAAGATTAGTTCAGAAGATCTCCTCTGAGTCTGTCAAATATGATAGAGAATCTAGGTATGGAGACAGATATATAGCCAGATAATTTGATTATCATATGTTTTTAAGCCAGAGGTAAATTTATGTTGATATAAGAATAGAGGAAAATGATATAAAGGCACAGATAATATTGATAAGGAGAAAGAAGTCAAATTCAAGCAAAAGTGATAGTTAACCAATGGGAAATGCATTCCAAGCAGAAGGGGCATCATGAATAAAGAAACGGAGTCATGAAATGGAATGATATATGTGAGGATCTATAAGAAACATTAAAAATTAGATAGAACATATATAAAAAAGAGGCTTAAAAGTAGGTAGGGTTCAAACAATAAAAACATCAAACAGCATCTTAGAAGACTTGTTGGGTCTGGGGTGTTGTATTATGTTAGTTATGTTTTAGATCACTCTGGAAACTGTGTGGAGAATGAACTGGAAGTCGAAGGACACCCCCATCAGTCCATCATGAAGCACATATTGGAGTACACTATAATAAAATGGTGATTGAGCTAATTAAATTCATGACATCCTGTTTCTGGCCAACAGTTCCATAAGACCCTGTATTTCTTCACTTCTATTCTCTGCCTCACCTCCTTAGTCCCCTGAGAGTTTGGTTTTGTCTTTAATAACAATGTCACTAGTTTTAAATTTCTGGATGACCCAGAGAAGTCAAAGGAGTATCACAATATCATAATTAGCAATCAAGGATCTAAGAAGAAAACGAATTCTCAGCAAGGGGAATGTGATTCATGTTGTAACTAGTCAGCCTGTGGCTCAAAATAAGTTTGTCAGGTCATGTAGCTGGACTTGGTGAAGATATAAAAGGAACAAAGAAGATGAACTACTTCTCAGCCACATCTTCTCCCAGCATTTCATGTGTGCATGCTCAGCCATGTTTCTTTCTCTCCTTAGCACAGTGTCACCCACTATATACTTATACACACCACTTGATCTGGATATAGCCTTACACTTCCTTCAGCAATGGTAATCTCTGACTTCTGAGGATATGACAAGAATATGCCAACTCAAACAAAGTTTTCATGGACTGTAGGAACATTTGCCTTCACCGTGCCTATAGAACTGGCTTTGAGTACACATCACTCTCATTATCATTTTCTCAATTCTATCCACTAACATATTCAGTGACAGCTACCATTTAGGAAAATACTAAATCAAATCAAACCTAGCCCTCCAGTTCATGACTATATAGTTATAAGGATCTCATTCATTATTGTTCTTATTAATTCTCAATTTCTCTATCTATATCTATTCTCTCCCTCTCTTTCTTTCGTTCTCTCTCTCTCTCTCTCTCTCTCCAGATCATTTCAACATAATATTTCAGGAAAAAAATTCAACTCCAATTGCTACTGAGGTTTGCTACTCAAGCCACCTACTAAACTTCATTGAAAGCTAGTGCCTGTGGTACCTTTTCATAAAATGTGACTTTCATTTGGAACATAAAGAGGTGAATATTAGATGCTGCAGGACTTAAAAGAATCTTCAGAATTCTTCACAGTTAATCTATATTTTAATTTTATAATAATCAATATGTGCTTCACATAAAATACATAGTATAAAATGGCAAGTATATTTAGGACCACTTCAAAAATCGTTGGAAATTCTGACCTAATCCTAAGACAAATTCACTTAAATTTTTTATGAAATTCAAGTCAGCCAACTGGATAGCAATTTTAAAAACCAAACATTCTGAGACAATGCAATCCAAAGATATACTAATAACATTCTCATATGCTGAGGGATGACAGTAGGAAAAATTTAAGTATTTGTTTTCCCAAGTGAAGCCACTAAGTTTCTATGAAAGCAGAAAAAATTGTGTGCACTGTAATTCAAAACATGCAATAATCTAAAATCTGAGCCAAGGTGTTAGCATTGCATGGTAAGAAGAGCAAATACTCATGTTGTATAATCAGATGCAAGTCTGCAGTGTAGTCATGCAATGTCACATGTACCAGCTCTGCCAGAAACTTCTTGGATCCATTACACATTTGATTTTTCAATTAAGTTTTAGTCATTCTACTTCCTGAAATTTTTTTTTTTCCTCTTGATGTTGTTTGTGTTGCAGTCAGGTTCACATTGCTGGTAGAAATCACCCAACCAAGAGAAGCTTGTGGGAAAATAAAAGGTTTGTTTTGGTTTACAGGCTCAAGGGGGAAGGTCCATGATGGCAGGGAAAAACAATGATAGGAGCAGAGGGTGGACATCACACCCTGGCCAACATAAGGTGGACCATAGCAACAGCAGAGTATGCCAAACACTTGCTAGGGGAAACTGGCTATAACACCCATAAGCCTGCCCCCAACAATACACTACCTTCTGGAGGTGTTAATTCCCAAATATCCATCAGATGGGAACCTAGTATTCAGAATACCTAAGTTTATGGGGGACACCTGAATCAAACTACCACATTCTGCCCCTGGACAAAATAAACTGATATCCATACATGATATAAAAAACAATGCATTCAGTTCAACTTTAAAAGTCCCCAGAGATTTATCCATGCTAATGATGGTCAAACACCCCCACAGGCCAAGGTCTTTTAACTGAGCAATAACACCAAAAAATCCCCCTCCAAAAAAACCATAATCGCAACAAAACATTTATACTGCAAAAGATGGCATTGGGCATAGCAAAGAAGTATTCAACCAATACAAGATTTAAACAGAGCAAACATCAAACTCTGTAGCTCCAAGTCCAACAACTCTAGTCAAAGACAAATCTCCAAGTCTGATAATTCTAACCAGTAACAACTCTCTGGTATTCCAATTCCACCCCTCCAGCTAGGCTACTCACAATCCTGGAAAACTTCATTCGGGGCTGGCAGCTCTCCTTTGCACCCATCTCGTGGTCCCAGCATCTCCCCCTGGATCTCCATTGCAACCCAGAGTTCATCCTCACAGCTCTATCAGGTGTCCATGCAGGCATTCAGCAAACCTGCTTCACACTACCCATGTCCCTTTCCAAAACACAAGACCTTGTTGCAAACTCAGTGACCTTCTCTTTCCTGTATTTCTTATACTCCACTATACCTGGTAGGGTGCCAATTTGTTAATCCAGGGGGGAATAAAGCAGACTTTGAAGAATAGGACACTCCTGGAGCATTCAGACCCCTCTAAAAGAGTCTACATTCTTCCTGTTGCCCCAGTGCAGTCAGCTGGCCCAATCTCAAAGGTTGTAATCTCTCAATTGCAGCTGAACGGGCAGCAGTTCACCCAAAGATTTTTCTTTCTGTGCCATATCCCTCTGCTCACACCAGTTTATTTCTATGCAAAGCAACTCTGCACAACTTCTCAGGACCCATTCATAACAGCAAGCTTCCCACACAACCTGCCAGCCCAGTCCAGGCAAAGCTCTTTCTCACCCTCATAAACCAAACCTCACAGTCCATAGTTCTTACTGCATTCAGGCCTTTCAACTCTGACCAGCATAGTCCATCAAGCTGTACTTACAGCACCTGCAAGGCATCTCTTAGGCTAAGGTTTCAAATCCTTCCACATTCCTCATGAAAATCAGCTCCAAAAGGCCAAAGCCACACGGTCAGGTGTGTAGCAGCAATCCCACTCTTGGTACCATTTTACTGTGGCAGTCAGGTTCACATTGCTGGTAGAAATCACCCAACCAAGAGCAGCTCATGTGAAAAAAAAAGGTTTATTTTGACTTACAGGCTTGAGGGGGAAGCTCCATGATGGCAGAAAAAATGATGTCATGAGAAGAAGGTGGACATCACCCCCTGGCCAACATAAGGTAGACCATAACAACAGGACAGTGTGCCCAACACTGGCAAAGGAAAACTGGCTATAATACCCATTAAGCCTTCCCCAAACAATACACTGCCTCCTGGAGGTGTTAATTTCCAAATTGCCATCAGCTGGGAATCTAGCATTTAGAACACCTAAGTTTATGGGGGACACCTGAATCAAACCACAATATTTTGCAACCCCCGCATTCAGTAACAGAAGTCTATGGGGTAGTGACACACAGATTACAAACCTGCAAGCTAGATGATATTGGACAAATAATATATATGATCCTAAGTTTCTTTATAAAACACTGAAAATAGGGACATTGCAAGGATTAAATTAGAAACACATGCAAAATTTTAAAATGCTACATAGTAAAGATTTATTTCCTAATTTTTATTATCATTTATTGCTATTATTATTATTATTATTTTCATGTGGAATCTATTTTAATGGAATCTGTGATGGGAAATCACCTATGAGGCAAATCTCCGAGCATATCTATGAGATTATTTAGATTAATTTAGGTAGAAAAACTCACTCAATTGTGGGTACCTTCATTCTGTAGCCAAGTATCTTAGATTTAATGAAACGATAAAGCAAGTTTCATACCAACATTCATCTCTCTTTGCTTCATGCCTGGACTCAATGTAATCAATCACTCCCTGCTCCTGCTATCATGCTTTCCCTACCATAGCCGACTTTATCCTATAGAACTGTGAGCCAAAATAAGCCATTGTTGCATTTAGTTGCTTCCTTATTGATATTTGGTCACAGAAACAAAAAAAGGAACTAAGACAGAAAATTGTACCAGAAATAGGATGGGTGCTGTGCTAAATCTGGTGATGTGATTCATTTGCCTTTGGAGCTGGTTTACAGGAAAAATGTAGAAGACCTTGGCATTTTAGCCTAGAAAAGTCCTAAAATGTAATCAGCACTTAAATGGGCCACTGGCCACTGTGGTTTGCATTTGTAAGACCAAGTCAAGAAAAAAATTGAACAATAAAGGACAGGCTCATGAGGCTTCAGAGGGGAACAAAAACTATAAAAAAAAAAAAACTAGTCTAGAGGTCATTTGTGTGGTATGCTGACAAAGAATCTGGCTGCTTTCTGTACACATCCTGAGAATTCAAATGCAATGGACCAATTTGTTTGGTGAGGGAAATCTCAAGACGGGATAGCATTTATACTTTATCATGGCTACTGTTAACTGCTTTTATCCAGATCTATAGTAAAAGAGACAAAGTGAAGTATAAAGATATGAAGTATGAATTTTTTTGTGAGGAAAGTAGCTTTATCAAATTTAAGCATGCAAACAAAGCATATTTAAAAGCTTTAATTATTAAAGGAATCACCATCACTAAAGAGAAACTTCGTGTTCTGTTTTGGAACAATAAGAAAGTTATCCTCAGGGCAAGATTCCACCTATCAAAGGCTTCATTTGGTGAAAATACAAATTAGTTTATAAGAAAGGAACTTAAACTGAGAATGCAGATGAAGCAATTCCCTGCTCAAGATTAATTGCCTAGGGAACTGTTTCCCCAAGACCAGCCTAAAAAGCAAAGAGAGGCTTATGTAACTATGCTCTAAGGAGGCTAGGTTTCATGTTAAGATGGCAGCAAAACATGGCAACGTTATTCATATACTACTAGTATTGCAGTTATGCAATATTATTTAAGATTGTGGGAATAATGGAGACTTTCACCACTGTTTCATAGAGGCACTGAGGCCAGGCAATGTGTGTCAGGGTTTGAGTCCTTGAAAGAAGGCCTGGAGAGGCCACTGTGTGAACCTGAAGCTATCAACTCAAATACCAAGTTACAACAGAGGCTCTAGGATGATGAAGATGCCAGACTCATGAGGCATTCACTATGAAAGCTACAGGCATGGAGTGAAGCTGGCAGCAGAGCTGGAGAGATAATTATTGCATCACAAGGTCCAGAAGCTGGATTTGTTGTTTTTCCTGCTGGGTTTCAGTCTTTCTTGGTTTTGATTTTTTTGGGGGGCTAGGCACATCTGATAGTTTGAATGGATGTCCCCCAATATATTCAGGATTTATTAAAGCTTGTACTTTAGACCTCCAGCCTCCTAGCTGGAGGAGGTGTAACTAAACTGATCCTAGGGTCCAGCCCTAAGGTGTGGAGGTGGACTTGGAATTCCAACCCAAAGATAAGCAAAGTGCCTGAGCTTTGCCTATAGCTCTTGGAGTGTGCTTGCTTGATTTTGGTGATAGCTTTTCTCTTTTTGCATGGACCTGCGAATGTGGGACAGCTTCTTCTGCCATTAAGGAGCTTCCCCTGTATCTGTAAGCTTCAAATAAATCCTTTCTTCCTCCCATAACTGTGCCTGGTTTGGAGGTTCATCCCAGAGACATGTAACTATCTGCTACAGAACCCTTTCCTCTCTTTTGGAATGCAAATGTTTGTTATCTGTCATTATACACTGGAAATACATAACTTGCTGTTTTTTTGATGTTATACAGACTCACTTGGATTGAATGAATTTTGTGTTAAGATATAGTCATGAGTTTATGGGAATAAGAGGTAGAAAGTTATGGCTTAAGATTTTTTAATATCAAATTGATACCCCTTCTGATGGTTAATATCTGTTGCAAACTTGATTGGATCTAGAATCACCTAGAAGACAAATCTCCAGGTGTGTCTGCAGAACAAAAGATGATATAACAACATATGAGGTTTTAAAGTCTATAGTATTATTTTTATTTACATAAAGAAATTTAAAAATATATCTAAGATGTGAAGAAAGTAAAGGTTTAAGGCTCTTATGGTCTGTTTCATGTATTGTAACTTTCATGCCATGACCTCAAGGAGGGAAAATTGAATTTCCCATTAGGTTAACTGATGTCACACCCCCATGAGAACATATACTGTTCTTATGTAATAGCACTATAGACAACCAAACTAGATAAATTTTGCTTAGTCATGTTCTACATATCATTCAAGCAACCTGTTTAAGTAGGTTGCCATCACTGTATTTCCTTGAACTGCTCTAATAGGCCACTTTATGTTGGCATTATATTGAAATGGTGTCATTGAAACTTTGTATTTGATTGATTGTTTGAATATTCAAATTGACATAACAATGATCAATCATGTAATTTTCTGGATATTTAGCAATAGGTTTAAGTGGTCATCTACGTTAGCTTACCAATATCTGAATTTTAAGCTTGAAATATTGTCTCATAATCACTAATCTCTGTATTTGATTAAACATTCATTTCTCCTTCCAAAACTAAATTCACACTTAAAGAAATATAAGATTTGAAGACTGAAAGGTATAATTCACACTAACTTAGTTTACATATGGGACATGAGGTAATTATCACAGATGGCTCATTATGGGGATGGATATAGTGTTTAAAGATCTTACCATCTACACAAAAGCATACTAAATTATGGCTACTCATTATTATATTAGTTTGCTTTTGCATAACAAATAATCTTTCTGTTTCCTCCCATAGCATCCTTGCATTCATTCAGTTGATAACATTTAGTGAATGTATACCAAATTCAAGCACTATATTAAGTACCATTGATAAATTATTCAAGGTGGAGTATGGAGGTAACTGGGCTTTGAGGAAGGCAACCTTAAGCAGAATACTATGCTAAGGAAAAGAGTAGATTATAAAATACCAAAAGTTAAGTTACTATGACTTAGCAATATCCATAAGACACTGATATCAGAAAGTATTTCTGCCTAGAAACCTGACAGAACCTTTATTTTGACAGCAAACATCATTAACAGCAATGGTTTGGTAACTGGGAACATATGGTGGTCATGAAGGAAGGTCTCATCAGTTATAACTTTATAAACTAATATTCTATCCAAGTAAGTCAATTGAACTAGATCCAATGTTCTGCTAAACCACAATGATTACAGAAGTACAGGCTCTGGCTCATTGTCTGGCATACAGTAGGTATTAATATGCTTTCCTATAGGTAAATACGTCTGAACTTGGTGGAGAACATGAGAACATGCACAAGGAGAAGTATTTCTACAGGAAAAATTACAATATGCAGACAGTAAACTGTAGCCATTTTTCCAAAGAACAATAATAAGAACTTACACAAGATGCACAGACAGGTCTGATAAATAGAAAAATATATGATCGGCCAATTTTGGGGACAGACATAAATCATTTCTCAAGCACAAATGTCTTGGTTGTTTTTTTTATGTAAACTGTGCAAAAAGGGAAACGTAAAACTTCAGTGAATCAAGCCTTAAATGTTACTCCTACAGGGAGTTTCAACAATTTACTGGTAATATACCAAGCCATATAGCTAACATAAAATACAGCGCCAGTGACAGACATTCTCGTAAGGGAATGAAATTTATGAGCTGGCTTGCTCTTTAAAGGTGAATGAACTTCAGCCTTGGCTCTAGTATCTCCCTAACTAGCAAACACCCTCCCCTAGTGTTAATTGTGTTGTTGTCAAAATAAGAATCACACCAGCATTTTAGTAAGCAATGTACTGTAATATCAATGTCATATGAATATCACTTGACTACCACATTTAGAAAAGAAATGTGGCTCATTCTTCAACTGCCTCTAATCAATACTTCCAGAATTTATATTCTGTAAACATCCACACTTTGCTTCTAAACAAATAATTTCATCATAAGCTAGTTCCCAGTAAAAACTACAATAAGTTTTCACAATATATTATGGGAGCTCTGGCTATTCAGTTCTAAATAATGGCTCCTTTTGCTGGACAAGTAAATTGAAATTGATTTGTTTCAGCCACATGTGCTAGAACACACAATGCCTGCTTACAACAAGCCTATTGACTTCTGCGAACACTACTTCAGCTTGCTTCTTCAAGGACTCCCAGCAGGATTTTTAAATCATCCTACCTTCTCTCCCCTAACCCCAAGAACAAAGCATCCATTTAAGTGGTTGCTCTGCACAATATGTCCAAGAAAAGGAATGTGTGGAAGATTTCTTAGAGATCAACTGAGCAGAGTCCAAGGTGAAGAGTGAGCCCTCAGAGGAGACACAAAGAAGAGACTGATTATACGTCAAATCATCTGCTCCTTATAAATACAAGGTGGAGAGAATGTGAGACATCTGCTTCTCCTGTGCCCCACTCTATCCTATCCCCGCTGGGACCCTCTCAATGATATGCAAGTATCACTAAGACACTTGAGGATACAGTGGGGAAAATGGGATAAATCTTCTTTCTGAAAGGATGGCTATAAACAACCAAGGATGCAGTTCAGAAATCTGTTTTATGGATGGTAAAGTTGTTACAGCAAAGCCCACATTGCTTCCAGTGATCTTAGTCACTCCAGAGGAAAGGCCAGCCACTGCAAACTGGAAATTGATTCTTACATAAGTTGCAAAGGATTCTTTCTTTATAAATTCTAGGGATACCTTTAGTGTAACATACCCTAAAGTGGCCATCCTTGTTCAGTCCAAGACATCTCTGTGGACTTTTATCCAAGAGGATTTTCTCTTTATATATTCTTCACTCCTTTATGTCATTGTGTTTGCATGGCAGGACAGGCATTATTGCAATTTTATTATTAATAAAGCTCACAAAGAGGTATAAATTTACCAAAGGTGCCAATGGTTTGTATGTGGCATTCTAGAAATTTGAACTCGGGTCTTATAACTTGAAATGACATGCCTCCTTCACAATATTTATATTTTATGCATTGGTTAAATTATTTATTTATACATTCAGTAAACAGATATTGAGGAGTAACTCTGTGCTAGACAGTTGAATCTCTGAAGTTCTTCACAGCTGAGGGATTACCATCAGTAACAGCTCTTGAAGTTCCTAAAGAATGTACAGTAGGTGTGTGTGATCTTCTGCATATATTAATTCTGAGATTTTTAAATTGTTTCCATTAAGCTATAGCAGGTTATTTCTCATCCCAGAAGAAACAGTTCCACTATGAAGTGACACTTGTTTCCCATAAATCTAAAGCCTGGCAAGATGCCTCTTGAGCACAGCATTCAACCCATGTGCCTTAAGTAGAATAATGTAACTCACCAGACCTTCAAATTTAAGAGTTTCTGAAGATTACTGCTTTTCAGGTATGCAGACCCAGGAACACTTACAAGTTGATAGAAGTGCCTCATGTTTCCACAGCCAGAAGTGGCTCCTGGCTACCTAGTGCCACCCACATACATATTGGAGAGCCTTCTGCCTAAAAATATCATCATCCAGTGCTTGCCTCCTTCCACTTACCACTACCATACCACTCTTAAATTGTTCTCTCGAGGCTAAGGAGACAGCAAAATTAATTTCTTCCGGAGTAACCTCTTTGGCTCTGCAGAGGGCCCTATGTCTTGAAAATGTAATTTTCACAGTGGTAATTTCAGGCTCCATGAAAGACTAATGATAAGAAAGACTTACAGAATGAAGATTTTTTTTAGGGGGATACCACATTCAATCCACAGCACAGGAATAGGTTATGTCACTGTTTTGAACAATGAAATGAATATAGGGGCTGATTATCATGATGTAGGGAGAGACTGCAGGCATTTGAAAGAGTAGGGGAAATATAGCCAATCAGGCTTGATCCTCACAAATCCTGAAAGGACAAATGCCATAATTACTTAGTCTCTTAACTCTTCATTCACACAGCATATCAGATATTACCCTCAAATATGTGAAATCTGTGTTTATATATGCACTCTTGTTGGTATGCTCTCCAATGGCTTGTATCTTTTGAACAAAAATCAGCCAGAATTTCTTACTCCATTTCTAGCTTCTCCAAGGTGTGTCTATGACCTTGTGCTTCAATGTTACCTACTGTCTCACAAGGCTTATTGGCATCCATTTGTCCATTCCTTTCACAATTTTATATACCATTTAGAACATCACCTTTCACCTTCTGGCAATATTAGAGAGGGTTGTTTCTTCCACAAGGTCACAGCAGCCATCTCACTTCACAATCTGATTTTCAGGAGTTTAAGATGAGTTTCAAAAATATACTAGTGAGAAAAACCTTGCCACTACAGTCTCTTATCTTTTCCACATGAGGTAATTTGAAAGAGGAGGACCCTCCATCAGTCATAGAGTTATGCTTTTTCCTAGTCTGATGGTTTCCTTTCCAAAATCTATACTTCTAGGCTGAACCAGGCCTTCATCCCCTCACATCTGGCTTACTGCAATTGACATTTACCTCCCTCAGCAGCTCTTTCCCCTTTGATCCATCTTATGTGTGACTTTTAGAAGATCAATTCATTTGAAGGCACAGCTCTTCATATTGCATCCCTCTGCTCAACAATTTTCACTAACTCTATTAATAGAATAAAGCCAATCCTCATTAGGCAGCACTGAAGATACTCCATGTAGTGTATCTATCCTATGAACCCAACCCTATATGTTAACTGCTCCTGGTGATAAGCCTGTTACCCTGCAAATATCAGCTTTTCCTTGCCCTGGGCATATATCATGCTTACTCTATCCTCAGTGTCCTTATTGTACAACACCTCTCCTGTCCCTACACCACAATACATTGTCTACCTCTCTTCCCAGGAAACCCAATCTTCCCTCCTCCCACTGTCCCTGCCATACTACAGAAGAAATACCATAGCACTGCCTTCACCTATAGAATCTCAAAGAACCCATCTCTATCTCTCTCTCTCTCTCTCTCTCATATATATATATATATATATATATATATATATATGCATATGCATATGTATTTGAAAAAGCATGTGTTGTGTGGTACATGTGTATGTGTGCATACATGAGGAGGCCAGAGGTTGATGTGTCAAGTATCTTCCTTAATTGCTCTCCATTTCATTTATAGAAACAAGAACTCTCACTTGAACCCCGAGATCACAAATTCAGCTAGTCCAGCTAGCCAGCTTGCCCTGGGGATCCTCTGTCTCTGTCTCCCAAGTGCTGAGATTACAGGTAGGCCACCCACCCCTACTGAGCATTTACATGGATGCCACAGATCAAACTCAGGTTCTCATACTTGCACTGCAAGCACTATTCCCCCCATGCCATCTCTAAAGTCCCAGAATCTATATTTTTAACAAGATCTCCAGGTGATTGTATTTTCATTACAGATTGAAAGGTCCTGTCATAAACACTATAATTTGCACCAATAAAATATAACTATGACTGACAAAATTATGACAACCAGCAAAATTCTACCTTTATCTCTATGTTCTGTACTTCTCATTTGGTGCTATATGTGCCTTCTAGTTTATAAGTTACCAATCACCTACATATACAATCTGTTCCTTCAACTTCTTTTGTGTCATATGAGAACCAAACATCTCTATGTTTTAGTCAAGTTTTCCTATTCTAGAATCCCATTTTATCCAATAATTTTGTTGTCAGCTAATTATAGGCATAGTTGCATAAGCTGACATTTCTCCTCTGAAGCCAGCACAACTACCTCATTGTGTCTTCAAGCCTTGACTGAGGGACAGGAAAGTTTTTAGTAGGCATGTTTAATTTACTATATATAAAAGTGAAGCTACCTTTGGGTAGAACCCCAATGTCAAACCCTTAGTACTGGGACAGAGGTGGGATGCTAATAGAAAATGGACTACAAAGGACTTTCTGTGATTGGAATGCACAGACTATTGCTCCATTTCCAAATCTTCCCAAACTATATCCTGGGTATGGAATCTGAGAGGTGGTCACAGTGGGAGAAAACTGACCAGTGCCCAAGATGACACCAAGCAAAAGAAATACAAAGATCTCAGAGGTTTGTTCAGACACTAAAAAGCACTTAAACTCTGTCATAACTTCCTCCTTCTTATTCCATTCTCTCTCCTCCTTTCCTTTCTGGATTTTAATGCTTTGGACTTGATGAGAAAAACAAAATTGGGGGGAGGGTATTAAACTGGTAGCAATCTCTAGCTCAAGAGGCATATGAAATCCTTATTTAAATTCCATGTTTACTTATAATTATGGTCTGTTTTATTCCTTCCTTCATGATACATGGCTCAACTATAATTGAAAATTAGTCATTTAGATAAATTTTAAATAGTCAATTTGAATTATAAATTAATGTATATGTGCCAGAAATAAGTTTTGATTCTATTATTCAACATTATCTTATATTTGGAAATTCAAACATTGTATATAAGGCAATTTCATACAATTACCACAGAGAAAGAAGAGACAATGGAAATGTGCATACACTATTAATTTCCACAATCTGTGCTTGCAAACATCTGGTTCCTATAGTATCAGAGTAGTCTCAATAGCTCACCCATACCACCTATTTTGAAATTGTTTCCAGTGTTGGTTACTGTGATGGCTTGAATGTAAAATGTCCTCCATAGCCTCATTTGTTTGAAGACTTGCTCCCCAGCTGAGACACTGTTTGGGAAGGTTATAGAATCTTCAGGAGGTGGGGCCTTGTTGAAGAAATTGGGTCACTGGGGTGGGCTTGGAGGTTTTCTGTTCTGGCCCCACTTCGTGTTTGTCCTCTGCTCCCTGCCTAAGGATGGCACAAGCTAGCCTCTTGCTCCTGCCAGGCCTTCCCTGTCATCATGGACTCTACCCCCAGGAACTTCAAACCAAAATAAACTTTTCTCTAAATTGCTTATGTTCAATGATTTTTTTTTTCACAGAAATGAGAAAGTAACTTCAACAACTACTAAAGGAATTTTAACAAATTACCAAAAAAGGCATTCAATTTGATTCATATTGCAATGACTATAAAGTCCAATTTTAAAAAAGTAAATGATTTCTTAGTGTTGTATTTTCAAGTAGCAATGGCATCAAACATACCTAGGGTACTTGCTAAATGCACATATTTTCTGGTCCTACTTTCCATGGAATGAATCAAAATCTTCTTGTTTATGGCCTATGGAATATGTGGCTGGTTTGAAAATCATGGTTTTAGAGTACTCCTATGTTGATCTCCTCTCAGACTAACTTATTCTCCATCAGTGCCTTGTTAACCTAGCTAGTACTGTGGATGCATTCTAGCATATGATCCCTGTAAGACACCAAGGACATTTCCTGTCTCCTTTACAAAGCTGTGCCAGCCATCTCTAGTGACACTAAAGTTGAATGCCTTTAAAAGGTTTTCCTCTGAGACTGTTTTTTACCTTCTCTGATTATCACATTCAGCAGCACATTGTACAGCCAGTGAAAGACTTGTCCTCTCCCAGGTGAGAGGTCTGGCAGAAGGCTCAGACCTTCAGGTTAAACATCCTACGTGACCAGACTTGAAGTTCCCACATGCAGAGGTCCTGACTACCAAAATGGCTGGGAAATTGCTCAAGGTGGTTAATACCTCAGAAAGTAAGCCATGTTTTTAAAGAGGGAGAGAATGCATATAGTAGCTATCATTTCACATGTGATCTTCCAAATACTTCCTTTTGAATTCATCTGGACACTTGTGCTGGCCTCTACGGAGATTGTCAAAGACAAATTTATAAGATAGGAAAGCTGTATTTCTGAGGCCCTAGGCTTCCATGCTTTCTTCCCACACGGTCAGTCTGGAAATACCTGAATCCCTTAGGCTACTCACAGTGGTAGTGGTAGTTGCTTCATGTGCTACCCTAGCCTTGACTGACTTCTGACTTTCCCCTCATTCTTCCTTTGTTCCTCTATATTCCAACTGGCTCCTGGATTTCTTCCATCAGGGATATGCTATCTATGAATAGAATGTGTAAGGGCTACAACATATAAGTAAATGCCCATTTACTGAACCTCACCATTTACTGTATTCTGTTCTCTGGCATCTAGTTTATCCAGTGTAAGCTCTTCTAATATTGACCACAATGATACCACTATCTCTACCAACCATGCAATGCTATTTGTGGTTAAACACTAAAAAAAGACCTAAAAAAGGGATATGAAATGAGGAAGGGAGTCCAGTCCAAAAACTGACCAACCAATAGAGGCAAAACATGTCCTGTCTAATTGCATCTAAATCAATGGTGTGACCTTGATGTAGGTTGCCAACAATAATTTAAAATCCACCAGAAAAATATGGAATGGATGAAGGAGTTAGATATGGACAGCCATAGTGTCTCTTCTTTAGGTAAACAAATGAATTGAAATAAGCAGGCTTACTCCACCTAAACCTCCGAGCCTCTTGTCAACAATATCAAGATACATTTTTTATTGTGCTTGCTGATATAACCCTGACTCTGCTCATACTTAAAAAGGAGGAACTGAGCCACAGTGTCAGAATATTCATGAAAGTAAATATTTATAAGCAGAACAGACAATAAATGTCTGAGTACAATAACCTTAGGATCACCCAAATGTGAAACATCCAATATCATTGCCATTTGTTGTAGCTTTGAGTTGTAAATAACAGTTCTTAAAATAAATTTCTCTCTTCTAATGGAATTATATTTGAAATACAGAAAATAATATCTGAATGACCTCAAGGTGGTTTATTTTCAAACAAGTAAATTCTGCCTGCTATATTAATTGTGCCTTTTTATAACATGCGTGTGCCTTTTTATAACAATTCCTGAATCCAGCCATTTCTCAGTTATCTTCTAGATGTTGTTCACTCCTTCCAAGTGACTTCTCCTATCACTCAAAATGCTTTCCGGAAGACTCCCTCTGGGGATCCTGTGTATCCCTGTGTCCAGCTGCCCTGTCTGCTGACAATATGCCAACTCATGAAAAGCAGACTCATCCATGATAAATGAGACTTTATCATGTTTTGGGGTGAGAATTGCAAGTGTGGCCCCTGAGAGAAACTGAATGGAAGGTAAAGTCTGTTATTACTAGCCTTACTGTCCTCCCCTCTGCTCTATCTCCTGAGCCAACGACATGGGGTCTTCTGATATCCACTTCCTCCAACATAGCAGAGGGCCTTCTAAGCATCACCACAATCGTGTGCAAGGAAACAGAAGTCTATGTGCCAATCTGAACTCTATCTAGCTATGTCACCTTGGGGAAGTCACTTTTCTCTTGGTCTCAATATCCAGACACTTGGTCTCCTAAATTTATCATTTTAAAGAAATGAAAGGAGATCAAGGGAAGGAAAATTTATACAGTTCTTAGCATGTACGAAACTAGACACTGTGCTAAAAGCTATTTATATCAATTATTCCTTTAATCTTCTCAAGCAGTTATTACAATGCTGACTCTAGAGATAAGGAATATTAGGTTCAGTGAGGTTATATGGCTAGCTCAAATCCATCAAGCTTGTGAGTGTTAGAAGAGGGATTTTTATCCAGGTCTGTGTGTGACTGCATTGCTCCCAGGAGCTTGGCACAAATAATCCCTAAGGTCTTTCCCAGCTTTAATATCTTATGAGTCTGTGAAATCGTAAAAGGTACATAGCCATCTACTCCACATATATAAGGTACCAGCTTCGTAAACACTTGTGAAAAGAACAAAGTTGGGCAGCACAAATACCAAGAAAAGAAATCAAAACTTATCTTTTAAAGATCATTAAAGAAATATTTTTAGGTTAAGTTAAAAGCATGTAAGACACATTCTTTGCCTTCCTGTGAAAGAAGGGAAATAGCTATGGGGAAGCTAAGATTCTGTAAATCACTACCTCTTCAGATGTGTCTCCAAGTAGCTAAATAAACCAAAACTGAGTGGTAACTTTTCCTGTCAATCAAAGTGAAATTACTACAGTCCTCTAACTTCATGTATTTTGGTCTGTAGCTCTTTATCAGCGCCCAAGAGCTACATCCCCCGGAGGTGACCTGAACCAAAAGATGGTCGCCAAGATTAAGGCTCATGTGACCTCACTGGAGGGCACAGTCCCGGGAGATCAAGTGGTGTTCCTGGCAGGAATGCAGTGAAGGATGAGGCCATCCTAGCCAAATGTGGAGTGGAGACTCTGACCACTCTGGAAGTAGCTGGGTGTATGCTGGGAGGTAAAATCCATGGTTCCCTGGCCTGTGCTGAAAAAGTGAGGAGTTAAACTTCCAAGGTGGCCACACAGGAGAAGAAAAAGACAGGCTGGGCCAAGCAGTGGATGCAGTACAACTGGTGCTTTGTCAATGTTGTGCCCACCTTTGGCAAAAGAAGGGCCTAATGCTAACTCTTAAGGCCTGTGTAATCTTGGCTTTCGCTAATAAAGCCACTTTACCTGGACCATAAAAAAAAAGGTTAAGAAGGATAAGAGTTTTGGTTATTGAAATGTAATAATGGCAGAATTAGTCCCCCAAATGTGGAATACTGGACACAAAGCCAAAGTTGGAAAAAAAAAAAAAAACCTAAGACTTCACAAAAGAGTTTATCTACACCTCCTTGGGTATTTCTATAGGAAGGACTTTGAATTCATCATTGATCCAGTATTTAAAACCACAATTCAGGTCTACATGATATTTCCCCAGAACTAATTTAACAACCTTCAGTTTGGTCTCCATGCCATCATCCCTGAATCCTTATCTATTTCTTACACTGCTGCCAGAGAGTTCTAGTCCAAAAGCAAATTTCTCTGGGGCTGAAGAGATGGCTTGGGAGTTGAAGTTGCTTGCTCTTCAAGCTGACAAACTTGAGTTGGACCCCCAAGACCCATTTAAAGCTGGATGCAAAGTGGCATATCTTTCTGTAATACCAGTGTGCCTACAGCAATGGGAAGCAGATTGAGGAGAATCCTGCAGCTCATTGGTCAGTGGGACTGGCCTTACTTGTGATAAAACAAGAGACATTCTGTGGAAGGACAGGATCAACAACTGGAGGTTGTCCTCTGGTCTCCACTTGAAGGCCATGGTGCATGCACATGTGCACAGACACATATGCAGATACACACAAATAAAAAAGAAAATAATTTTATAAAATTCTCCATGCTTGGGCTAGGGAGATGGCTCAGTGGGTAAGAGGGCTTGCCTCAAGCATGTGCACCTGAATAGGTCTAAGACCACTTGAGTTTGGTTCCTCAGGTTCCACATAAACACTCGGGTGTGGCCATGCACATCTGTAACCCGGGTCCTGTGGAGAAGAGACACTATAAAATTTCTGGGGCTCCGGAAAACCATTGCACTGCATTCAGAAAGAGAGAGAGAGAGAATAAAAGATTGTGCCTCAAGGGAATATTCAGGTAAGTGATAAAGGAAGGACACTTGATATTCTCCTCAGGCTTTCATTTGTGTGCATAAGTGTGTACATCTGGGCATATGTTTGCATGTACCACACACTGCACATGCTACACATTCAAAAAAATTCTCTCCATACAACATCCTTGCTTATAATCCCTGGTTATACCTTGTAACTCCTCACTGCCCTGAGCATAAAGACCTGACACCCTCAAATAATATCCACACACTCCATGAGCACTTCAACTTCTTGGAGTTCATACATTTGGATGCCCCCTTGCCTGTGCTGCTTCTTCCACCTAGAATGTTCTTTCCTGCATTGCCATCAGCCTGGTGTGTGAACCCCTACCTAACACTTGCAAGTCAGATTATGTTTGGATACTTTTCATTGGAACCTGTCATGGCATCATTACCATGACCCAATTTATACCACCACAACTAGGACATGATTCTACCATAATGACTATAGTACTTGATTATAAACATTTCCTTCCTCCAATAAATATGGTACCTCCCAAGGACCAATGGGTATGCATGACCTTAGGCAAGTTCACTCTTAATGATCATCCATTGAATTAAAGACAGTCAGGTCAGTGATTAGATGGAGAAGCAAATAAATTGAACAAACAATAAATAACCATAAAGTGTTTACCTTATAAGCATGAAGACATGAACTTGATCCCCATAACTCACATGTAAAAAAAAATTGATATATTGGTATGCACTTGTAAGGTGAATACAGGCAGATTCCTAGGGTTCACTGGCCAAGCAATACTGCCTACTAGGCAAACTCCAGTTGTAGTTAACAGCTTCAGTTCACTGAGATGAACTTCAGACCAGACACAGTTATGGAGGAAGGGATATTTATTGAAGCTTACAGAGCCAGGGGAAGTTCCATAATGGCAGAAGAAGCTGCTCTGCTTTCACAGGTTCAAGCAGAGAGAGAAAAGCCACAAGCCGAATCCCTAAAACCACACCACAAACAAGCACATTTCAGGAACTCCAGGTACTTTGCATATCTTTAGATTGGAATTTCAAATCCACCACATTTTAGGGCTAGACCCTAAGATCCATCCAGTGACTTTTCCTCCACTCAAGTGATGCAGATCTAAATTACAAACTGTAATAAAACACTGAATGCATTAGGGGCCATCTATTCAAACTAACACACCAGTATAGTAAGTGACCAAGTCTCAAAAATTTTTAAAGGGAGGAAGAGCACCCAAAGGGCTTTACCTGAGGTTATCCTCCAGCTTTTACTTTTATGTGTGCCTGTAAACAAATGAATATGCATGCACACAAACATGCAATCATGCATGCACACATACCACAAAAAGAATGAATAAGCAAATGAAGGAATGGAAGTAATATTAGAAAAGTTAAGTTATAAAACTTCATACATTCACAGTACATCATACTGCATCAGTGTTTACAAACTATACTTTTGCATCTTATATTTTCCTTGATACAGTTGTGAGGAATAAAAGGCAAATGAATGGCATGATTCCATCAGGACTAGCATTCAGGTTGCTCTGCTTATTCCAGAATTGTTGTCAGTGGTAACCGAATAGTATAAGAAAGTAAATAAATTGTTTGCTAGTAGATAACTTTTCTCTTTTAGGATCCTCCCTCACAAATCAACTTTCTCCATGTATTCAGTTAGCAGCCATTTCCACAATGCCGTTTCATGTTTAGACTCTTTGACATTCAGCACAAAGTCAGGTCAGTGTTCCCTGGCCTTGTCAGCACTCTCAGAGCATAGCAGCCCAGGACTCAGGAGGGACCTCGAATGTTAAAAGGCCCATTGCAAGTCTCATCAGAAAATCAAATACATAACTCTAAAAATATTCCCCATGATCTATGCATGTAGCCATGGTGTCTGACAAATTCAATTAAATCTGTCATACATCATTCTCCCCAGTGTTATTGAGAGAGACATAGTAGTATCGAATTTTAATTATTCAGCTCCTATTGATCCCACCATAATCTGGTGAGAATCATTTGCAAACTGACAGTCTGTCCCCCCCCAGGAGATAGCCACCATTATCTAATTATAAATCTCATAGTGTCATTTGATAAAAGGTACAACTTGGTCTTCACCTCAAAAAGTAAAAAATAAATGCAAAGCCCCCAATTTTTGCTAATAAATTTTCATATACAAACCAAAACAATGAACACAAGTCTTAAACTTAGTAATAAGCAGAGCCTGATTTATGGTATTATGGCCTATCTCCATACCACCTCCACTCTGGTTCCTCAGTATTCTCATACTGTGCACTTGGTCACTCTCCTCACAACCTTCCACAGAGTTTATGCTATAGGAACTCTCTACCAAGTCCCTCATCCCCTGCCACCATAATCAACCATCTCAGTACTCATCCCAATAAGTCCTGTAATCTAATATATGGTCTTGTGATGGTTAACAGTAATCATCCACTTGACAAGTTATAGAATCACCTACAAAACAAATATTGGGGCATGCCCATGCAGAACTTTCTAGATATAATGAGTTAGGGTGGAAAGATCAACCCTAACTATGGGTAGCACCATTCTATGGGTTATCATCCTAGAATATATAAAAAATACAAAGCAAGCTGAGGACTAGCAGGCATCTTTCTCTGCTCCCTGATTGTAGATGCAATGTGACCAGCTGTGTTACACTCTTGCTACCATGTCTTCTCTGTCATGATGGGCTGTGACCTTGAACTGGGAACCAAAATAAACCTTTCCTTTTAAAGTTGCTGTTGTTATGTATTTGATGACAGCAATGAAAGAATAACTAACACAAATTCTTTTTGGTAATGATCAATGTAATAATTACATTCTGTTTTAAAAGTTTATATTTTATTTCATAGGTATATGAGAGAAAGAGAGAGGCAGATAGACAAAGAAAGAACAGATAGAGAAAGAAAGAATGGGTGTGCCAGTGCCTCTAGCCACTGCAAACAATTCCAGAAACATGCATCACTTTATGCACCTGGAACACGTGGTATTGGGGAATTGAATCTGGGTCCTTATGCTTCACAGGCAAGTGTCTTAACTGCTAAACCAACTCCCCAGCCTGATAGTTGAGTACTTTTTTCTTTTCCTTTTTTTCAATGTAGGTCTCACTCTAGCCCATGCTGACCTGGAATTCACTGTGTAGTCTCAGGGTGGCCTTGAACTCATAGCAATCCTCCTACCTCTGCTGCGAGTGTCTCTGAATCATCAACACAGAAGCATAAGGAATGGTAGGATTTTTCAAGTCCTGAGAAATGATTATGAAGGCATTGAGAAAAGAATGACTTCAAGGTACAATTTAGTCTGCACTATCAGGTTTCAGAATGCCAAAGTAAATTCTCATGGTAGTTTCTGTACCTTCTGACTCCATTCCTCCAACCACTTTCTCCTCTGATGCCAAGAGTTATATGTATGTGTCAAGAAGAGGAATTAGTATGAGACTGAAATCTAAGGAATTCCAGAAAACCTGATGGTGAACAAATTAAACTAGAAGGAAACAGAAACCTAGCACATGTAAATATTAGGAACTTAGAAATATTTTCACAAAAAATAGAAACTATAAAAAGGAAACTCCACTCCTGAAAGCCAAAAAAGCTGAGAAGAAGCATGACAAGGAGGGTGGGGGGGGGCAACAAGTTTATTTAAAAGGTCACTGAAGGGATTTTACCAGTCAAGGTCTGTGCTTTCTATTGCCCTTTCTCCACTGAGAGTCAGGCTACAGCAATAGGGCTTTCTCTCTTCAGGCATATGAAGAATGGCATTTCTGGAGGATGGTAACTTCCAGGAGGCCAGGAGAGTGACATGCCCTGATTGCAAATTGTGAAAATACCTTGCCAAAGGACACACTAAAAGAAACTCTAGGCATCTTCTACATGCACAGAAAATAACACAGAACCCACCAGACATAGAATCTTGTCTATAATGATAATTTCACAATCAAGAACCAAAAATATTTAAAGAGCCCCACTCATGACAAAATGAAGGACAGCAGGGATTTTTACGAAGCAATGAATGAGAAAAATACAGTAAAAGCAGAAGGCAATACATCAGCAAAGGAATAGGAGCAAAAAATAATAGGAAACATTTCAAATACAGAGACTAGGATGCAAGAGGGAGATACGAATGAATACGTAGGCTGTGGCTATATTATGGAGAGTTTCAGATGCCAAGTAGAGTCATTTGGATTTTATTCTATAAGCAATGAGAATGAAGACAGTGGCAGTGTATGATTAGGAGAGTGGCATCATGACAGCTATGCTTTAGAATGATAACTCTTATGGGAAAACAGAATGTAGATGGAAGTAGAAAGAGCAGAGTCATTTATGTATCTGCAACAGACTAAAGTAGAGATGTCTAAGGTCTACTTGAAGGCAGTGGCAAGATGATAGAAGAGGAAATAGTTTGGAGATGTAAAGGCATCTGTAATTGATTAGGTATAGGGCTTCAAGATTAATGAGACAAAAGAGACCCAGGTGAGATTACATTACATGCCTTTACAACATTCAGAAAGTTAGGGAAGAGCAGGAGAGCTGATTTGGGGTTTTGATTGTTTTGTCATTGTTCTTGCTTGTTTGTGGGAGTTTAGTTCAGTTTTCAGACAGATCGAATTTGAGATGCCTGCAGGATATCAAAATGAAAATATCTTATAGGCAGTTTGAAGTTGAAATCCCACTTTTAGGAAAGAAGACAAAAGTAAAATATATAAATTTGAGCAGTCTTTTTCCACAGAGGATTAGATCATCCCCCAAAAAGTAAATAAAAGAGAAAATAATGAGGTACCTAGAACAAAGGTTCCAAATGAGAATGAGTCCTCATAGGAACTAACTTGCATTTTCAAGAGAATAAGCAAATAATTTTGGTCCTAGTTTTGTTTCTACTAATTGGGAGCAAATAATTTTGGCAAATGATCACTGGAACAACTCAGTAGTAACAATTTGGTATGTGAAAGGGTATATGCGCTTAAGAAAAATGAATGTTTAGATTGACAAAATAAATGTTTATCTTGCATTTGGAGAAATTCAAGTACAAAGACGTGAAGTGACTCCTCTTACATCACACAGTAAGTCAAATCAAAAGTAGAATCCAGTTTGTCTGCATTATATCGCAATGGATAATCTTCGCCCCACCTCACTCCACTGACTCACAATGCCCACTTCTGCCATGTCTAACAATTGGAAAGATGTATTACTGCATCTGACCCTAATTTAAGTGCTTGGAAGTAACAAGCATCATGTAACAGATTGTCTATTTAGTGTGTAGTTATTACCTGCCAATTACCTTGGTGAGGAAGGAAGCCAAAGCAAACAATATACTTATAATCATCTGCTTTATATGCATAAATAAAAGTTAGAAAAAGAAATATCATAGTTTCTTCCATGGGATTTATATAAATAATAAATAAGACATAAGAGGTGAAAAGGTGCTAATAGACAAGAGGAAGGTAATAAGTGGAAAGGGATAAGAGGATGAGATGTGGTTGATGGGGGAATGTGAACAAAGGACAATGTACTTGTATAAAAACTAAAACTCATTGTATTGTACAAAGAATGAACAGAATGAACAAGTTTTTTCATATCTTTATTTATTTCAAATAGAAATTGATAGAAGAGAGATAGAAAGAATGGGTGTGGGGTTGGAGAGGATGCTTAGTGGTTAAGGTGCTTACCTGTGAAGCCTAAGGACCCATGCTCAACTCTCCAGGTCCCATGTAAGCACAAGGTGATGTAAACGTGCAAGGTTGCACATGCACACAAGGTGGTGTACGTGTCTGGAGTTCAATTGCAGTGACTGGAAGCCCTGGCATGACAATTCTCTCTCTCTCTCTCTCAGGAAAAGGCCAGTCTGTTGAGCTTGCCTAAAAATAACAAAAAATGAAAGAATGGATGCACCACGCTCTCCGGCTGCTGCAAATGGACTCCATATACATGCACCACTTTGTGCATTTGGCTCCATGTGGGTACTGGGGAATCTAATTTACATAGTTAGGTTCTGCAGGAAAGTACTTTAGAAATGGAGCAATCTCTCCAACACAAATAAACAATTTTTAATTTAATGTATATTTCAAATTCACATTATTTAAAAGAGTCATGTACTACTGAAAGTTTGTATGCAAAATAGATGTGCATAAAATTAATCATTTTGTTATCCTTGACTTACAGTACAAATTTTAAGTTATAGTTCAAGGAAAAAGAAAAAATAAAGACAAAGCATATTGTGTCTTTAAGACAGTAAAATACTTTCAAATCCTCAGGAAGTTTTAACTCATGGTAAACACTGGCGAAAATACTCCCTGGAGCCTGTAGAACAAAGCACAGAGCCTATAGCATGTTACCCAGAGTTTCTAACCTCAGAATCTTCACCCAACTTTCTAGATTCATTTCCTCTCAAACCACATATACCAAACCTTCTTTCCTAATGATACTAAACTACTTACCCTACTCTCCATGTCTTTGCTCATATAATTCCTAACGTCTGAAAAAAGACCTTCTCTGTAAACACTTGTCAAGAATCATGTTTTGTTGAGTTATAGCTCTAATTTCACTTCACTGAGAAGCTTCCCCTGAATACTACATGAGAAAGTACTTTATCCCTCCTTTATACAGTACCTAGGAACAGAGAAGAGAATCAAAGGGCAAGATAGCTGACATCATGAGGCATGTTTCAAGTACTATACCATCTTCAGATGTAGACCAAGATATCACCATCTGTCTCTAAAATTTGTTACACGCTAGAAATCATGCATTACCACTGGGAACATAATAATGAACCAGTCCATAGTCAAGACAGGGAATCAAAAAATGTGACATCAAATATAAATAAAAGATGATACACAGTGTTATGGGACCACAGTAGAGAGTCACTGAAGCCAATTTTATGGAGAAGGCTGCCTTCTTGGCAGAAGTGGAACTTGAATTGAAATTATAATGATAAATACAAATTATCTAAACCAAGTCGTAGAAACAGGTGAATGCCAAAACAAAAACTGGAAAACCAGGCCATGACAAAGCCATGCCATGACTTATGGACTTATTAGGGTAGAGTCCTAATAATTGACCACTAAGTGCCTTTTTAAGAAGAGGGAGAAACACCAGAGCATAAGTGAACTCCTTGATTCTTGCTGAAAATGCTGTGGTAGTTTGAATCATGTATCTGCCATAATCTCATGCATTCTGAATGGTTGTTCCCGTCTAATGGAAATTTGGAAGGCAGAGCATTGCTGGAGAAGGTGTTCTGTTGAGGGTGATTTTATAGGTATTATAGCTATGTTTCCCTTACAAGAATCAGGTTCAGTCTCCAGCTGCTTTTTTCCACCTGCTGTAGCAGAGGTGGTGTTTGGAAGATGCTCATGCCACACTTTCCCTTGCCATCATGGAGCTTCACTTTGAAAGTATAAGACAAAATTAGAAAAAAAAAAAAACTTTCTCCTATTAGCTGCTTTTAGTCAGGTATTTACCCAGTAATGGCAGAGTAACAACAGCAGAAAATTAGTACCAGGAGTGGAGTTGCTATTGTTAGAAATATGATTGTGTGCTTTTGGCCTTTTGGAACTGATTTGCAAGAGAAATGTAGAAGGATTTGTAATCTTGGCTCAAGAGATACCCTACAGTGCTACAAGCACAATTTGATAGACAATACCTACTTGTAGTAAGAACTGTGGACTGTGAGGTTTGGCTTATGAAGTGGAGTTTTTTCTGGACTGGTCTAGAAACAATTTGTGTGAGAGGTTTTCTGCATTCTGCCTAGGTTATGACAGCTTGAACAGAATTAAGTTTAGAAAAAAAAATGGACAGATGTGAGTGGAAAGATGTGGCACAGAAAGAAATGAAAGCTGGGAAGAAAATATTGGTGCTGTTCAGCTTCAACTGCTTGAGAGATTACTAGCATTGAGACTGGACCAGCTGTTCTGCATTGGGACAGAAGGAAGAATGATAGAATGATGTCTCTTTGGAAAGTAGGGGGCCTAAATGCTGAAGGAGTCTCATGTTCTTCAAAGTCAGTTTTATTCTCCCCTAGATTAACAAATTTGTAGCCTACCTGGTACTATAGGAGTATAAAAATGCAGAAAAAGGCTCATTGGATTTGTAATGCAGTTGTTTGAGGATGGCCTCTAGGTGATGGGGAACAAGGTCACATCACTTAAACGGAAGTCATAGGGGAAATGTTATGGATGAACAATAGGTTTCAGTAGAAACCCTTAGAATTTCAAGATGCCAGGACTATGGGATAGCTTCAAGGACAGCTGCCATATCAAAATGGAGTTTTCCCCAGGCTGTGGATGGGCCAGTGAAAAGACAAAATTAAAACACCAAAGACTACATCACTGTTGACAGATTTCAGACTTGGAGCTACAGAATTTGATGTTTGTCCCCTTTTTTTATAGATCTTGCATTGGTTCAATCTTCTCTTGCAATGACCAATGTCCTCTTTTGCAGTGTGAATGTTTATTACACTGTGCCAACATGTATTTTTACTTTTACAGGCTCATAGTTAAAAGACCGTATAATATGGAGATGTTTGAACAGTGTTTGGATTGATTAAAAACATGAGAACTTTTAAATTTGAACTGAATGCATTTTATTTTATATCATGGATGATCATGATTTTATGGGGGTAAGGTGCATGGGCAGAATATGATGGTTTAAGTCAGATGTCCCCCATAAACTCTTGTGTTCTGAAGGCTTAGTTCAAGCTAATAGAAACCAGGGAGGTGTAGCCTTGCTAGAGCAGGTGTGTTGTTGTGGTTGGGTTTATAGATTGTATAGCCAGCTCTGCCTTGCTAGAATATGGCTCAGTCTCTGCTACTCTTTTCCACCTGCTGTAGCAGAGGTGACTTCCAACCTCAGCTCATGCCATGCTTTCAGATGTCATCATGGACCTTCCCCTCAAGTGTGTAAGTCAAATCTAGGAAGAATGCAGCAAGCCTCTCACATAAACTGCTTCTAGCCCAGTCCAGATAAAACTCTTCTTCCCTTCATAAGCCAAACCTCAGAGTCCACAATTTTACTGCAGGTAGGTATTGTCTGACAGAAAAGAGTCAGGGAGGAGGGAAAGGATGGTACCACCAGTTGTTGTGAACATACTAAATATGTCCATATATAATAAAAATAAATTTTAAAAATTAATAACGTTCTTCCTATAACCTGCTTTTGATCAGGCACTTTATCACAGCAACCAGAATTTAACCAACAGATGTTCTATAATACCCTGGCATTCTGCCATCAACAAGGGCATCACAAGATGTTGTTTTAGTGAGGGTTCTCTGGAGGAACAGAACTTGTCAAGTGACTATATATTATAAATGAGATTTATTGGATTGGCTTATAAGTTATGGGCTAGAATTTTAACAATGGATAGCTTCAGTTTGGACAGTCTGAGAACCTGGTAGCTGCACAGTCCACAAGGCTGGATGTCTCAGTAGTTCCAACCTGGCACTGAAAGCCTATGGTATTCCAAGAGAGATTCTGGTCTTTGAAAGACCAAAGAAGCTGGGTTCTTATATCAGTGAAGGATTGTAGCAACTGGATAAATGCATATACCAGCATGTAGCAAGGACAGCAAGGCAAAAGTCACTGTATCCTCCTGGAGTTTCTGTATACATAGTTTGACACTGAAAGGACAGCTCACTGTGGGGGAAGATCTTCCTCCCTCAGTCAATCCACATTGGAAAGGCCCTCATAGATCCACCCAAGAGGCATTTCTTTTACTTGATTTCTGATCTGATCAAGACTACAGTAAAAATTAACCAATACCAGTCTCTAAACCATGCACTTCCAGAGTTATGATCCAAAAAGAACAATTTGCTTCAAAATACCTGCCCAAAATATGTCATTATAATACAAAAATCAAGGATTAGGAAAGGTACTTGAGGGAAAAGAATGGTAATTTGAGTCAGATAGATAGATTTTTCAATTTGTACTAAACTAAGGTTTATACAATAGAAAGCAGGTAGTTTCAAGGGACATGAAGTAGGTGTAACTTATAAGATTCATTAGATTTGGGGCTCCTGAGAAAGAGTTCAGATCTCAGGTAAAACATTATTCAGTCTTCCTTATCAATGGGAAATAGATAATATCCTTTGGATATATATATAAATTTTACTGGTATAAAATAAGCCTTCATTCAGATTAAATGGCCTGGATAATATATTAATGACATCATTTTCTATTGTCAAGTTAAATGGAAGGAAAAGTCAAGAACCAGCCCTACGTTTCTAGCTGGGACTAGTGGGATTGCATTAATTGAGAAAATAAACATATTGGATTAAGTAAATTATGAGGTCAAGATGAGAAGTGAGAGAAGATGCTTTTTCATTTGTGTTATCTTGAATTTGAAGTCCCTGCATCTGAAGTTCAATAAAAACATGATTAGAGGTTTGGAGATATGGCTTAGTGGTTAAGGTACATGCCTGCAAAGTCTAAGGACGCAGTTTTGATTCCACATTACCCATGGAAGATCAGATGCACAAGGAGGCACATGTGTCTGCAGTTCATTTGCAGTGGCTAGAGGACCTGGTATGCCCATTCCATTCTCTCTCTTTCTCTCTCTCTATCTATCTATCTATCTCTCTCTATCTCTCCCCTTCTCTATCCTTCCCTCCCTCTTTCTTTCTCTCACAAATTAACAAATAATTAATACATTTTTAAGAAAAGAGCTGGGCATGGTGTTGAACGCCTTTAATCCTAGCACTCGGGAGGCAGAGGTAGGAGGATCACAGTGAGTTCGAGGCCACCCTGAGAATACAGAGTGAGTGCCAGGTCAGCCTGAGCTAGAGTGAGACCCTACCTCGAAAACCAAAAAAAAATAACAATAGTAATAATAATAATAAACATTTTTAAGAAAAGAAAAATTTGATGAGAATTACTTTAACTATTGGTATTAAAGAAATAAATGGAAGATAAAATTATGAGGAAAATTGAGCAAGGGTATTAAAAAGTTTGGACAAAAACCAAGACAGTACATAATTTTGCAAGTCGAATGTGAGAATATTTCAAAATAAAATTTCTGATATACATGAGTCAAATGCTACCAAAAAGTAAAATAAGGGGAATGAAAGTCCTCTACTGAATTTATAAATTATAAGTTGTTTATGACATCTATGAGGGCAGTTTCCATAGCATGAGTGTAGATTTGGATACATGTAAGTGTTGCCTGGACTTCCCCTTTGAATCAAGGTGGAGTAACAGCTATCCTGCTTTGGATAACTAACAATAAACAAAATGTAGTCAATGTCAGATGTATGCTGCACATTCCTTACCCAAGAATTCAACCAAATGTGAATAGAAAATATATTTTAATTGTATACCTATACAGAATGTTATCAGATTTTTTATCCATTATCCCATAAGAAATATATGAAAGTAACTATTTCTGCAGGATTTTCACAGTATTAGACCTTATAAGCAATCCTGAGGCAGCTTAGGGTTAACCAGCCTCCCCCAAATTAACTAAAAGTGGCTCAAGTGGAGAAATGTCCTTCAGCCTGTAAGGATAAATCTGGTATGCCCTTGTCTCTTTTTCACTAAAGGAGTCCTCACTACCACCACCATGCTGGAGGCCAGAAGTACCAAAAAGGTTCCACATTACTAAAAATGTAAATGGATTTACTCCCTTTTCTGGAAAGTTGGCACAGCACCTGGACATCTGGAATGAAGGATTAACTAACCAACTCCGTTCTTATCCAATAAATTCCAACCAAAGACCCCAATCAGAGTCACAAGGCAGATTTTTCCTACTTGAGAGTACTCCCACTTGGGAGCTAGCTGCTCTACCTTCTTTAATTGGGTTATTTTTCCCATCTGTGGAAACCGCCTCCTGTCATATAAGAGTTCTGCCTTCTTTCCTTCTCTTAAGTTCCATAATAAAATCTTTCTAAACTTTACCCTCTATGGACTGTAAATTTCATTCATAGGACATTTGAATTCATCATAAGACAAGAACCTGGATACCACTTGGCTCAGTGGAAGTTTTGTGTGACTGTGGCTATGTGGCACCCTAACTCCTCGGTTAAAGTCCAAATAGGAACTAATACTTGCCCTATCACTCTCAAAGACATGCCAACTTCCCATATCAATATAGAAATTACATTAAGTGCATAAGAATAAGGGGACAAGTGGGTACAAGTACTGCATCATTTTATATGAAGGACTTGAGTATCTTATGGATTTTACTCTCTATTGCAGTTACCTTCACTCTCCTAGACAAATATGTCACCAGAAGCAGTGAAGGGTCTATTTCAGGCTTACAGAATCCAGGTAAGATTCTATCAAGGCCTAAGAAGCTGGCTCACTTCCAAACATGTATCCATCCATAGCAAAGAGAAAAACCAACACCAGCAAGCAACAACATCCAGCAAACACAGAACAGCCAGAGCTCAAACTTGCTCTGAACACTCCTTACAGCTGGACTAAAAGACTGTCCCCCAGTGACACCTTCTCTAGCAGGGCTTTACCTGTTGGAGACTCAAGTTACAAGCTTAATCAAAAATATATTAGGCTATGGGGGAGATACATTCACATTCAAGCTACCCCATTATCTAAGAAAGGCTTTTTTGGATACTTAGTTAGGGTGAGTTATAGTGATGATTTGAATGTGAAATGTCTACCATAGGCTGGTGTGTTTGAACACTTGGTCCTCAGATGGTGGTACTATTTTCAGAGGTTGTAGAACCTTTTGGAGGTATGGTTTAGCTGAAGGAAGCATATCACTATGAGTGGACATTATGGGTTATAGCCTAGCCCAACCTCACTGTTTCTTCACTATCAACATGATTCAATCATCCACCTCACACTCCTGATGCTTCAACCATGAGTTGTTCCTCCCCAAATCCTTCCCAACCAGGAAGAAAATGACCCCCTCAAACAGTGAGCCAAAATCATTCCTTTCTCTGTTAATTTCTTTCTTTCTTGTATTTTACTACAATAATTTTTTAAAGTAATGTTGCAATTACCTTCATATTGCTCAGATGAACACCCAACCAGAAGCAGCTCATGGGAGGAAAGTCGATTCCACAGGAAGCTCCATCATGGTGCAAGAAGTTGCCTCAATTCAATATATAGATAGATAGATAGATAGATAGATAGATAGATAGATAGATATCACAAAATAAATACCAGAAAGCAGCAACCCTTCCAGAGTTCAAGTAGCACTCTGCACACCTAGTAGGTATGGATTCAAAATCCATCCCCAGTGACATGCCTGCTCCAGCAGGGCTCCATCTGCTAAAGATTAAGTAGAAAGCTTAATCAAAAATATCTGAGTCTATTAGATATACACAATTACATTCAAACCACCATAAATAGCTAATATACAAACTTGATACTAAGAAATGGGGTTATGACTGTAATAAATCTGGCCATGTAGTTCATAGGCTTCTAGAACTCGTGCTCCATGGATGCCACAAGGAATGTGGAAGAGTTTGATACTATGGACTAGGAAAACTATAAGATGTGTTAAGTAAAGCTTAATGGGTTATTCTGATGGGAGTTTAAAATACTAGAATGTTGATTGAAAGTCAAAATTGTTCAAGTTGTTTCAGAGTAGAACAAGAACTCAATCAGGAACATGGTTTAATACCATTTATGTAACATTCTGGCAAAGAACCTAGCTATGATCTGTCCATGTCCTAGAAACTTGACTGAGGGTAAATAAAAAATAATGGACTAATTTGTTTGGTGGAACAAATTTCAAAGAAGTATAAAATTCAGGTTGTGTCCTAATTACTTATCACTGCTCTCAGATTTACAGTTAGAATGGAGCAGAAAGATGTGAAAGATGCAGTTGGTCTAGGAAAGAAGTGTGAGTCAAAAGCTGTGGCAGGGCTGGAGAGATGGCCTAGTGGTTAAGCACTTGCCTGTGAAGCCTAAGGACCCATGTTCGAGGCTCAATTCCCCAGGACCCACGTTAGCCAGATGCACAGGGGGGCGCACGCATCTGGAGTTCGTTTACAGAGGCTGGAAGCTCTGGCGTGCCCAATCTCTCTCTCTCTCTCTCTCTCTCTCTCTCTCTCTGCCTCCTTCTCTCTTTTGCTCTCAAATAAATAAACAAACAATTTTTTTTAAAAAAAAGCTGTAGCAAAACTGCTGTGAACAAAGGTTAGGTAACTGTGAAAAAATTATTAATGCAATAAAGAGAAATCTCACACACTGCGCTGGGATTATAGGAATGGTGCCTTGAGGCCAAGATTTTTTCCCATCAAAGGATCCCAGGCCTAAAAATTCAAATTGATTTGAAAAGAGAGTGCCTGAAATAACATTGTGTAAGAAGACAGAGCCTCTTGGGTACCTTACTAGAGCAGGGAAAACTCGAGAAGCAGTTTTAAAGATTCCTTCATGAAAGCACACAGAGGTTGCTATAACTGTGGTCCAAGGGGTGCAGCCTATACATCTCAATCTGGTAGCAGAACTGATGCTTCACTTGTAGGCTCGCAAAATGCCACAGTCACACTGTCATGGATGGAGGCTTGCACCAATGTTCCAGAATACTACTGGGATCAGACAATGTATAGCATTATTGTATTCCATGCATGGAACTTCTGAGTGAGCTGTGATTGAAGCAATGCAGGTAAAGCCTCCACTGGGATGAAATACCCAGGCTGTTGTACATTCCAGGAGCATGGGATGTCCACAAAGGTAAGCTAGAGGTATCTTATGGAACTAACCCAAGACAGAGACTACATATACTGCATGAAGCACAACTGGAAGGACAAGAACTATCCAAGTCCATGAGAGGAGAAATTATTCCAATATAATCCCTAAAGAGTAGATATGTACCTTTAGGATTTTGTGTTTGCCCTGCTGAGATTCAGTCTGGATTTGGTCCCGTCTTTCCTTGCTCTGCTCTCATTTATCCATTTTATAATGGGAACATTTACTCTGTGTCACTATGTTAGAAATATATAAAATGTAGTTTGATTTTACAAGGTCTCACAGTTAAGAAATAGCCTGAAGTCTCAGAAAAGACACTGGACTTTTGAATGATGTTGGAACTATAAGACAATAAGGACTTTTAAAGTTGGATTGAATACATACTATCTTATGAAATGGCCCTTGGTGTCAAGGGCCAAATGTCCTGGTTTGAAATTTCTTCTATATAGGTCATGTGTTTGAAAAGTTGGTCCACCGATATATCTCTATTTACAGATGTTGTGGACTCCTTAGAAGGTGGGTCCTAGCTGGAGGAACTAGATTGGGCTGTCCTCATGGGTTGTAGCGTGGCTATAGTTATGATCCAATTTCACTGCTTCGTGATTGCCAGTATCATGAAACCAGCCAACTAACACCCTAGCCTTCTCTACTATGCCTTCCCCGCCAAGATGAACCATACTCTCTCAGTCCATGACCTAAATGTTCCTTTGCAGATCTTTTATCACAGTGATGAGAAAAGTAATAAAAACATACATAAAAATAGTCATAAGGCACCAAATGTCAAGCAATAAATGATATTTATTGACATATAATAAACAAATTAAGTGATTATCAGTTGTAATTAGGAACTATAACTTCATCTTACCAGCAACTGATAGAACTACTCTACAGAATACCCATAGAGGACAAGGATAAAGAAATACTGAGTAACATTCTCAACATAGAATATTCCATGTAACAAAAAGAGACTGCATATTCTTTTCTTGTACACTTGTACAAGCAACGTTTAACAAGATCAAATATATTTTGGACCATAACACAAGTCTCAAAATATTTAAATCACTTAAGTCACATAATGCATATTCTCTAACTCCAATGGTATTAAGATAGAAGTCAGTAATAGGAAGATCTATGGAAAAAATTCAAATAGTTGTAAACCAAACAGACACACATACATGACTGATCAAGTAACAAATCAAAAAGGCGATTAGGAAAGATTTTGAAATGAATGAAAATACAAGGTAAATATTTATAGGATGAAACTAACATATGCATATGTTTGAGAGGAAGAAAGATTTAGCTATGAAAGCAGAAAAAGAAAAGCAACTATAATCCAAAATAAGCAAAAGAAAGTAGTAAAAATCTTAGCAAAAATGTATGAAACAGAAAACAGAAAATAATAGAGAAAAATCAAGGAAACCAAGAACTGGTTCTTTAAGAAGATAAGTAAAGCTGATAAATCCTATAGCTAGAATGAATAGGAAAGGGGGGAGGGGCGTTATTATAATCAGGAATGAGACTTCTGAAATCATTTCAGATTCCATTTATAGTAAAATAATTTTGAGAATGTTATATGACGACTGAAAAACATATTTGCATAACAGAACCACCAAGGTAGTTTTAAAAGAAACTATTATTGCTTAAGGATGGGTAACCTGAGTATCTTGTATTGATTAAAGAACTTAGAATTATAGTTAAATGCCTTTCCAGAAAGAAAAAAAAAATCAAGATTCTATGGATCCTCTGGGGAATTCTTTCAAACATTTTAAGAAATAGTAAAGATTTAATACAAATCCTATTAGAATATTAAAAGGGAAGAAATAATTCCAACTCATTCTATGAAGCCAGCATTGCCATTATGAAAACACAAGGAAGTTACAAGAAAACTACAGATCAAAATCCTTCACGGTAGATATGTTCTTATTTAACAGAAATCCAACAATAAAAAAGGAATATTACATCATA
This sequence comes from Dipus sagitta, assembly GCA_036346955.1. Classification (NCBI taxonomy): domain Eukaryota; kingdom Metazoa; phylum Chordata; class Mammalia; order Rodentia; family Dipodidae; genus Dipus; species Dipus sagitta. The sequence continues at coordinate 111,952,502 of CM070776.1, read as the reverse complement.
AACAAAGGTTATGTATCACATTATTGTAAGATTGAGTTAGCATTTGAAAATCAATCAAAATCATGCATCATACTAAGTAATTTAAACAAAGATCTAGGGTTTTCAAAAATGCAGAAATCTGGGCATGGTGGGGCACATCTTTAATCCCAGTACTTGGGGGGCAGAGGTTGGAGGAACACTGTATCTTCAAGGCCAACGTGAGACTACATAGTAAATTCCAGGTCACCCTGGTATAGAGAAAGACCCTATCTCAAGAAAAGATGCAGAAAACATATTTGACAAAATCTAGCATCCATTCAGATTTCTTAAAAGTAGCACAGCAAGGTTGGGATAGATGGGAACTTTTCAAACTTATAAAGAACATCAACAGAAAATGTAAAGCTAATAGGTGGACATGATGGATCATGCCAATAATCCCAAAACTCAATAGGCTGAGGTAGGAGAACTCTACATTCAAACTACAACAAACATTGAACTCAGAATGGGTAAAGGAGAATGGATAAGTTCTTAGGATCTAATATATATATATATATATATATATATATATATTAATGATAGTTAACAATGTTGTATGCCTAAAATGTTCTAAGTATATTTTAAGTACTCTCACCATACATGGTAAAAAATACTAACCGTTGCAGTTACTTTTTTGCTGTTGGAAAATCATCCAATCAAAAACAGCTTATGGGGAGAAAGGGTTTATTTCAGACTTACAGATTCCAGGGGAAGTTTCAACATGATCAATGAATCTGGCTCACTTCTCTAGATGTATGCCAGAGAGACAGTAAGAAATAGCCAGCAATTATGAACATCCAGAGCTCCACCTGGCTCCTTATACCCCTTACAGCTGTACTTAAGAACTGTACCAAATTATATCTCCTCCAGTAGGCTGCTAGAGACTAAGTATGAAGCTTAACCTTAATAAAAAATGCCCCTAGATATGAGGAAATTATATCCACATTCAAACCATCACAGTAACTATGTGAGGTGATAGATGTGCTAATTAGCTTTATTTTCATAATCACTTCACTATAGATATATATGTAGGTAGGTAGATAGATAGATAAATGATAGATGAATAGATAGATCTCAAATCATCATATAGTATAGCTTTAATTATGTAAAGAGGTGAAAACAAATTTTCTAGAAATAAAATAACACATCATAGTGTATTAACCCTATTAATAATAAACACATGTAGAGAAAAAAATGATCAATTGTGACAAAAAGAATATATTTCGTTGTCTGTGGCTGAGATGTAGACAATTAACCAGGAAGAGCAAATGACTTTTGGCTAGTCGAAATGTTCTATATCATAATTTGGTGATGCATACAGAGTTATGTTAAACTTCATTAAACATATACTATCAAATTGGGTGCTTTATTTTATGTAAATCATACTTTATAATGCTTAAAGTAACACTTGTGTGTATTAGTCTGCCTTCTGTATCTGATGCTAGGTGACTCACAATTTTTGAGATTCATGATTTTCATGTCAAATTTGAAAATAGGAATGAGCTTATGTCATATGAAGAAAATTCATGGTAAAATAGGAAGATGGATAGGCCAGGGAGTGGCCAGGGTTATTCATTTATAACAACTCATTAACACAAATGACTAGAGTGCTACAAGAACTCCTTAAATCTCTTTTCAGGGAAAAAGCTCCCAGAAAGCCCTGTGGATCTTCCACTAGGAGTCACCTGTTAAAATGCCCCACCACATCCTTAACATTGCCATACTGAAGAATAAGCTTCTAGAACATGAAGCTTTGAGAAAAAACATAATCAAACCATAGCAACATAACTGAGGAAATGGAAATTATAATGGTTGTCATTACCTTCTGATTGCTGGGACCCAAAGCAGATTTTTAGAGGAAAGGCTTATTTCAGATAGTTTCAAGGGTAAGTTCCACCATGGCAGAGAAAGCTTTCTCACTCTTCCATAGATCCATGGCAAAAAGAGAGAGAACATCAAGCTAACATACTTTCTCCAGCTGGGCTCAACCTCCTAAACCCTCTACTAGGTGAGCACTAAGTAGGAAACTTACTTATAAATACCCAAGGCTATGGGGACAATACAATCAAAACCACCACATTCCACCCTGGGCCCCATAGCTTTATGATCATTTCAAAATGCAAATTTCCCTCAGTCCAACTTCAAAAGTGCCTATTATCTTTACTAATTTTAACACTGTTGAAAAATCCAAAGTCTCATCTAAGATTCAAGACAGTCTCTTAACTGTGAGCTCTATAAAATCAAAACACAGCTGAGCACACACCTTTAGTCCCAGCACTTGGGAGGCAGAGGTAGGAGCAGAACCATGAGTTTGAGGGCAGCCTGAGACATGGTGAATTCCAGATCATCCTGGGTTAGAGCGAGACCTTACCTTGAAAAAAACAACAAAAAAAACAGTGTTATATACTTCCAACCCATAATGGCACAGAATAACTATTCCCATTACAAAAAGAAAGCATAATAAAGTTGGGCATGGTGGTGCATGCCTTTAATCCCAGCACTCAGGAGGCAGAAGGAGGAGGATTGCTGTGATACTGAGGTCACCCTGAGAGTACAGAGTTAATTCCAGGCCAGCCTGGGCTAGAGTGTGACCCTACCTTGAAAAAACAAACAAACAAACAAAAAAAGAAATCATAATAAGAATTGCCAATGCAACATAAACAACCAGCAGACAAATATCAAATATCTTCAATTCTGACATCTTTAACCAGTGACAAAGTCTCTGGAGTTCCAATTCCATCCCTCAAACTGGGCTGCTCACTGCTACAGGGTAAAATATATCCTAAGTTATTAGCTCTCCTTGGCAGCCATCCTACAGTTATGGCATCTCTATATTCCTTAGGTCTTCATAGTAACCCACAGTTCATCTTCATAGCTCCATAAAATGCCCTTACTGGGCCTTCAAAAAGGAATTTCAACCCTCATTCATATTGCCTCATCTCAGTGGTTCCTGGAATTGTGTGGATGTCATAACTCTGTTTCATGAATATCTTATTTTTCCAAACCAGTATCAGGTGGACAGCACATCAAATTTGTAAATCCATGGTGGAATAAAGCTTGAACATGAAGATCAGGATACTCCTTTACCAGTCTTTCTTCTTTAAACCCCCCCCCCTTTCAACAGAATTTGCATTTTTACTAGTGTGAGGCTTCCTTCCATCGGTTGGGTTTCACCCTCATGGCATTTTTATTATTGTTCCAGTACAAAACATTTGGACAACCTCTAATGGTGGTAATCTCTTTAACAATTGCAGCTTGAGTCTAAAACCATTCTCTATGCCTAAAACTTCCAACTTGCTTGAAATTTTCCTGGAATAATCTGATCATCTTTCATGTGTTTATGTTCTATGCCTTCTGCCAAGGACATCAGTTTATTACTTTTAAATTTAACTTTGCTCAAATTCTCCAGACATGGGCAGAATGCAACCCAGTTTTCCACTGGTAGCCTTGTTTCAAGAAATTTCTTTACTTCCTCTTTGAAGTTTCAGAATCTAAGCATTCACAGTCAATAATTCTATGTTTAAGATTTGTAAACTCAGCAGAATAACCCATGAATCTTTGCTTACGTTACTGCAAATCTTCTCCAGTTCAGAGTACCAAATCCTTCTATATTCCTCCCACAAACATATTTGAAAAGACCCAAATGACATGGTTAGATTCATCACAACAATGACCCTGCTCTTCCAGTGCCTATTTTCTATTGTAATTATATTCATGTTGCTGGGATAAAACACCCAACTAAAAGTACCTGGTGGGAGGAAATTTTTTGTTTTCTTTTGTTTAATTTTGGTTTATAGTATTGAGGGCAGCTCCATGATGGCAGGAGAAAACACAGCATGAGCAGAGGCTGGACATTCATTCTGCCATCAAATGTAGAAAACAGCAGTATGAGAGTGAGCTGATCTCTGGCAAGGAGGAGCTGGCTATAATGCCCATCACCCTTCCCCCAACCTCATATTTCCTCCAGCAAGGCTCCACCTCCCAACCATCTATGAACCAAGCATTCAAAACACATGAGTTAATGGGGGGGGGGGCATTTGTTCCAAACAAGTACGGGGAGCTTACCCTGTTCTTTCATAAATATTGGCTTAGGAAAGGAATATGCAATTGAATGCCAGGTCTTTTTTCTGTGCTAAAGATGCAACTTACTTGAGATTGATTCAAACTGATGAGAAAAATTAAACATATAGATGGCATCTTTCTGTTGCCCCTTCATTCTTTCCAGCAATGCAAGGTTCATGCTTCCATAATTGATGGGTATTCCCTTTAATCAGAAATGTTGCAATATGAAGAATATTTTCTAGGATATATAAACTTTGATCTAGAAGTGTCAAGCAAGCAGACCAAAGGATTGTCTCTGGGCATTACATGTGGAATAACTGACCACCTAGCAACTTTTAATTTAATTTTCCAGATCTGTCCACTACCTAAGAAAGCACGTAGCTTCCCTTTCCTTTCATATATCTGCTTTTTGTATTTTTTATTATTTATTTTCAAGAAGGGAGGGAGAGAGAGAACAAGGAAAGGCTTCTTGCCACTGCAAATGAACTCCAAATGCAAGTGGCACTTTGTGCATTTGGCTTTCCATGGGAAAGATCTTTGTTCTATGCTAAACAGGCAATTTAGTTGGGATTGATGAGAGAAATTAAACATATAGATGGTATCTTTCTGATCTACGTTGCCTGCACTTACTCTGGAGAATAAAACCCAGGCCATCAGACTTTGAAAGCAAGCACCTTTAACCACTGAGCAATATCCCCAGTCCAATGACTGCCTTGTAAATAGGTAAGAATAACTACAAAATTAGTTCTGTGTATACACAAATGTTAAGAGTGAAATTTTGAATTCACATTAAAGATTTATAACTATTAAGTGAGATTTACTCCATTTTAGGTCCAATTTGTCCAGTGTGAAATTTAACTTGTACACTCATGAGTTTGGGACATGCTTGAGTTATAGAAAGTTTATTTTTATTACTCAGAATGGATTGCTTTTCTAAATATACTTTACTTCTTATCATGTGTGTATGGGATATTTCCCAAGATCGACAATTAAACAGGATTTGCCAATGGCAAAAACAAAATGAATGATTTTAATGTTGGGGGTTTCAAGTGCATTGACACAGAAGCCAAAGTTAGGTAAGAGACATGGAAGATAAAGGGCCTTTCAGTGCTATGTGCCATTTTCAAAAATGTCTTTTATGGCCATTGGCCTTGCTATCTTAAGCAAGAGAGAGTGGAACTAGACAAATAGCAGTGCTGTCATCTTAACAAATGAAAAGGATGGTACACATAGTTTTGGAGAGACCTTATCACTTCTATCCTAGCTTCTAGCATGAGAGCTAAAACAAGAGTACTCATACTCTCACTCCATAAAGATTTTTCCTGTGGCTTTTAGCATAAAAGTATCATTTGTTGTCATGTGAAAACAGACTATCCCTGTTCGAATATTAGCAGCGCACGTTACTTTGCTTAGAAGTAGTAGAAATACACTACAACATTTTACCTTCCTCCTCTCTCCTCTTGATTACCTATAGCATATATAACTGAAGGTCAATATCCATATATCTCAGGGGCATTGCTTCACTATATAACTTATGCATGACAAGGATTATGATTCAGCCTGTGAGCAGGATCAGATTCTCAGCTTGTGAGCAATGCTAGGTACCTAATCATGAACCTGTGTCTAGGATTTGAGGTTTATGTTTTATAGGACCAAGGTTAGAGTTCAGGCAGAAATGATCTATTTTGCCAGCACTCAGCATATATTTCAGACACAGAAAAAGTCTACATAGTGCAAATTATAACTGCTGCCTTGCTCCTATTGCTATAAGGCTGCAACCAGCTGAGTTGACCTGCCAAAGTCTGCTTTGAAAGAGTATAAGAGAGCACTCTGGGAGCCACTCCTCGTGGGTCCTTCAGCCTCTGCTGACAATTAGCTGAGAAAGTCATTTCCCCTCACCATGATTCTCATTACCCAATCTTCCAAGTGCAGCACATGGTCATTATTTCTCACCATGGGATGAGGAGGTGGGCTGGGAAGAAAGCAAGGGAGGGGCAATAAGCTGAAATTAACAGTTGCAGCTTCTTTTCTCCCATTCCTACAAGCCTCTGTCTCTTATCGGAAATGAAGACAAACTTTCCATTTAAACACTTCAGGAATCATATTTTTTCTCATATCCATAATTTGGGTGTTTGTTGGTTTTCTGAAACTGAATATATTCCATTGCCCTAGACAATATACTTGCCCTAATTATTTTCTCTCTGTCAATTATTTGTGTTCCTGCTTGACCTTACCTCCCTATGTAAACACACATACATGCACACTGATTTTGTAATGAGAAGGGTTATACTTTGAAAATACTTGCATTGATATCTGGATGACCAACTAGAAATAAACAGTGTTCCGAAAAGTAAGCACAGTGCTTATTCAAGGCGGTAAAGGGTATTTTATCCTCCATCTTAGTCCATTTTGTGCTTCTATAATAGAATGCCACAGGAAGAATAATTTATAGTGATCACAAATTTATTAGCTCACAATTTTGGATATTGGGAAATTCAATATCAAGGTGCTATCATCCTGCAAAAGCCTTCCTGTGTCATAATATGGTGAGAGGCATTACTTGGTACAAAGACAGATAGACTATAGGGGAGAGAGGCAAAAGGGGAGATCAGAAGAAAAGGTAGAGAGAGAGAGAGGAAGGAGGAGGAAAGAGTATATAAAAAGGAAGGAATCAATTTCTATGAAAACTACTAATCCATTCATACTGGCGGAGCCCTCATAATCTAAACTCTTAAAGGTCCCACCTTTAAGCCATTTTAAAATGGCAATTGAATTTCAGCAAGAAATTTGGAGAACAAAAGTATTTGTGGGCAGAGAAGGGGGAAATTATGCATCCATACAAAGTTTCTACTTATTAAACAAATCTATATAAATATATAAATTTAAAAAAATATATTTTAATATACCTAAAATGAATTGATTCAGCATCATACTTATGGAGAGCAATGACTACACTAGACACTAAAGGGCAAGAGGGTACAAAGGAAGACTTGACTTCACCCAGCTGACTTGTTTGCTGCTTTGTCTAGTGCCCAAGCCACCAATGGCACACTCCAAAATCTCAGCAGCTCATAGAAATATGGGTGGTATGACTAGCTCCAGAAAATAAAATCAAATTCTTGATGCTTGAGAACCCAAAGTACACGCCATAAGTCAAGATAAATATCTTGATAATAAAAAGCCAAGGAATGATATTGTTGATGATAATGGTAACAAATTTAAATCACACATATTTTATGTCAGGAAAATGTTATTTGTAATTACATTACTTTTCCCTTGGTAGTTCAGTCTGTAAGCCAGTGAGCAGCATGCCCTTCACAGTTCTATCAGTTCAACAGCTTTGTTTTCATTCGTCAAGGAGGGCTATACTGAGCAAGAGCAGAAATTAAAGTCATTCAGTTGGGGGGCCAAAAGCTTAGGTTCTGTGTGTACTAGAGAAGACAGACATGTTATTAAAGAAAGAAATATATTGTGTTTCCTCAGATTAGTTCCTTTCCTCACTGTGAAAAGATAAGCAAGAGAAATTTTGAGAGTTTAGATGTCACTAGAATCCAACCAGATCTCTGTAAACTACCTCTTAGCCAAAGGATTGGGGACTGGGGAAAAAAAAGGTAAATAATTGTGACTGATAATAATAGTTAAGAAAGAGCAGAATGATTTCTGAGTTTTCAAATGAAGCATGGAACTCTATAGCCATGAGAACTGAAGCAGTCAGGTGAAAGGATGTCAAAGGTGCAACCTACCTAATAGATAATATTAAGGATAAGATGACTTCTAAGTGCACACAGAGCCAGGAGAGGAATAATAACTTCCTGAAGAAAATGATCCTACATTCTGCTACCTATGTTTTTGAATCCATCACCCTAATACATACAAGAAGACCATATCCCTGAAGTCATCGACATTGTAGGTTGCTTAAATTGAGCTGAAAGTTGCTTCTTTGTGGATATCATTAAAGAGTTGCTACTCAAAAACTGATGTCACACACATAGGTAGCTAGAAACACAGAGGCCTGAAATGATACCTCACAGGTGCATGTAATATCAACTTCTAACTTCAGGTAAAAATTAGACACCAATTAAATGAAGACTGTGATGCCTGTGGATAGTAAAATTTTCCACAGAAGAAGCTGTCAAAATTTATATACATACATACATACATATGCGTGTGTGTGGGAGAGAAAACAGATTCATTTGTGGTGCATCTCACTGTCTTGTCTGTCAAACATCTGATTTTAGACATACGAAAGTAACTTACAGTTATATATACAGAAACATGCACATACACTCACATGCATATGTGGATATGTCATATTATTCAAAATAAAACTCTCAGTCTAAAGAGATGTCTTAGCATTTAAGGCGTCTGCCTACAAAGCCTAAGGACTCAGGTTCAATTCCCCAGTACCTATGTAAGCCAGATGGACAAGGTGGTGCATGCATCTGGAGTTTGTTTGCAGTAGCTAGAGACCCTGGCATGTCCATTCTCTCTCTCTCTCTCTCTCTCTCTCTCTCTCTCTCTCTCTCTCAAACAAATAAATCAATAAATATTTTTAAACAGAATAAAATTCTCCAGGTAAGCACAAATATTCTCTTCTTCTAACCTTAGATAGTTCTCTAGACATAGTTTTAAAATGCTAACTTCAATGTCAACGATTGGTGATTTTAAATTAACTGTTTATTGCAGACTTCCTCACCAAACTTTCCAAAGGGACTTTCTGTTGTCATCACTCTCCTGTTTCATGCCTGCTTCTATATTCTCTTGAGTTTTGTCACTTCCAATCCAGGAATGATTCAGATTCTCACCTTCTGTGAACCACCTCTGATTTCTAATAAGATTGCCGTCAATGTGTATTTCCTTGGTTCTAATGTCCAGGTCACTCTGTCATACTTTCCCTTCTCTCAAGTTATCAGTCTTCTGTGTTTCCTTCACTAGTTTTCCATGTATGTCTCTCATATTTTCTAATTTATAAGGTTCAACCCAAGGAAGCAGCGTAGTGTGATGACAATGACAAAAAGCACAGGACTTAAAGTGCTTACAGTCAAAAAGCTAAAGTTCAAGTCTCCTTCTGCCATTTACTGGCTCGGTGCCTTTTGACAAGTCATTTTGCAGTTCTCAGTCCTCATTGATAAATTTCAGGCTTGAAGTAGAACAGAGTTCAGCTATGTACTGAGAGCTGATCCCACGGAGAGGATTCTTGCAACCATACAGTGTTGAATTCTTTTTGACCAATATAGTGCTATATTTTTTAAATGATTTCAGATGGAAAATATAGGCTCTATTTTCCCCCAAATCCTTACCAACTTTTAAAATTTCTACTCCCCAATTTCACTCATAGGCATATGTGTTTAGGAATGCTAAAATATGTACTTTTTCCCAATACTCTCTAAACTCTAATTTTTCTTTATGGTTTTACTATTTAAGTCTTCCAATAATAACTTGTCACTTCACATCTCCTAGCAACAGTAACATTTCAACCAAGCAACCTCTCTGTGCCAGAGATTGCAGTTTAATATTAAAGGGAAGACTCTAAGGCAGATAAAGCCTAAAGAGGACAGGAGAAAGATGCATTTTAAATTATTTATTCATTTATCTATTTTCAAGAAGCGAGAGAAAGAAGAGACACAGAGACAATGGGCATGCCAGGGCCTACACTCACCACAAAGGAACTCTAGATGCATGCACCACTTTGTGCGTCTGGCTTGACTTGGGTACTGGAGAATCCATCCAAAGTCATTAGGCTTAGCAGGCATGTGCCTTAAAATGAGCCATCTCCCCAGCCTGAAAGATGCATTTTAAAATCTTGGACTTGAATTATGTTTTAGCAATTATTTGGGACTTCAGATGTTTTCCTGTATATCTTGCACAAAGAAACTGTCCCCACCCCTCTTGATACAGTTCTCTTCAGGCTCTCATCTCCTCCTCCAGATCACCAGTCATTTTGCATGAGACAGGCCAACCTAGGACACCCTCAACTATTCTGGCACCCTCTGGCCTTTTGAGGCTGAAAACATCTCAATATACCACCCAGGTTTCAATCCTTTCAAAGAAAAAAAAAGCTTTAAAATGTTCATAAAAGCAGCTCAGCAGGCTCCTGGATATCAAATCTCTCTTACAAAACAACATTTTGATGTGTTAAATGTAAATCAATTGGAAGCACATGGATTCAATAGGTTCGGAAATGTGCCCAGGCTTTAAAACTGAAGGAAAACATCTCAGTGTGTAGTCTGGGGACATTTGTTAGCTACAAAATATTGGAGAGCAAAATGGTTTTTGAAATTCTACAAAAACTCAAGTATGAGGAAGCTTCTGGACCCCACCCTCTCCTATCCCTTTTCTGTCTTCTCTTTCCTACTCAACCAGATTCCAATACTAAATCACTAGCCAGCATTAAAAGGGAGAATACTATATTTCATTCCACTGAGGGGAAATGTGTATGAATAACCCTGTCTGTGTTACAGATGAGAGATGGATAAGCCAAAATCCAATCAGACTGTCCCTAGAGGTACATGCTTGACTACATGGAACAATACATTTTGTAGCTGCTAAAGATAATAACAGTAATACTACAACACCACTACTAATACATGTACCCGTGACCTTAAAGGGATAGTTGAACAGTTAAGTCTTCTGGATCTTGGTCTCTTCACCTGGAGAATGGAATGGACAGTTAGCACAGGGTGAAAAAAATGTTATTTATGGGGGAGTACAACTCAAACAGAAAGATCTCGACTCAGTTCTCAGTGACAGCAAGTAGGCAACAGAGAGCAAAGGTGGTGGTTATAGTTCTGACTCTTGGTGGCAATGGGTTTCCAACAAAGAGGATATGAAGGTGTCACAGCTCTGAATCCTTAACAGACTTCTTAATACCAATCCAGAGAGATCATCTGGAGTGCTATAGCTCTGAGCTCCTGATAGGCTTAAGGATTCCTGCCAAGTGGAATCTCTTTGAAGAGGAACTAGAAGCTGCTAGTCTCTGAGACAGGAGTGAGTCCGGACACCAAGAGCGCAAATCTGGGTGCCAGATTTCAGATTTAAGAGTAGAAGCAGGTCTGGGTTGAGAGCAGCTCTGTCCCTGCAGAGGTAGGAACAGATCTAGAGCTTTGAGCAAAAGCAGCTCTAGGCGTTCATGACTACAGCACCCCAAGTTTGAGCAGCTCCAGAGGCAAGAACATGCCCATAAGCCCTAGTACAAGCAGCTCCAAGGGCCTTGTGTCTGGCAGTCTAAGCATACGGGTATGTGTGGGGCGGGAGACAGACACAAGCCTCTGGCCCTGAGGCAAGGCAGGTCTTCATTCTCTAATGAAGTCTTTTCTCGTTGGAACACGGTGTTTCTGTCTGGCATATATGTAGAACAGGTAGGCCCTGATTTGTGCATGTAAAGAAGGTGAAAAATCATGGAACCCAATCAGGAGAGCCTTCCAACCATAAAATGGAGGATCCCCCAAGATGGTGGCTTCCTTTCCCTTCAGCTGTTCCAGTTTCTAACAATGATGGCAGGCCAGGCAGTGGCAGAGCATGGAGCAGCAAGAGTTCCCCACTGGTACTCCAATCATCACCTGGGGAAGTTCTTTTCCTCCCAGACTGTCAGAGCTGCAAGCAATCAGGAAATAGCACTCAGCTGTCAAAACGCATACACACAGACAGCCAAGCAGTTTGTAGTTTGCACCCGAGGTCTTCAAAGCTGAGCCTGCTGGCTCTGATCTGCCTGCTGTGGCCTCCTATCCATGGAGGAGGGGGCCGTTCCCTCTCAATAGGGACTGAACTAAGGATTTATATGTATTTTTACATTTTTTTCTTATTGAATTCACCCAATAACCCTGAAGGATATGAAAACTGGAACTCTAATAACAGATGTATGTGAGATCGACACATTTAGGTGTTTTCTGGCTTTCATATATGGATTTCTGTTCAATGCCGTGCTTTCTCTATTCCTTCTTTGAGGCTGATGGATAAAAAGCATGTTCTTTCTTTACTCTATATTCTCTTTCTGATAAAAATGCATGTTCCTTACTCAGCAGAAAACCAAGCACTGGCCTATGAACAGTTTGTGTGTTTAATCCATAATAGTAACTAAATGATTTTGTCATTCAGTATTGACTGTTAGAGACACAGATGCAGCACTGCCGGGAGCCCACATGTTGTACAGCATTTATACATGAACTAGTGGTTTGGTTTATTTTGTTTGTTTGTGTTTGAGGTAGAGTCTCGCTCTAGCACAGGCTTACCTCGAACTCACTCTATACTCCCAGGCTGGCCTGGAACTCACAGCAAACCTCCTACTTCTGCCTCCTTAGAGCTGGGATTAAAGGCATGCACCACCATGACCAGCATTTGAAAAGAATGTGCATGCCTTCTACTCTCTATCTTACTGTGGCCTAAGTCCATGCCAGTCTTAACCAGGAGACAAATATGAGACACAGGACATCATACTTCCCAGCAGTTGTCCCCTTCCATTCTGATAATGAGGGCTTTCTAGCATAATCAAGTCCCTCACTCCTGGCTAGCAGCCTCTTTTCTAGGGAAGGGCTCTTTCTCAGTAGTGTCCTCAAATTCAAATTCACATGCTTTATTTACTTCACCATCTGTGTCCAAAACCATAATTCCAGTTTATGTTCAAGCTGGGTGGGGTCTGAATCACCTGTGTTTACTATGCAGAAATGTCATGGAATCCAACCAAGCCCTTTGGGCCAGAGAGTAAAGTCCAGAAACAGGATCAGGTTGAACTGCCAAAGGCTGCCCATCTGCAGGTACAAGCACGGCTCAACACACTAGTATTGGCACAACAGTGTCAAGGACAAAACAAGTGTACAGGCAGTGGCTTTGACCAAATTCTTTCCTAATTAAAAAGAGTCACAAGGGAGTCTTAGTCAACATCTGCATACTTTTGCTGAATCAAACATGAAACCATGGACTTCTAGAGATCTAAAATCCAGGGAATTATAGAAAACATCAATATTTAAAAATCTGTATCAACTTTTTTGGATCTATAACTTACTTGTCATGTTAAGCAAAATAAGCCAGATTTAGAAATATAAATATCACATATCCTCTGATATGTGGAATCTAGACTCAAAATCACAAGAATTGAAAGTAGAGGTGTCGCTACTTAGATAGTAGAAGGGCTGGGGAGATGGCTCAGCAGTTGAGGCACTTGCCTGCAAGAACTAAGGACACAAGTTTGATTCCCCAATACACATGTAAAGCCAGATGCATAAGGTGGCACTTACATCTGAAGCTTGTAATGGCTAGAGGCCCTGTCATGCCCATTCTGTCTCTATCTGCTTCTTTGTCTCTCTCAAATAAATAAATAAATTAGGCAGGAACCAGTAGAAGGGGACTGTTATGACAGGAAAAGGGTAAAGGTGGAGATGAATGAGATCAAAAACCATGATATACATACACTCTAGTGTGTTAATGAACGTGAACATTTTGTGTAGACATTGGAATAACTCAATCTTCTCTTCTAGATTTGGCCAGCATACTCCTAAACATTTAACCATTTAGGCTTGCAGTGGCCAATAAGAATACCCTCCAGGTTTAGATGGCAGTATGCCTGTGTTCTAAGAGGGATGGGTATGGGCATCCCTGACCCCATTTCCTCACTTGGCTCATAGTAGGAAAGCTTCCATGGAGGTTCATTGGATTCTTATAATTTTCAGCACATATGTTCACAATCAGTGCTTTCACATAAGTCCATACTGCCCAAGAGCCCTCTCTACAGTACCCAGGTAAGGTATGAGCATATGATCTCTGCAAAACATATCGAGCAGCACTGAGTTCATTATTTTAAAAAAGTTATTAGGTAGTTCTAAGTATCCCAAGTATTAAGGATATGAAGTGGTAGACTAATTAAAGTTACAAGTGCTATTAATATATGGTGCAGCAAGACGTTAAAGGAGAGCAATGTCCTTGATTTGGGTAGGCCTAAGATCATGTCCTCTGCTACTTCTTAATTGTATGGTCTTGCCCAAGTGACCTAATTTCTCTTTATCTTCATTTAATCATGTTATAGATGAGGATGGATATTCCACACATTTGCAATAAAGATTATATATGATGTGTTCTGTTGAAACACAGGGCATGAAAAACTTTTCAGAAAAATCCTTCTTGTGTCTTAGCTGAATAGAAAAGAGTTATAGGAGATTCTTACCCGAGTCAACCTGGGGTATGATTATTGATTTCATCAATAAAAACTGCAGATCACTTAACAATTTACAAATTTTTGATCCATATCACTTATTCATATAAATTATCTCAAAGAAATTCAATATTTCTAGCAAAGTTGAGAGGGTGCTTAACATAGTATTTGTGGAGTATATGCCAAGCCACTTTAAGTTCAGCCACCTACCCTACTTTTCTAATCTTGGACATGTGTTGTAGGACTTTTCTAGAGGAGATGTAAAGAAACATCTATTCACCCTACATATAGCACCCACAAGAAACCAAAGAAACAATACCTCCCAAGTGTAGCTTAGTGTACCAGTGAGGTTATTGGGGTTACTTACAGGAGTATGGCTAAGGAGTTACTTACAGGAACATGGATATTAGGTTACTTACAGGAGCATAGGCGAGGGGTTACTTAGAGGAAGGGATGAGGGTCTGGAGCAAGAGCTCAGTGGACAAAGTGTATGTGGCACAAGCATGAGTACCTGAGTTTAGCCCCCATGTGCTATAACACAATGTCTGTAATACCAGCCCACCTACAGCAAGAAGGGAGGTAGAAGTGAGAGAGAGACAGAAGACTCTCCTAGAAGCTCATGGGCTACTAAGTGAGAAAACACCACGATGTACCAAGAAAGATCCTGCCTCAAACAAGGTGGAAGGTTAGGAATGATGCCCAAAATTGTCTTTTTAAATCTACATGTATTCCATGGCACATATGCATCAATACTTACACACGTGGATTCACACACACATAATAATATACATATAAGCACACCCCCAGAAAGAGGGGATGCTGGGCACAATTAAACATGCCTGTAGTCCCTACTACTTGGGAGACAACTCAGGAGAATTGTTTGAGTCCAGAAGCTCTAGGATGTAGTGTTCTATGCCACTCCAGTATCTGCACCAAGTTCAGAGACTGTGACCTCACGGGAACAGGGGACTACTGGGTTGCCTAAGGAGGGTGAACCAGCCCACTTTGAAAGAAAAAAAAAAGGAGAGAGAAATTGTAGATAAGGGCATCTCAAAGATTATCCCCTTGTCATATGATATACGTTCGTAATCATTGCACTAGTAAAACTTTCCACTCAGTCCGATAATCTCCCATACAGGCCTTGATCCCTCTTAAAGTTGATTGGGGTACCTCATTGCCTTAAAAATGTTGCTAACTCTACTCCAAACATCAAAATTTTCTCTTGTATGGACTCAAAATCTACTACCCCATAGAGTGGGAAGTGCCACTTATCCCAGAGGCAATAGGGTATAGCAGAAAGCAATTGCCTTTTTATTGGATAGACTTAGAATCCTTTCTCTGAATCTGCTTAGCTGTATGATTTGAGGGAAGTTATTTTATCTGAGTTTCTGTTCTTTCATTTGTAAAGTAAAATGGATGAAACCAACATGTAAGGCACAGGATTGCTGTCAGGGACTGAACTTCCTCCCCTCCTAATTCATCTGTTGAAGCCTGAGCCCCAAAGGTGACTACACCTGGAGAGAGTCTTTTGGAGGCAATTAAGATTAGGTAAAATCATAGCAGTAAGGGCCAATCTAGTAGAACTCTGGCCTTACCAGTAAGTTATCCCCCCCTCCCCCAACAGGTGCCTAAGAAAGGTCTTGCAAGTAGCACAACAAGAAGGTAATCATCTACAGGTCAGAAAGACTTTCCTTACTAGAAACTAAATTTCCTGGTGCATGAATTTGGACTTTTAGAATAGAGTGAAAATTAATTTTTGTTGTTGAGGCCACTCAGACTATGATATTTTGTTGTGGTAGCCTATATGACTATTGTAGGTGCTGTAAGGATTGAATAAAGCAATATGCAGAAAGTGCAAGGCACAAAGCCAGCACTCAAAACATAATTATTTTTATTCTTAGCTCTTAGTTATAACCTGAGCAACTATAATAAGCAAATCAAATCCTTTTTCTACATGAAGCTGGTCAGATAATTAAAGACAGATGGCATGGAGGACCCACCACAGCATTTTGCCAGACATATCCAGTATTTGTCTCATTTTAGAATCATTGCATATGCCTGTTTCTTAACTACAATGTAAGCTCCCTGAGAGCAGAGATGGCGTTTTCTTCCTCCCTGTAGTTTCATTGCCTAGGTCCATGGATACTAGGTGTAAACATCAGGTGAACACATGGATAAACATATAGAGATAACAAATTAGTCCGATTTTGGAAGCCTTCTAGCCAGACTTTGCTTCTGTTAAGGCATACAGCAGCCTGAGGATGATCTGCACTTTGACTGAGCTATTTAGCTGACAGCAAGCCTGCTGCCTCTCAGTCACAATCACAGAACAAAGAAAGGCCACAGTTGCCAAAAGCCTTTCCCTGAGTTTAGGAGCTTCCTTCAAGCAGTGGCCCCTAAATTGTAAATTTTGTCATTTATTTGAAGGCATAACATGTTCCTACTCAGGACATTTCCTATCAAAAGGCAATTCCAAACCATGGAACAGGACCATATAGTTCAATGCTAACTTTACAAGGCAGGCCTTTTCAGATTCATCTTCATCCATTACTTTGAGTGAAATGACTGTAGCTGTTTTTGTATGGAACTATCTCAGAGCTGATGGGCAACATATTAGCAATAATTGTATGAAGTGATTTTGAAAATCTTTTGGAAGAACAGAAGTTGAAAGGGGAAACTTTTTGTTATATGTACCTATGCATAGTAAAAATACCCTTCTTTGTGTGAAGTCACGTTAGGTGTGCCATGATCATGAGCTTAGAGTCAATTAGGCTTGGTTATATAATGCAAATCTACTAAAAGTAGCACTTGTTGGGCTGGAGAGATGGTTTAGGGATTAAAGCACTTGCCTGTGAAGCCTAAGAATGCAAGTTCTAATCTCCAGGTCCCATGTAGCCAGATGCACGGTGATGCAGGCATGCAATGTCACACATTTGCCACAAGGGACGCAACTATCTGGAGTTTGTTTAGTGGCTGAAAGGCCCTGGTGTGCCCATTCCCAATCTCTCTCTCTCTCTTTCTCTCTCTCTCTCATTCTCTCTCTCCCTCTTTCTCTCCCTCTCTGCCTCTTTCTCTCTCCATCTCTCACTAAAAAATAAAATAATAATAATAAATAGCACTTGTGACCAAGCAGGCAGTTCACATTTCAGAAAAATCCCCTAGAATAAGAGGTAGAAGAGAAGGAAAGAGTGAGGAAAGGCATAGGGTGTGCGAGAGGGCAGGAAGAACACTGGTGGAGTGGGGAGACCAGTGAGGGATAGAGAGAGATGGGATTAAGACAACAGAATCAGAATCTAGGGACAAAGGGAGAGAGTATAATTATTAGCAGATAATGGCACTATGATGGGAAAATTGTCCATACCTAGGAGAAGAACAGGGTGTTTAACACAGATACAATAATATTTTTTATCATATGGTGTTTAAGTTACCTTTTCATTACTGAGACAAAATGCATGACAAAAATCAACTTAGTGGAAGAAGGGTTTATGTTGATTCACAGTTCTAAATTATATTCCATCATGGCAAAGCATGGCAATAGGAGCTTGAAGCAGCTGGTCATGTTCTGTTCACAGTGACATAGGAAAGAGGCATGAATGCTGCTGCTCAGCCTCCTCTTTCCTTTTTATATAGTCCAGGACACCAGCCCATGGAATGGTGCTGCCCACTGTTAAGGTGGATGGGTATTCTTACCTCAATTCATCTAGCCAAGATAATACCTCACAGGCATGCCCAGAGGCTAATCTAATCCACATAAGCCCCAACCATAATTCTAGGTCCTGTCAAGTTGACATTCAATGTAAACCATCTCAGTAAACAACAGATTTGATTACAGTAAACAGTATATTTTCCCAGAGCCAACTATTTCTGTTCAGTACCTCCTGCAAGCCATGACAAATGGGTATGCATAGTAATAGGAAATCACAGAAGTAAGACAGCATTCTTCACATGTTTACTGTGGAACAAACACCTTAATGAACTGTCTCATTCCATGCTAACAATACTGTGACTATGCAGTATCATCTCCACTCTATAGATAGGGAAACTGAGGCTCGGGGTGGTTGGTAAAGGATTCAGATTCAGATTCAAACAACTTAGGGACAGCTTAAATAGAAATACTACACCATATTGTCACTCACCTCTTCAGTTGATCGGGTTGAGGCTAGGGGTACTTTGGGGGAGTAGTTATTGTCTGTCTTCTTCCAATCCTGACAATATTCTGTGAACTCTAAACTCTCACCATAGTTGGGGTTATTGTTTTTTTTTTTTTTTATGGTGTGTTCTTCCCACCCACCCCCTTTAAAAAGATGCAGCCTTTCAATCTGGAATATGGCTTCCTAAGCACAAGCCTTTGACTTCTGACCATTTTCATTAAGTGGATGGGGGTGGAGTTGGGGTTAGGGTGGACTAGCCCATGAAAGATCAGAAACAGACGTGAAGGCACATCTGTGTGGCTGGATGCGGCACCACACCTCTCTTTCTGTCACATAGCCTTCTCCTGTACAAACCCCCAAAGACCCCAGAGGCTGCAGTAGGGCAAACAGGGGCTGAGATGGCTTGGGAGCACCTGCTGCCCGGTCTAATCTAAGAAACAGGAGATTGGGATTCAGGGCAGAATGGAGGCTCCTTGGAGCGCTCCGTGTAACACGGACTGTTCACGGAAGGACACTGGCTCCTCCTGCAGGCCGGTCCTGAAAATGACCTCTGTTTTCTTTCTTGCGTCTGTCGGTTCTTCCCATCAGGGATGAAAGGTCCACCTCAGGCAGTCATCCTCACCCTGCCATTCATGAGCAGCTCCAGGGGGAGAAGAAAGAATCACTGAGGCTAGGGCCTGCCCTCCTTCTGCTACTGGCCAATTACTCTGAGCCTAAGCAGCAACCCTGTTGGAGGGAGGTTTGATGAACTATTCATCACACTCCTAAATAATTTATTTCCCTTTGAGAGTAAGCAGCCCATGGGAGCGGTGAGGTTTTCTTACGTTGACACCTTATGAGAAATGAAAACTAAAGCAAAAGCCTTCCTTTTAGAGAAACCACAGTTGCTTATATGTCGATTCCCAAATCTCTCTTTCCTTCGGTGGTACAGGGCTATTCTCTGTCTGCCTGTTTCCTGTGATTGGTCTCCTATTGTTTTCTTTTTATTTCTTTTTTATTATTATTCGAACGATTCTACTTTGCAGGATCTGTTGCGCAGATCTCCCAGCATTACCCTAATCTCCCCCCCCACCCGCCCCAAGAGCCTTAGTGCATTATCACGCAGCTCCTTTTGTGGTATGGGAGCAAGAGATTGGTATTAGATTGGTGGTGTGTGTGTCAAAAGAGATGCAGCCAGAATATTTCTGAGTTCAAGATCTACCACTTTGGTCTGATTTTGGCTTCCGTGACAGAGTTCCACTGTTTGCCATTTTGCAAACATTTTCTCTCCTCCTTCCGTGACTTTGTCAGTGAAACTTTCTCAGACCTTTCCTTTGAGACAAACACAATGCATTGTATGAGGGCTCTTTGTCTGTATTCCCAGTCATTCACACGCACAAGACTCCCATTTTATATACAGAATACAAACAATGGGGCTTGTGCAGGTAGAAGATGTCAGGCTGAGACTAATTACCTTCAAGCTTCAGGTCTCTCTCTGTACCCTGGCAACAAGTGGTGACCCTCCCCATCAGCCGTACTCCAGAACAAGGCTAAGCAGGAACCACCCCCCAACACACACTGACCTTTTGCCTGCTAGCTTTCTTTTATTCTCTTACCTGCTTAGCTTTTAAATAACACAACAGGTTAGAATGAGAGTTCACAAAAGGATTTACAGAAAACAATTAAAAGTACACATGCCTCCAAATAGTTTTAGCCTTCAATCTCACCCTGCTTTCACAAAACATCACATAAGAAAACATAAACAATTAAAATGACACTGATTCCACAAACAGAGATACTCACTGATTAGGGTGAGCAGCAAGCAGCTTGAGGTATGTTCGCCTTTGAGCAAATATAATGAGCAAATCCCAATTTCAAAGATACCTTCATTTTTATTTTTTTTAAATCTTTTTATCAACAACTTCTATGAATGTAAACAATGTACTATGTTCATAATTCATTCCCACCACCTTCCCCTTTCCTCCTTCCAAGCCCCCCTCCATTCAGTCCCTTTTTTCCAACTAATACCTCCTTTATTTTAATGTCATCAGTTTTTCTTTTTTTGATATGGACGTATTTTGTATGTAAACAACACATGCCAGTACCATCCTTTCCCTCCTCCGTGCCCCTTTTCTGAAGAGGCCTTCCTCTTGGACATGCAGGTCAACCCCAAGGGGATTGTGGGATTATGGGGGGAGGCAGTATCTCTGTGCAAAATGTCCCAAATTGTGGCTCTAACAATCTTTCCACACCGTATTCTGCAAAACTCCTTGAGCCCTGCTGGGAGCATTTTAATTCTACTTCAGTGATGGGAACCTCTGGATCTCTGGTTTGGTGGGTGTTGAGTGTCTTCAGTATCTGTGTCTATCACCCTTGTGCTGATAGCAGATTCACTATTTCTCCAGTTCCTCTGTGGTTTCAGCTGAGGCTGTGGTGGAGTGCACTGGGTCATTTGTCTCCTCAGGTCCAGCTCCAGTCTGAAAAAGAGAAGCAGATTCTACAACAGAGAATGAAGTCAACACTGGTTAAATGGGATAACCATTATTAAATTAGAGAGAATTAAAAAGGTGTAGACCCTCTTATAGTCTAAGATTAGTGGGAGCTTGACAATAGAAAGCAGAATCATTATCTGGATATGATCCTGACTTGTTTCCGAGTTCCAGATAAAGGCTAAATATAAAGCTGCTAAAGCCAAAATAATACTTAATGGGGGAAAAAAATCAAGGAGTTCCCACTGAGATTGGGAAAGGCAGGGGTGCCCACTCTCACCACTGTTCTTCAACATAGTACTAGAAGTACTAGCCCAGGCAATAAGGCAGGAGAAATAAATAAAAGGGATTCAAATTGGAAAAGAAAAAGCCATCTCAGCCCTATTTGCAGATGACATGATCCTATATATATAAGTGACCCCAAAGTCTCCATCTCAAAGCTTCTAATGGTGATAAATTCCTTCAGCAAAGTGACAGGGTACAAAATCAATGCACAAAAATCAGTAGCATTTCTATATGCAAAGGACAAATATACAGAGAAAGAAATCAGTGAGCCTATCACATTTTCAATAGCAACCAAAAAATCAAATACCTTAGAATAACACTAACCAAGGACGTGAAAGACCTATATAATGAAAACATAAAAACACTCAAGAAAGAATAGAGGAGGACTTGAGAATATGGAAAGACCTCCCATGCTCCTGGATAGATAGAATTAATATTGTAAAAATGGTAATTCTACGGGAAACAATAAACAATACATAGATTTAATGCAATACCAATGAAAATACCAGCATCATTCTTCATAGAGATTGTAAAAATGATCTCAAAATTCATATGGAATGGCACAAGGCCTCAGATATCCAAAAATATCCTCCACCAAAAAAATTAAGTAAATAAAAATAAACACCTCTGGTGGTATCACCATACCTGATCTAAAGCTATATTATAAAGCCATATTGACAAAAACAGCATGGTGCTGAAATAAAAACAAAAACATAGACCAATGGAACAGAATTGAAGACCCAGACTTTAGGGCAAGCAACTAAAGCTGCTTGATCTTTGACAAAGCTGCCAATAATGTAGACTGGAAAAAAAAAACAGCATCTTCAACAAATGGTGTTGGACAAATTGGATGACCATATGCAGAAAAATGAAATTAGACCCACTCATTTCACCATACACAAAAGTCAAGTCAAAATGGATTAAAGACCTGAAACTCTTCAAGTACTGGAAGAAAAAATAGGAGAAACTCTCCACTATATAGGACTGGGAAAAGACTTCCTGAACAAAACCCTAGTAGCCAAGGAAATTAAACAAGCACTCAACCAGTGGGATCTCATGAAGCTAAAAAATTTTTGCACAGACAAACATACCATAAGCAAAGCCAATAGGTTATCCACTGAATGGGAGAAAATCTTTGCCACCTATATGAAACCTAATATGTAGCATCTACAAAGAACTCAAAAAACTGAACAATAAAAAAATGAAACAACCCACTCCAAAAGTGGGGCAGAGAACTAAATAGGGAGTTCCAGAGGAAGAATTCCAAATGGCTAAAGTACACTTGAGAAAATGTACAGCAGTCCTAACTATTAGAGAAATGCATATTAAAACAACTATGAGATTCCACCTTACCCCAATAAGGATAGCAAACATTAAAAAATCAAATGAAAACAAATGTTGGCGAGGCTGTGGAGAAACAAGAACACTCATTCACTGTTGGTGGGAATGGAAGCTGGTACAACCACTGTGGAAATCAATATTGAGACTCCTGAAAAGGATGAATATAGAGTTACCAACATACCGTGTTATTCCCTTACTGGGCATTTACCCTAAAAACTCCACATCTCAATTGAAGATACCTTCTTTTTAAAGCCAACTGTTCTATTTCATTTTTAATTTTTTTATTTATTTGCATATATGCTAGTGTGTGTGTGTGTGTGAGAGAGAGAGAGAGAGAGAGAGAGTGTGTGTGTGTGTGTGTGTGTGTGTGTGTGTGTGTGTGATTGTGTGCACATATGCATGTATGGGGATGCCAGGACCTCTTGGTGCTGCAAAGGAATGCCAGACTCCTGTACCACGTATTGCCTCTAGCTTACCTGGGAGATTTGGGAATTGAAATCTTGCCCAGAAACCTTTGCAAGCAAACTCCTTTAACTGCAAAGCCATCTTGCCAGCCCAAGTCACTCTATTTCATTTTTAAAATGACTCAGTATACTTGTATTTGCCAGCAATACCCATCTTTTTGAAGAGCAGAATTATTTTAGTTAGCACAGTTGATTGACAGAAAATAATTTTCATAAAGCTAAAAATGTAAAAGATTTTAAGAGTACAGAGTGCAATTAAGTATCCCAGAGCTCAAATTTGGCTTGTGAACAGATCTTTAAATCTCCAATAGTTCATAAATCTCCAATAGTTCAAAGTCTACCACCATCTCAATACTACAATTATGTCTCAGTCTCAGTCTAATGATGCAATTTCACAAATAGCACAGAGGGGTGAACAGAGGTTTAAATGATAAAATATTGTGCTTAAGTTTTTTTTTTAGGTGGCATGGGCTACAGTGTACCCAGTTAATCATTTAATCATTATTCTGGGTATATCTGTGATGGTATTTTTGGATGAGTTAACACTTAGACTGGCATGCTTAGTAAAAGGGGATTGTGAGGGCTGAAGAGAAGGCTTAGTTGTTAAGGCGCCTGCAAAGCCTAAAGGTTTGATTCCTCCAATACCCATGAAATCCAGGTGCACAAGGTGACACATGCATTTGGAGTTCCTTTGCAGTAGCTGGAAGCCCTGTCACACCCATTCTCTCTATATGCATATATCCATCTTTCTCTCTTACTCTTTCTCTCTCTCTCTCTCTCTCTCTCTCTCTCTCTCTCTCTCTCTCTCAAATAAATAAGTAAATAAATAAAATATATTTTAAAAAAAAGAAAGGGGGATTGTGAGTTGAAACACTGGCTCTCACGGGGTCTTGTTTCTCCCATCTTCCAGATTTCCCACTATATGTCTCAGTACTCTTTATCTGTTTTAATCACATGAGCTAGCTCTCTCTCTCTCTCTTTCTCTCTCTCTTGCTCTCTCCCTTTCCCCATGTGTGTGTGTGTGTGTGTGTTTGTGTGTCTTGTGCAGAGCATGAGGAGGAAGTAGATACTAATCCATAAGAGGCAGAAGAGACAGATTTTGATACAACGTTGATTGAAATCAAGTTTTGATTTTACTAGTAAGCTGTTGTGGGATCTTAGGTGAGTTATACCACTTCTTTGATCTTCAGTTGCCTCATCTATAGTGAGGCAGTTTAGGGGTAACAATCCCACCAAAAGTAAAAGCAAGGAAGTTTCTTTGGCATATATTTGAGAATTTATTTTTTTCTTGTCCCTTCTTCCCTAAAAGAGTTTCCCTTTCCTAGGAAAGATAAACATCCCAAACATCCCCTTCAGAGAAGTTAAACTCTTCCTTAAGAATGAAGATTACTGGGAAGATTAACCTTTACCAGAAATCCTGATCCTCTGTCTAGACACCTGGTGTCAGGACTCAAGTTACCAGTTCAGACCTCATTCCCATAAAAGACCTCAATCTGGTTTCTGGGGTAGACCTTTCCATTTTCTGCTCAGTTGGGCAAGAACCCTGTACTCTTCCCTCCTTTTAAACTCTAAGCTCCTCTTCTCCTAAGCTCTAAGCTTTCCCTATAATTAAGTATTTCTGAACCTTATCCTCTAGTCTGGGTTTCATTCATCGAAATTCATCATATAAGATCCTGGAGCCCCTGACTCAGTGAGAGCTCTATGTGACTGGAACATCCATGAGCTGAGATAAGGCCCCAAGGCTCTCAAAGATAGCATGCAATTCCCTGTATTAATGTTATCATGGAGAAACTAAATGGTATTATAATCTATATAATATGCTTAGAACAGGGCCTGACACACGGAAAAAGCTGCAGATTTGTCATCCTGACATTATTAAAGAAATTACAAAACTTTGATGGAGAAAATACAGACAAGAAAGAATATAAAAAACTTCATAAACTAAAACTTTCTTATTACTCTCCCATACATGTATTGAAAGACCACTGATCTATGTAAGCAAGCCTCAGCCCATGAGCTAAATTCAGCCCGGCTGCATGTTTTTGTGCAGCCCATAAGTTAAAAATGATCTCCACATTTTAAAACCATTGGGGAAAAGTCACAAGAAAAATATTTTTGACATGTGATAATTACATGAAATTCAAATTTCAGGTCTATAAATAAACTTTTATGGGAAGACAGCCACGCTCAGCCATTTATGTCGGTGGCTGCTTTTCTGCTATAGCAGCAAAACTGAGATAGACTACATGGCCCAGAAAGCCTAAAATATTTACTATCTGGCACTTTGTGGAACAAAGTTTTCCAATCATTTCTGTAAATCACTATTTCCCAGTATCAAAATCATTATATGAATCGTGTGGCAGAAATGGTAATTTGCAGGCCAAAATTACTGAATACATACTGTGTCCAAATAATCTCCATTTATCTAAATTCCTTTAAAGAACTCCAGCTCCAGCAAGGACCTTGATTTACATAGACCACTTAAGTTATTTTGTCCCCCTTGACATTGGTATTTTGTATTAACCTGCATCATTTGAACAAAATGTGGGTTTATCATGATAATGTATAAACAGAGTCACAAAACTTAAAAAGACGAACTCCCTTACTATTGTCTACTGAGCTCCATATGAATTTTCCCTGACTAACTTTCATACCTGAAATCCTACCAGTCTCTAGCCATTCACTGTTTTGCTGTACTGGATTCATTTCAAATTTTGATAGTGTAACATACAGAGCTTGGTTAAGAGCTTTTGCATGGCTTCATCCTTAAGTCCTGAAGCACCTTTTCCTGGGTCTTCCTTTTATTGCTTCCATGCTGCTATTTAAAACTCAGCTTATCTATCCCTCCAGAAGACACAAGTTGCCTATTTTTTCACTCTGTAACCTTTTGTATTAGTTTTATTTCCTTCATAACAATTGTCATGGTTTACTTCTGTTTTCCTATTGGCTTATTTACTCAACCCATTAAAACGTGAAGGAGCTGGGGACATAACTCAGTTGGAAAATGATCACCTTGTAAGCAGGAGGTCATGAGTTTGGTCCCTAGAGCCCATATAAAAAAGCTGAGCAAGGTGGCGTGTGCCTATATCCATTCCTGGGGAGGTTGAGACAGGTGAATCCCTGGGGCAACTGTGTAGCCAGTTTAGCCTAGTTGGCCACTTCCAGGCCAATGAGAGATCATGTCTCAATAAAAAGATGGATGGTGCCTGAGATGTCCTATGGCCTCCTCATGAACTCAAACGCATGTCCATCTACACATACATGAACATGGACTCTCTCTCTCTCTCTCTCTCTCTCTCTCTCTCTCTCTCACACACACACACACACACACACACACATAAACAGCATGAAGGTAAAGACCCTCTCCCAATCATAGGTATGCTCCCAGACTCCAGTATAGTAATGGACACGTAGCATATGATCAGTGAATATTTGTTCCATTCACTGACCTGGAGAACATTCTGAGTTCTTGCCTTGACACTGTCATTACCTTGCAATTTTGTGGCCCTGGAAAATTATATATCTCCTTTGAACCTCGGCTGTAACATTTAGAAAATGGTGGTGAACTAATTTATTTCTGAAGTACTTACTTACTTTATAATTCAATCAACAATCTTATCAAATGATACATATTGCAGCCACATTCTATAAGCAGAGAATACAGTAGCAGGTATCAACATATACCATAAAATTAGGATCTCTTCAAGCTGACTATTTGGCTGTATGGTAGATTTTAAGAATACAGAAATAGGGCTGGAGAGATGGCTTAGCAATTAAGGTGCTTGCCTGTGAAGCCTAAGAACTCTTGTTTGAATCTCCAGGTCCCATGTAGCCAGACACACAATGATGCAAGCATGCAATGTCGCACATGTGCACAAGAGGGTGCACATGTCTGGAGTTTGACTGCAGTGGCTAAAAACCCGAGCATGACTATTTTCTCTTTTTCTCCCTCTCTCTCCCCTCTGAAAAATAACAAGAATAATTAAAGAATACAGAAATTATTTTTTTAAATCCTTAATTATTGAAATATTCTATATACATGCAAAACAAAGTAAGAGTACCATGCTGACTGCCAAATCATTTGCAATAGTAATGGTAAGTTACCTTGGTAACCAAAATTAACTGAGACCTTACTATGGACAAGTG
The DNA here is from genome assembly GCA_036346955.1 of Dipus sagitta. Classification (NCBI taxonomy): domain Eukaryota; kingdom Metazoa; phylum Chordata; class Mammalia; order Rodentia; family Dipodidae; genus Dipus; species Dipus sagitta. The sequence goes on along the minus strand of CM070776.1, from coordinate 111,925,429 downwards.
TTTTAAAATTTTTATATATATTTGCCAGGCGTAGTGGCACATGCCTTTAATCCCAGCACTCGGGAGGCAGAGATAGGAGGATTGCTATGAGTTTGAGGCCACCCTGAGACTCCATAGTGAATTCCAGATCAGCCTGGGCTAGAGTGAGACCCTACCTTGAAAAACCATATATATATATATATATATATATATATATATATATATAATGTATAAGCCTCATAAGAAACCTATGAATATTGTCATTAACAATCTCTGCAAATAGGTATTAATGCTACAGTGACTATCTGTATACCGTAAGTGCTATAGGAATACAGAAGATCTCAGTGGTGTCTGAATATAGCCAGTCTTGAAGGAAATAGGAACTGCACTAAGAGAGCCTCAAGTAAGGAATGGGATTTAGATAACTGAAGAAGAAAAAGAGAAATATTATTCCAAGAGGGAACAATTTGAACCAACCTGTTGGTAATAGTATGTCACAATTGCAGGGTAGGAGTTGAGTAACTTCAGTGGTCTGGAGTTTCCTACTAAAACTAGTGAGAGACAATTTGGAAAGGACATAGCAAATAAATGGAACGAGAATTTGAGTGTCAGGCTAAAGAATATCGACCTGCTCCTACATGTAGATAAAGGAAATCTGTTAATGTTTTTGAAAGAGGCATCTTATCTAATAAGATTAATGTGGAAATTATGAAGTCATCCCTAAAACCCAGATGTGAAATGATAAGGGTTTGTATTGTGATGATTACAAGAAGAAATAGATTAGAGAAAAAATATCAACTGTAATCAGTGACTAGCTTGATTTTAGATGCCAAAATGGATATGACAAAGATACTTTTCACACAATTGAAAAAAATACGTATCATAAATAAAAGTAAAAAATTTGGAAAATTTTTAGAAACATAATAATAGTAGAACTATCAATTTAAGATTTATGCTATAGAAAATATCAAGTTAGCTCACTTAAATTCAATAGAATAAAAAAGTAGTGACTGAATTATCAGATGTTCATGAGATTGTACATGGTAATGTATCTCTAACCACTTAAAGGAAGAAAAGTCCATCTTGGTAATGAGCTTAAGTTTTCTGATTGGCCGAAAATTGTCAAAGCTACTTGATGATGGATACCGGATATTTCTCTCTCTAGAGCTACTGTCAGCTTTTACCTTGCTTTCTGCCTTGCAAAGGTGACCTACATGGCCCTTACCAATTGACTTGTTCCCTCTGACTTCTAGAAGGATTTGTTGGGGCGGGGACTGCAGGTGGCAGATGAAGATCAGAGGGGAGGAGAAAATAAGGTCAGGGTATTTAATCCTCTATCTTTCTCCCTAAGAGTTGGTTCTGGCCTGACATTGTTCCTAAACCAAAGGGCATTGCTCCTCTCAAACCTGCCTTCTCAGACTGGAAAGATAGATCAGTCGGTAAGGTCCTGCATTTGATCCCAGAACACATGTAAAAGGAAAAAAAAAAAAAAAAAGATCCAGGCATGGTGTCAAGAACTTGTAATCCCAGCACAGGGAAGGCATAGACAGGTAGATCCCTGTGGCTTGCTGTCCAACCAGTCTAGCCTAATTGGTATGCTGCAGGCTGGTGATAGGCCCAATTTCAAAAAGGGTTGGTGGCATTCCTGAGAAGCAATACCTGAGGTTGTTCCCTGGACTCCACATGCATGTGCACACATGTGCACATACACCCATGTACATGAACATGCACATCCATGAACATTTATGCAATCATGAATGCACCACATTAAAAAATCGGTTTCCTCTATGCTCTGTGGCTGTCCCGTGAGTGCTAGTAACTCTTCCTTTCCCTTGTCCCTTCAGCTTAGAGATGTTAACAACTCCATTTGCTATTACTATGCTACTTTTTGTGGCCATTATACACACACCTCTATAAATAGTCACTTGATGAATAGGCCTGCTGAAAGCTCTCCTAATCAGTCATATTTCTCATTTGCACATCATGACCAACATTCTTGTGAACTTGTTTCATGTGTGTACTGTATAGCCCCATGGCACTAAAATGTCTTGGTTATAAACTTGGGTCCTAGAGTTCAACTAGCTTGTGTCTGAATTACAGATCTATCCCTCACTCACCTGTGTCACTTTGGGAATTATCTTTCATATCTGAGCCTCAATGTTCCCATCTGGGAAATGGAAGAGAAAATAGCATTTCCCTCATAGAGTGGTCAGAATTTAAAAAATGATATATGTGAAGTGTGTAGCCCAATTTTAAGCAGGATATAAGTACTCAATAAGTATGATCAGCCTTTTTATAGCTCATAACATCCACTGAAGTAGAAAGTACAGTTTAAAAATTCGTTAATTAGGGTCCTGTTTACAATTTTATTGTTAAGTCTAATAGCATGTTTGAAATAGTCTCCTGACTTCATTAAAGTAATTAATGCCTGTCAGTAAATGATGGGTTAGATTTCTGCACATATGCTAGAATTTCATGCATCTTGCACTTCACAGCAGGAGCCTAGTCTAAGTCAACATTTTCTAGATCTGACATCTGTACTCAATGCACAGGGTCTTACTTAAGCAAAGACATAATTATCCTTCAAAATAAACGTGTAAATAGGATTGTGGATCTACTGTTATGTTCACTTAATACACTAGTATAGGCATTCCAGTCATATTAACTTTCTTTCTCGTTTGGCATGCGAGCAAATAAGTCATAATGCAAAATAAGAAACTAGAATCTCGAGAAATCAAAGCAGAGCTAAGGCTGAAATGTCTAGGCAGAGACAAACACACTGCATCAAGACCTTTGTAGGAAAAGCCAAGAGTTCATATTTTCAAACAGAAGGTAGGAACAGAAAACAAGGTATCATAAGAAAGAAAAGAAAGTTTGATGACTGAAACCAGGTCCCTTTTATAATCAAGACACTTCTATGGTTTATCCCAAGATAAGCTCAGTTCCCCTAGAAACAGCCATAAGGCTCGCAATTGAAGCCTCATGAATGCCAAGCAAGCACTTTAGCCGTTGAGCTACACCTTGATACCTGAGAGAATCTTAACTGACTCAAGTGACATGATGGAAGAATGAAGTTAGAATGAGAAAGGTGGATGGATTGTGGTCTACATACATACAACGTACAAGTGTAAAATGTTCATGTTATAAGTCCCCCTCAGGTCCTGCCTGAAGCCCAACAGTTCTGCTCTCTATTTTTGTTGCTCACATTACATTATTCCTAGGCAAGACTAGTGTACATCTGATAAAATCAGATGACTTACCACCAATAAAAGGAAGAGAAATATACATGCACTGGGCTTATGAGGGAAATTTTGGACTCCACATCTATCAAACAGGAAGGGGGTAAGTTTCTATTTAAGCGAGAGAAAAACAGACAGAGGTTATGAATTGGAAGAAAATAGCAAAAGAAGAAAATGGAAAATGAAACCAACAAAAGGGGTGATGAGTTTGGCATTAGATTATAACCATGCAGCTAATTATGTTTCATTACCCATGAAGACTCTGGTCATAGGGAGGAGGAATAGGAAAAGATGAAAAAAAAATTGGCCTGCTCCTAAAACAAGTTGTCAGAATATTAAAAGGTACCATCTGTCTTCCTTAATACCCCAATACACAAAACTGTAAAATTTTCAGCCCCAACAGAAAGCTTTATACTCCAAACTGCAAAAGAATCTTACTTTTTCTCAATGACAAGTGCATTCCCAAGTTCATTTAGCTAATCATTTACATCTAGATGTTTAACCAAAACAAATGGTCTACTAATAATTTTCAGAGACCTATGCATTTACATTATAATTTACAAACTAAATCTGAATTTGTTTTTCAATTGGATAGACAAACCTCTCATGTGTCTTTGGGTAGCCAAGGATTAACTTAGGATAAGTTCCTCCAAAAGCTGACCCTAAGACAAGAATGAGAGTGCAAGTGTCATATTTATGAGGTGACCCCAGGAAGGACTGGTGGGAAAATAGGGACGTGTAATAGGGCAGAGGAGACTGGCTATGAAGGTGCATTACTCAGCAGGTCATTATTGTGTGTGATATTCATGGTGAGCTCATATCACAAACGCAGTACTGAACTCTGTAAGATAGTACAAGGGGCTGAGGTGGGGGAGCAGTTATGTACCAACTTCCCTTGGTACTAACTTGGAGATTCTTAAAGGAAGGTAGCTCCCTAGTACTGTCTGTGGACAGCAGACACTAGGAAAAGCACAGGCCATGTGCCACAGGTGCTTGTGGGTAAAAGTGTGGGGTGGAAGTGCACAGGAAGTATGAGCATCCAGGATACATGAGTGGAAGACACTTCTACTCTACACAGATTCTTATAGCTATAAAATGATAAAAGAATAAATTTGATAATATTTCAAGGAATCTTCTATCTCTGTAGTTCTTTGAATATATTGAGATAATATGAGGGCTTGGAATATGGCTCAGTATGTAACAGTACTTGCTGCACAAGCGTGAGAATCTGAATTAAATTCCCCAGGACACACATAAATAGCTGGGTGTAAATGCACACACCTGTAGGCCCAATCCTGTGGAGGGCAGAGGCCAGAGAATTGCTGGGGCTTGCTGTTCAGCCAATCTGACTGAAAAGAAAAACAGAAAAACTGAAACTGCAAGGTAAGTGATACTATCTCAAGGAAATACATGGAAAAGTGATAGAGGATGATATCCAATGTTCTCTGGCTTCCACACACATGTGTGCACAGGAAACACACATCTTCATACATATGTACAAAACTCCTTCAACATCCCCACACATACTGTATGTATACACACACACATGCAAAACCAAAAGATGACATATTAAACTATTATAATTGCTATACCATGCAAATATACACATATACACATTGATGATCAAATGTGAAATTATTGAAAGCTTCAAGAAGGCAGGGATAATGGGGATGTGGCACAATATGTCCTTCTTTTCCTTGTATCCAGTGCTGTGTCAGGAACATAGAAAGCCTTCTGATCAATCAATATTTGTTGAACAAATGAATAAGTAAGGAATCATAATTAAAATCAATCCAGTTTATATTTATCATTTCTTGGTTGGGTAGTCATCTACAATCTTTTGTTTATTTGAACAGAAATATTTTCTCTAGCAGAGGTCAATGGTATTTTTACAGAATCATAATTATCAGTTAGGAAAAGAGTTTCTCTTTAAGCTAACAATTGGCTTCATTATACAATAGCATGAAAGGCAGGTTTTTAATTAATTTGCTAATAGTTCTTCCTTGTGTATGTTCATTAACTCCAGATAAATCTTTAGACATAACAAAATGTGTGCATATATCTATGCCACATACAGATATATTTGCATACAAAGAAATAAATGAGAGACTATGCAAATGGGTTGACTTTATCGTTATCAATTTTCTTTTATGGTGCACTCCCAAGTTTTGACAATTGGTTTAGCACAATTTAGCTCCAAGTCCTTAAAATATTCTTGAATGTGAAGAAATAACATAATGCTTTTCCACAAGCTGTAAAAAGAAAGTTCACAAGAAAATTAGGGCAATTTTGCATAGCAACTTGTATATTTACATATCAACAATGCATTTAATGAAGAACACTAAAAATAGCAGATCAACTGAGTCCAAAAGATGCAAACACAACATATCCTGCTAAATTCAAAATAATAGCAGTGAAGCAAGCCTGGCTTGTGTTCTAATATTGAAAAAAGCCAGTGTTTCTTAAAAAAAAAAAAATCAGCTTCTGGTTTGCTTTCACACTAGAAGGAACTGTATGCTGATCACATAGGAGGTGCACCGTTGTTATCTCCAAATATCAGCTATCATACCGAACTCACTTCTCTCCTGAAGCACTGTCCTGGTCTTGACAGTGAGTCAATTAGTCATCAGTGACCAAGTACCCACTGTGAGCTGCACACTGAACATTGCTGAGGGAAACAAAAGAAACAAGGCCCAGTTCCTGCCCTTGAAGGGTTACAACATGATTGCTTACAAAGGACATATAAATGATAGTAACTCTTAAAGGTGATTATAAAGCAACATCAAGCATGTGCCAATTAAGAGTAAAAGGGAATGTGGTAGCAATTCAAATCCCCTAGCGTTGAGGAGATACATACTGACAAATATTAAACTAGTCATACTAGTAAAGGGGTTATAAACTAGATGCATCAGAAGCAAGTAGTTCATAAACTATTTGACCAGCACAGGATGGAAAATGTGATTTTTGAATGATTATAAATTATATCAAAAGCTATTCTTTTCACCCTTGATTGTTCAACATGCTTATAGTTACTTACTGGTGTGGACAGTGAAGACACTTGAATTTGATCTTCTTGAATTAAAGGCAACTCTCTAAAATTTAGCAACTTGGTTGAGGACCTTATGAATTTTGTACTGAAAATATGGTCCATGGATCACCAGCAGCATCTGATAAGAGACTGCCTACAATGAAGCTTCTTGTGTTAGTTTTTCATTACTATAATATTTAATTAGCTGAGATCATCAACTTATAAAAAGAAAAGGTTTGTTTTAACTCACAATGTTGGAGGTTTCATTCCATGGTTGGTTGGACTATTGTTTTGGGCCTATTGAAGCACGTTTGAAGTCCAGAAATGGATCAGATCTTCATAAAAATGCAAGAAACCATAGCCAGTAAACCTCAACTTTGGGTCCTTGTCCATGTTATCAGAGAACTGAAAACATAGACTTAGAGAAGGATAAATTATGAATTTTGAGATTTATTTTTAGTAACAGTTAAGAGGGAAAGCAAAGCAGGAAAGCCCAAGTCAAAATAAATTCTCCCCCTTCTCAACTAGGCTAAGGAAAGAGTGAGCTGAAAAGAAAAGTGAGGGGTCAAGAGAAAAGAGCTTACAAAAGGGGCCAACAACCAGCAGAGAAACATATATACATGTTTCAAGCTCATTTATAGAATGACCCATATTATCAGAGTCAGGTGTGTAAGGGAGAGACCTGATTGGTTGGTAGGCTCAAGAGGTTGACTCAGGAAAGGTCAGCCCACAGATTTGCTAAGCCAAGGAAAAGTTGAGAAAGAAGCAAGAAGCAGTTGCTGAAGAGTGGTTGCTTGAAACCATCTTGGATGAGACTGGATCAGACATGGGGCCTAGTCTTGCCAGAACAGGCAGGGTGGCATCCATGTTTCTGAAGACCAGTCTCTACCTAGCTACCTATTAGAAACAAAAGCTCTCTTGCTCCTAATTTATATCACTATGCTGAGGTAGCACATCATGGCAGGAACAGAACCAGAAAAAGCTGCTTATCCCATTATAGGCAGAAAGTGAGATACAGGAAAAAAGGGGGGGGGGTTTGCTGTGCTTTTCAAGCTTTACCTCAGATCTACTGACATAGAATCTTAATTGCAATAGTATTTTCAGTGATCGATATGCACAGTAAACTTTGAGAATCATTAGTTTAGGATGTTTGGGAAAATTCCCTACATTAACCAAGAATGATCAAAAACACAGACTATGCTATCCACTAAGTGATAGTACAGGGTGGAAATGAAAGCTTCCAGAAAGTTGCAATTCTGAAAAACATGAGCTAAATACTATGGATGTGATGTGAATCCTTTGAAACAATGTTCTTAGACATCAGAGACTATCAAAATTATTTGAAGTGTTTGGGCTGGGGAGATGGCTTAGTGGTTAAGGTGCTTGTCTGCAAAGTCAAAGGACCATGGTTCGATTCCCCAGGACCCACATAAGCCAGATGCACAAGGTAACATATGCATCTGGAGTTGTTTGCAGTGACTGGAAGCCCTGGCATGCCCATTCGCTCTCTCTCTCTCTCTCTCTCTCTCTCTCTCTCTCTCTCTGTCTCTCTTTCACTCTGCATCTTTCCTTCTTTCAAATAAATGAATAAATAAACAAAATATTTTAAAAATTAAAATGCTTACACGCCCTTTTGTTTGACCTTATGATACTGATTGAGGAGATATGAACTTAGGTCACAGTTCTCAAACAGGCACATAGAACTGACCTTGATTGCTATGAATTACATTAAATTTTTGTGGCCCCTTCCATTCATATGTTGAAGCTCCAACCTCTAATTGAACTATATTTCTATATTTGAATATAGGGTTATAATAAGCACATTTCTCTCCTCCTTCACTCTTTTTCCTCTGCCTACTCCCTCTCCATATTTTCTCAGAAGAAAGACAGGAAGTGCATCTTCAGTTCAAACTGGCCATGCTGTCACCCTAATCTTGGAGTTCCCAGACTGTAATACTATGAGAAAAATGAATTTCTCTTGCATAAGCCTCCCAGTCCATAGTATGTTTTCAGGCTGAGAAGGATACTGATAGAGGCTCCCCCTCTAAATTTCAGTTTGCGCTGGGCATATCTCCTTATTGTGTAAAACTCCAGAGGAATGTACACATTTCTTTGATATTTTGTATCCTAATATCTTTATAAAGATTTTAATGAAAAAGTCTAAGAAAGTGTATCATCAGACTTTTCAAATCAAAGGGGTAGGAAAGGAAGCTCACAATTGTAACTCAGATTGGAATGGCCTACACTGCCTGGACAGGGCACTGTGATGCAAAGGTGGAACAGGGTTCCTACATTCAACAGTGGTGGGGAAGAAGACTGCAGATTGGTCCATCTTCCTTCCTCCATTTTCAGTTGTCAAGTAGGCTGCCATTTAGTTTCGTTTTCCATGCTCTGACATGATTGTCAATCCTTATTCCTAAACATTATTTCTATGGGGGTTGAAGTTACAGCTAGGACTATCCTAGGGAGGTTTGATACTTGCTTGCACTAGGTTTCCTGTCTTTTTGCAAGCTCAAGTCAAGTACATAAATTTTCACTTTAACCAGCATTTCAGATGACTGGATCCATGGGAAAAGGGACCAACTACATTTGGGGAACCATTTTTTATTATAAGTTTTTGAGATAGGGTCTCACTGTAGCCCAGGCTAAACTGGAATTCACTATGTAGTCTCAGGATGACCTCAAACTCATGGCGATCCATCTACCTCTGCCTCCAGAGTGTTGAGTTAAAGGCATATGCCATCATGCCTGGCTACTTTTTAAATATTTTATTTATTTGCAAGGAGAGAGAGAATGGGCATGCCAGAGCCTCTTGTCACTGAAAATGAACTCCAGATGTGTGTGCCACTTGGTGCACCTGGCATTATGTGGGCACTGGGGAATGGACCCCAGGCCAACAGGCTTGGCAGACAAGTGCCTTGCTTACTGGATCTTTTGGACATATAACTCAATGATATCATTGTCAAGCTCTGAAGTAGGTGCATACAGGATGCATTGCAGAGTCTGGGAATCTTTCTTAGTTCAGAAAAATCCACAATCTTGGACATTCCTGAGCAGGCTTATGATATGGTAAAAACATTGAGGGAGCAGACGTGAATACAACTAGAAAGGATACAGAACTGTGAACTTAGAAGAACTAAACAGACAACCAGGAACTGGACAAATAAAATCAATGAGCTTCCAGTAAAGAACATTGAAGTTTTTCTGCTGTTATCTGTATATTGTCTTTAAGAATTTTCATGTGAGTAGACTCCTGATGTATCCAGAAATAATCCAAACATTTCTCAGAAAAGGAATGGATGGATGGCAAGGATTAGATGCTTTGAAAGAATATAGGCCCATTGTATGAAACAATGTTCCATTCTCAGGCTTCATTTTTAAGTCAGAGGAGAAAAGGTTTAGGATAGAATAGCAAAAAGAAAGAACAGGCAAGAAGCAAAGCAGAAAATACATTCAGTACCTAGGGGATTGAAAGGCAGGGTTGTGGGGAAAAAAACAGATGAGGATTTAGAGCAGGATATTTTTTAATTGAGTAAGGAAATAATTCCACAGCATTAAGTGCCACATCACACCAGATACTGAGCAGAGCAGCCCAGCCCAATAACATATGCCATCTGGTAAGTTAGAAGCCAAATGTGCCTGGCACCCTCAGCTCAGAGAAAAGGCTACCTTTCAGAGGCTGACAATTTTGCAGACCACCTGGGGTTCTTTCATTGTGACATCCCTTGGGACATAAGACTGCATCACTTCCCCCAGAAAAAATGCTGTTGGATATGTCAAGCCTAGGTTGATTTTTCAAACTACATGTTTTAGTGGAGCCAGCAATCAGGCAGCCAGCATGTTTAAAAGGAAGAGATTGCAGTGATTTCTGCCTTTGGGCCAGTAAAGCTATTTATTAGAAATCATCACCGAGAAAAGCTAATTTCATGGATGTTCATGATGCCCCGTCTTGATGTATTCCTTATTGCAACTACTTTAGATTTTGTAGTACTGTACTTCAAGAGATGAGGTATAGAACTTATCTTTTTGTTTCCATATGCATACTTGCTCCCTCTCTCATTATCTCTCTCTCACAGACATATACACATGCACGCACATACACATGCACACACTTACATGCTCAGTCTTAATCTAAACCTCCACTGTCCTATATACCATCAAATCACACATAGAAACAAGTAATTGCTTGTCTGATAACCAAGCTCAGTCTGATATTTTAATGACCACTATCAGCCTAGTGATCACATACATATATTTGAGGTGGGTAGCAGTCTTCCATATCAAACAGTGCGAGTCCTCAGGTATGACCTATGATCTGTTAGCTGCTTGACTTGAATGACATATTTTTCTTTCATTTTCTCATCTGCAAACCACAGTATTCAGAAGATTTTGCCAGTATACATTGAAATAGTATATGTCTAACAGTTAGTACACAGCCCACAGAAAATGCTCTGTAGCTTTTAGCCATTTTGATATTGCCAATCCTACCCAGAATTTTTCCCATTTCAGTAGGGAAGTTCTAGAAACACATTAGCAGTAGTCTTTCTTGGTGTTAGGTAGGGGCAATGAGGGCAGTTAAGATTTTGATCTTGTTGACTCCAGAATAGCCAGGTCTGGAGTCATGAAAAATCCTGAACCTCTCCACACTGGAATTTTGGAACAAGCCTTTTATGTTTCTATCTAATAGCGCCCAACATGTGATTGTACTAAGGCAAAGGCCAAATGGTCTCTTCTATATGAAAGCAAAGGAAAAGAACCTACAGAAAACACAAAGTGGGACTGCTTTGAGTCTTTGTATTGATTCGTGTGCTATTTTTGGCATTCTGTCCTCACAGTATGTCTCTGTTTTTCATTCTTTGCCAAAACCAAATTCCAATTAGGAGTTCATCAACAGTAGGAATTCTGCTGCAAAGAATAAAATAATTGTGACATGTTTGTTTTAAAGCTGATTTTTACTTAATAAACCATCTGTTGTGGATAAACGGGTTCCTTAATAAAAATTCTTTTATAGATAAATTGCTAAGTTTAAAGATCTGAAGCAAAATCTTTATACAAATAACCCTAAGATTAAGGGTAGAATTTTGTGATAGTTTGAATGCATGTCCCCCAATAGATTTAGGAGCTTATTAACGCTTGTAACTTAGATTTCCAGCCTTGGCTTGAAGAGGTATCACTGTGGGTAGACCCTAGGGTCCAGCCCTATGGTGTGTTTGGAGGTGGATCTGGAATTCCAACCTAAATGTATACAGAGTGCTTAAGCTCTGCCTGGGGTTTGTGGAATGTGCTTCCTTGTGGTGGATGGTAGTTGCTTTTCTCTTTGTATGGATCTGTGTAAAGGGGGCCAGATTCTTCTGCCATTATAGAACTTCCCACAGATCTGTATGTTTCAATAAATCCTGTTTCTCCCCTGAACTACACCTAGTTTGGAAGTTCATACCAGCAATGTGAAGCTGCTTAAGACAAAATTGGTACCACAGAGTGGGTTGTTGCTATGCAGTGAATGTGATTATGTAGATTTTGTTTTTTGGGGGAACTTTCGTTTTGGAGGAATGGGCATTGACTTGGTCCTTGCAATTGAAGATCCCTTCCAGAGTGGTAAGCCAAGTTTTATGGACTTTTTAGTGAGAATTTGAAAATGATTAGAGCAGAGAGAATTGTATTTGGGGCCTTTCCTGATGAACTTTCTAAAAAGAAGGAAAGACTTCAGAGAACTTTGCTAGAACTGGACTACTGGCTACTGGCATAAGAGCTGGCTGCATTCTGCTGCTCATGCCCAGAGAGTTTGTTCAAAATTGGTTTTTTACCTATTTTTATTTATTTATTTGAGAGAGTACAAGAAAGAGGCAGACACACACACACATAGAGACAGACAGACAGAGAGAGAGAGAGAGAGAGAGAGAGAGAATGGACACACCAGGGCCTCCAGTAACTCCAGACACATGCATCCCCTTGTGCATTTGGCTTATGCAGGCCCTGGGGAATTGAACCAAGGTCTTTTGGCTTTACAGGCAAATGTCTTAACCTCTAAGCCATCTCTCCAGCCAAGATCAAATTTTTAATGGATTGATATGCTTGGCTGAAGAAATAGAACTGAGAAATTTAAGATTTAAAGTTGGAAAACTAAGGCAAGTTTAAAATTACTGGCACTGAGACTGGTTGCTGAAGCTGCTATTGTTAAGGAGATGATTAAGGATGGCCCAACTGCTTTACAATGAAACAATGGAAAGAATTGCTGAGGAAAGACTGAAAGGTAGAAATGCAAACTCTTTTCAAAGAATTGACTGAAAGGAAAGAACCTGCTCTTCATGGTCACAAGTTATTTTGTCCCTGAAATTTAAGAATATGTCTGTGTCCTGCATACCTGGTATTGGTTTCAGAAACATGAAAAATGCATCAAGTGTGCATAGTTCCAGGAGCCATTGCTGAGAGGCAGCAAGTGAGGCAGTATGTAATGACCCTGAGAGGCAAGTGAAGCCATTGTAAGATGGTCCATAGTTTGCAGTGGAGACCTAAGAATGTTTAGATGTTTAGGTCTGTGCAAGGGCTTCCATGGATAACTGTTGGCTCAGGATGAAAGTTTTCCCTGGCTACTAAGCCCAGCTGGATGGGGCAGAATTGAAAAATCTAGAAATTCTTCACTTGTTCCTGGTTATGCATATCAGATTTGAACTGCAGATCTTTGATATTTGCTTGATGGTTATTGAGTTTGAATTGATCCAGTCTCTCCTTGTTATGCCTTACAGCAGTGGAAATGTTTACTCTGTGCCTTTATATGTTGCAAGTATGTAATTGATTTTACAGCACTCACAGCTAAAGACCATCTTAAATCTCAGATGAGACTTGGGACTTTGGAACTATCTTAAGTTGGTAAATACTATGGGAACCTTTGAAGTTGGACTGAATATACTTTACAATGTGAAATTGTTATGAATCTATTGGGGGCCATGGATAGGATATGGTATTTTGAATGAATGTTCCCCAGTGGATTCAGGAGATTGTTAAAGCTTGTAACTGGGATTTTCAAACCTGACTAGAGGAGGTGTCACTATGGGTAGATCAAAGGGTCCAGCACTGAGGTGTGTTTGGGGGTAGATCTGGAATTCCAGTCTAAAGGTATGCAGAGTATTTGAGCTCTTCCTGGTGTTTCTGGAATATGCTTTTTGTGGTAGGTAGTGGTTGCTTTTCTCTCTGCTTGGACCTGTGTAAAGGGTGTCAGCTTCTTCCACCATTATGGAACATCCCCTGGATCAGTAAACATCCATAAAACCCATTCTTCCCATAAAGTATGGAGGTTCATCCTAGTGATATGAAGTCTATATATTTTGGACTACATATTGGACTACATGTACACGAGGTAATTAGCTATCTAATCAAATTTCAACTCTGCACATTCTTTGATTTCATCAAGCAATGTGGTAACTTGGCAAAGACTAGTGCAGGATGAACAAGCAGGCAAAGTATAAGCACAAAGGGAATGACAATTATATATATATATATATATATATATATATATATATATATATATATATATTTCAACCTTAAAGTGACATTATCTGTAGCCTTTTAGAGTTGGTAAAAAGTTAAATATACAGAAGCTGAGAGCAGGATAGTGGTTATCTGTGATAGGAGTTTGGAGGTAAAGAAGGAGATGTAGGTCAAAGGGCAAAAACTTGCACTTAGATAGGGCAAGCTTAAGCATAGACTAATACATAGCATGAAGACTACAGTGGGCAATCCTCAATTGCATATTAGACATTTGCTGAGAGTAAATTTTAGCTACTTTTACCATATACACATATAAGAGCTCCTATTGGAGACAAGGGATATGGTAATTTGCTTAACCATGGTAATTGCTCCACTATGTATATCAAAGCATCATGTTGTCTTTATGTATACAATAAAATATAAACCCTGGGCATCACTAGTAAGGCACAGAAGTTTCAAGTAGTACACTAAGAATGCCTCAGTGGGTACTATAAGAGGCTTGTGCACCCTATCACCCCATTCTAATCATGGGCTAAGCTGGTCACAAGTCAATCACTAATGAGAAAAGAGGTGATGATCCACAGACATTTAATTTTGCCAAGGCCAGAGATTATTGGCTCTCCATGATATTTAAGATCCTGGGGTAATAAGTGTAAATTGAACTAGAGAATAGAGGCTAACTGAGGAGAATCCGTAAGATGAACATGTGGCAGACTCCTCTTTATAAATGTCAACATCTGCCCTTCAAACTTATTTCAAACCAGAGATTTTTTGCAAATCTCTTATAATCCCTACTCCTCTATTTCTCTCCCACTAAAAGTACACTCCTTCTGAACACAACAGACATATGAGCAAGAGGAAGTGGTAAAGGGACAATCACAAGAAACGGAATAAACTACTTTTGTGTGATATACTTCAGTTTTTGTCCATGATGGTCTTTGATACCACTTCTTTCATCCTTTTCATATTTTTAGAGGTCTTTTATCTGTGTTGATTTTCAAAGTAAGCCTGACAACACTCCTTGGCATCCTTGCCTCTATTAGTTACTTTCTGATGGTTGTGACCAAATTCTGACCAGAAGCAATTTAGGGAAGGAAAGATTTATTTTGGCTTATAGTTCAAAGTTTCAGTTTATCATGGAAGGGAAGGCACACAAGCTAGAGCTTGAGGCATTTGGTCACATCCAGTCTCAGTGAGGAAGCAGAGAGTGATGAATGTTGGTATTCAGCTAGCTCTCTCCTTTTTACACAGTCAAGCAAAACATTCCATCAGGTAGCATTGCCAAAACTCTGGGTGGTTCCTCCCATCTCAACTGTGATAATCTAGAAAATCCCTCACAGACATGCCCAGAGACTTGTTTCAATAGTGATGCTAAATCTTGTCAAGTTGACAACCAAAGAATAGCCATCACAATGCCTAGTATCAAAAATCTTAAATTCTACATTATAAGAACACAAATTGTTCTCCTTTCATAATTATGCATTTGTTTGTGAGGGCTACAATGAAGTCCTAGCTATTGGTGTGGCACAGGTATTTAGACAGGAAAGGAAGGAACAAAGGACATCCATAGGTAGATGATTGGCCATTCTAGATTTTTTTGTAATCAGGACATTAATAGAGATTGGAGAAAGGAGCAATCAATATGAATTCAGAGACTATTTGCTTGTTAAGATTTTTGTACCCTCTCCTTAATTTGTTGATATTTCTATGTTAATATTAGACTTTTAATTCTTTTATTTTTTGTCATGGTTAATAGGATCTTTCTACGTAACGCTGGTTAACGTTGAGTTGATGATCTTCTTGACTCAGTCACCCCAGTACTGGATTACAGATATATATCACCATGATCCACCAACATTTAACTTTCTCAATAACTAATATTTTGAGTGTTAGTCATTAAAATATCACTAATAGTAATACAATTAAGAAAATAACATAGTTATGGCCTTTTAAATGATACACATGAGCCTTTGCCTACTAATTTATCAGTAACAAGACTGCTAAATATTCCTGGAAAATGAAAAATTAAACATTGAATGAGTTTTCTATTGTCCATCAAATAATCCCAGCTTGTTACCTAACCAAAATAAATCAGTGTTCTGAATTCCATGAATCTCAGCACGTATCTTGTGGGCCATACTGTGCTACTTCAGCCTCAAAAGCAAATGCCAATTGAGAATCCCCTCATGCTTCCTCAGAGTATCTGAACCAGTGTTTATCAGTCCAACTCAAGAATATATAATGTCAGCAACCAGATCCAGGTTGTACTTCTGTCAGTGCATTTTAGAAGCTCAAAGTTTCAACAAATACTGTGAATGTTCAGGTCCAAACAGCAATTCTCCCAGTAATGCTTTTGCTGTTCAGTTTTCAGTTTGGACACCAACAAAAGCAAGATCCAATCACAGCTGTGCTTTCCATAGTCCCCTACACCTGGAAACTAATGGGCCATTGGCCAAAGTTTAACTGCGAACTTTGGTGACCCTTAGGTCACCTTAGGGTACTCTTAATTATTATGACCTCTAACTACTCAGAGGCCTAGATACCCAGGAAAGGGAAACATGCTAAGACAGCTCATCTTGGTGAGTTTCCCTACAGTGTTATCTTTATGGGCCTATGATCACAGATGAATCCAGGGACTGTTTACTTGCCAAGGCCCAAACAGAGACAGTGGTATCCATCAGGAACTCAGGAGCTATTAATCTCAGGAGTTTCCTTTCATTCTAAAGAATGCCCCTTCAATGGTTGCTGTTATTAATGTACAGAGAAGATTCAAAGCACATTACTTTTATGCCAACACTTCACTTTAGGATTTCTTTATCTTTTTTAGCCTGATCTGTGATTCATATCACTTGCTTATGTATAGAAATGGAAAGGCATGGAATCAGGGCTGTGGATTTGAGAAAGAAAGAAGCATTAGTATCTTTTTGGTAAACTAAAACCCATGGGGTGTCAAATGGGAAATACTTGTTGCCTGCACCAAAATCTGAAATTTCAAACATTCATCCATTTGACTTCATTGCAATTTAACAAAGTTGTAGGAAACATCTAATTAAAGTAAGGTACTATGCTAGACTGCATGACAGATGTGGTCCTTGCACTTTAAGGAGAGTTGGTATTGAAGGGAAATAAGAACTAGATACGTCTTAGAAGCACAAGGGCATTCTAGTAGAACCACAAGGAAATAAAAGATTTGACAGCACAGATATCTCATGGGAGAGCCCAGAAGTCTCCCCTAGGATTTCAGAGTATTATCAAGTGGCAGAGTGCTAAGATGCATAAGAGAAAGCACCAATGCAATCCTCCCACACCACTTTTTGAAATCCTCTACAAAATATAAGGCTTTAAAATGTGTCAAATGTCCATGCCACATGAATAGATCAGACCCTTGTCTCTATCCTCTCATTTGGGGAGCAAAGAATATGCTTCACCTCAAAGTCCATTCTTGACCTGAAAACCACATAAACTGATGGAGCCCACCTAGAAATTTATTTTTCTGGTGCCTTTTTCCAGCCCTTATCTTCCTTCAGACAAGGTGAAATAGATGAAAACCTATACCCACAATGCCAAGAAATCTCTGGAGAAATCTGACAGTGTCAGGTACTTGATTGGAATGTGAGAGGGAGGCCCAAGGGAATGGAGAGAAAAGACAGTGCCTTTCAGGCCAGATTCTGCCAAACAGCCTGAGAAAGGAGTTAGTTAAGAGGATAAGAGGTTAGTTCTGGAGTCAGACAGCTTTAGCTTTGGTTATTGGCCCTATCACTTAAATATTGAATATGATACTTTGCCTTTCTGGACATCAGTTTTCTTAACTGCACAAGGGAGATCATGATATCTACATCATAAGGACATTGAGGGACTTAAATGAGATAATATTAGTATAACAGTAGGAGATAACGAATCTAATTAAGTTCTTCCTAATGTGTTTACAACTGGTCCTGTCTGGGAAGAAAGGTTAATGGGGAAAATATTTCTGTGTACCTAGTTGAGACGCCATGGTAGCAAGGGGTGGTGTAGAGGGGATTAAATAGGGATGACTAAACAAATACAAAGGCTGGGGATGCAGAGATTGCTTAGTGGTTAAGGTGTTTGCCTGCAAAGGCAAAGGACCTCAGTTTGATTCCCCAGGACCCACATAAGCTAGGTACACAAGTTGGTGCATGTGTTTGGAGTTCCTTTGCACTGGCTGGAGGCCTTGGCATGCCCATTCTCACCTTCTCCCTCCCCCTCTCCTTCTCTCTCTCTCTTTCAAATAAACAAACAAATTAATTAATTTTAAAATATACAAAGGTTGTTTTTATTTATTTAGAAAACTTTTTGAACTTTCAGAGGAGAATTTCAGTAGGAGTCTGGGCTTGTGGAGCAGAGAAGTCTGAGTGGGAATAGTTGTACTACATCTGAGAGGCAGAGACCTCTTGGGAGTGATCAGACCCAGTGTAGCCCAGTGTAGCACATCTCTTTTCCCTGGATGTTTGCAAAGACAGAGGCTAAGGATGGAATTTTCAGAAATGGGATTATGTAATAAGCAGGAATGAAAAGGTAATTGTTTTGTGTGTATGTGTTGGGGGAGATGTTCTAAGGTTACAAGGTTGGAGCCTGTGGTTACAGGCTCTAATGATCTTATCAAGATTTTTAGATAGATGGAAAGGCTAGGACTCTATATTTCTCCTTTATATAGGAGGCAGAAACCACCTTCCCTATTTTCTCTTAGCTACATTAATTCTTCCCCTTTCTCCTTTCCAATCTCCCTGCAATTTTTGTTTTTGTTAATGTTGTATCTTGCTTAGTAAAGATTATAGTATCAGTATGTTTAGGTAGGTGCTTCATACAACTTTAGGGCTTCATATTTCTAAATGAGATGATTTGGGTGGCAAATTCTGTGTGATCACCATAAATTTACAAAAAAAAAGATGTCACTAGAAGCTTCAGGACAGAATTTCTATGGCATGAATATTTTTGTTCCTCTAAAATTCATATATTGAAATTTTAACCCCAAGGGGATAGTGTTGAGGGATGGTTTGGAAGAAGATTAGGTCACAAGGGTAGAACCTCATCATGGGAATAGTTTCCTTATGAAAAAGGCTCCAGAGAGCCTCCCTCATACTTTACACAATGAGAGGTCACAGCCAGATGGTCATCAATGAACCAGGACACAGGTTCCCACTAGATATTGAATCTGCTATGATTTTGACCCATCAGCCTTCAGAACTGGGAGAAATCAAGGTTTGATGTTTGTAAGCCACTCAGCCTATGACATTTTGTTATGTCAGTTTGAATGGAGTAGTATAGCAGTTGTCTGAAGCAAATAGTGTTCTTCATGAGTGGATAGAGAAAGCAAAGTTATGTGATAGAACCTAGGCTCTGAGGTGACACCATAGCTGATGAGTTACAGATGAGTTCTATTTCAGAATTCCTCATTCCTCCATCAACTTCATTCTATTTCCTCTTTGAAATTATTCAGTGTGGCTTGATTAATCAGTGCTGCTCTGCTAAGTCATAAAGCATCATGCTGCAACCCTCACAACCAGATATTCCGTTCATGTGGACACCAATAGGAAAGCCTGAACAGAAGCTATACCAAGGGGTAACTCTGCCAGCATCTAACCAATAATGGAACAGAAGGGGCATAACTGACCAGGCTATATGGAGTAAAGGAATCACAATCTATAAGTAGGTAAGACTGGAATTTCTGGTAAGGAATAATGCCTAGATGCAAACTGAATTCACTGATTCTGGAGAACATCTTTGATCTCAGAAGCAGAATATCTAGGGAATGCAGGACTCACGTCAATTATAAAAATATATGCTTTCCAAAGCAATGGAATAGAAAATTTTGCTCAAATGACTGGCTTCTCTATCTTCCGTATTTATCACTTTATGTTCGTAGTTTCTCCAATAGCTGAAAGCTAATTTTCATACCATATACAGAATGTAATCCTAAATCTACTTCAATTTCTAGATTATTCTAATTAGTATATGTTACAAAGATCCCATGCCTACTTGCTAGACTATTTAGAAATATGTCATTAATGTGAAATACTCAACAATTCACTGTGCTGTATTGCAATTTTTACTTATTTTTTGCTATCATGATATATTCAAATAATATGTTGAGATGTACCAAGGAAGGGGCCATGGTGAAGTCTCTAAGAAAGTAGTAGAAAAGAAAGGCAGCATGACAGCAAGAAGTAGTAAGAACAGACAGAATGTGGTGGGAGGTATAAAAGGGAGAGAGAAAAGCAAAGCTTTATTCAGGGAGATTAGCTTCAGCAGATCCATTCACCAAGTTCCCTAAACCAGCAGGGTCAATTTAGAATTGATCTGGGAGACAGACAGTTTGAATACATTCTATACATGTTTCTGCTTCCCACCAGCACACTATATTTTGATGATTGGTCTTTTGGCACAGAACTAGAAAATGCATAACTGTGAAGGCAGAAAGCATTGCACATATTAAACAGTGGTTGGTGCAACACACATTCAGTGTAGCTCACAATGATCTGCATTTGCTCCATTTCAACCCAGTGGACTTCTAGATAATGGGACTTGGAGCCTGAATGTCTAGGTTGGGGTAGAATACACCCCCTGGAATTTTTTCTGAATCTCTATTTACCAAGCTCCCTGACTGATGTGAAAATCCATACAGCAGAGACAACATCAACTTTTTTTTTTCTTCTAAAGGAAAAAAAAATTCAGGTAGTTCATCCTCTAGTCTGAAGACTGAACACATTTTTTTAAAGTCTAAGCATTAATTAGAGAGATAAAGAAATGTATCTCCTTTTGTTAAGAAGGAGAATTCTATTGAGTCTTTGACAATGAAGCTGCTTAAGGGACAGCCTGAGTGGCTGTTTCTGCACAGAGCTTCTGTAGAAGAAAGATAAAGTGCTCACTTGTGTAGGACTCTGGCTTTGTGCCATTTTCTTGCCGTTTCCTCTGGACTCCACTGGGAAGTGGTACCCTAAAAGTAAATAAAAGGTCTATAAAGGCCAAAATGAAGTCTGTGACTTGAAGCCACTCACCAGAATGCTCCATTGGGGCACCTAATTGCCTCCAAAAGTGTTTGTGGGTTTTTCTTCCCATTTTAGACCCTGCTGCTTTCCCCTAGCATCAGCTAACAAATCATGGCACGCTTACAAAAAGACAGGGCACTCAGGAACTCAGCTAAGACAGCTTTCTCATAGACACAGAAATGCTCCAGAGCCCACACTACTAGTTTATCAGGTGCCTGGGAGTGAATGGGAGTCCATTTTGCCAATCTACAGGAAGTTTACTTTAAAGGGTGTCCTTGGCAATAAGGGAGGAACCTTAAACAGCAGTGTTCCCAGCGTCAACTGTACTGCACTCTAAATGCAGGGCTTCAGAATATTTTCTATTTCCTGACAATGTGGTGCTATCTTACCCTGGCAGTCCCTGGCTGTAGTTCTGTGTTCCTTCTGTGAATGGATTATCCGGTGGAACTACTCTACTATACACTTTGATGCCTGTTGTGGTTTGAGTTAGTTGTCCCCCATAAACATATGTGTTCTGAATGCTAGGTTCCCAGCTGGTAGTAATTTGGGAATTGCAGCTTTGTTGGAGGAGGTGTGTTGTTGGAGGCGGGCTTCCCCTTGCCAGTATTTGGTGTGCTCTTCTGCTGCTATTGTCCATCTGATATAGGCCAGAAGGTGATGTCCAGCCTCTGCTAATGCCCCATTTTTCCCTGCCATCATCAAGTTTTGCCTCAAGTATATAAGCCAAAATAAACCCTTTCCTCCAACAAGCTGCGTTTGGTCAGGTACTTTGTGCCAGCAAGAAGGTAACTACAACAATACCATTGGGCCATCATTGTACATCTCATGGTATCCCATTAAGTCAGCCAAAACCTTTGCGTTTTTGGTTTTGAGGATGAGGTACTTAAAACCTTCTAATTATGTTAGAACATGTAGAGAGGATGGTGCAAAGTCTCTAAGTCTCATAATAGTGAATTTTCACAAATTAACAGGTTCACAGATTAATAAAATATTACTAGCACCCCAAAACTTCTCCTGCTCCCATCAGATCACTATAACCCAAGGCCAATAGCTCCACTGACTACTACCAGCATCAATCCATTTTACCTGTTTTTGTGCTTTCCACAATTTGAATCTTACCTTCATTCTGCATTCTGCATTCTGATGTCTGTTTCTTTTGCATAATACTATGTTTTAGAAGTTTATTCAGATAGTTGGGCATAGTTATAAAATACTTCTCCCTTCAACTTATTGTATATTCATCCAAAGGAATAAAATTTATCTAAGCAATCTATTACTGAGAAGAAATTAGTACTTTTCTTATTAGCTCTCATAAATAGGGTTGCTATGACCATTCTAGCACATGTATTTTGAAGAACATATGTATGTTCTTGTGGACTTTATCTTCTCGTCTCTGCCAAGTTCTGTCTGATTCCAAATCTCAGTAGACAGCAGCTGACAGGACTAATTAATTATTGTGATTTTTAAATACCAAGGATGGTGAACAGAACATAGGATGCCCTCCATGTTCACACCCTGCATAATCACTTCCTCTTGAAAATAGGGTGACCTATAATTTGCTTCTAAATAGAAGATGGCAAAGCTGATGGGCTGTCACTGCTATGATTAGGCCACATTACAGTTATATATAGCAATACTGATAAGATGTCAGCACCATGACTACAAGTACACACATTTGAAAAAGGCCTAGAGAGATGGGGTCTGAAAAGATGGCTCAGCAATTTAGGTACTTGCCTGTAAAGACTAATGACCATGGTTTGATTTCCCAACACCCACGTAAAGATAGATGCTCAAAATGGTGCATGCATCTGCAGTTGGTTTGCAGTGGCTGCAGTCCCTGGAATACCCATTCTTTCTATTTCTCTCTCTCTCTCCCTCTCACTTTCTCTCTCTTTCTCTCTTTCTGTCTTTCCATGTAAATAAATAAAAGTTCAAAGAAAAAAGAAGAAGGCCTAGGGGTAAAGCTACATAACAAAGAAAGTGAATGCTAGGAGATAAACTCAATCAACAATATTAATAACTTTAAATGAGATTATTGTTCCAATTGAGATTCCAAATAAAAACAAAAGTGGTTGATATTTTTTTCAAACTCATGTAGCTAAGGCTGGCATCAAGCTTTCTATGTAGCCCAAGATGGCAGTTATTTCCTGACCTGATACTCTTGAATCTGGTGTGTAACATCAGATCTAGCTGACATCTTGACTAGAGCTTTGTGAGCTCCAATGAGTGAGAATATTGCAATGTACAATTTTACCCCTTGTATATCACTGTGGGATTATAATTCCATTGTAAAAATGCACTTAAAATTTGTAAATCTTGGCTCATTAGCATAAGTGTATTTATAATTACTAAACAACATGGATTATGTGCTTGTGACCTTAATAGACTTTTGAGCTATAAAGCTTATCTGAATCCATTCTCCACATGGTAGTCTAAGGGCTTTTATAGGATATTTCTTAAGGAACTACTTAAGCTTCACAAAAACTTTTGTCCTGAAAAATCTATAATAAATATATATTATTTGAAGTAGACATTTGTTATAGTAGTATAGTTAGTTCCCTGTTGATTCTTTAATTTATCATTGCAAATATATGACTTGAAATAACTCATATCTAACATCTTACAATTTTAGAATTCATAAACCCTAAAGCCAATGTGCTACTCATGTTGGATTTCTTCTGGATGCTTTAAGAGACTATTCCCTTGCCTGTTCTAGCTTCTTGAGTTTATTTACATTCCTTGGCTCATCTCTCTTCACCCATCTTCAAAGACAGCAATAAAGAAACATTTTCTTAAATTTAAAACTTTTAAATAGCATATAGAGTATTGGATTTCATTATGGCACTTACAAAAACAATTTGTTTGTGTTGATTTTCCTTCCCCTTCTTCTCCAATCTTCTGACACCACCCCCTTGTACCCTTCTATCCTCCAAAACCTCCTGTTCACTTTCACATCACATATGTCCTATTTCCCTCACTCCTTTCCTCATCTTCCTTTTATCCCTCTCATAATCTCTTTCTAATCTCAAGAGTCTAACAGCTTTTAAAACACTTACCCCCCATCATAAGCGATGATCCACATATGAGACAAAGTATGCAATTTTTATCTTTTTGAGTTTGAGTTATTTCACTTAGTATAGTAATTTCCAAATCTATCCATTTTCCTACCAATTTCATAACTTCAGTTTTCTTTATAGCTGAATAAAAGCCCATAGTGTATTTTTACCACATTTTCATTATCCATGCATTTTTGATGGTGTCTAGGTTGATTCCATTTCCTGTTAATAGTTGCAGCAATAAGCATTGATGAGCAAATACCTCTGTGACAGAAGATAGAGTCCTTTCCAAGTCTTTGTTTCTCTAAAGATCTCTGATTCCTTTACCATATCTCTTTTACTTATTCTGGCTTTCCCACTTCCCTCCTATCAAGACCCCTATAAGTACTTATATGGTACCCAACCAAATAACATAAATTATCTCAAAATACTTTTTTAATTTTTAAAATGTATTTTATCTATTTGAAAGAGAAAGAGGCAGAGAGAGAGGAAGAAAAATGGGTGTGCCAGGGCCTTCATCTACAGTAAACTAACTCCAGATGCATGTGCTACCTTGTGCATCTGGCTTACATGGGTCCTGGGGAATCGAACCTGGGTCTTTTGGCTTTGCAAGCAAATGCCTTAACCACTAAGCAATCTCTCCAAGCTTCAAAATCTTTTACTTATAACTGCCAGACCCCTTTGCCATGTAATCAATTCACAGGCTCTTAGAGATTGATATGCATGCATTTTTCTAGAGGGGCATTATGCTACTGACCACATGCTGCAATAGAAAATTATCATGTCAATGGAATTACTTTCCCTTAAAAAATATATTCATCTAATTATATCAAATATTAGGGGTTATAAAAATTGTCCAAGTAGCCCACTAATTCCTCTTAAAACCTTTGTTATCTACTCAAGTTCATATATTACTTGACCAATCATTTAATACTTTCTATGAGTTCATTCAGAAGGACCTTTAAAAAGAAATGAAGAAAAATGTCTCTCTTTTTCCGGTTTTAATGAAGTGGGGACCTGTGTTTACAGAGGAATACTTGAGGAAGCTGCTTTCTTTTAGAAGTCAAGAATTTAGGTTAGACAACATACAAAGATTCAGTGACTATTTTGTTGTTAATTTGCATTTTTAATACATGACCATAAGAGTAATTTCATCATGTTCCCTTCCTATTACCCTATTTTGTGCCCTCTCCCACCACTATTGTACTCAGTTCCCTTCTCTTTTCAAGTATTCCTACTTCTGATTTGATATCTCCTTCTTTTTGTTCTCTAACATCTTTTATGTTGATGTTGATGGGCTCAGAATTGTGCAGGTCTTATAGGGGTAATGGCAACCACTATCAGGTCATGAATGCACCAGTCAGCACATGTCAAGAGAACAAGGTGCCAAAATACTCTTTCCCCAACATGTGGCTCTTACTTTCTTTCTGTCCCCTCTTTTTCAATGTTCTATGAGTTTTGGAGGATGTGATAGAAGTGTCTCATTTATTGTTGAGCTCTCTATGACCTCTTATTTTTATTTTTGATTAGTTTTGAGTCTCCTTAGTATCGACCACCTTCTCCATAGAGAAGATTCTCTGGTTAGTAATAAGAGCTGTACTAATATTCTTTCTGGTTCTTCCTTGAGTCCTGATGGGTGTGACAGAGGTGGCTTGTCCAGTGCTAAGCACTGGGTTTTCTCTTCTTCATGTCACTTTGTTGAATCTTGGACCTACCCAGTATTTCTAACTTTATATAAAAAGAAGCTTCTCTGATTCCACCAGTCCAGTCTTGACCTGTTGGGGAAACTTGATGATTAGAAAGAAAGACATAAGTAATGGAGTGAAAACTGGGATGAGGTGGTCTGCAGGCTCTGATGAAGACACTGTAGCCTCCCCTAGCCAACGTTGGTTTATTTTATACACAAGCAAAAAAGTTTTGAGAATTTCTCTCCTTATGAAGTATAGAAAAATCATGGGAATGAATGACAAGGTCAGAAGAACACAGCTGTGGACTGATTTTCTGCACAAGGTAAGCCTCGGCCCAAACAATACAAGAGGAGGAATTAATGGGGGGCTATGCCTCGCTCCAGGTCCAGCTGGCAACACTTCCAACTTCAGCTGAGAACAGACATGGCTGTACCGATGTAAAAGCTCCTCTTGATTGTGCTATGCTGTGGCTTATCACATGCAGCTCTTTATACTTCTCTAACCAAAAGTAAAAAGAGCATTAACAAATGGGCATGAACACATTATTTAGAAGGTCATTTGGTAGGTTCCGTGTATTCATTTAATCAAAGAACAGTGGTAGGTTCTTTCTAGGGCCTACATCCCTCTAAGCCATAGGATTTTGACTCAGTTTTCAGTATCAGGTATGAACTCCCACTGAAAAGGTCTCAAATCCAATTAGAGATCAGTTGGTTACCCCAAAATGTATGTTCCACTATTGCACCTGTGCCTGATGGACTGTGTAACTTGCAGTATCTACTCCTTTTTACTGTACAGCAAGCTTGGAACATAAGTTTAAAACAGTTAGGTTACAATATAAATCTCAGCTACCTGAAGTTCAAACAAGATAGTTAATTTCATTTGACAAAAAAAGTCTAGAAGTAGGCAGTCTGAAGTTTGCATTTTGACTTTGTTCTACCATTGAATAAGAATGGCAGAAAAAAGGAAGGAAGGAAGCCAAGGGTACATGCCAAATATTTTTTCGTTTAAAATATTCCCCAAATTTCCCACAAAATTTGACTGCCACTCAATTGGCTTTATATGACCATGTCTAACAATGAAGTAATTCCTTTTGTTGGTGGATATAACCCTAACAAGAAAAAGAAATCACTGCTATTATTGTTATGGAAGATAGAAGAATTGAAATTAGAGATAATGCTGCCTATATTAAACTAAAGATGCGGTTTAAATCTGAAAGACTCTAGCTTTCTGGAGATAATTATTATATCAAAAGACTTTTAAATTTAACATGTGATCCTAGAAGCTATAGTATATGCATATACTTCTTGAGTATTTAAAAAAACATCCTATTATCTTCTGCTCATACCACATTAAACTTTAAGTTCTTTTAATTTTATTTTAGCACAATACCTTTATTTTCCTCATTGCCAGTGCCATACAAAACCTCCATCAGCTACAAGCTGGACTACTGAAACAGTTCTATAGTATCTTCAAATATCCTTTGTTTATAATTGTTCCTGTCCACTCCACACAACACCATACCCCTAAAATAGTGTGTGTACTTTTCATACTAGTTGAATTTGTATAAACATTTCCATTAAACTGCTCAGAAATACTTTACCACATTTGAATCAGATGAACTTCTTCCAAATGGATTATTTTTGACTAATAATCTCTTCAAGGCCAAGTCCTAGGGTAAGAGGTGAACCTCCAAGTTGTCACTGTAAATCTACTTATTATTTCTTTCCTCCTAACTATCTAAATTGACTTGTCATAATGCACTAAGGCAATCACAGCTGCAGCCTCTCAACACAACTCAGATCCTCACTTCCTCTTGAGCAAAAATAAGAGAAATGGGCTGGAGAGATTTCTAAGTGGTTCAAGGTACTTGGCAAAGCCTAATGACCTGGGTTCAGTTCCCCAGCACCCATGTAAAGCCAGATGTACAAAGTGGTGCATGCATCTGGAGTTTGTTTGCAAGAGCAGGAGACCATAGGGTGCCCATTGTCTCCCTTCTTCTCTCTCATAAATAAATAAATAAATAATTTTTAAAAGATAGGAGCACTCCCCTGAATGTCACTGATAACTGAAAACATATTTTTTAGATGTGTGATAACAATTATTTCCTTCCTTCCATCCTCAGGAGACTTCTTTGGAGCTGGCACAATTTTACCACCAGATAGTGTTAAACAAAGAGGAAACTCATGGTAGATGGAATTGGAGATCTTCCTACGGGAATAAGCAATGCTGGGAAAGGTAACTATGTGTAAATGTATGGGACTTTTTGCCAATTTTAACATCTCAGTAAAAGGTAGTAAGCTACTTAGAAAGAAATAGCAATGTAGTCTGAAGTTTATATGAAAAGAAACACATTACAATGAAAGCACACAGATTTTGACAGAAGTTGAAGTAAATTATTACAAAGTTCCTCTAAATGTACATAAAGTGGAATGACATAAATAGTGTAGACTTATAAAAATTAAAGATTATTCCTATAAACACTAATTCAGCCACTATGCTAAAGCAAAGAGTTAGCTAATAGGTCACCAAAAGAAATAAAAACACATCATAAAGATATTCAATAAATTTAAATGAATACAAAAAAACTGGAAAGCAGAACTAAGAGATGGTGGGACTAGTAGAAAACAAATGGCAAGTGGATAGATTCAAACTTGAATTCAACATATATTATACAAATACTTAAATTAAAAGGCAAAGATTTTCAGACTGTATAGAGAAGACCTAACTCTATGTTATCTATGAGAGATGCATTTCATATATAAATAAAAGTTGAAATTGGGAAAATGAATATCATATTAATGTTACTCACATTAATATAAAATATTGAATATCATATTATGAGGAATAAGGTCATTTCATAATGATAAATGATTTACTTCATCAAGTTGACATAATAATCCTAAGCATGTATTGACCCAATAACAGAACATAAAGCAAAAACTGAGGGAGCAAAAAAGAGAAATAGGTAAATTCACAATTAGAGATCTCAACACCCCTCCCTCAGTAACAGACAGAACCAGTGAGCAGAAAATCAGAATATACTTTAACGATACTTACAACCACATGACATAATTAATATTTACACAGCACTCCACTCACTAGTAAAATAGAAATTATTTTTAGGTACATATAGAACACTTGCCAATACAGGCCACATTCTGGACCATAAAACCAAGTCTCAATATATTACAAAGGATTCAAGTCATAAAAGGTATGCTGTCTGTCTATGTTGTAGTTAGCTTCTTGTCATAAGAACAAAGCACCTGAACAAAAGCAGCTGATGAGAGGAAAGTTTTTATTTTGACTTTACAGACCTGAGGGGAAGTTTTGTGGTATCAGGGGAAAACATGGCATTAGCAAAGGCTGGACATCATTTCTACCACAACAGGTGGAAAATTGCAGCAGGAGAATGAGCTGAACTAACACTGGCAAGTTAGGGGCTAATAAACCTCAAGGTCCACCCTGAGCAACACATCTCCTCAAGCAAGGCTCCACCTCCAAAAATGTCATCAGTTGGGGACCAAACATCCAAAATACATAAGTTTGTGCAGTACATCTGATTCAAAGCACCTCAGTCTACAATGGAATTAAACGATAAATCTGTACACAAGCTGCCCCACCCCCATGCTTATTTGTGAGAGATACATTGCATCATCTATGACCCATAGTAGAAACTTGGAACTCTGGAATGAAAATTATATATGTATCATTTTCACTTAAAGGAAGCACTTTATGGTTTCTGTTTCATATATTCAAATTTACAGGATCACTAGTCTTGTGCTTTGGGTCCAGATAGTGTTACTTAAACACAAACACTGTGATACCAATGCAGCTGACCTGGTAACAAAGACAGCACAGGTTGACTAGCGAATGCAGTGTGGATATACTGAACAAAGAGATGATTTATATCCCAGGCAGGACAAAGTAATCTGGAATGTGCTTTCATCATGCTATAAAGAATGCCATGCTTTTTAAAATGTACTGTTTATATAACTTTGAATTTTAATAGCTTCAGAGTATGCTTTGCTAGGAGTAACTAAAATTTCAGAGAGCAAAACCACAGATAAGGAAGGACTAATGAAATGACAAATTATTTGAACTTATCTGAAAATTTCCCCTAATATCTAGAAACTAAATAGCACATTTGTTTTCTAATAATTGTCAGGTCAGGAAGAATTCACGAGGGAAATTATATAGTATTTTCAACTGAATAAATGTAAGAACACAAAATATAAAGCAATAGAGGGAAATTACCATACTAAATGCCTATTCTGGAAAAGATCAGAGATTTCAAATCAATAACTCGAGCTTCTGTATTAAGAACCTGGAAAATAAATATAAACTGTCCAAATTAAGAAAAACAGCTTAGAATAAGGAGGACAAACAGGGGGTATCACAAAGGGGTGTGAAAACTCTTTTGGAGTTCTAAATATGTTCAACATCTTTATTGTAATGAAACTATTACAGGTGTGTGTGTGTAAATTATCAAACTACACTTTTAATATGTGTGGGCATATTATATATGTCAACTATACCTCAATCAGTTATTTTAAATAAATCACAATCTCAATAAAACAGTAAGTGTCCTCTTTGTTTCAAGTTGGCAGTTTATTTCCCTGAGTTCCTACCTAGTTCTTTGAGCCTTTTTCCTGCTATAGAATGATCCACCACAAAAGAGAAGAGGCTGAGAATGCAAGGGGCTATTTTCCAAGTGGATGCAATAAAACCTGACTCTGCTAACTTCACAGAGTCCTGTGAAAATCAAAAGTGATAATGAACAGAGCTCATTACAAAGTTCGAAAATATTATAAAAATGTAATAGCTTATCTCTCTAGTTCCAGGTTTCCTGGAGAAGTGAATGATAGGACTACCTAGGGCTAAATTTGGAAAGAAGGAAATAGAGCTTGTCTTTTATCCTCTTTCTCCTGGCCCTGACGTCCTTATGCTGTGATTTTCAAAGCCAGGGAAGGCCTAAACAAGGCCAATACTGCCATCTTTTTCTTTTCCTCTCTGCTAGACTCTGGTCAGCATTTCTCCCAGTCTCCTCTGGGACCCCTGCTCCCAGCTAAATAAAATTGGGTGCTAAGTAGGCAATGCACATATGTTAATTTCTTAAAAGCTATTTATTAATATGCTATTTAAAATCTGAATGGCTTGCTATGGCTTAACTGGTTAAATGCCAATTCCAACTAGATCCATTATTTATTTATGGGCTTCTACTATGGAGTGTGATTTGAGGGAAGATGACCCCTCCCTCAGTTTGTCTTTACAGAGACTAAATACTTCTTGAAAATCCCTTCTGCTGAGTGTACAACGCTGCAGTTTTTCTGCTCTACTTATTTTATTATAAGCCAGGGATCTATTACATAAGCATTCCTAGAACTCCTATAAATCTCCCTTGCTCCCCTATCCATGTGTGCACACCTTTAGAAATAAGAAAATTAAGCAGTTCCATTCAGTAACAACATTGTAATGTATAATTTTGTTGCTTATATATCACTTTAGGATTATAATTAAATCGTTAAAATGCATTGCTAATCTGTAAATCTGAGCTCATTAGCATAAGTATACTCCATAATTACTAAACACAGGGTGCATGCTTGTGACTTTAATAGACTTTTGGACTATTAAGCCTGTCTGAATGCCACTCTCCACATGGTGGCCCAAGAGTTTCTAAAGGAGAGCTTTGTCAATTTTGTTTGGTTATAGGAGCCCAGTGATATGGGCTTTATGCTTTCTTTTTTTAACTTAGAACAAATAATAGAGTCACATAGGCCATTCTAGACCTCCAATAAGCTCTCTCAACTGTTTTTTTTTAATAATGCATTTACTAAGAGTTTGTCTATCTTTGTTTTTTAGAATAAAATATAAAATGTAGGCTTACTGATATGATTAGTCTTCTGAAGACTTTTGAGAAAATTATTGTAAGAGACAGTCTAGCCATTTGGCAATTTTACTTGTCTAAATATCCTACAATCTTTCAATACTCAAATATGTTTTGGATGGTGCAGTAATACACTCACTACTTTCAGATTGGATATGCTGCTGCTATTGTTTTCATGACATTAACTTTTAGCTTCTCAATCTTGTTTTATTCTATGGCCATACCTGAGCAACCTAAATTATTTTTTCAATGATAGTAAATACAACTTCTAAATCTAGAAGCAATAGTCTTCCTAAATTCTCCCTAAAACATATAATTGATATGATTTCTCTTGAGATGAGCAATGCACAGGTCCACTGCCATGTAGGTATTCACATTCCCACAGGCTACTCACTATTTACCCTTTCTATGGATCACTCAGCACTACATGTTCCTCTTTTGGGCCATAGGCTTTGTCCATGGGTACCAGCTCTTCACTATAGATCTACAATCCACCATCCTATTAAGTCATGGCCATAAAACAGAAGAAAGGGATTGGGGTTGCATAGCTCAGAGATAAAGCACTTGACTGGGATTTGCGAGGCCTTGGGTTTCATCTTCAGTCCATGTTTAAAAGGAGGAAGAAAACAAATGGAGGTGAAAACAAAAGTAGCACTTCCTTCTGTCTACCCTTTGTCATCTCCTACACCTGGTACCTTTCTGTCTTCTTTCCTGTGGTCTGGCCACAAGCATTGAGAGAGATCTCATGGAAGAGTAGAGGTTCTCACAAGTTAGAAATATCTCAATAGCTTCTGCTCTAATGTGATTGGGTGTTTGGAATGAAATTAGAAATTTTGATTTATTTTCTTGTAAAACCTCACAGACAATTAGGGAATCCTCTTTCTCTTTTCTACCACTGCCTTCCAAAGAAAATAATAGTCATTAAAAGCAATAAGTGGGCTTCTTTTGAAGTAATAAATTTCTAAATATAACTTCTAAATCTGGAAGCAAGATTCTTCCTGATTTCTTCCTAAAACAATTAATTGAAATGATTTCTCTTTCTTCCTTTTTTTAATTTTGGAGTTTTCATAAAAGTACATATTATATGTTGAGCATATTCCCCCCAATACCCTCTGCCTTCCCTTTTCTTACCCCTTTCCCATTAGTGCCCCTCTGTGCTTCTAGCCAGTTTTAATTCCACTTCCATGTCATATATACATAAGTGACTTTATGTATCAATGTGCAATCCAGGAACCACATATGAGATCTTTCTGAGATTGTGTCCATTTTCCTGCAAACAACATAGCTTTGTTCATCTTTATGGCTAAAAAAATTTCCACTGGGTATATATGCTATACTTTCTTTATCCCTTGCCCTATTGTTGGGCACCTAGGTTGGTTCAATTGCTTAGCTATTATGAATTGTGCTGCAGTGAATATTATTCACATGCAACTTTGGGATACTTTGAGTCCTTGGGGTAAATATCTACAAATGATATAGCTAGGTCATATAGTAGATCTGTTGTTAGTTTACTAGACTAGTTTAATTTCCCACTAGCAGTGTGAAAAGTTCCCTTCTGTCCACATCCTGGCAAGAATTTGTTATTATTTGATTTCTTAATAGCGGACATTTTCACAAGGGTGAAAGTGAGGGTGAGATGGAATCACAATGCAGCTTTAATTCTGCATTTCTCAGATGTCTAGTGAAATTCAATATATTTTCATATTAATTGGCCACCTCTATTTCATCTTTTCCGAGCTGTATGTTCATTTTATTATCCCTTTTATTGATTGGTTTATTTTATTTCCTATTATTTAGCTTTTTTGACTGTTCTTACGTGATAAATAATAATTATATGCATAGGATAAAAATCTGATATTTTATATATCATGCAAATATCACAAAATGATCATGGAAGTTAGTATATCCATCACCTCATACATTCATCATTTTTTATGAATCATTTAAAATGTCCTTATTGAGTTAACATGAAATATACAATATATTATCATTAAATATATCAGCTTTGAACTAGAACTTCAGAACTTTTATTCCTCTCTAACAATAACTTAGTACCCATTGATCAACCTTTATCCATTCCATCTTTCCCCTATTCTCTCCAGCCTCTAGGAACCACCATTCTTTACTTACATATGATCAACCTTTTTGTATTCCATATATGAGTGAGCTCATGTAGTATTTGTTCTGTGGCTGGATTATTGGATTGTTTCACTTAACATATTGACATTCATGTCCATCCATGCTACTACAAAGAGCATGATTTCAAACTTTGAGTGGCTTAACAACATTCCATTGTATGTGGATATATTTATGTATGTTCATGCTACAGTGTCATTTTTAACATAACCTTTACAAAAATTTGGGGGTCAGTAAGCACCATATTTAGTTTTTAGTTATTTTGAGACTATGTGTACCCTTCCTACAGCCTTTACTCCAAAACAGCCTGTGCTTTGGTAGATGATGATACAGTATTTTTTAAAATAGATCTTTGGGGCTGGAGGGATGGCTTAGCAGTTAAGGCATTTGCCTGCAAAGCCAAAGGACCCAGGTTCGATTCCCCAGGACCCACACTAGCCAGATGCACAAGGGAGCACACGCGTCTGGAGTTTGTTTGCAGTGGCTGGAGGCCCTGGCGCACCCATTCATTCTTTCTCTCTCTTTCTCTCTCCCCCTCTTTTTCTGTCAAGTAAGTAAAAATAAAAATAAAAAGTTTTAAAATATATCTTTGAGTAAGGGAAGATTCTTTGCAGCATCCTCTTTCCATTCATTCAAGCAAGTGATATTTTGTCTCCTGTCTCAGGAGAGGCATGTAGCAGAGTACAAAGCAGAAGCTGGAGAGTCATCCCATCTCTTAAGTTTCCAAAGCTGAAAACCCTTATAAGAAGATTCTCTTGTGAAAATAAAATGCCTCAGCCCAAATTATAAAGACAACAAGCTTTGTTCGCTTAGTTGAAAAAAAAGAGAAGGGCATTGCCTATCCCACTTTTTGACTCTACCTGCAGCACAACAGCAAGATGCTAGAGCCTGAGATCCATGGGTCTTTTTGTATTTTATCATTTTTTATTAATTAATTTTGTACTCAGTGAATACAGTCAAGTTGGTACCATTGTTAGCCTCCTCCATGTCCTACCCCTCCCCCTGGCCTCTCCTTATTGAGGTATATGAGTCATGCATTGTGGAGTGAGCCCATGGGTCTTTAAACAAAGGAGAATCCAGGCTCTGTACCTTCTGACGACAAGTCTAGGAAACAGTACACTTCACAGTAAAAGCAGCAGAGATCCCAGATGAAAGGCATAAAAGCATGAGTGAATGCAGACTAAGTGTGAACACTTAGCAGGACTTTCTCCCTTACTTCTGATCTGTTACATGGGAATTTTGAGCATCTTAACCCTTTTTTATTTAGAAAGGTTTTGTCAATTCTGCCAAAAATGTATCCTGCCAGTATAAATTTTGTCGTTATACTTCCCATTACAACCCCCAAATTTGGGTATAATGTTCCACTAGAGTTTAGATGGTTTTCCTATGTGTTTTCCTCTGTCTGAGGGAACAGAAGAAATAATTCACTTTCCTGAAAGGAAATGCAAGAAATGGCAGATGAACCACAAGGCACAGATAAAACATCCGTGCCATAGTTTCCAACTTAGTGAGTCAGTTCATTTTAAATCTCTCACTCATTATAAAGTATTCATTTTTAGACAGTATGTTACAAAGCATGTAAAGTTTCTTTGGAATATAATTGTAAGTAACTTTAATTTTAGAAAGGGTTTTAAAAGCATAATTCACTAGAAAATAGGAAGTGATTTCAATTTAACTTAATATTAAAAATGCAATTGTGTGTAGTACCTATAGAAAGTAAAATTAGAAATGATGCCATGGCATATTTGATCCTACTCAAAGATTAGGAT
Organism: Dipus sagitta; assembly: GCA_036346955.1. Lineage (NCBI taxonomy): Eukaryota > Metazoa > Chordata > Mammalia > Rodentia > Dipodidae > Dipus > Dipus sagitta. The sequence goes on along the minus strand of CM070776.1, from coordinate 111,890,158 downwards.
TTCTACCCTGAAATGAAAATACATATATATTTATGTAAATGAAACATAAGTGGGGGAACTCAATGGAAATTGTTATTATTCCAAAAGCAGTCACATAAATTCTGGAACAAACATCATCTGGAAATGTTTCAAGCATATAGAAAAAAATCAACATGAAGATTCTAGGTAAATTTTAAAGATCTATTTTTCCAGTAATCACTATGCTTTATTTTTATATACTTGGGTTATATTTCACAATGTTTTAAATTGGATTTTAGAAGTTTCAATTTATAGAGCATTAAAGTATTTATCCACAAGTCTCCAAGAAACTAAAATTCTACAACAGGAACATATGCAATCAAAATAAAGTTGCTGGTAAATATATACAATGTGAAATTTAAATCCAAAGAAGTTTTGGAACAAAAACTTCAAAAATTCTATTTTCAGCTATTATTTTTGTTATGCATATGAAATTCAATATCAGCTGGACTCCTAGCAGAGAAATTAAGGACTGAATATTATTGCAGTAAAATGATATAAATTGGGGCTGGAGAGATGGCTTAGCAGTTAAGCGCTTGCCTGTGAAGCTTATGGACCCTGGTTTGAGGCTTGATTCCCCAGGACCCATATAAGCCAAATGCACAAGGTGGTGCATGCATCTGGAGTTCGTTTGCAGTGGCTGGAGGCCCTGGTGCACCCATTCTCTCTCTCTCTCTGTCTCTCTCTCTCTCTCTCTCTGCCTCCTTCTCTGTCTGTCGCTCTCAAATAAGTAAATAAAAATAAACAAAATTTTTTAAATAATATAAATTGGAAAGTCATTTCATAATACTCAAACTTCAGTCAATAATACATACAATAAATAAATGTTACATTAGCATAAAAAGAATAAGAGCAAAAGTAAAACTATTAAAATCATAATAGAATTCTATAAATTTAAAAGTAAGTGGATATATGACAAAGTGAAATTCTAAATTACTAGAATTAAATAATATGAATCAGTCATAGTTCTGCTAGAAATCATACACATGAATCTTGTACCACTGTATATAAAACACTACTTTGGAAACTGAGTATCTAATTCTTTCAATATCTGTCAATTAGGTAAGTGGACCCTCCCATCATGATGTCTTCTAGGAGTATTTGTATAAAGCCTTCATATCCTAAACAATTAAGAAAGACCATGTGCCCTCAAATTGAAAACAAACAAATGATTGGGTGAATATATCCATCAGACCAATACTTACTTAATAACAAAAGAGGAGGAGTCACAAATGTTTTTTAGTTTTTGATTTTATTTATTTATTTGTAAAGAGTGAGAGACAGGGGGTGGGATGGACATGCCAGGACACAGTGCCACTGCAAACAAACCCCAGATGCATGTGCCACTTTATGCATCTGGTATTGAACCCTGGTCCTTAGTTTTTGCAGGCAAGTACATTAACTGCTGAGTCACCTCCCCAGTCCACAATGTTTTTGATATGAAATAATCTCAGTATACCTTGTTAGTGGAATGTCCCTGAGAATAAATAACTGTATAGAAAATCTTGACCTTTACTCCTAACCTTTTCTTAACCAGAGTGTCGAATTTACTGTGTCAAGGAATACAACATTTAGAAAGGAAATCTGTTAAGCTTCCAGCAGGCATATCTCTGCCGGCTGAGGTTTGTCACTGGCAGCCGACACTGATTTCAGCCCTAAGGTGTGTTCGAAGTAAGTGTTTGCTTGCTGGTGCTGGCTGTGCTTTTTGTCTCTGTCCTGTGGATGTATGGTGAAGAGAGCCAGCTTCTTCTGCCATGATGAAACTTCCCCTGGAATCTGTAAGCCTGAAATAAACCCTATCCTCTCCGCACCCCCCCCCCAATGAAATGAATTAGATATAACAATAAACTCTGTTCTTTGAAATAACCCAAGAGCAATGATACTCCCTACAGTGCCCTCTAGTGCCCAGATTATGCTGTCTGATATTATTTTTCCACTAAAACAGAGCCTTGCCTCCTTGGAAAAATGAGCAATTCTATATCTGGGGCAGAAAAGTACAAGGTTAACCTAGAAATCTTGTGGCATAAAGCAAAAAAAAAAAACTTTCAATGATTAATAGATCAAGTTAGAGGGATATAGGAATAAAATTACAAAAGGCTGCCACTGGCCAATGTTGCAACAATTTGAGCATCCCAGAAACAATAATGACTCTAGGTGACAGAAATACAGTAACTCTGTGAGAAGCCATGTTTCCATAATAATGACAAATAAATATTGTGATGTATGACTCTAACAATAGGTGAATAGAACAGGATGAATTTCTATGTAGCCTTATTTCTCATTCATGAGAAATTATTGATTAATCTATTGTATCAATGGGGAATATAGAAAATAAATGGTAAATAAATCAGTTGAAGGGCATTTCTAACTGTGGGGAAAATAATGAGAATGGTCCAAAAACTGAGGATTAAAGTCAGAAAATGTCAAATGAAATGTCTGGAATTCAATTGCAAGTAAATTTAAGTGTCCTTAAGATATGCATGATCTTAAGAGCATGAATGAATGTAAAAGGTATTAACATACATTAGGATCCCAAATTCTTTAGGGTAACATGAAATACATTAACACATCATAAAGTTTTATCAACTAGGATGGAAGCTTCAGAGTTATTACATAATGTATGTAACTTTAACCCAGGGAAGTGTGCTACATCACTGATCACTCACTCCTTGAGGTTATGGACTCCCTCATAAAAGAATCATAAATAGGGCCCATGATGCCCTTTCAGAGTAAGCCTTAAGCCTAAATCTCTGGTGGTAAACGTCCTCATTGATTCGGCATAATTCTTCCTTAGGTGGGAGGATTTTCAATTAAGTTAAGAGAGTTTTAAAAGATGTAACTCAATGTATCTATATTTTTGTGTTAAAAAGGAAGCTGTGCATATTTGACATTTTATATATTTGTGATTCATGACAGAATTAATCTTCTTAGTTATAAATATAATCAGAGATGTATAATGAATTTAGGATTTCAATGTGAAATTTTATTAAGTTATTTTCAGTATTGAAACAGCTAAGACCTTTAGATTTGTGGTGTTTATAAATTTACTTAATTTTAACCAGTATTTTATTCCCAGGCAGATTTGTTTATCAGAAAACTAAAGCACTTCAAAGAGACAGGCTCAAGGTAACATAGATGTTCATGTTGCTTCTCACACAGACATGAAAATTGTTGGCCCACAGCAAACACCCCTTTGTTCTGTCAGCAGGCCCTAACTGCCAGTCACACAATAAAGCCTCTCTAGGAAGACTGCTTAGACATCAACAGTTTGCCTCCTCCACCCTGTTCCCCATGTGGTAACTTGGCTCCTAGAGTCTCTGTGGCTTACTGCCCTGGCCTAACCCATGCATTCCAGTTAAGGTAAATACCAGTGAATGGAGTAGGTTATGGAGTAAATCAAAAGGCCTAATTTATACTTGAATTTTCCATCTTTGTGCTTTCTCAGCATGTGTCAGCTATCCTCTTTGTGCTGCTTACAATGCAGGGAAGCTGCTACAAATGTGATATAGGGCATGACTGAACTTGAAGTCCCTTCACCTGCCTGCAAATTGATTTTATTGACTCTTTTCTAGCAATGGGATACTCCTATGTCTTCATTGTAATGCATCTTTCTTTCTGGATGGCCCAAGGCATTCTTTTGAAGTCAGGACAACACCATTACTACTGCTTTTAACAAACGGTCCTGAAACACACTCTTCCCTTGGGAATGTCTCTTAACATGCAATGAGACCATGGCTTTTTTTAATAGAAAAAAATTTTCAACATGTGCCTAAAGCTGTGACAAACGAATTTCAAATGCATAATCTTTACCACCCTCAATGGTCTTGCAAAGTGGAAGCAGAAGTAAAATATACAGCATTAAGCAAAGACTAAGTACATTCTACCATGAAACAGTCCATAAGTGGCCTACAGCCCTTCAATTTATAAATGAAATTGTGACTTATAAGTCACTGGTGTATGGTATTCAACCTTCATAAAATTGTTCTCCAGCTAGTACTCCAGCAGTTACTGTAAAATTGACGGATACATTGTTGGCTTGCAGTCAAAGGATTGATATGTGCCATTTTTTTTTCAGTGTATGTCCTGCCTGCAGACAAACACTAGCTCCCACACCAAGATATCCATGTCATCTAGGGAACTAGGTCTATGCAAGGGTATTATAGAGAACAAGCTGCCTCAAGTCACAGGTGACAGATTCTATTATGTTCCCTATCCCAACTCACACTGCTGTGTTGATTCTCAACCAGACAACAGAAACACTTCTAATCACAGGTCTGCACCACCCACAGTGGAACAAGAGGCTAATGCTTCAAAGCTCAGTCCTTCCAAAACACAGCAAACTCAGTGCCTCTGCAAAGTACACATACTACTTAAAATCTTAAGGCCTAAATGAGATACTCAGAAGACTGATAGGAGAGTTGCCAGGTGGTGGAAAACAGTATCAGCTGCACTCTGCGACTTTGTCTCTCAAACACAGGCTATCTGGAATACCAAAGCCATGTGTCCTCTTTGGTATAGAAGAGAAAAAGGGATTGTTCTTGGCATCCATGATTCAGTGATGAAAACCACAATGAAATAAATGAGCAGTTAACTTCAGAATGAACTATAAACTTGAAAACAACTGAGCTGACAGCAACTAGGTCTTAACCACACTCATGCTCACATTACTTACCATCAAAGTCTTCCCTATCCACCAGATACCATTCTGGCTTCCATGTCCATCTCCGTTGAGTATCTCTTATAGTGATGTTGGCCACATATAATCCTTGGTGAAGTGTATTCAAGTGTAGTCAAGTTCATGTACAAGTAGGTAAAAATGTGTGACTAGAGATTCACAGAGGTAAAACTATGAAGGGGAAAAATAAATAAGTCAAAAACTAGAAGATAATTGCTAGCAAAAAATGACAGAGCTCTAATATTTTACTAGGCACACAATGACCTTCAAATTAAATGGAAATTTAAAAAAAAAACATCAGCACCTCTTTCAAACAGCCTTTGAGAAGTTTGTTAACTTAGGTCTACTAATTGTTCTATGTTTGGTGACATATGATCTTATGTCTCTACTTGAGGATCATGAAGTTCTCCATCTCGTGCTATACCAAAACAATTACTGAAAATATGTCTTTGTGTTCTGGATTGTACATGTATATCAAGGACAGGCTGAAATTTCCACATAAGGATCTGGGGTGTGGCATGCTCCTGGGTTCCAACCTCTGGCTAATACTTCTGTACTTCTTTCCAACGATGTACTTCTTATAAAGAACAAAGACTTAATTAAAAATTCTGAGCCTGTGTGCCCCCCCACAACTGAAAGCAAATTAAGAAAGCTACATTTTATGCACACCTGAGTTGGGGACTGACATTCACTGCTACTGCAGGTGCACGTGGACAGCATTTCTAAAGGTGGAAGCATGGAGCAATTCCTACTGGCAGCTCTATTACTAAGTCTAAAAACAGCAAGGTGAGAAAGGAGTGAGGCAAGGCAGGAACGCCAGTGCATATGAAAACACAGATGCAAACCTAGCAAAGCACAACCTGGCAAGGAGCAGGTAGGAGGGGACTGAAAATTTTAATTTCCTGAACCAATGAACTCATTACATTTTTAGTTACTTTCTATAGGCCCATTTACAGAAGACCTGCTACTCGGGGATACTTGGGAGAGGCTTTTAAAATATTTGTTTAACATTAATTTAACCAGGATAGAGAAAAACTGATTTTCTAAGAATAAAAACAGAGTAATTTCTTAATTCACTTCCACTGGCGGAAACCATGTTAGCAACATATTGCCTACTTTTCTTCATTCTTGCTCGCTGTTGTGATTCTGCAAATTTCTGAACCAAATAATTTCTTGAGAGTCATATTAAAGAGCTTTAAATTTAGTTAATAAATCCTTTGTTGCCACTATCAGCACTGTGCCATACATTATTAGGTGTCAGAATTTCAGCTGACTGACTAGAAAGTGACTTTGTGGTAGTGGCGTTTGTTGGGTTTGTCTTTTTTTTTAATTTTCACTAGAGGATGTTGTCAGCTTTGGAAGGAGCAGAACCAATTTACATGTCACCAGTTCTGTGAAGTCGTGTACAGAAATCTGAATAAACTGGCAGTATATGGCTGGTTTATTCCAGGAATATTTTAGGGCCTATCTAGAATGGCACCATGAAAAGCCTTCCAGCTGGCAGCCTCTTAATTGACCACCTGGCCTGGGTGAGGGGTGAATGCCCTGAGGGCTTAAGGGCACTGCCACTTAGAAGCAGACACTTCATCTTTTACATTGGCATAATGGAAGAGCACAATTTTCTGGAACATTTCTGCAGAGGAAAAGAGGTTTCTATAAATGCCCTTCTAACTGGTTCCTTTCTCAGTGGATCAGATACTGGAGCTGACACAATAGCATGGCCATATGGCTAGGGCCTCCCTAAATCTGTATCCTGGCTCGGAACACACAGTAGTAATGTCTAAGAAGTAGAGATGGAGTCACACAGGTAAAATAAAGGGCAGGCTTACCATGGACCAGCAAAAGGATAACAAGCATTGGTAATGCATAAAGGAAGCAGTACACAATAAGAATTTTTGTCCAGAGGCAAATTTATTCAGCTTAACCCATTTAATCTAGGCACTGATGCTAACTTTCCCCTGCCTTTCTTTATAGTGGCACATGGTTAGTGTCAACAGGGATAGGGACATGATCAGAAGTTATTCCATACTTCCTTCTGCCTTACTCTCTTCTGTGATGACACTATCTGAATACTGTCTCTGCCCACTTCACAGCCTGGGTATGATCTCATGTTTGATGGATATGGAAAACAGATCACCCTCTGGAAAAGTTTAGAAGATCTGTGAAAATGCCAGGGAATGAGACATTAATCCTAGGGAATTAAATGGACTGTTAAAACAAATCATGTTTTTGGCTTATTATCTGCCTAGCCCAAAATAGACTACTTGGGAATAGGAAATACATACATTTGAAACATAGTACAAGGATACATACTAGAGACCATGTGGTACTTACTAACTCTTACATTTACCTAATGTGCACAGTCTCCAAGGGAAACAGAGAGCATGATTCTAAAAACGGAATCCTTAGTGCAGTAGTTCTCAGTCAGGGATGATTTTATCCTCCTTTGAGATGTTTGACAATGTCTGAAGCCATTTTTAGTCACAATTCAGAAGTGCCTCTGGCATTCAGTATGCAGAGGCTAATAGGCTGCTAAATGCCTTACAAAGCACAGGGCAACCCCACCAGAAAGGTTTGGCGCAAAACATCAGTAGTCCTTCCCTGGACTAGAGGAGTGGCCCTCACACTTGAACAAGCATCAGAATCCTTTGGAGGGTTTGGTAAAATGCAGAATGCTGGATCCTGCCCCAGACTTTCTGGCATACTAAGGCTGTATTAGATTGAAGAATTTGCTTTTCTAACAAGTTCCAAGGGGCAATGAAGCTCCCAATATGGGGAGCACCTTTTGGATGTCCCTGCTCTGGTTCTTGCCCACTCAGATTGCCCTGAAAAATATCTATCCCTGAAGAAAACGGTTAGGCACACTGTAGCATGGTGTAATACGGTGCTATTCGATGCTCACAAAAGGAGGAAGCTCAAGGCTCCCCTTTAAGCAAAGAGACTTCCCAGAGACTTAATTAAACTTTGGGAAAGCATCCCAGGAGGCGGGGGTGAGAAGGGGTCAATAAAATTGATCCAAATAAATTCTTTGCACATACAAAATAAAATTCACATGCACAAAAAAGAAATTTGATCAATAAATTAGTAAATTCAGTGTGAGGAGGGAGTAATTAACAGGCCCATTTAAAGTGCGGAATACATTAAATACAGAATGAGTGACTCCACCGGGACCACTGAAGCAGGAAACAGTGATGCGTTTGAGAGGCCTGGAAGATTAGAAACATATTTCAAGAAGAAGAAAAAGAAGAGGGAAGGGAGAGCCTCGAATGATAAAGACATGGGGGGTGGGGGTGGAGGGGGTATGAATCAGGGCCTAGGGAGACTAGGACTTTGAAATCCTATGTAAAGTTTAATAAAATCACCACCGCACTCAAGTGTGTCTCCCAGGCACAGGAAACCTTTCAGTAATCTGCTAGGAAACCTATATAAGCCATAACTGGTCCTGAGCGGTTAACATAGTAAGTGACTTTATTTTGGAGTAAGCAAAAGATTCAACTCGAGTCATTTGAAACAGATAAGAACTCATTGATTCATAATAATCCCACAATGCTCTTTGGCTCCCAGATGCTCTAGAAGATCCCCTGCAAGGGAAACTGAGGCCTTAAAAGACTTCATTGCCAGTTCAAGGCTGAGATGAGGACCACAAAGGATATAACTGATGGAAGTAAATTTCTGAGGCGGTTCAATATTGAAGGCAAATAAAAGGCTACCTGATCACATGCAGATACCCACATACTGAACACATTGTCCTGAAAAGGTGGGCATGAAAGAGACCAAGTGTATGACTAAGGGCAGAGCCATAAAGGTAAAATTTGCTAAGATGAGCCAGGTCATACCTAATCTTTAAGTTAGAAATATAGTAGGCTCTTGATAAATGTCACATGCCTTGCTTAAAGCTTGATTTCCGGGTTAAGTTCCCCATTTCATCCCCAAGTGAGTCCCGTGGGGCTCCTGTTGGCAAGTTTGCAATGGAAAGCTAAATTGGATCCTCCATGAGTATGAATCATTGTGATAATTCCTTTATATCTCCTAGAGAACTAGACCTAGGCCATGAACAACATCAGTGAGAAGCAGAGCTCTTTGGCTTCTCTGCCCTCTTCATCAAGCCCTCTGAGACCTCTGTGAACTTTAAGAAATAGCTTATTATCTTCTAATAGAGCTGAGCCTAGCTCCATGAATTTCACTCCTGATTTGTGAAGGGCTGGAAAGTGATTTTGCTTTCAATAGAGCCCTCATCCTCTGAGACCATTATAAAGAATACTTCCAAGCCTGGGGAATTGAACTCTGGTCCCAGGGAAAAGGCTCTGAATGCACTACAGACTCCCTTAGGCAGGTGTCATGGAAATTCTTAGAGCCTCATAGTCCCCCAAAAGAGTTGGGGCCCAAGCCCTATCCTTAATGGAGTGGTAGGAAGGCTGCTCTGGTTAAGCTGATTCCTTTGTTTTTCTTCTTTTTTGTTGTTGTTGCTGTTTGTTTGATTTTCTTTTTTTAATTTCCTCAGCCTCTTTCAATCAGGCCTCCCTCATTAGCTGAATGGCAAGGTTTGCAGAGCCAAACCTGCAGCACATTCCCTCAAGCGATGTTTTAGTTCTAGTGCTTCCCCAGGCTTTAGGCATAAAAGCACTTCCCAGGGTGAGGTGACTTGCCACACATTTGGCTGACACCTGTCTATGAAGAGATATGTCTGAAACCACTTTCCTGGAGCAGCCCTCAAGCAGTCAAGTCAGTGAAGTCTTTAGCAGCCGTTCTTGTTAGTTAGGCACGGATCCTGCTGCACGCCTGAGAGCAGATTCTTAGTCTAGTGAGCCCATCCAACCTGCTGGTCAGGACTGTATTATGACCACGGGTGGCTTACGTGCCTCTCAAAATGTGAGGTCAGTTAAAACGACTGAAGCTGCACAGTCCCAGGCTCTGGGAAAGACAGAGTGGGACATGCAGTGTCAACTCTGTATAATAACCACATCCCCAACAGGGAGGCATTCCACCATGAAACATCTCCGTTGAGGAGAAGCTCAGCTGTTAAGCAACCGCTTCCATTCTGACGGTTAAAGGTTAGAGAATGGGAACTCTTTGACCTGATCTCCATTGACCTTCCTATATTTCCAACATAGCCACATGAAATATGTCCACTAATCCTGCTACCTGACGTCATTTCCATTCATGGACTATTCCGTTGCAACTGTACCAGATGGCTTAGGAAAGCAAGTACATTACCTTCTGATTCTTAGGCATATCCATAGCATAGGTGTCTAGTTCCAAACTTACTGGCTAGTGTTCTTATTTGTGTCTTCAGTTGTAGTTATCCTCCCCTCCCTATCTTCCCTCCTGAAACCGGAATTACATTCACTCCAACACCATCACTCTGCTCATGCAAGGTCTATCATTGAGGGGTGAAATTTCTGGCTGTCCTTAAGAAATGTCCACAGTAATGAAAGCGAATCACATCATTCCTCCAACTCACTCATACATACACATCACCATCATCTTCGTGTCTAGGGAAATAATAAACACAACTGAATTTTAAGGTCATTCTTGAAGGGGAAAAATGCAGATCCCAAAATGCAACAGACAGCCTGAAAAGGATGAATGTTAAAAAAAAAAATAAAACAGCAAGCTCATGGGCGAGATAGATGGCTTAGCAGTTAAGGTGCTTACCTGCAGAGCCTAAGGATTGGAGTTTGATTCCTCAGTATCCACGTAAAGCCAGATGCACACAAGGTGGCACACGCACCTGGAGTATGATTGGAGTGGCTAGAGGTCCTGGTGCACTCATTCTCTCTCTCTCTTTCTCTCTCTCTCTCTCACTCTCTCTCTCTTAAATAAATAACTAAATAAATAAATCAAGATCATTTCACACTTCTTGACTGGGTGGTCATGACAAAAGCAGCTGTGCCTCTCCCCCATGAACTATTGGAACCTGTGAGTTTGGCTACACATGCAGCAACATGGAGAACATCCATGAAAGGCTAATAAACTATATCTAGGGCACAGCAAGGCTGCCCTCATGAAAAGCCCCTTTGTTTTTGTTTTATACAAATGTGACTCTTACCACCAATATAGCCCTTAGCCTAATCTGAGTCTCCAGAAAGTGTCACCTCTTAAACATTTATGATACTTCCCCATAAAAACATGGAGCATTTGAAGATATATAAAATCTTCTTTCTCCTATTATTCTTAAACAGGTTGTGATTTTGTCTCCTCATAGATTACAGCCTCCTCAGAGGCAAGGACTATGATGGCAATCCTGTATTTATACCATAAAGCCGAGTACAGAGAGGAGCACAAGCCAGGGCTTAATTAAATAAATACTTGGTTTGGAAACATCTGGACAGGAAGGCTAAACAGTGAGTCAGGTAGACAGCTTTTCCTAAGACTTCTGAATTATTGAGATATTCCTTAAGCATGTACTAGGTAAAAAGCACTATCATGTTGTTGTAATGGAACCCAGTTGGCAAGAGGTCCATACCCCTCTTCCTAAAATTGTATAACTCACAATTCTTCATTATGCTATTCTTACATGCAAAATTCCCTTTGCTCCCATCCTGGTGTTCCCTTGTAAACTGGTGGCCCTTGTAAACTATATATCAAAAAGTGAGGATGGATTTGCTTCAGCCATCCACATTCTTATGTATAAAATATATGAAAAACATAGGTAAGGCTGTAGGTGGCAAGAGATAATATCCACTTTCAACAAAAAAAAAAACCTTTTAAAGTTATCTTGAAGAATCGGCTGGGTTTTTAAAGCCCTTCTGCTAACAAGCAAGAAAATGAGTTCAGTATATAAGGGAGTGTGTGTATGTGATTCATGTGATTGCATAACAATTTCTGTTGAGACTTCATTGAACACCATTGAAATGAAGCGTCCAAGGATATGGCCTAAAAAAGGCCAGGCAACCATCTGTGCACTATAGATATGCCTCATAGCCTTTTGCACATCCCTTGCCAGATATGGTCTCCTCCCATTCCTTGTTGGTCTCCAAGCCTCAGCTAAATGCCACGTCCTTCAAGAAGCTTATCAGATGAGCCCATGGCCCCTCTAAATTCTCAACTCACTTTGCTTTCATAGAAGTTGCCATGATTTATAATTTGTATAGAATGTTCACTTATTTTATCTGTATCTTTACACTTAGAGTATAACAATCTCCAGTAAAGACAGAGATATGCATTTCCCACAGAGCCTAACACATTCGGTACTCCAAAAATTGGGGGTGGGATTTTTATATGTCAGTGTGACAGAATAGAAAATATAGAGAATTTCAAGTCAGAAAAGCTTTATCCAGTCTCAGCATTATCATTTACTAGCTGCATGATGTCAGACAAATGGCTTAACCTTGCTGAGCCTCGGCTACCTTGTTTGTTTTTCAATAGGAATTAGTATTCCACACTTCACAATTACTTAGTAATGTATAGAGTTGCAATGCTTGTTAATCCTCAATATCAACTTGACTGGATCTGAAATCACCCAGGACACACACTTCTCAGTGTGTCTATGAGTGAGGCTGTTTCCAGAGAGGTTAACTGAGGGAAGACCTTTCCATGGGCAGCAGCTTTCCAAAGGCAGCATGTTTCTATGGGCAAGTGTCCCAGAATGAATAATAAAGGGAAGTAGAAGAAAAGAAATAGAGCACCAGTGTTCTTCACTCTCTGCTTCCTGGCACAATGTGACCAGCCACTTCATCTCCCACAGCCATACTTTCCTACCATGGTGGACTGTATTTCTTCTCAAACCATGAGTCAAAGTAAACCTTTCTTTCTTCAAGTTGTTTTTGCTAGGTATTTTGCCACAGCAATGAGAAAAAATAACTAATACAAGAATATTGTACAAATATAAATTATTTTTAATTACGTGAGGCACCTAAACTATACCCCTACTTTCTCTCTAGCATGTAGACCATAACTAACCCAAAACCCTATCTTAAGTAATATTCCTGGATTAATGATATCTAGGAAATAATACATTGAGAAATGCTGCAAACCTTTAATATGGGCATGTGACTTCATCATTGATCAGACTTAGCTCTGTCCTGATAGTAAGTACAGCTCAGACTAGGCAGTGATAGGTAAAGGAATAATGGAAGCAGTATTGTTAACCTTGGAAGACATTTTCAGAGTGAATGCAGGTGAGTGGAAAGGGAAGTTGGGGTAGGGCCATGATGAGACCAGGATACCAAGTTTTTAGATATAGAGAAGACAGATAAAGGGAGGCAAAATTGCAGCTACAACTTTATCTCCTTGGCTTATGTGTATCACAGAGACACATGACTTTACAGAAACCATGTGTATGCATTGGAAAGTGGGGCGGGGGAGTGAAAGAGCAGGAAACGGATGCCAAGGGAGCTGTACTTAATCATAATAACCATTAGTATTGACTTTGGTGCCATCTTAAAGGAGCAATTTGTTATAAGAAGCAATAGTCAAAACCCCAAGTCAGCCAGGCTTTGTCTTATGAGCTCTAAAAATAATGGTATTTTGCTGTTCATCTGTTTTAATTTTCCAAATTCAAATGCAATTTGAAATCAATTCAAAAATTGATTTTTTTTCTTCTAAACAAAGAGATGTTAAAAGGAGAAGGGAAGGAAGGAAGTAGGAAGGACAGACAGCCTGGGTTTTTTAGTGAATCACATAAACATACCTCCAAAAGTAGGAGCCAAAGCAGTAATTATTCCCCTAGCTGAGAAGGATAAAAGGAAAATGGGTGAGAATAATGACCACAGGAACAATATATAAACCCTCTCCAGAGCCAAGGCCAGAAAATCACTTACCTGCAGCTTAAAAAATGACATATAAAAGCAAGAAGACACAAAGTTAAGGTCAATTGGCTCTGGGTTTTTAAAGTACCACCTCATTTTCATCAGTACCCTGTGCTATTCCATATCTTCAGCAAACAAACTGGCTACGAGAGACTGCAGTTGCTTGCTGCCTACGAAACATCTTGAAGACAAAGCGGAAACACTTCAGTGATATTACAGTTGAGACAGCTTAGAGGGGTCCAGTAAATGTTCCAGCCAGGCATTTCAGTATGGTCATCACAATTCAAGGTCTGGCATTCTACCTTGTGAACCCCAGCTCTGTCAAGTCCCCAGCCTCTAGATACTCATTCATAACACCTAAGCTCACAAAAGACCACAAGTTATTAACACATGACTTTGAAGTGGACCTATCAAACAACCAGAATACTTGCACCTGCCATTTAGGATGATGGGAAAGAAATGGAATGATAAAGCACCTGCAAAAGAGAGAGGGAGAGAGAGAGAGAAAGGAAGGAAGACTACATTCATGTAAATTTAGATTCAAGAATTCATGTAACTTATTTACTTATATGTATGAAAGAGAATACTTAGCCTTGAAGATTGTTTTATATTTAAAAGCATGTCATAAACCACAGTGCAAATGGAAGTGGTCTTTTGTGGAAATTAAAAGAAAACTTGGTATATAGAGAATCCAAGAAAGGGAAGTTAGAACATTCTGTAAACAATTTTCCCCCTTTGATTATGGGATCCAAAAAATGCCACCATACACTAAAAGACCAACTTTGTAAGGACTCGAAGCCACCAAACATAATCTTTGTCCATTGGACCAAGACAGAGATATGGAAAAATTCCCAGTCTCCAACTAAGCTATTTCAAAATTCTTTATCAGATACCATAGATTCCATCATCCTGACACGTCTTCATAAAGTACCCATTGAAATCACAGATATGGCACATATCTCCCATGATCCCCTCAAATATGGCTGCCTTGCTAGGTACATGCTATGGTTTGAATGTGTCCTCCACAGTCCAAAAGCTGGAAATCTGAAATAAAATCCAACAGTGTTGAAAATGGGACACTTCAAGGGTGAGTTGACTCCCATCATGAATGTTTTAATGTTTTTACAACAGTACATTGATTACATGGGGGAGTTCAGAGCTCTTCCTGCTCCTCTCACACATGTGTCAGCTTACCCATGTTTTCTTCCTGTCAGGGAGGAAAAAATGACTCTACAAGAAGGCCCTCAACAGTGTCAATTAGTACCTTGAATTTGTGTTTCTAATCCTCTAGAACTATTAGGAAGTAAAAGTATGTTCTTTACTGCTTACCAGATCTGTAGTATTCTATTGGAGCATCACAAAATAGACTGAGACCACATATCTCTCCACCTTGGCAACTATATCTTCATATATCTGCCTTAGGGGGCAGCTAAAAGAAATTATAGTTACAAATATCAGGAAGAATCATGTTGAATTTTTGGTCAGGAGTGGAAGTCTTTTCAGACATGCTTTTTGAGTTTCTGCTGAGAACAATAAAGAATTCCCATTAAGAACCAGTGAAGGGAGAGGTAAAATGGGAATAGGAACATGATAGCATATAAAGGATAGTTCTAAACTGGCAGAGATTTAAGCATCTCCAGGATGGTGGAAAACCATACATCTCAATTGGTTAGAGCCAAGAATGATAGACATGGCAGACAGATAAGCCTCATAAAACTCCAATAGGAAGGCCTGGGTCCCCCATTCCTCTATGAGAATTTAATGGCAGTTAAGGGTTTATGGGGGGAGAAAATGCATTTTATTTAGTGGTATAGCCACTGGTAAGTTGACTGTACTCTAATAAATAACCCCAAACCCATGGTCATGAAAGCAACCCTCATTAAACTCAGTGGGACATACAGATACACATACACACACACACACACACATACACACACAAAGTAAAAGAGGGACTACAGGACTAATTAAGAAGAATAAGGGGGCAGGCATGGTGGTGGCACATGCCTATAATCCCAGCACTCAGGAGGAAGAGGTTGGAGGATCACAGTGATGGTTTATATAGTAAATGTTGCAGGGAGGACTATCATCACAATATTTGGAACCCTTGTTATACAGAGACTTGAAAGTCCCTGAATCACCCAGGTGTTTCCTCCTCATCTTGACAGTTTCATTCCTTTTGCTGCTAACCCCCCATCTGAAAGATTTCTCTCTCCTTCATTGTATATATACAACCGTAACACAAATGCACCTCCCAAAATGCTATGATAGTACAATGAAAGTCATAAAATTTAACACTTAATCATTTCTAATCCCTTCATGATATCTATATTAATCATTCATAAGAATAAGGACATTAAAAGTTACTGCTAAAATGAAAATATAATCTAATGTATAGTAGGTATGCAATAGAAAAACAGCAAGTTAAATTACATAATGGTACTCTGGAGAAAAGTTAGGAGATTATGGAAGCATACCTCAGCCACCAGGATATTATAAGTCATTACATAATTCAGCCACCATTATAATTTGGTGATTTATATATCATGAATACCAGGGTCATATATCCTGGATCCAAATCCCAGCTCCTCTGCTTGCTAGCAGTATGATCTTAGATGAGTCACTTAACCTCTGAAAGCCTTGATGTTTTTCATCTATATCATGAATAAAAGAACTATCAATCTCATAAGGTTATTGAGAATATTAACTAAGTATAAATCATTTAGTAGAATGCCATTAAGTGTAGGCACATTACAAGTGTGGCTATTAATATCATTATAAATATCTTTATCAGATTAATTGAAGAGCATCTCCCAAAACAGAGTATGGAACA
Organism: Dipus sagitta; assembly: GCA_036346955.1. NCBI lineage: Eukaryota > Metazoa > Chordata > Mammalia > Rodentia > Dipodidae > Dipus > Dipus sagitta. Next base: position 111,873,885 of record CM070776.1, on the reverse strand, counting down.
TATATTCTGATAAAAGAAATCACTAACAAGTGGTCATATCACAGGAAGAAGTATGGAAGAGCCAAGGGCAGAAGGTGGATACGCAGAGGAGTGACAGAGGTCTAGGAGAAGTCATACAATATAAAGGACTTTTACATTTGAAGCATTTTTTTATAGTTTCATAGGTTTGCCTTTGGCAGCTTCTTGAAGTACCTGGGTACCCTAGTCTGACCTAAGTTGTACTCTAAGAAAGAAAAGAGATAACTTTGCTCTTTGGAAAGACTCCCATTTGGTTTCTCAAGTAATTAAGTTCCTGATACACAAAGGACAAAACACTGAGGGGCCCTCTGAAGCCAATTAAAGCCCAAATTGCTGGATTGCAGCAAAGATTGGCAACACAGGGAAAATCCTTCCCTTTTGGAGGCTACCACCTACCAGTCTACTAATTAGTCTTGGAAGAAAAAGAGTGTATGGTGAGGAAGCCAGGATATGCCAACCTGCAAGTGGGATGAGAAATCAGAGAGCTGAAAGGAAATAAGGTGAAACTTAGGCTGCCCTTCAGTGAGTGTTCTCTACATGTTGATTGAATTGCATATCCCAAATATCATAGGATGAGAGAAGAACTCTTCAAACCTCTGACTTTCATCCATAAAATGGAAAGACATTAATAGTCCCAATGATGTGATTTGAATGTAAAATTCCCCCTATAGGTTGATATGCTTGAACATTTGGGTTGGTGGTGCACTTTGAAAAGGTTTTGGGACCTTTAAGACGTAGAGCCTTGCTAGAGGAAGTGGGTCAGTAGGTGCATAGGTGCAGGCAATGAGATGTTGTAGTCCAGCCCCACTTCCTATTCAAACTCCTCTTCCTAACTCTAGCTACAATGCGACCAGCTGGGCTGCAATTCCTGCCACCATACCTTCCCTGTTATGATGGAAAGGAATGTATCCCCTCAAAACTGTAAACCAGGGCTGGAGAGATGGCTTAGAGTTTAAGTACTTGCCTGTGAAGCCTAAGGACCCCGGTTTGAGGCTCAATTCCCCAGGACCCACGTTGGCCAGATGCACAAGGGGGGCACACACATCTGGAGTTTGTTTGCAGTGGCTGGAGGCCCTGCCGCGTCCATTTTCTCTCTCTCTCTCTGTCTCTCTGTCTCTCTCTCTCTCACACTCACTCTTTCTCTCTTTCTGTCTCCCGCTTTCTCCCTCTGTCTGTCGCTCTCAAATAAATAAATAAATAAATAAATAAAAATAAACAAAAAAAATAAAAAAAACTGTAAACCAGAATAAACTCTTTTCTTCCTTACATTGCTTATGGTCAGGTATTTTTGTTGCAGCAATGAGAAAACAACTAATACATGCAATTTCATAAGATTTTGAGTTCTAATTAATGTTTATATGTTTAAGAAAATGAATGACAGTATTAAGAGCTTAATGCACTTTAGAAATTATTTCTTTGAGGATTGGGTAAAATTCAATGAGATGGAGCATATAGAATAGGAATAACTGCTTATATCAAATTAGGATCCAGACATATTGGGGGCATATCTGATTTAATCTTTGAACAGACGAGAAGACTATTTATATGTAGCTGTAAATGCTTCTGGAAGGGAATCATGGTAGAGGAAGGTATAGGTCACATCAGCCTTGGTCAGAGAATGGAACATAGGTGAAGGCAGATCAATAGCTTGGTCATCAATGATCCTAAGCACAGTGGAGTATTTGTTATGTGGTGTGATGGTTTGATTTTGGCGTTCCCCATAAATTTGTATTTTGAATGCTAGGTCCCCAGCTAGCGGCAATTTGGGAATCAGAGCCTCCTAGAGGTGAAGAATTGTTGGGGGTGGGCTTACAGGTATTATAGCCAGCATCCCCTAGCCAATGTTGGACAAACTCTCCTGCTATGTTGTCCACTTTATGTTGGCCAGGAGATTATGCTCACCCTCTGCTCATGCCATCATTTTCTCTTGCCATCATGGAACTTTCCCTCATGTCTGTAAGCCAAAATAAACTCTTTCCTCCCACAAACTGCTTTTGGTCGGGTATTTTTTGAAAACATTACAAAGCTAACTGCAACCGTGACATTGGTAGAAACCTGACTGTGTGTCTTCTGAACTTTTGGAACTGATTTGTGAGAGGAATGTGGAAGGATTTGAAACCTTGTCCTAAGAGATACTTTGCATTGCTGTAAATACAGCTTGCTGGACTATCCTGGTCAGAGTTGAAAGAATTGAATGCAGGAAGGACTAAGGAATGTGAGATTTTGCTTATGAGGGTGAGAAAGAACTTTGTCAGGACTGATCTAGAAGCAGTTTGTGTGAGACGCTTGCTGTTATGCACATCCTGAGAAGTTGTGCAGGGTTCTGTTGTGTAGAAATGGACTATTGTGAGCTGAGGGATATGGCACAGAAAGAAATGAAATCTTTAAGGCAAAACTGCTGCCCATTCAGCTGCAATTGTTTGAACAATTACAACCATTGAGATTGGGCCAGATGATCTGCATTGGGACAGCAGGAAGAGTTTTGAAGTAAGGAGCCTGAATGCTGAAGGAGTATTCTGTTCTTCAAAGTCTGCTTTATTCCACCCTGTATTGATAAGTTGGTAGCCTACCTGGTACTATAGAGTATAACAAATTCAAGAAAGAGACGGTCATTTCATTTGCAACATGGTTTGTTTTGTTTTTTGGCAATGGCCATGGGAAGTGTGTAGCAGGCTTATTAGATTGCTTGTGTAGAGGCCCACCCAATGGAGCCATGAAGATGAACCATGGGTTGCAGTAGAGATCCAATGGAGAAGCCAGGATTATGGGATGGCTGCCAAGGAGAGCTGTTGGCCCTAGATGAAGTTTTCAACTGTGAGTAGCCTAGCAGGAGGGGTGGAATTGGAACTCCAGAGACTCATCACTGGTTAGAATTTTTGGACTTGGAGACTTGTCACTGTTTAAAGTTGTTAAGACTTGGAACTACAAAGTTTGATTTTTACCCTGGTTTTTTTTTTTTTTAAATCTTGTATTGGTTGACTATTTCTTTGCTATGCCCAATGCCATATTTTGCAGTGTGAATATTTTGTGCCATTATTGTGGCCTTTTTCCTGACATTATGGCTCAGTTAAGAGACCTTGTAGTATGGGGATGTTTGAAAAGCACTGGGATTGATACAAAACAACGTGGACTTTTTAAGTTGGACTGAATGCACTGTATCTTATATCATGGATGATTATCAGCTTATAGAGGCCAAGGGTGGAATGTGGTGGTTTGATTTGTGTGTCCCTCTTTAAACTTATGTGTTCTGAATGGTGGAAACTTAGAATTGGATCCTCTTGGAAGCAGTATGTTGTTGGGGGAGGGCTTATGGGTATTATAGCCAGCTTCCCCTTGCTAATATTTGGCACACTCTCTTGCTGCTGTTGCCCACCTAATGTTGGCCGGGAGGTGATATCCACCTTCTGCTCATGCCATAGTTCCCTTCTACTATCTTGGAGCTCCCCCTAGAGTCTGTAAACCAAAAATAAACCATCTCCTCCCACAGGCTGCTTTTGGTTGGATGTTGTCTGACAGCATCACAAACCTGACAGCAACTTGTGGGGTTTGATACTCCATGCCTCATGTCTGAATATAAAGAACTAGGATAGGCAAGGATATGAAAGATATCACTAAAACTTCAAGTGATAAAATGATACTAAACTGAAAGCCTTCGTGAGTTAAGTGGAGACTAATATTAAAAGGAAGAGAAGTGCTGGAGAGATGTCTCAACAGTTAAGGTGCTTGCCTTCTAATCCACATGACCTGGGTTCAATTCTCCAGTGCCCATGTAGAGCCAGAGGCACAAAGTGGCAATGCATCTAGAGTCCATTTGCAGTGGCTAGGGGCTCTGGAGTGCCCATTCTCTCTATCTGTGTCTCTTATCCACCCCTCTCTCTCTCTCTGCTATCAAAGAAATAAATAATAATCTATTTTTTTTCGTTTTTTCGAGGCAGAGCCTCACTTTAGCTCAGGCTGACCTGGAATTAACTATGTAGTCTCAGGGTGGCCTTGAACTTATGGTAATCCTCCTACCTCTGCCTCCCGAGTGCTCAGATTAAAGGCATGCGCCACCACACCTGGCTAATAATCTATTTTTTAAAAAGGAAGAGGAATAATCCCTAGACCCAAAAATCCATTTCAGAAAGTTGTTTCCCACAGGGCAATAAGTTAATAATTTTTTAAAATATTTTATTCATTTTTATTTATTATTTGAAAGTTACAGACAAAGAGAGAAAGAGGGAGAGAGAGAGAGAGAGAGAGAGAGAGAGAGAATGGGCGCTCCAGGGCCTCCAGCCACTGAAAATGAACTCCAGACATGTGTGCCCCCTTCTGCATCTAGCTAACGTGGGTCCTGGGGAATCAAGCCTCGAACTGGGGTCCTTAGGCTTCACAGGCAAGCGCTTAACCACTAAGCCATCTCTCCAGCCCATAAGTTAATAATTTTGATACTATTACAAGTGTACACAAGAATTTTAGTAATTAAGGGTCTGAGGAAATTGCTTAGTGGTTTCAGCATTTGCCTGCGAAGCCTAAGGACCTGAGTTTGATTCCCCAGAACCCACGTAAGCCAGATGCACAAGGGGGCACACGTGTCCGGAGTTCGTATGCAGTGGCTAGAGGCCCTGGTGTGCCCATTTTCTCTCCCTTTCTCTCTCTCTCTCTCTCTGTCTCATCATCTCTCATAAATAAATAAATAATATTAAGAATTTAATAACTAAGTAAATGGAAAATATATAGTTAGGTACAGGTTTCTTGTGCTGAATGGAAAGTTATCGGTAAGCAAGGAGAGAGACTGGAATAATCCATGTAATAATAAATATGAAAATATCGGGCTGAAGAGATGGCTTAGTGGTTAAGCACTTGCCTGTGAAGCCTAAGGACCCCAGTTCGAGGCTTGATTCCCCAGGACCCACGTTTGCCAGATGCACAAGGGGGCACACACGTCTGGAGTTCGTTTGCAGTGGCTGGAAGCCCTAGCATGCCCATTCTCTCTCTGTCTCTCTCTCTCTCTCTCTGCCTCCTTCTCTCTGTCTGTCACTCTCAAAAAAATAAATAAAAATAAACAAACAAGGTTTCCTAAAAGACAGACAGATTTCAGTCAGAGTACTTGATGACCCACCAAAAGTTAGTGGTAAGACCCTACTGCTGAAGACACCTTATGTGGTTGACATGCAAAATAGAATGGCATGGCTGGAAGTTGGAAGACAGTCAGTCCCCAGACAGTCAGCGCGTCTAGTGCCAGAAGGTGCTACATGGGCGACTGGGGGAAGATGACCAATATCTGTCCAAGCAACTCATGGTCTAACCTACTTAGCAGCAAATAACTTGTGATGCCCACACAAGTGCAATAGTGGCACACAGCCATTGTGGGGAACCAACTGCTCCTAATTTGGCTAACTGATCTCCTCAGTGGTACAGGACCCATAGCTGGAGCTGGGAAACAAGCCAGAACCATATCCAAACATAAGCCCACTCGCCAATATCAAGCTACCATCAATCATGGGCTACAAGAGGGCCTACACCTATTAAATTCTCTATAAAAAAATAAGGGTTATCTCTTTTGTCCTGGTGCTAACTTACTCTCTGTTGGAGAATCTGCTTCTCTTTTTCAGATAGATGTAGATCCTAAGGACAGAGCCACCCCATCATAACTCAAAAGGGCCCCGGCTGAAACTAAGAAAAATTGGAGAAACAAGCAAGGGGGCTGTTTTCCTGATGAACCAGATACCAGCAGAAGGGGGAAGGAGATCAACACAGAGAAAAATCAACCCCTACCAAATCAGAGAGCCAGAGCCTCAGAGGCCCCCAACACCTCATCACTGAAGTAGACAAAAATGAACCCAACATGGCTCAGGGAAATCTTGTTGAAGAGGGGGTGGAAAGAATGTCAGAGCCACATGTTGGGTCATGATATGCAGAGACATTTATCTTACCCATAACTGTGGGCTAACTCCAAAATGCATGACCCATATACCTCAACAAGGAGAGGCAAAGGGGAGAGGGTAGGTCACGGATGAGCCTAATAATGGTACCAAACTGACTGTATTTGCTGAATACAAAACTAACTAATAAAGAAAAAAAGAATAAAAATAAAAATAAAAATAAACAAACAAACAAAAACTATGAAAATGTCTATTTAAACTGGCATTAGCATTAATATGATTCACTAACAAAAAGCACATAATGGGAAAAATATGATATAAAATAGACCAAAGGCAATTGTTTATGGTGTGAAAGCTGACAAGCGGACAGAAGATCAACTTTTTCTACTTCACCTAGGAATGGAGAATGTGACTGTACACCAGACTTCTCAAATTTTTTGCCTCTTTGTACACGCCTGCAAAGTAACATAAAAGCACCCTCAGTACTGATTTGGGATGTTCTGTGTTTTGCATATGGTTTAAGTAACTACTTCCCCCACCCCACCCCACCAAAGGCCCATCAGTCCCTAGTGTGGTCAAAGTAACAGGCAGAGGTAGTAGAACCTATAAAATTTAAAGCCATAAAATGGTTAATTCATCAAGGACATCACTTTTGGAAGAGAGTAATACTGGTTTCATGAACTGAGGTAGTTATCAAAGGAGTGAGTATTATAAAAGAGCAAGAGTCCCTTTCCTGCCCTATGGCTTTCTGTCTTACTATATGACTGCTCCATGTCACACATGCCCCTGTCATGATATCGTGTACTATATGAGGCTCTCACCAGCATAAATCAGAAGCTGGAACCATCCTCTTGCATCTTCAAAACTATAAGTTAGCCCCATTTTTTTTTATAAATTACCAAGGCTCAAGTATGTTGCTATAGCAATAAAAATATACTAATATAGGAATTTATAAATAATATTTAGAAAGTTGGCAAATCACAAACACAGAATCCATTAATAATTAGTAACATCTATATGAGAGTATTGCCCACTGTTTAAAATAAATATCTAAGGGTGCATTATGACAAAAAATGATTGAATAAATAAATAAATGGAAAATAAGAAAATAAATTCTCATGAAGAAGATTCAAAATTTATGTAGATATTATACCCTCAAGATATTCACTGTTCCTTAAACATGAGCTGTGCATTGTAACTTCTTTCCAAGAGAGTATCATACCATAAGATAGTTGCTTTTAATTTTATGTATTTATTTGCGATCAGAGAGAGAGAAAGATAGAAGAGATAGATAGAGAGAGAGAGTGAGACAGAGAGAGAAAGATTGAGAGAGAGAATAGGCATGCCAGGGCTTCTAGCCACTGCAAATGAACTCCAGATGCATGTGCCCCTTGTGCATCTGGCTTACATGGGTCCTGGGGAGTCGAACCTGGGTCCTTTGGCTTTGCAGACAAACACCTTAACCACTAAACCATTTCTCCTGCCCATAATAAGATAGTTTTTAATTTGTAATTTTACAGTAGAGAAATCATGTTTTATTTATTGTTGCACAGAAAATTGATAATCTCAACCAACAACTTTTCAATGGTAAGTCATAGTGACACCAAAATGTACCCTTGACAATATTTGATGATAATTTTACTTAGTGTTCTCACATGAAACCAAGATCTAACCATGAAAAAATGGACAAATCCCAGTCAATAGGCAGTCTACAAAAGTGCCTTACCAATATTACCCAAAACTATCAGGGACATTAAAAACAAGCAAAATTCTTAGAAATTTGCACAGCCATGAGGAAGGCAAAATATGCGCATTAAATGCAATATGATATCTTTACCATAAGGATAAGATCCTTAAACAGAAAAGGGACATTATGGAAAACATGAAATTTGAATAAAGGATCAACTTTGGTTAATAGTAGTATATTAACACAGATTCATTAGTTGTTACTGATGTATTATAATAATGTAAGACAAAAACAATGGAGGAAACTGCACAAGAGGTATATACTTATTCCATAAAGACAATCTCAACTTTTCACAACATCTACAAAGATTACTATTGTGAAGTGGAAAGAAAATTTTTTAAATGATGCAAAGTTAGTAATAGTCCTCCAAGACAATAAAATCTGATACAAATGAATGAGCCAAATATTTCCTACATTGAGACCAATTAATCATGTGTTCTGGTGCCATGAACACACCTGGGCTTTGTTGTCAGTTCTCAGCAAAAGAGCATCCAAGTCAGTAGGGGATAGTAGAGACTAGTAGAGTGGTGGAAGAATCCAAGAGGCAACGCTTAAATGGGAGTGAGTAGTCCCTGGTGAATATCTAGTAAATGTCCGACAAAGCATCAGAAGCATATAGTAAGCAAACTTGTTCATGATAACATAGAAGAAACACATGAGGGAATTCCAAATAATTTTAGAAATATACTAGGAGACTGGATTTAGGAGACTGGAATTATCTAAGCAGCAGGTGAAGCAAGAACAAGTGGTACTATTGTATTATTAGTATTGTATATATTAGTATATATTAGTATATTATATATTGCATATATTAGCTCAGAGATAAGGAATCTTACAAGTCACCTGTTCAGTGTGTAATCCACCATGGATCTTTCAAAAGTTTGCTTGCTTGTTAGTATGCTGGGTATAGTCCAGTTCAGAAGAGCCAGCTATAGAAATTTCAGAAATTTTATGAGTCATTTGTTAAACACAACTATTATTGAAATTAATTAATGGGGCTAGTGGTTAATGGTGCTTACTTGCAAAATATGTCAGTCCAGGTTTGATTTTCCAGGACCCACGTAAAGCTAGATGCACAAAGTGCTGCATACATCTGGAGTGCATTTGCAGAGGCAAGAGGCCTTGGTGTGCCCAATCTCTCTCTCTCTCTCTCTCTCTCTCATAAATAACTAAAATAAATTAATTTATGCATAATTATCAAATTATGTTTAAATGAAAGGTGATACTCAAAACATTTTTTTAATTCTTGAACTACACTTAATTTTCATTTATGCCCTTGAAGTTGTGTCTATATTATCTACATGGTGAAAATAACTCCAGAGTTGTCATAGTGGTATGCTGCTGCACATGCTTCTGAGTTCTAGCTTCCTGACATTACAACTGCAGCTTGACATCAGCAATGGTGAAGAGTATTTAAAAGAAGGGAATTGGAAAATGCTAAAAATCAGTATGTTATATGCTGTTTTCTTCAAAGCCTAGAGTTAGAAAACAGACAAAGTGCTAATAATGTAGATTAAATTTGAAATTGTTTTATCTGTAGCCATCACATTGTAACTAACATGAAATTAAAGTTAAAAGTTTTGCCAGTCTTTAAAAATTCTTACCTGATTTAGAAAAGTAATTGTTCACATCACTGATGGACAAGTAAAGTTCTGAAATGTATCTTTCTGCTTTACTCTCATTCCTTAGTTAACATAAATTAAAATGCTCACCATATTTATGGTGGCACTACATTCATTTATCAATTAATCACAACTACATTTTGGCTACATATACAAGCATTTGGCAAAAACTCAACACACTTTAGAAGAATATAATGTATCTAATGTTTGGGATGTTAAAAAAGGAATAATGTATACATCTTTAAATTTTATGTGCTAATCATCTTTTATAAACTAGAATATGGAAATAAACACACACACACGCGCGCGCTTTTTTTTTTCTGGTGTGTCAGGTGTTTGACTTTTGTGACTTCAGAAACACATATATCAGTAGTTCCTAGAAACCTAGTTCATTGTTTAGGATTTTCTAAGTTTCTGCAAGTGAGGTTTGTTGAACTCCAGCCAGAGAAAGGTGAGAGTATGTGAAACAGCTGGACTGGGGCCGCAGAGTGAGCATGACACATGTGGGAAAATGGAAAGAATGAGGACCAAACCTCACACATGCTAAGCAGCTCTAGCCAAACAGCTCCAGCTGTCTCTCTGCTTCCCCCAACTGGACCAACTGCAAACAAGCACAGCTCTATTCATTCATCTTTGTCCTTCTAAGCTATAGTAAAGACACTTAATTTGCATAGGCTCCTGTTGACAGCAAAATTAGTATTTCAAGTGGGGTAGGGGAGCTTTCTAGTACAACATAAGGACATGAAAAAAGATGAAATACAAGAAAGGAATAATGTACTTGTATATATTTTGATGCCACTACTCCCTGTTCGCATTACCACAGCTAATGAAAAGAGAACTTTGCCTATTACAAGAGATGTCTCATGGGGCCTACTGTAATCACAGCTAAAGATTTTCCTTTAGAGAGCCTCTTGTCAAATCTCAGAGTATGACAAAACCATAAAACTATAGTCATTCTTGGTTCTCTTTTCCTAATTATTACAAAAAGAGACAGCTAATACCCATTCTTGACACAACTTTGTTCCATAGTGTATGTGTGACTAATAAAAATATTTTAAGCTTTTGCTGTTTTTTAGTATATAAAAGCAAATTTTTAGCTTACTGTTAATATTTTACCTGTTACATATGTATTATAATGAGATAGAAAAACAATCAGGGTCAAGACCAAAGTTCAAAGCAATAGGATGCTGTAACCAACACAAAGTGATAAAAGGAGCCAACTAAACCCATCTCTTCCCAGCACTACATTTAGGAACCTCAAGCCAATAACTTAGATTAGCTTTGATCAATGTATTCACACCACAGAAATAGCCAAAATACATAAAGTCCTACCAATAATTCACCTGCTGCTCCAAATTACTAAGCTAGACTAAAATTGCAATTTCTAAGAAATGGAGGAATTAAATGACCAACTTGAACCACATGTATTTCTTTGGTCCCTCTACTGTTCCCAGAATCACTCAAAAGCTCTCTCAGCAGGGCACATAGTACTCAGCAAAGCTCTCTCTGCCCTTGTCTCTCTTCCTCAGTTGACAGATTCTAAAACCACCCTGGAAACAAGCTGATAATGCTGCATCATAGTCAGCACCTGTTGCTAAGCACCACATTCACCAAACAAGCCCAGCTCTGTGCATTTATTGTTGTCTCCTTTGTAGAAAGGCTTTTCAACTACAACCATCTTGATGGCCCACCATGTGCCAGTGGCATGTAAATGTATTTATTCAGAGAGATCTATGGGCAAATAAGAAAGAGGCCTTGCCCTCAAAGTTTTTATAAGTAAACAAAGATGATAGACACATGTTACTTCCCTGCAGGCTTGTTCCCAGTGAATTAATTCTTCTAGCTAGGGTCTTCCTCTAAAACTTTCCAGAATCACCCCAAATAGTGGTACCATCTAAGGATCAAGCATGTAACACACAAGCCTGTTCTTATTCACACCAAGCCTGTGAAAGCCCCAGTCCCTTCCTCTTTTGTTCATTCTCTGCTTCCTGTTCGCAATGAGGTGAAAAAATTATTTCAGCATGTGCTTCTATCTCCACAATGTTCTGAAAAGTTCTTGGGGCAAAGCAAACATAAAGTAAACCCTCTGAAATTGTAAGTCAAAAGAAATGCTTCCTTCTTTGCATTATTTCTATCTTGGATTCTCTTACAGTGATGGGAATGCTAACTAATGTATAGACAAAATTAAAGTCCAGGTTCAGTCAAAGCAGAGGCATAGCAATATGCAAGTGTCTGGCAGCTGAAAAGATTAAAGCCAAGAGGAGTCATAATAAAAATTACTAGTTCATGTTTACTGAGCATTTGACCAGATTCTGCAATAAGCCCTTTTCATGAGCCACTTCATTTAATTTTCACAACCAAATAAGCATCATCCTTCCCACTTTATAATATAAGAAAAACTAAAGCAAAGGTATAAACTCATCCAAAATAATGCAGCCAGTTATATGTTTGGATGAGTATGCTAGAGTCTAAATATGTCCCTCCAAGTTCATGTGTTGCAACCTAATCTTCAAGATGATAGCATCAAGACATAGACCTTTCACAAAGCAATTAAGTCTTAAAGGTGGATCCATAGTGTTGGAATTAGTGTGCTTATAATAGAACTTGAGAGATTTTGTAAACGCTTTCTTTACTATGTGGGAATTCAGAAACAGAAGGCACCATCTATGCTCTAGTAATTAGGATCTCATCTAAGACCAAATCCACACTTACATTGGTCTTGGGATTCTTGACTTCTACAATTGTGACAACTGGTTGTTCTTTATAAGTTATCCAGCTTGTGGTATTGTATGGTAGCAGCCTCAGTAGGCATATGGATATGTTCCAGATCTTCCTGATTCCACAACACAAGGCAGTGTTCAGAGTTATAAGGATGCCCGCTCATCAGGGTACACATTTAGAGTTATTAACAGTATTCTTTCCTTCTTTCTTTGAGCATGGCCCAAGCACTATTGTATAGTAGTAAAGAAAACAGATAAAAGTCCCTCCCTTCTTGGGGGTTACATTATAAAGGAAGGTAAATTCTCCTGGGGAGTAATCTGAATTCACTGTGAGAAGTTTAATAAATGTTTAGAGTAGAAAGTAATAAAGAAAATCTGATTAAAGACTACTGGGTATAACCTTGTAGTATGACAATGTTAAATTTAGAAAATTGATGAAAAATAAAGGGAGACTGCATGCCAGAGAAATTCTGGGGCACCTGCCCAAACCAATGAAGTGACAATGATGCTTGATTGGAGGAGAGTGAAGAGTGACAGTGAAGTAAATAAAGTATTATTCTGATAGTCTCAATGTAGAGTGGGGTTATGTATAAAGGGGTCCAACATCAGAACTAGGTTCAGAAATAGACCCAGGGTCCTGCCTCCTTAGAAACTAAAAAGAAAAATTAAGACAAATGTGAAATTGTTGTGTTAGGAAACTCCTTACTTGAATTTTTCTAACTGCATTGGAAATTAAGACCAGTTTCAGGCAAGGAAGGAAAGTTTCATTATTACTTATATAATCTCAAGTAGCATCATTCTGACAAGCTAAAATAAAAGAGAATATTTTTCAGTACTACAATCTTCAGTTAAATTCTGAAAAGCATCTTGGTTTGCATTCATATGTTCACAAAGGTCATTCTTCAGTTCTAATGATCTGAATGCTAAGTTGCAGGGATATAGAAAAGAGAGGAAGCTGCTCTGCCTACATAGAGAGGAAGGAATTCATCATTCTTGGGGAAAAATAAGAGGCAGAAATGTCTAAATAAGATGGGGGGACACGCTGAGGGTAAGATGGAGCAAGCCTGTATGGAAAGTAATGTGAACCTCCCCACAATAATAAGGAGTCTACTGAGCTCATAGATGAATTTAAAGAAGAGTTATGGCAAGGAAACAAGAGAGAAAAGTTGCATCTAGTAATGTATACTGAATATACAAGTGTAGAGTAGAGATAACATGAATGAATGGAAGTATATGAGGCTCTTCTGAAATTAACCAAAATTTTTGAGAGAATTTGAATTTATGCAGTCCATGATGAAATTTCACATCTTCAATAACAAGGGTTCAAAAATTCCAAGATGACTTAAGATATACAAATATAATGAACTGAGGGGATTGCTCAGTAGACAAACTACTGGCCAATCAAGCATGTATCCTTAGTTCCAACCCCCCAAACTAACATAAAAGTTGGGCACTGTGTGGCAGGAATCTGCAATCTTCCTGAAGCTTGTAGCCAGCTAGCCTGATGAAAGCAGTGGTGAACAACAACAGACTCTGCATCAAGCAAGGTGGAAGGTGAAGGGTGACCCATGAAGTTGTCCTCTGGCCTTCACATGTGTGCTGTTGCATGTGTGCAATTGTACTCACACACATGAATACCTCCACAAGCACACACACACACCCAAAATTACACAAGACATAAGGGAAATAAAAACAATGTTTCTTCAGGCTACAATGAAGAAACTACAGAATGTACTCCATCAAGAAGCAGAAAGCTGAATTAAAGCTCTACTTCTATTAATCAACAACTACAAATTCAGAAATAGACAAGAAGTCATACCAGCAAGGGAATAAGCAGTTAGGATAAATAAAATATTAAGAATTTAAGAAAACCAAAGCTTACTAAGACAGTACTGTTTCCATGGGTGTCTGTTTTCTTTGGGAAGCATGGGACTCATGGTCTCACTCTAAAGGTAAAGGTAGGTCAATTGGTTCCAAATAGATAATGGAAATCAACTCTACAGTAGTGTTTTGATGGGAATGTAGAGAGGGAGATGAGACTGCAGACAGATTCCACTCAGTGAGACAAATATTATTACAAACTGGACTATCAAAAACCAAATTTTATTATCCTAGCATATGTATTAGCTGCCTTACTTGTTGCTGGCACAAAATGAATGATATAACTGTTAGGTCAGAACAAAATGGAGTCACCGAGGACAGCAGTACAGTGACAGGGACATAAGGAAGTGGGCCATCCACATTCCTCAAGGAACCACCCAGCCATTATCCCTTCCTTGCCTAACAATGTCTCAGGTCTAGGTTTCCTGCCCTCTTATCTCCCAGGTCACCTGATCACTGTTCTGGTCTCACGCCCTAGCTATTTGAAATGGCTAATGTAAAGAACAGCGGAGTTCTTTTTCCTTCCTCACCTTCCCCCAGCTGAAGAGCTCTATAAAGCCCACAACTGAATAACTCTATATCATCCACTATCTGTAATCTCAAAGTTGACTGTGATGCTCTCTTGAGAGTCAGTCCTGGCAGCTTGTGCTTTTTCTGAATAAAAGCTTCCATCTTTGCCTCAGAGTGGTCTCCATGGTCTTGGTTACTCCCAAACCTTACAATAACCAACTTCAAGGGGGAATTATATAGTTTGGCTCACTGGTTCAAAGATTTCTGTCCACAGGGCTTGACTCCATTGATTCCAGGCCTTTTAATGACAGTAGAAATATGTAGCAGAGGCTACTCTCCTCAGAGAAGACAGGAAACAGAAAGAAATAACACTTCCATCTAATGGCTTTCTCCTTTCCCCTGTTATATTCCATGTAAGCCTCCAGCATGTGGGAATGGTACCACTAATGTTCCAAGGTACAGGTCTTCCCACCTAATCCTCTTTGGGATGTCATCACAGACACACCCAGACTGTCATTTACTAATCTTCTAGAAGCTTGTAAATCAAGTAAAATTGATGAACAAGATTAACCATCATGACCTGGAGAGATGACTTAGCAGTTAAGGCACTTGCTTGCAAAGCCTAAGAACCCAGGTTCAGTTTCCCAGTACTCATGTAAGAGGAATGCACAAAGTGGCACATGTGTCTAGAGTTCATTTTCTGTGCCTACAGGCCTTGGCATGCATGTTCTTTCTCTCTCTCTCTCTGTCTCTCTCTTAAATAAATAAATAAGATTAACCATCACATCATCTTAAAAAGACACAATCTAACAATGACTTCATGACCCATTAAAAGACATGAAGAGCATCTAGAGATATGGTCCCAAGAAAGGACCCATACATGAAAAGGTATCAGGTTTCAATACTTATCAAATCAAATCTGTTCTTTACTGATATTAAATTTGTCTCACAGAATGACTTTTAAAATTATCCTAAACTTACTTCCCACCATTTGAAAATTGGAACCATCCTATTTTAAGTTAAACCTAGTTACCTGCTTCTCTTGAGGAATCAGAAGATTTAACAAGATTTGGCCCATGTTCCCAAGTGGCAGAAGGAAGCTGGGATTGATGAGAAATGTATTCTGTCTCCATGGATTCTCCATTATCCCTGAATATTTCATACCCACTTGTTTTCCCTCGTTCATATTACCTGGTAGAATCTTGGAGGTGTTTATAATTCCTGTCTGGAGTACTAAAGTTCATACTACTTTACTGAAGAAAAAATGAATATATCCCATCTGTTCACTCACATACTCAAAAGGTGGTTTGATGGCTTTATTCCAGAACATAATATTGTGTCTTGGTAAGACTGATTTTTTTCCAGGCTGTGCAAAGGAACATGCTTCCCCTCACTGTGCATTTCCTTCTCCATTCACTATATGGTCAGCATGATGTCTTCTATTTGGTTTCAGCATTTGTTTGTGAAGAAGGACAGTGTGACCTCTCAGGCTGGAGGACCCTTTGAGTGAAGAAAGCCGTTAGCAAATCAATCCTAAAGTGATTTATTTTCAAGCAGTAGATAGCAAGGAGGCAGTGTATATTTATCATTTGGACAAGGCCTTAATAAAGATAAATTCAGAGTTTGAGTTCCTCTAAGAAAGTGCCTTTAACTTCCGACATATGCCAAAATGTTCTTCACAGCTAATTAGGTGGTATTCACATATGCCTTGCAAGTGGGTTATAGTTAGGCAGTTGGATAGGAATGTTTTCTGCATTTAGATATGTCATTGATGGCCTAAAAAATCAAGGACTTTTGAGACTAAAGAGTAATGTCAAGAATTAAATTCAAGACGATTCTCAAAGGCAGTAATTAATGCATGTTCATTTAAAAATAAGTCTATGGCAATGTTTTATTTAGCTGCATTATAGAGAGAAAATGAACAGAATGCCATTTTTACCATCATGTGATTAATAAAATCACTATTTCAAAGGATGAAGACATGGCTTAGCAGTTAAGATGTTTGCTTGCAAAGCCAAAGGCTCCAGGCTCATTTCCCCAGGATCCGCATAAGCCTGATGCACAAGGCAGCACATGCATCTGGAGTTCGTTTGCAGTGGCTGTATACCCTGGCATGCCCATTCTCTCTCTCCCTCTCTCTGCCTCTTTCTCTCTATCAAATAAATAAATAAACAAATATTTAAAAGTCATTATTTCTGAACTCTATTTTTATTGTATCTGCTTTCACAGAGAGAGGGAGAGAGAGAGAGAACAATACTTGAATTGACTCCTTTATCCAAATGATGTCAGAAAACATCTTGAAAGTCAGAAACTAACCCAAAATAAGGCAAGCAAGGCACCTAGGACACACAAATTAAGAAGGTACTCACACTCAGGGCCAATATGAGAGAGTGAGTATTGCCTTAAACTTTGCTCCATTGTGGCCCGGATTGCCTCACCCTAGTTCTAGCACTGTTTAGAATGTCCCTGCTCCTGAACTAAAATGTGTAAGATTTTACTGACAGAGAACAGAACAAAAAATGTATAATACTTATAAAACCACATATACTCATAGCCAGTGGACCTATTACTTCCCATTTCTGTGACCACCACCTGACAAGAAACAATTTAAAGGAGGAAAGGGCTTATTCTGGTTTACCATTTCAAAGGGATACTTTCCATCATGGTGGGGAAGGTATAGCAGCAGGATTGGGAGGTCAGATAGTCACATTGCATCCACAGTTAGAAAGCAGAGAGCAATTAGGGAATTGGTCTGGGCTATAAATCTCCAAGTCCAAACTCCACTGACCCATTTCCTCTAGCAATGCTCCATCTTCTAAAATGTTCCACCACCTTCCCAAACAATGCCACCAGCAAGGGATCAAGTATTCAAACACAAGAGATGAACCTATGGGGCACATTTTACACTCAAACCACAAGAGGCAATAACTACTTATCAGAACACACTGTGCTCACAGTATTATACAACATTATATATAGTCACTATAAGAAAAGACAGGGGTCAGTATAAGTTAATAATGAATATCTAAAGTCTTTCTTCATAGAGAATCCAGAAGGAAATCCTCATCTCATTCCAAGACAAATTCCAAGTAGAAAATAGCTATAGTTAGGAGTTTCAACATACAGGTAGGAGTGAGGAAGGGCACTTCAGGTGTATTTACTTTGCTCCATGTGACTAGGATAGATTACAAAGTAACTTCTCTTTTATACCCTAGTCCACTTTATCTCTTCCCTTTCCCCACTCCAAGTCCTAAGACCCAGAGCATGACTACATATTCAGAACTGAGAAAAGAACAGGGTAAAATGATGTCAAACTGAAAGGAATTATTATCACCTAGTTTTAATTGGTACTGAATCTGAGACTTTCCCAGTGGAAGATCATTGAGTGCTTCCAGGTGGAAGAAAAAGCGATTTCTTTAACAAAATTGATCAAATTGGCACATGAAGTGTTGTGGGGATAAAAATCACTCTTGTGAAACTGAGAGCCTCTCTAGAAACGAATTCTGAACATAGAGATTCACATTTATTTGGTAGGGTCACAGCTCAGGGAGAGGAAAGTCCTGGATAATGAGTGGTTTCCATTTGCTGAATTTCACTTAGCTCAGCTCTTGGCCAGGTTCTGAGTCTGACTAGATTGTGTGAGAGTGAGGTTTTCAGTAGCTCACATTCAAACAAGTAATTATCCTAAGCATAGTTCAGAATCTAGCATAAGTTATGCTGCCCTTCTGAAGTTTATGCTCAACTCAGAATTAGTTGAATCCATTCATCAATTATTCAAATAGTTGTTAATTACCACTAAGTGTATGAGGCTTGATTCTTGGTACTGGAGGCAAACAGGGTGAAAGAGACAGATGCCAAAGAGATTCGGAGATCAATATGGAAGCTTCCTTGTAAAGAGGTTAAGGTGTGAATATTAATACTCAATATGTGGTAATAAAAAACACATCATAAAAAAGAGTAGTAAACAGCTTAATACAAAATATATTTTGTTGATGAATACCTGCCTATCACCTGAGAGCTTACTATAGACTCTTAGGCCCTAGCCTTGATCAACTGATCTGGGCTCCTAAGTTTTAAAAGATCCTTAGGATATTCATATATTCCAAAAAAATTGAGAAGCCTTGGTACTAGTATAATTAAGAGAAAGAAGATATTCTTTCAGCTGAGTGACCAGGAAAAGCCTGAAGAAAGAAGATGGCATCTGACACAGATATCAGTGTAGCAGAGATGTCTAACCAGTCACCAAAATCTGACCACTGTTTCCTCTACATATGTGTCTAGATGGAATTCTCTCACCTGCCTTGCAATTTTTCAATCATGGGACTAATTATGAGTGAATATGAGCAAAAGCAGCATGTGCCACTTCCAAGAGAATGGACATGTCTTCTTAACTCCTCCTTTTTTCTCTAGTTGCAGCCATGGATGAAGTGGCACAAGCTGGACTGCTCAGATGAAGACTACATCCTCAGGAACAGCAAGAATATGCTCATTTGACAATATTGGTAAGGAGCCTAAATTCCTGAATAGTCATGCGAATTAGAGCCATTGACATTTTGAAACACTCAAGATAAAGCTATTGCATGAGAGATAAATGGTCATACATTAAAGCCACTGTATGGTCTCTTTTTACCCCAATTAGCCAAACAAATGCAAATCCATAAAATGAAATACAGTGAGAGGATGAGAAAGATAGGACTTGTTGAAAGAGAAGCATGTATATTGAGCACTGAAAGAATCATAATGATGTGTCTGGCTAAAACATAATGTATATAAATTTACAGTATTAAATCATAGTGGGAATGTAAGATAAAAACTCAGATTATGACTGATCTTGCCTTTCAGGCCAGTAGTGAACTGAGAGCCACTAACAAGAGAATAACACAATGCTTAGTAAGGAATATTTTGGTAATAATAGAGGGTGAAAAGAAAGGTAGAAATTCCATTTGGGCTTTTATAACAAAGAAGGCTGAATATCAATGAGAGAGGCAGATGGGGGCTCATGCCTATAATCCCAACATTTAGCAGGCTGAGGCAGGAGTACTGCAGCAAATTTGAAGCAACCCTTGGCTACAGAAGGAGGCATTATCTCAAAAAAAAAAAGTAACACCAACCTCAGTGGGGGTGATTTTAGTAGGAATAAAGCAATGAAAGTACTCATAGTCTCAATTTGAGTATCTGTCCCAAAATATCTAATTAGGAGATTAAGCTGTCAGAAACAAAGCTAAAGAACAAACCCCTAGTATAAAGGAAAATTAATCACACCACAGAACCACAGTAAATTACCATGTACACTTGGGTAAAACTTTAAAAAATATGAAGAGATGAAAGGTTTCATAACCAGGAAAAGCCTTTAATGAAAATATACTCTAACATGCTTATCTTTATTAGCATTCCTAGAAGTTACACTAAAGATAGAGTTTTGCAAATGAAATAGCAACCTTCCCAATGAGTTCCTCTCACTTCTGAGCTGCATTCCTGTTGACTAATTATCTATAGTAAACATCTGACCTTGGTTGTTTTGCCCCAGACTATATTATACCCCCAAAGGCAGTACACTATACTAATTTTTTTATTTTAAAGTACTATCATAATTTTGCTTTTCAGACTATTTAGGTTCTTATATATTGTGCCTATATATAGGGTCTGCTTTAAAGTACATCTCATTCATAGTAGAAAATAAATAAGATTCTTGATATACTTCAAGCCAGTGACTGGTTAGAATTCCAATATTATAATGAGATCCAACTGAAGCACTCCTGAGGGTGTGAGCACACAAATATTGAACTTGAAAATTACAAGCTCCAAGAGTGTAGAGAGTGCACTAAAGAAGTTGATTGAAATCAATTACCCTCCTGAAAATTGGGAGGTGTTCAGAGAACAATTAGAAAGAGTCCAATCCATATTCATTAATACAGAGTGTGTCCCCAAATGACAGAGAGATATCTGCTGTGATTAACAAAGTTTAAAAAAAGGATAGCCTCATAAAAGAGACAGGCATGGGAAAAGCTTATAGAACTTAATAGGGAGTAATATTCTTAATTTATATCGGAAAGAAGCTACAATCTAATTCTCGGTGAAATATATTTATTAACATATTTATATGCCACATAATGACATTTTCATCAATGAAAGACCACCCATACAATGGTATATACCATATATCCAAGGTTGTAGTAGTCTAGAGAGCAAGGTTTGTATAAGTATATTCTATGAGGCTTGTACAATGATGAAATTACCTAATGATGCATGTCTCAGAGCATATGTCAATCATTAAGCAACACAGCGGATCAGAAGTGAGAGGATTCTATTCCACTGTGAACATAGACAGGAAGCACAGAAACCTTATTTGCTCTAGCTCATGGACTATTTGTTAACTTGATAGGTGTTGTACTCCCCCAAGACTACTATAGCAAAATACCATAGAGTGATTTTCTAATAAGCAATAAAAACTAATTCCTCACAGTTCTGGAGGCTGGGTAGTTCAACATCAGTGTGCCATCAGATACATTGTCTAGTAAGAGCCCATTTCCTAGTTACTAGATAGCAAGTGTCCTTGTATGGAAGAGGTAATTCAACTTTCTGAGATCTCCTTAATGAGGTCATCAATCGCATTTAGTTAGTTATTTAGTTGTTAATTAACTAGTTACTTTACCTGATAGTGCCAGGCATCAAACCCACGATCTTGTGCATGCCAGACAAGCATTCTCCAACTTAGCTATATCCTCAACCCTAATAATCCCATTCATGACAGCTCCCTCCTCATGAACTAATCACACTCCATGGGCCCCTTTCCTTATACATTCACTTGTGGGGGGAGGTATTAATTTAACAAATAATGGGAGGGATTCAGATGAGGACATTCAGTCCATAATAATATTCCACATAGTAGATTCCACCCTAAACATAAGTAGAGGAGGAAGTTTGCTGCCTTTGAAGAAGCCTCTACCTAGAAACACTCCCTTGTTAGGCTGGCATCATCCAGCCTTAGAATTCACTTCAGGCTTTTAGACATGATACCCAGTTCTAATCAATGGCATAGCATTTACTTGGTATGAATCCAAGAGTAAATCATCAACTACCATGCAAAATAAACCAATAAAATTGTTTAAATGTGCAAAGGCATTATTACACACTGTATGTGTAAAGGACTCTCACAGTTGTACTACTTTATTGAAGAAAAGTTTACTATGTGTCAGGTACTATGTTAAGCACTTAATATTCATCCATGACTCAGCCTTCACAACTGCTCTGTGGAAATGGGTTATTTTACTGCTATTACTGATTTATTATAGTACAAGTGAAGAAAGTGAGCCTTAGATAATTTAATATGTCCAAGATCATACAGCTGGTAAATGGCAGAGCCAGATGTGATGTCAAACTTTTTGATTCCAGAGCCTTTGTTTGAAACTATTGGATTCTAATAATTTACAACCTTAATTTTAACAGTTGGGGAGCATTTTACTTCCTATAAGCTATTATTCCTCTTGTCAACTCCTTCTACACAGGTTATTGCAATCACTTATCAAAATCCCCTCACTTAATCAATACCACAGTCTTATGATATTGGAAAATCATCCTAGTTTCATGGAGGAGAGAACAGATTCATGGGCACTAACTCAACCAAAGTTAAATAGCTAGTGAGTGTCAAATGTTCTTCACAGTATGCTGAGGTCAATTGCAATGGCTAATTGCCAATGTCAACTTCATAGGATTTAGAATCACCATGGAAACATATTTTAACATGTCTATGAGGGATTGTGTAGACCAGGTTATATGTGGGTAGCACTATCCTATGGACTGGGGTCTTGGACTGAATTAAGAGGAGAAATGTAGTTCGGTGCCAGAAAATATTTCTTTCCACTTTCTGACTGTGGATGCATTGTGAAGGCTGCTTCCTACTCCTGCTGCCATGCCTTCCCCACTATGATGGCCTGTCACCCCTTAAACTATAAGCTGAAATCAACCCTTTCTCAAGTTTCATTTGTTAGGCATTTGTAACAGCAATGAAAAAAGTAACTAAGACACTACCTTAGCAGTATCATTTTCTAGGTACATGGACATCAGGAAATGCTCACTTTGGCACGTGACATGAGAATTCTATTCTCTGAAATTATGTATTTTGGATCTGGTTAAATTCATATGGATTTAGAACTAAGTTCTAAGGTGTCAGAGTACAAAACAAGTATAAATATTAGGTCCCAGGCTAAGATCTGTTCAAAGGAAATGATGAGGTCTCTGAGAATCCAAACACATTCACCAGTGATAGTCATCCTTAAAGCAAGCTGGAAGTTCTTGGCCACCATAATAGACTGTATCTTATAATCCTCTCATTAGTAAATGTATATCCCAGTATTATTCATCAATGTACTAAGCACAGGTTACAAACACATTTGCCTGTAACTTTTGAGAATACAGAATTCAACACCAGTCAATGAATAAAGATCAGAATTAGGTAACCTCTGTTCAGAAGGTTTCAAGGCAACCCTGAATCTCAAGCCATATCACCCAACCCATCCTCCCCTGAAAGGAAAGTGAAATGCACACACAAGACTAAAAAATAGGAGAATTTTGCTTGGGGCATGCCTTCATTTCCCTTCTGGTCCTCTGCTTTCTAGATGCTCAGTGTACTTGTGCTGCCTCCCATTCCTGAACATTGTCTATTGTTGTTCTCCCTGCAGTATCCCATGACTCTCACCTACTCCCTTAGCTGTTTATGTGATGTCTTTCTGTAGGATATCCCATGGGATTGCAATGGGCTCAGAGAAATGAATTCCTACTAATTTGTAAGGGCTGACAATGAGTGTTGCAATTCAGCCCCACATCCATCCCACCCTAGATAGGAGGAGGTAACATAGTGCAGTCAATAAACCAATGTTTATTGACCAACATATAAAAATCTACCAGATTTAAAGTAATGCCAGCAGTATCTACAAGGTCTCTACAGTTTGTCTGTATAATTTATTCTCTTTGGTCATCAGGTTCTTAACTGTGAGCAGAAAATGTTACCCATTTGTGGGTTACCAGTACTTTACTACATGCCCCCATATGTCTCTGACTACCCAAAAATGAAGAGGAATTGTGATATATTTGTATTTTTCTTATAAAATAGAACTGGCTTTTCAGATCATGATTCTGTGGAGAGGAGAGAGGGACATCTTAATTGAATTTGACTCTATGGCTTGAGGAATGAAGGGAAAGAGAATATTAGAAACATTTTTACAGTATTTTAACTTAAGGTCCAATATTAGAGAATCCTAAATGCCAAAATAAGTGAATTTGGCACTTAATCCTCTAGTACCATGGGAATTATGTCAGCTTTTTGAGCAAAGAAATAACAAATATGATTTTGTAATAGTTACAGACTAACTTTATGTGCCAATACTTATGCCAAGAGGCTTACCTTCATTACTTCACTTAATTCATGTCACAACTGTATGAACTGGGCATTTCCACCTACAGCTTACAGAAGTTGAGGCACAGATAGAAAAATTAGATAAGCCATACTGCTATTAGGTGATAAGGAAGGAGATTTCATATCTACTGGTTTTCAAAGTCTATATTCTCTACCATGGTGCTAATCAGAGAGAGACCATGTACCTACTTAGGGCTACACTTGAGGCATATAAGGAAGAAAGCATGCTTCCATCCCATGCCAACCCTGTCCCCACTCCAAACTCTCACTGGAACATATGAAACATTTCATGTGAAAACTGATTCCTTAACTCAGTCAATCACTCTCCAATCCAATGGCTCTTAGTGTTGCCTTCAGTCACCTTCCCCTTATGATGGAACATTTCTCAGTGCCTTCCAGAAGTAGCATTTGATGAAGGTAAGACAAAAGAAATATTGATGGTCCTAAGATCTATGAAGAAATGAAAAAGGAAAGGGCAGGGTGTATGGAGGGATGGCTCAGCAGTAAAAGGCACTCTCTTGAAAAGCCTGATAGCCCAGATTCAGTTTTCTACTATCCACATAAAAAGCCAGATGCACAAAGTGGTACATCTGAAGTTCATTTGCTGTGGGAAGAGGCTTTGTAGTACCAATTCTCTCTCTCTTATCTCTCTCACCTTACAAAAATACATTACACACACATCATATACATATATGTGTGTATATATGTATGTATGTATGAAGGGGTAGATTATTAATGAGATAAAAAGGAGTCAGCATACAATGCCAGTAGAGAAGTAACATATGACATTTGTAGTATATTGTTTTGCCCAATTTAATTGGATAGTGCTAAAACAGAAGTATATGTAAAAACAAAACAAAATAAAATATAGCCAGGCTTGATTGTACACACCAAGAATACAAGCATTTATGGAAGCTAATACGGGAAGGTTCTGAGTTTCAGGACATCCTGGACTATACAGTGAGTTCCAGATAAACCTGGGCTATAAAGTGAGACTCTGACTCAATAAAGAAAGAAATAATAAGTTAAAACACCCTCATAACTTCTGGTCATGATGGGGGTCTGCCTAAAAACACTTCAACTTGCAGGGAAGGAAAGACAATATCTTTGGGGTTCACTGGAGTTTTAGAGGTTTTCAGATCCTAGTAGACAGCCAGTGGGAGAGTGGGGAGGAGAAAAGTAGGGAATCCACTGAATCCCATGCTCAAAGGTAGCCCACAAGTCCCCCAATCCCCTCAATCAGGTGTCCCAGCCAGTCTCAGATGCTGCCCCTCCATGTGTGGAGCAAGACCAGCATGCTAGTTCCCTCTTCCCTCCCTTATCAGTTTTTCCATGTGATCTGCATACCAAACGCCACCCCTCCATGCATGGACCCAGACCAGTAAGCTAGCAGTCCCCTTCCCTCATTTTCTTTAGTTTTCCTGTGCAACCACCATCCCACCTGCTGCCCCACTTGAACTTCCTGCAGGCTACTCAGACCCAAGCCAGAAAGTTATTATTCATACCTCTCTCCCCCTTCCCGACATCTCACTATAACACTGCCCATCCCCCAAGTGACACCTGACCAGCAGAAGTCACATATCCCTGCCAAACTGTGTCACAGGAACCCGCAGTCCCATCCACCCCTGTTACACAGTTGCAAAGGTCCCACTGTCCCATCCTCTCACACCTCAGCATCATAAAACCACCACATAATCCCATCCTCTCCTCTTCTGTAGCCCAACTATAACAACAGTCTACTTTGTCCCATTCCTCCCTACCCCTAGTCCCCTTGGGCCACCTGACCACTCAGTCCCATTACCCAAACCACTGACCAACAAACACCTTCAACTGGTCATTAGGCCCCCACCTCATGGGCTCCTTCCCTCTGAGCAGAAAAGCCCCATTGCCATGAGAAACCTAGTGGAAGCAAACATAAAGGGAATAATTGCTGAAGACAGGTCAAAAGTAAACTACAGCTTTCTCCTAAATTAAATAAGATTCCTATGCTGTGATGTACAGACCACAGTTCAGAAGGAATAACAGGAAAAATAAAATGCAAGTAAATCCAACAAGATTGTGCAGTTCCACAATGGATGTCTCTAATCAAAACATAGAAGAGATAATAGGCTCAGAACCCCAAAATGAAGATATAAGCTATGCAACCCTGGTCAAGCAAATACCAGAACTTGCAGAAAATCAACAAAGGGCCAATAATTGTATTAATGTTATCCTCACTAGATTAAACCTAATAGAAAAGAACTGGAAAGGGTTCCAAGGAGTGTTAAATGATCTGAAGGAGAGCAAAATAAAAAGAGTACCTCAATAACCAGCTGGCTAAGTTTAAAGAAGACATAAATAAATACAAGGATGAATTCCAAGAAGCATTAAGAATATCAGAAAACAACATGAAAAGGGAACTCAACAGAGGGATAGAAACTATACATAAAAAAACAGTAGAAAATACAAACCAAATTGAACAAGCCCAAACTCTACAGAAGCTCTCAAGAATACAGTCAGCCATGTGGAAGATAGAAACTCAGAACTGGAAGACAAAATAGAAGAAACAGTTCATGAGTCCAAAAGTTTCATTAAGTTCAAAAATTTTTTTGTGAACAGAACATGGGGGAAATATAGGATGCCCTTAAATGTCCCAACATTCATATCATGGGAATACCAGAAGGGGAAGAAATTCAGACCAAAGGCATGGAAAACTTAGTGAACAAAATTAGTGAAGAAAACTTTCCCACTCTCACAAAACAAAGTCCCATCAAGTTACAAGAAGCTAACAGAACTCCAAACAGACTGGACCAATGAAGAAATTCTCCAAGACATATTATCATTAAGACTCTCAACATCAATAACAGAGAGATAGTCCTAAAAGCAGCTAGGAAGAAACAACATATCCACATATAAAGGTAACCCCATCATAATTACTTCCGACTTCTCAAAAGAAACCTTGAAAGCCAGAAGGGCCTGGAATGGAACACTGCAAAGTCTAAGAAATTATGGCCTCCAACCCAAGCTACTTTATCCAGCAATAGTATCCCTCATAATAGATGGTGAAAGAAAAACTTTCCATGACAAAACTGAGCTTTCCAATTATATGAACATAAAGACAAACCTATGGAGAGTACTTCAGGGAATTTTCCACACATAAGAATCAAATAAACAACCTCAAGTACCTACAAGAAGCAAATCACAATAACCAAACTCAGAGAAGGCACAAAAACCTACAAAGTCCAAGAAAACAACAAACCACATAACCCACCACAATAAGTTAAGAGTGTTGATCAGAAAACTAAACCCCTCAATCTACTGTCTTCAAGAAACCTACCTCACCACTAAACACAGGAACCTCCTCAGGGTGAAAAGATAGAAAATGATATTCTAAGCACTTGGAAAAAAGAAACAACCTGACATAGCTATACTAATATCCAATAAAATAGACTTGAAAACAAAATTAATCAAAAAAGACAAAGAATGCCATTTCTTACTTATCAAGGAAATGATCCAACAACAGGATACCACAATCATCAATTTTTATGCATGAAAAAAGGTACACCACAATTCATAAAACAATACCTACTTGACAACAAAACACCAATAGCCACCAACACCATCATATTCACAGATTTCAAGACTCCACTATCAGCAATAGCTAGATCATCTAAATAGAAAATCAACAGGGAATTAAGAAAGCTCAACAACACCACAGATCAATTAGACCTAAAGGAAATCTCTACAGATTACACATTCTTCTCAGTAGCCCATGAACCTTTTATAAAATAGATCACATAATGGGCCACAACACCTGCCTCTATATATTTAGGAAGATTGACATAATTTCCTGCATGATATCAGATCACAATGCTATATTGCTAGAAATTAACAAAAACAGATGTGCCAAGCATCCCACCAGCTCCTGAAAACTTAACAACACACTTTTAAATAATAAATGGGTAGTGGATGAAATAAAAAATAAAATTGTAAAATTTCTAGGATTGGATGACAATGAGAACACATCGTACCAATACATATGAGATGCAATTAAGACAGTTATTAGGGGAAAATTCACAGTACTAAATGTCTTCATAGCAAAGACAGAAAGATCCCAAAGCAATAACCTAATAATAATAACCTAATCTTCCATGTAAAGGCATTTGAAAAACAAGAAGATCCCAACCTAAAAAGCTCCAGATGGAAAGAAATAATTAAGATCAGAGCAGAAATTAATGAATTGGAAACTAAGAAAACAATTAAGAAAAATAATGAAACCAAGAGCTGGTTCTTTGAAAAAAAAATTTTAAAGATTGATAAATCCCTGGCCAATCTGATCAAGCAAAAAAGAGGTACTTCAAATTAACAAAATCAGAAATGAAAAAGAAGAGATCACAACAGAAATAAGTGATATTGGGAGAATCATCAGGACTTATTTCAGAAACCTCTACTCCATGAAACTGTATGACTTGGAGGAAATGGATGAATTCCTGGTCACATACCACCTACCAAAGCTAAACTCTGAGCATATTAATCTCCTAAGCAAACCTATCTCACCCATCAAGATTGAAAAGGTAATCAAAAACTCCCCAAAAAGAAGATTCCAGGACCAGATGGCTTCTCAGCTGAATTCTATCAAACCTTCATGGAAGAACTGAAACCGATTTTTCTCAAACTGTGCCACATAATCAGATAACAGGGAAAGCTCCCCAACTCCTTTTCTGAAGCTAGTATCACCCTAATACCAAAACCAGGCAGAGGTGCCACAAGAAAAGAAAACTATAGGTCTATTTCTCTAATGAACTTAGATGCAATGATCCTGAACAAAATCCTCACAAACCTGAATTCAACAACACATCAAAAACATTATCCAACTTGATCAAGTAGGCTTCATCCCAAGAGTGCAGGTGGTTCAACATATGGAAATATGTCAATGTAATACACCACAGAAATGAGCTTAAACACAAAACCACATGATCATTTCAATAGACGCAGAAAAGGCCTTTGACAAAATACAACATCACTTAATGATCAAAACATTTGAGAGAATAGGCATGGATGGTTTATATCTCAACATAATAAAGGCTATATATAAATCTCCTGAAGCCCAAATGATACTTGTTGGGGAGAGACTGAAGGAATTTCCATTGAGATAAGGAACAAGACAGGTATGTCCACTACCACCTCTGCTCTTCAACATAGTGCAAGAAGTCCTTGCTCAAGCAATGAGATAGGAGAAATAAAGAATTAAAGTTGTGAAAATGGCAATCTTATCAGAGGAAACACACAGATTTATTGGAATACCAATACAAATCCTAACATTTTTCTTCACAGACATAGAAAAACAAATGAACCCAAGACTCACATAGAATGGTGGAAGGCCTCAGATATCCAAGCATATCCTCAGCAAAAGAAACACCTATGGAGGTATCACCATTCTTGATCTAAAGCCATATTAGAAAGCCATAGTAACAAAAACAACATGGTACTGGCATAAAAACAGGATTATAGATCAATGGAACAGAATTGAGGACCTGGACTTTGGGTCAAGTAACTACAGCTACTTGGTATTCAACAAAGGCCCTAATAATGGAAACTAGAAAAAAAGGACAGCATCTTCAACAAATAGTGCTGGATTAACTGGATAACGATATGCAGACCTCAGTATAAGACCCAAACTCTGCTACTACTGGAAGAAAAATATAGGAGGAACTTTTCATGATATAGAAGTGGGAAAGGGCTTCCTGAATACAATCCTAGTAGCTGAGGCAACTAAACCATCACTCAACCATTGGAATCTCATGAAGCTGAAAAGTTTTGTTTTTTTTTTTTCTCAGACAAACATACAATAAGCAAATCCAATAGATTTCCCACAGAATGGGAGACAATTTTTGCTGGCTATGCAACTGATAGAGACCTAATTTCTAGAATATACAAAGAATTCAAAACCTAAACAATAAAAAACCAAAGAACCCACTCAGCAAATGGGGTAGAGAACTGCACAGGGAGTTCTCAGAGGAAGAAATACAAATGGCAAACACAGACTTAAGAACATGTTCAACATCCTTAATCATCAGGGAAATGCAAATTAAAACAACTATGAGATTCCACCTTACTCAAGTACAGATAGCAAAAATTAAAAAATCAAATGAAAACAAATGCTGGTGAGGATACAGAGAAATAGGAACACTCATTCATTGTTAGTGGGAATGTAAGATGTTAAAACCACTATGGAAAGCAATATTGAGACTCCTACAAAGGTTGGCTATAGAGGTACCAAAAGACCCAGCTATTCCCTTTCTGGGCATTTACCCTAAAAGCTCCATGCCTCAGTTCGGAGGGATTTGCTCAACCATGTCTATAGCTGCTCATTTCATAATAGCCAAGAGCTGGAATCAACCCATATGTCCATCATTAGATAACCAAGATGTGGTATATCTATATGATGGAATTCTACACAGCAATAAGGAAAAATGATACAATGAAATTTGAAGAAAAATGGTCAAACTTAGAACTGATCATTCTCAGTGAACTCACCCATTTGCAGAAAGACAATTTTCACATGGTCTCACTCATCTGTGGCTCCTAACCTGAATCTGCCTGAGATGCTGACATACCTATAGTCATCTCGAGGAATGGACAATAGGGAGCATGGTGCAGGAGGAAATAACAAGGGGGGGCATAAAACTGTACACAAATGGAAATGGTACTATAAAATCCTATATCCTGAAATACAGACTAAAATGTTGAATCTTCTTAGGGTCCTTAGAGGAAACACCTGAATCAAAGGGCCCTGGAGAGAATAAAATCAAAACTAACCTTAAACTAACCTTAATCTTTTCTTCTCTCTCTCTCTCTCTCTCTCTCTCATTTTTTATTTATCTTTTATATTAACTATCTTTTTCTTCCTTCTTTCTCCTTTTGTTGGCCTATAATTACCAGTACCAGGATGTGGTTAACATCCACAATGAGCTGTTGACCAGAGTGACCTACAAGGTTTCCTGAAAGGAGAAAGATTTCTGTCAGAGTACTTTATTACCCACCAAAGGTTAATGGTAAGACCCTACTGCCAAAGACACCATATGCTGTTGGTACAGAACATAGAGATACTTGGCTGCGATCTGGAAGAGAGTCAGTACCCAAACAGTTAGCTTCTCTAGTGCCACAAAATGCTACATGAGCAGCTGGAGGAAAATGACCAACATATGTCCAAGAAACTCATGGTCTAAGCTACTTAGCAGCAAACAACCTGATGTAATGCTCACCCAAGTGCAATAGTGGCACACAGCCATGGTGGGTAACCAACTGTTCTTGAATTGGCTAACAGATCCTTTCATTGGAACTGAACCCATAGCTTGAACTAGGAAACAAGTCAGAACCATATCCAAAAATCGAGTCAGATATTGATATTGGAGACAATATCAAGCTCCCACCAATCGTGGGCTACAAGAGGGCCTAAATCTATTAAATTCCCTCTAAAATAACAATGGTTATCCCATTTATCCAGTGCTGACTTCACTCTCCATTGGAGAATCTGCTTCACTTAGTCCGATGAATGCAGAACCTGAGGAGAGATTCAGCCTATCGTGCCTCACCAGGGCCCCAGCTGAAACCAAAGAGTAATTGGGGAAATGAGCAAGAGTGCTGCTTTCTTGGTGAACCTGGTACCAGCACAAGAGTGAAGGAGATAAACCCAGAGAACACTCAGCTCCTACCAAACCAGATATCTAGAGACACAGAGGTTCCCAAGACCTCATCACTGAAGTAGACCTAAAATAAACCCAACATGGCTCAGGGAAATTGACAAAAGAGAGGGTGGACAGATTGTTAGAGCCTTAAGTTGGGACATTATGCACACAGACATTGCCTCTTCCCCATAACTGATGGCTACCCCCACAATGCATGACCCATAATCCCCAACAAGGAGGGTCCCTTCAGATAGGGGAGCATAGGGAGGAGGCTAATGATGGTACCAATATGGCTGTTTACATACTGAGTATGTACATAACTAACAAAGAAAAATATGTTAATTATGTTAAAACAATGATCTCATTAGTAAAGAAGAATAGAAAGTAGAGCACTTCAGATCAGGCAGATAATGGGAATGGATTAACAAGTCCTTTAAATAAATTTACTGTATTACAAAAAAGTACTCCATTTTTTGCAATAAATAATAAAAAAAGAAATAAACAATGTTCATCACTGGCACTTGAACTAACATGAAAATGAATGTCATTCAATATTACACCCAATGCAAAAGAATCCAGTTGCATTTTAATACTACCAAAAAAAAATGCCCCAGTATCCAAGAGGGATCTCTCCAAACTATTTCCTCAGCTTATAGCATTTCCAGTTTTTCTGTTATCACTTCTTCCTCATTGTTTTATTGGCTTTTATATAACACACTACCATCAAGACAGATTAGTAAAGTGCTGTCTCCTGATTTTGTGTCTTTCTAGAGGAAGTCAGTGACTATTTTCAATCCTAAGAGTGGGAGCCAGAAAGACATAGTCCTAGCTAGTACTATCTAACCTCACTTGCCCAGTGAAATTTGACTCTTGCAGCCTACAAAATGGTTATTAAATACTAAGTCTGGCAGATTCCCCAAAGCAGAAGAACTGTCAGCAGCAAAATGGACAGAGACCCAGCTCCATGCTATCACCTGCTCTAGCCTGAGGAATTCCCTTACTATTTTTTCTTTGCTAAGAAATCCAAATGAGATTCCAGGATGGTTCCTGTGGATCACCTGACAGGATTACAGTTTGTGAGGAAAAACTCTAGATCACAGGGACACCAGAAGGTAGAATATCTTTACTGCAAGCAAAGTTAAGTCTTATTTGAGATTACCAGAAAGTCTTCAGAAAAAAAAAATGAGGACCTCCCTACTCAAGATTATGTATTTTCAGGTCTTAAGGTTGTTTCATTTCTATGTTAACATCAGATATCTACTTATGAAAGGAATACAATCTCAATGTCTGCAACCTTCACAGCAAAGGATAACTGTGCTAGAATTCTTGCTTTTAAGCTGTTAAGGGGCTCCTTTCCTTTCTCATATAATTTTCTTTCTATCCTGCCTCAGAATAACAACAAAAGAAAAAGAAAGTGGGAGGGTAAGGAGGAAAATGATGAATAGGGGAGGAGGGAGGAAGAAATTAGCAAAATCCATAGTCATTGCAGTCATCAAAAGGAGTGGAGCATACAAATTGATGCAGTGATGCAGAGAAGACCCTATAGCTGTCAGGGCTTCCTCAGTGGCTGAATTTGACACTCCCATAGAGGCATGCGACACTTCCTCTTGCTGTTATAAATTCAAAACCCTTCTGACCTCTTTTAATCTATCAAGAAGGCTCTAGAAGAAGCATGCAACCACAGAGGTGAAGACAACACAACCTCCAATAACTCCACCTTGACACTTATATTATGCATTATGTATCTCTCTGGAATTGGACTCACCACTTCCTCCCATTCAAAAAGAAAACTTTTTGAGGACAGGAAGTATCTTATATCTCCAGTGCATATTATGTTGCTTGGTCCACTACAGAAACAATGCAAGCTGTGAACCAGCAGGATTACAAATAAAGTGAATATTACCTTTTCACTGATTCCAGAGACTGATGTATTTTCCTAATGGATCTTCAATGATCAATAGCTACAAACACTTGAGCACTGAGACTTCAAAATCACTGATAACAATGCATAAAAGCACTAGTCAAGCACCTTAAAGAGGTTTGACTTCTGGGTAACTAAACAAGATGGCTGAAGCTCATTATTATAACCATGATTCACAACCTCTTATGATGATATCATTATATGGAGTGTGCCATTGTATGGAGTGTGCCTGAACTCCCTATACAAACACCACCCCGTGACTAGAATAAAGGATTTGACTCAGCCCTGCTTTGCCTTGCAATTACAACTAGTGTCTGTGAATGTCTACTCCATGAACGTTCTTCCAGCTGGACTCACCCCCTCCATGAATCCCCCTGGAGCTGGTAGCTCCTGACACACCTTCAATTTGAAGGAATTATTTTGTTCTCTAAAAAATATCCATTCCAATAATGTAGTTGATCTTTTAGGTAAATTTGACATGCCTGGGCTTCTTAAGGAAGACCACCTGCGGCAGCAATTTCTTGCACCCTCTCTTCCATAAAGCAGCTTCCCTGATTTAAATATACCCATGTGGGAGAAAATGTTCCTTCCCAGCAATTGTTGAGTGAACCCACAGCTGCTGCCTATTGTTAGACTCTGAGCAATCAGCCTTTCTTTGTATCAGCTGAAAAATGAAGAAATCGCGTAGCCACGCTTACTAACTACTGCACACCTGTGCTTACAAAGGTGGCAGTAGCGTGGAGCATCTTGTGATCTTGTGACTAAATTGGGAAAGTATCTCCTTCAAGCAAAGTGACTTTTTGTGTTTTGGGTAAGATTGAAATCTCCCTACCAGCTACCTATGTCTTGAAATGAACCTATTTATCTCTTCTTTCCAGTAATCTTTCAAGTCTATGATCTGCTTGGTATAGGACAGCAGATCATGTCAGTCATCCATGGCTCTATGTCAAGGTCCAGGGACAGATTACGGTGGCCATGTGAGAAATAACTGATAGGATCACCTTAAGTGAAGAGAAACTGCAATGTGACCCTTTTCCGTGCTCTGTTTTCCTATTGGTTCATGCTTACTGCATGCCAGGTACTATTTTAAAACAATTATCTCATTTTTACAGGTAAGGGAACATTAATCTGTGCAAGATATCACAGCTAATGGATATGAACTCAACTCCATGTGGCTTTTCAAAATTAAATTTATCAACTGTCCAGTGTCACCAATAAAAATACATTTTTATGAATTATCATAATTTGTTGATCTTGAAATCAAAAGAGCCTTTTGGTTAATATCACTTTTATTATTGTTTTTTACATAGCACTTCATTTGCTTTATTCAAATAGTGATATTTGCACTCAAAATTCCTAGGTTTGGCTAATTGTCAAGAATTATTCCAAGTTGGCCTGGAGGTACAGGCCTGTAATACCAGCTATGTAGGACATTGGAGCAAGGAGAATCATAAGTTCAAGGTCTGCCTATGAAGTTTATGAAGACTTGGTCTCAAAATAAAATCTTAAAAAATGGGTTTGGGATAGGGTTCAATGATAACTGAAAAAGACTAACATGTATGAGGCCCTAGGTTCAAAGCCAAGCAACATACAACACACACACACACACACCCCATTCCAAATCTCCATTGATGCTCCTTTCAACTCACATCTTTACCTGTTAAAAATCTTACACACTGGCTTGAGAGATTTCTCAGTAGTTAGTTAAGGTACCTGCCTGTGAAGCCTAAGGACCTAGGATCGATTACCCAGTTCCCACATAAATGCAGATACACAAGATAGTGAATGCGTATGGACTTTGCTTACAGGAGCTGAAGACCCTGGCACCCATTCTTTCTCTCTCTGTCTCTTTCTCTGTACCTCTCAAATAGCTAAATAAATAAATTGAAAAAAATACCTTACACACTTTTAAGGTTCATCTCAAATACTTTACCTTCCCTCAGCTAGTCAGCCAGATCGATATAATTACTTCTTCCTCCTATGTATCCTTTGGGAAACCGTTGCAGTCTAGCTATTAGTACAACCTGAAGTAATTGTCTTATACTCACTTTCTCCTCAACCCTAAGTCACTTAGATGCAAAAACTACAGGCATCCCCCTCTGAGTCCTCAGCAGGGCTTAACACATTGCTTTGCACATACTGGATATGAATATATGTTTATTGAATTTCACTTGAGAACTACATGAACAAGTTGCTATGAGACAGAAAGTAGGAACAGTGAGATTGTGGAAAAATATGAAGTAGACAAAAGGTCAAAAGTGTAAAAGCATAAGCATAAGGAAAGATTTATATGTACCAAACATCTGCATAGTAAAGGGAGGTAGGAAGGGTATGAACTTTGTGACCAAAGAATAAACATCACAAGTTCATAATGAGGACACGATACAATTGTTAGTATCTCCATCACAGGGTTAAGTGAACAGTGGCCATACAATGAGATAGTTAACATGATAGAGTAATTATAAAATAATTTAGGCTGATCTTATATTCTTTCTACCCATGAGTATGCAAGAAACCTTAATTTATCAAAGAGGACATGAAAGAAAGATGGGAATTAATGGGGATTAAGAATGATGTTAACTAATACGAGGGGAAAGAGGATAAATTGGAGGGAATAAGATTCAAAATACAGGGCTGGAGAGATGGATTAGCAGTTAAGCATTTGCCTGTGAAGCCTAAGGACACCGGTTGGAGGCTCGATTCCCCAGGACCCATGTAAGCCAGATGCACAAGGTGGCACATGCATCTAGAGTTTCTTTGCAGTGGCTGAAGACTCTGGCACACCCATTCTCTCTTTATCTGCCTCTTTCTCTCTCTGTCTGTCATTCTCAAATAAATAAATAAAAATAAACAAAAAATTATAAAGATGCAATATACATTTCATGTATATATCAAAATTTAAAAAATAATTAAATTTTGTAAATGGCAACAAAGTCAAAAAGAATCAACTAACTGGAAGAGAACAGTAAAATTGATCTAGAACATTGACCTAATTTAATAAGTTATAGCTAGATTAATGTCAAATTATTTTAATAGAAATTTGGAGAAAAGAACATATTTTTGAAAATATTTTATTTGTTTATTTGAGAGAGA
Organism: Dipus sagitta; assembly: GCA_036346955.1. NCBI lineage: Eukaryota > Metazoa > Chordata > Mammalia > Rodentia > Dipodidae > Dipus > Dipus sagitta. The sequence continues at coordinate 111,837,430 of CM070776.1, read as the reverse complement.
GAGAAAAAGACACACACACACAGAGAATGGGTGCACCAGGGCCTCTAATCACTGCAAATGAACTCCAAATGTATGCACTACTATGTGCATTTGGTTTACGTGGGTAATGGGGAATCGAACTTGGGTCCTTAGCCTTCACAGGAAAGAGTCTAAACTGCTAAGCCATCTCTCCAGCCCAAGAAAATAATTTCATGTAGCCTCATTTTGTAACATCCTAATGTTTGTTTCTGATCATTCAAAATTTCCCATCTCATTAATCATCTTCCTTTTTTTGCATGAATCCTCATTGAGTAGTTGGCACACTAAAGAGTCCAAGATTTGCCCGCATCTTCCAAAAATGCTTCCAATCTTTTTTGGAACTTGGTAATAAGCAGGCATTGGTCTAGTAAGTAGGGAAAGGGCACCTTTGGGATGCTTTGTGAAAGAACCCAAATTCTGAATTGCAAGCCCTTCCCCATTTCATAGAGCTGGATTCAGATGTATGATTGATCAATCAGGACCTCCACTATGCCCCCTCATGGATCTGTGTCTTGCTAAGTATGAATTTAAATCATATTGTTATTTTTTGATAACCTACTTTTCTTATTTAAAAAATATTCAGTCACTTATTTATTTTACAGACTCATGTAATTTATTATCATCTATGAAAAAATTGATTTGTTCTCAATATTCTGGCCTTCCTCCTTACTTGTTTTTAAATTACCTTTCCTTTTATGAAATAACAGTAATACTAATTCTGTAATTGTGTGTGTATGTGTGTTTGTATGAGAGTGTGAGTGTATTGTGGTGTTTTGAATTTTCACAATGCAACATAAAATTGGCAAGCTAGTATTAGTTTTCCAAGTATATATCTATATTTACTTATTTATACACATATACATATACATACTTCTTCTTCCTTCTTTTTTGACCAGCCTGGACATTTCTTCTCAAACACATGTTGATAACTTTAATGAATGTATGCAAGAATTAAAGCAAGCTGATTCCAATTAACCATCAAGCTCAGCAGTGTTATCCTGCTGTGGTAAGCAGCCATTTCCTTCTAGCACAGAAGCCAGTAAATTTTATTTAGTTTAGTTATACAATGTTATGATTTTCTCGTAAGAATCTACTTAAGAAAACATGTGAACCAATAATAAGATAAGTCTATTAAGATGCATCATATATAATAATTTGATTAAATCTACAAATGCATACATGATGTTCCTGAACATTCTGACAAGTTATAAATTCATATATTTACCCTTGAATCAGGCACTCCCATATTGCAGCATATTTGTATTTATATATTTTTTCCTTGGAACTCAGCCTCACAGATACTTCAGTGCAGACTCTCCCCATCCTTTTGCAGTTTCCTGGTAGAGATGACATTTGCTCAGCTAGAGAATAGACACTTTCTAGCTGAGTTGCTCATCACACTGATACCCCAAGGCCTGGCTGATTGGCTGTCAGAGGACTCCAGCTGTTTAGCTGCCGTGATGTGTCTTTCATAGGAAAAGACATTTTCTGGAACATCAACAGCTTGTTAAGGACTGGGGAGTACAGGGGAAAAATTTTGAAATTTTGGAGGAACTGAGTGGTTTGAACTTAGAAGAGGTGTGAAGATGAAACAGAAAGAGCTGAAGGGGAGACTTTTCCCCCATCTGTGTTGGAAAGAATCATTTTTCAGACCTAACTCCACAATTTTCGATGAACAACCTTACCCAGCTTAAGGTCAAGTGTTGGTAGCAGAAACAAAATCTGATGATTACCCACCCTAGGGGTGCTCAGATCACATGAGGATAGAAAACTCATCAAATAAGCTGGAAAACTCCTTGTGAAATTGTCAGCAATTTCACTCCAATCTGCTTTTCTTTGTGCCTTGATTTCCTCTTGTGAAAATGGAGGACAAAGAATACTCTCCGGCATGCTTATAAGACCCAGCAAGCAGAAAGCTGGCTAACCATACCTAGATTCAAAAGGTCCCTTTGGGAAGTGAAGTCAGTAGGCAGAGCACGCAGAAGGGAGGTGCACAGTGTTAACGAGGCCATGCTTGCCAAATTGAAGCCCATGTGGGCCAATTAGCTCTCCTTTCTTCCATAGTCATCGACTGATTCCTGAACTCTGGACTGTCATCTCACAGATGTGTGCCATTGGTCACTGGGGTCACCAAGAGAGAGTGTGCAGTTGGCTTAGTGAAAACTAACTAGTAGAGACATGTCACCAAATGTCACCTGTATGTATGAGAGGTAGCTCGGCCATGCTTCAGGGCACCAAGTACTATTTAATGGGATGCTAAATTCCCTCTGCTACCTGTGCTTCCCACTCTCATACTTCTTGTCACTTCAGGATCTTACTGCCTGCTCACCTATTTCTCCCACCAAACTTGTGCTTAGAGTGTACATATTTTTTGCACCTGGGAATTGTATCTTACTCATCTCTGTAACTGACTTCTTGCACAGAATTTGTACATAGTGAGAACTCCAAAAATCATTTGTATGTGAGGGGCATCAATTATTTGTTCCTAACAATGGTTTGACAATTGATTGTGACACAAATTTCCCCATAAAATTCTGAAACACAACCTAAGAGAAGTGGATTACAATTCAATCCAAAATGTTAATGAATAATGTCCTCACAAAAATATGACAATGTGCCAATAGAGAGAGAGGAGTAGTAACAAATCAGCATTCCAGGGTATCATCAGCCTATTAAGGTTTCTTAAAACAGTGGCCTAACCTTGGCTTATGCAATTATAGAAAACAAAAGAAAAACCTTTTAAATAAAAATAAAATAAAATCATCTGCATTTACACAGGGGAATCACTATAGCTTTGGAATGAAAGTCCCCACAGAGCAAAAATGGTGCTTTGTCAATTGCCTTTGTACTAGGAAAGGAAAATAAGCATTTTAAATTTTGTTCTAGTAAGAAGTGAATCATACTCATTTACCTGGTCTTCTTGTGTTTCTCCCTAAAACATAACTATCTTATATCCATGAGATGTTTGTCATGATTACATGGTTTGTCACTGGATGTTTATTGCCTCCATTAAACCTTCTCTGAACAACACCCCCAAGGTTGATTCAGTACTCCTAATCTATACATCCACAGTGTACCATAATTTCTTATTAGAAGCATTGCATTATATTCTTTATATTACTTGTTCATCTCTCCTCATAGACTGTGAATTTCTGGAACAAAAAAAAACACATTACAGTAGCTCTGGGGTGGAATGGTTTTCACAATCAAAGATGTTTAGGGGGCTGGGAGATGGCTTAATGGTTAAGGTGCTTGCCTGCAAAGCCTACCAACCCATGTTCCACTCTCCAGGTTCCACATAAGTGAGATGCACAAGGTGATACAAGGTCACACATGAGTACAAGATGGCACACACATCTGGAGTTTGGTTGCAGTGGCTGGAGGCTCTGATGAACCAATTCTCTCTCTCTATCTCTCTCTCTCTCTGTCTCTCTTGCTCTCACTCTCTCACATTAAAAAAGCCCAGTCTGAAGCCGGGCGTGGTGGCGCACGCCTTTAATCCCAGCACTCGGGAGGCAGAGGTAGGAGGATCGCCGTGAGTTCAAGGCCACCCTGAGACTCCATAGTGAATTCCAGGTCAGCCTGGGCTAGAGTGAGACCCTACCTCGAAAAACCAAAAAAAAAAAAAAAAAAAAAAAAAAAAAAAAAAAAAAAAAAAAAAAGCCCAGTCTGTTGGGCTTGCCTCAAAATAAATAAATAAATAAATAAATAATGAATGAATGAATAAATAAATAAATAAACAAATGATGTTTAGGAGTGATGACTCTCATTCATTGTGTTAACTGCTCCAGATAATTGAGAAAGACAAAATAGTACCATAAGTTAACCAAATCAGAAACAGATTTTATTACAAATTTAGCCATTTTATGTTGAATATTATTTTGTAAAATGCTAAGGAGGGGGAGCCCTCAGTGAGGTAGCTGCCATTACATGCCCATTTTATACAAAGAGAAACTGAACAATTTATTTGATTTGTCCAGTCCCTCACTATAGTTGTCAATACAAGTACTCAAACCCTTGATTTATTTTGAAAATGTTTAAAAATATAGTACAATTAAAGGGGATTAACCATCCATATGAATTTTGAAGTATTTTAAATTGCAGACATTGACCTATTCAAAATATATGCTATATGATGATAGGAAATATATCATTAACCTGTGCTTAACATTATATAAGACCTTTTTTATGTAGTTTACCTACAATGAAATGCAAAAATATTCCATGAGCACAGGCTAGGAAACACATATAATTCAGCTACCCAAATCCACATAAAGATTTGTATTAGATAGTGATACAGACTAGACATCAGTAAGATAACTATGGTCAACAAAAATTAAATATATATTTCAAAATTGCCAGTAGAGAGAATTTTGAATGCTCCTAACACAAATAAATGATAAATGTTTGAGGTGATGGAGATGCCCACCATCCTAATCTGATAATTATGCCTGTATGGAAATTATACACTTGATAAATGTGTACAGTTACTATAGATCAATTAAAAATAAATACATATTTTAAAAGTTTTTTATAGGATTATAATTCTCCAGGAAAGGTGTTTGATACCCTTTTCCAGTCAATCCCATTCCTATCTCCAGAAGCATCTACCTCTTTGAAATTCTTCCACTATACTTTAGTTTTTTCTAGTCTAAAGTGTATATAAGTAAAATCATAAGGCATATACTCTGGTGTGTGATAACTCACCTAAGTGCCTCTATAAATTCACATTGTATTTTATTTAATCACTGAGTGGTATAGAATTGTATGAACAGATGTTGACTTTTTGACCCCTACTCCTGTTGATAGCCAATGATTCTACTTTCTGGCTATCATCACCACTGCTGCAATGAACATTTATACATCATGCTTTGTGTAGATAAATATACACTTTCATGTCTTGAGTATATATCTAATAATGGAATACAACAGTTATAAGGATATGTGTTTGTTTATGGAGTTAGAAGAAATTACTAGACATTTCCCACCAAAAAAGAAAAGAGGGATGCTGAAGAGATGTCTCAGCAATTAAAGGTGGTTGCTTGCAATTCTGATGTTCTGGATTCAATTCTTCAGTACCTACCTAAAGCCAGCTGCACAAAGTGGTTGATGCATCTGGAATTAGTTTTCAGGAACAAGAGGCCCTGTCATACTCATACTCTCTTCTCTTTCTCTTTCTCTCCCTCTTCCTCTCTATCTTTCTCCCCACTCTCTATGCTTGTAAATAATAAATAAAAATATTTTTAACAAATGCCAGACCCTTTTGCCAAAGTAGTTGTACCATATTAACATTCCCATCAGCAATATTGGCAGTTCCAATTCCTATAAATTCTAACAAACATGTGGTGTTGTGGCTCTTTTAAGTGCTTGGCATCATGGTTGATATATGATGCATTACATTATCTAACTTACATGTTTTATAACTTCAAAACTAATGCTGTTAGTCTCATAACACTTGTAGATGCTTGTAGGTATATAAAAATAATCAGTTGTAGCAAAAGACATGAACAGTGTGATATGAATAAAGTGCCAAAACATGATAGAAGAGGGAAATAGAACTTCCATGTGAAATATTCATTATAATTTCAGGATAAATGACAATCATTCATTCAAATGTGTTTATTGAGAGCCTGTTAAGTAGTAGGATATAACATTTAAAAAACTTCAAAGGTCTATGCTGTTATAGAACATGAATTCTAGTGGGGTAAGGAAACCCAATGAAAACAAACCTAGTAGAATGCATTTCAGATGTTAATACATGCTACAGGATAAAATAAAACAGAGGAGGTGAAGAGGTAGTTTATAGATACAGATGACTATTTTATATAAGGTGGCCAAAGCATTTTATATTGCTTTCAAAGAACAATTAGGATTCAGCAGAAGAAAATATGTGGAAAAATTGAAATAGGGGTAGGGTGAATACACAGGAAGCACTGATCACTAAGAAAGGACAAAGATTGAGCACAGAAGTCTCAGGTCAATCTTGAGCATAGTAGAATACAAATATATAAAAGACCAGAGAGAGTGGTTTATGGAACTTAAACCTAGTTTAGAAGGCACATTAAAGGTATAGAATGGGTTTTAACAGGAATTGACCCAATCACAATCACCTTTAAGAAAGTTGAATTTGTGACATCTCATTCAGTTGAATAAGTATCTTACAAGATCTGTTTTATACAGAAGGGGCTATAGTGGAGAGTAGTAAATGATTATAGTGGGGAAGAAAAGAAAATAATGAGTTATGTGCTGTCATTGTCCATGCTCAAGGCAAGAGATATCAACTAAAGCTCTGCAAATGGAAACTGGAAATTTATTGAGGGAGTTGAACTAAGAGTCTTAGTGACTTAATGGGGAAGAAGTGGCAAGCATGCTAATTTTTCCTCTACTTGAAATAACTTATCAATTTGCCAATAGCAATAAAAATTCAATGTAAACACGGTTTTCATTTAGAATGGAGGCTTCCATTTGTACAATTAAAACTTATTCCTTTACCTTTGCTACAGCAAGGAATTTCAAGCTCTACTCTAGAAGGATTTCTTTGTGTTTCTTCCCAATAGCATAGGAATTTTATCTACTTAGGTCAAGGCATCCAAATGTATGAAAATAAGTGCTCACAAGAGTATTTACATATGGCTGAAAAGGCTGAAGAGTTTTTTTCTTTCCTATGAAATACCAAAAAGAAATAACCAATAACAACAACACCACAAATGAATTTCTAGTGTCTTGTTAAGTGTCTAACACTTTCACATTCAATGAGAGTTCAGAGATCACCATTTGATAATGTATATTGAACTTATACTGAGAATTCTTTCCTGAAAGAAGCAAGAGATTAACAAGGGGATGGTAGCTCAATTGCCCACTTTCATTTATTAAAGTAGAGCCCTAAGAAAACAGAACATAGTTAAGAGAGAGGTGTTATCAAGAACATCTGCAATAGGAAACAGGCCCAAGTACAAATCCTACTTACAAGTATGTGGTGGCCTGAGCCAGTTGCTTCAGCATATGAGTGTATGAATGAAAGGAGAAATGGCCCACCAAAGGCAGTTAGCAGTAAACCTACTTCAAAAATTTTCCTATCATCAAATTTCTCAGGTATAGAAAATCCAAAAGATAAGTAGTAATTGCCAGCTTAAATTTTATCTAAAATAAATCATATACCTAAAAATATAAAATGTTGATTGACTAGGCCAGAACTCCCAGTTAATGGCCGACCTCCCAGTTTCCTGGCCCTGGAACCACTGCTGCAGATGAGGGTGCATGCAAAGTGACTAGGCCAGAGCTCTGGGTTAGTTCCCCACATTCCAGTTCCCCAGATACCTTTGTTGCACTTGGAATCTCCACAATTTAAGCATCTACAGTTATAATTTCATCCCATTCCAATCAGGTTCAAATTTAGAACAGAACACCCATGGAAGATTATACAAGGACAAATAATTGCTTCTTCCTTAACAAAGTAAGAATTTTACCTTGAGATGGGTAGACAACAATGAAAAAAATGCAGAAGTCAAAAAACTGAAAGATCTCCTCCAAGTATGCCAAGTCCCACAGTGGAAGCCTCCAATGAAAACATAGAAACATAAAGAAAACTAGAGAAATTGAATACCCAGATGAAAACACAACAAGCTCTGTGACCCTGACCAATTGCTGAACTGGAAGCAAATCATCAAAAAACTAATAATCACATAAATGAAATGGAGCAGAATCATCTCTTAGAGTACATGGCTTTGTCACTAGATTTAACATAATTGAAGAAAAGCAGAGAGGCCTCAAAATAGAGATAAATGAATTGAAGATGAGTCAATAAATACAGGATCTCTAACCAGCTGGTTAAGCTTAATGAAGACATGATCAAATGCAAAAGTAAATTCCAGGAAGCATGAAGAAAATCAGACCTTGACACCTGAAATTGTACCTCAAAAAATAGATGAACATGATGCAGAAAACCATACCAGAAAACAAAAAGTCAAATAGAGCTTTTAAAAACCTCTCTAAAAGCCCTTACTAATAAAGTCACTCATGTGGAGTACAGAACCTCTGAACTGGATGACAAGATAGAAGTGATTTATTGGGAGTCCAAAAACATTGCTAAGTTCAAAATTCATGTGAATATAATATGAGGGACTGATGGGATACCCTAAAGCAATCAAACATGTGGATCACAGGTATAACAGAAGGGGAAGAAATCCAGGCCAGAGGCATAGGGAACATAATCAACAAGATTATTGAAGCTAATTTGCCCAATCTCACAAAATAGGGGCCCATTCAGATTAAACAAGCTCACAGAACACCAAACAGACAGGACAAAAGAACAAACTCTCCAAGGCACATCACAGTTAAAACACTAAACAATGAAAATAAAGAGAGAGAGTGCACAAGTCAGCAAGAGAGAAACAACTCATTACATACAATGGCAATTCCATTAGAATAATCTCAGATTTCTCAGTGTAAACCCAGGAAACTAGAAGGTCCTGGGTTGGAGCACTTCAACGCCTAAAAACCTATGGCTTCCAAACCAAACTACTGTACCCAGAAAAAGTATCCCTCATAATAGTTGATAAAAGAATTGTTCTTTACTCCAGTAAGGATGGCAATCATTAAAAAATCAAATGACAACAAATGTTGGCAAGGATGTGGGGAGAGGAACCCTCATTCACTGTTGGTGGGCATGCAAACTTATACAACCACTATGGAAGTCAATGTGGAAATTCCTGAAAAAGATGAATAAAGAACTACCAACAGACCCTCTTATTCCCTTACTGAGCATTTACCATGAATGTTACATGCTTCACTACAGAGATATTTGCTCAATACATAATAGCTAAGAAGTGGAATGAAGAGAGGTGCCCATCAATGGACAAATGGATAATGAACTTGTGGTACATTTATACAATGGAATTCTGCTTATGAGTAAGAAAAAAATCATACAATGAAATTTGTATAAAAATGGATGGACTTAGAACAGATCATACTCAGCAAACTCATACAATCACAGAAAGACAAATGCTGCATGTTCTTACTAACCTTGATCAGCTTGTGTTTCTGGCTTACCAGATAGGCAACTTGATAATAGGAATGGAAGGGTCTGGGAGAAGGAAAAGGGGAGGCTGGGGGAAAATTAACACAGAATTGAACCCAAATGAACTGGTACCATCTAAACCTTTCTCCCTGAAGAAAGACTAAAAGATTTAAACCCTCAGCAGTAGTACAGGGAGAGCATCTGATTATAAGGGCCCTAGAGAGGGTGGGATGAAGCCAAACATTAAAAAAGAATGGCTCTGGCCTGTAACATCCAGTACCAGAAAGTAGTGCTACCCACATAGTGTTATTGATTGGAGAGACCTATGAAGTCCCTGTAAACAATACAGGCTTCTGTCAAAGCTCTTGATTACTTCCCTGACGTAAAAAAACAAAAACAAAAACAAAACAAAACAAAAAAAAAAAAAAAAACCAAGGTAAGACCCTATTGCTGAAGACATCATATAATGCTAACACAGAATACGGAGAGACCTGCCTGGAATCCAGAAGAGAGTCAGTCACCAGACAGCCAATCTAGTGCTGGAAAGTGCTACATAAGCTACTGGGAGAAAGTGGCCAAAACACTGTGAGCAAGCAGAGTTCTAAGCTACTCAGAAGCAACCAGCCTGACAAGAAGTACACACCAGTGCAATGGTGGCACACAGCCTTGGTGGGGAACCAATGGCTTTCTTATTGGCTAGTAGATCCACTCAGTGGAAAGGAAGCCATATCTGGAACTTGGAACCCTGTCAGAATCCTATGGTGACAAAGATTATGCTCTCTAATGTCAAGCTCCCCCTAGTCTTTGGCTAATAGGGAGGTACAGTGGTTTGATTCAGGTGTCCCCCATAAACTTAGGTGTTCTGAATGCTAGGTACCCAGCTGATGGAGATTTGGGAAATAAAGCCTCTTGGAGGCAGTGTATTGTTGGGGGCAGGCTTGTGGGTGTTATAGCCAGTTTCCCCATGCCAGTGTCTGACACACTCTCCTGTTGCTGTTGTCCACCTTATGTTGGCCAGAGGGTGACGTCCACTCTCTACTCATGCTATCATTTTCCCCTGCCATCATAGAGCTTCCCCTCAAGTCTGTAAGCCAAAATAAATCCTTTTTCCCAAAAACTGCTCTTGGTCATGTGATTTCTATGAGCAATGTGTACCTGACTGTAACAAGGGGCTATATCCATCAACAATCTCCCTAAATTAGTAACACTTATCCTGTTTAACCTATGCTTACTTCACTCTCAGTTGGAGAATATGTTTGTCTTTTTCAGAAGGTAGAGAGACCTGACGAGATAAACCACGCATCACATTTCAGCCAAGGTCAAGGTGAAACCACAGAGGAATTGGGGAGACAAGCAACAGTGCTGCTTCCACGGTGAGCCTTAAAATCTGCACCAGAGTGAAGGAGACAGACCCTGAGGACACTCAACACCTACCAAAGCAGAAATCCAGAGGCTTCAAAGAGCCCATCACTGAAGTAGACTTAAAATACACACACCAAGGCTCTGGGAATTTTGCAGAAAAGGGGGCGGAAAGATTGTAAAAGCCACAAGTTGGTACGTCATGCCCAGAAGCACTGCCCCCCCAATTACTGACTGCTGCTCCCACAATGCATAACCCACGACCCCATGGGGAATGCCTTCAACCCTACTGAGGAGGGCCCCCAGTATAATGGGGGCATGGAAGAAGGAAAAGATGGTACCAATACATGATGTAGCCATACTAAGTATATTCTTTTTAAAATATATTTTTTATTTATTTAAGATAGAGAGAGAGAGAGAGAGAGAGAGAATGGGCACGACAGGGCCTCTAGTCACTGCAAACGAACTCCAGACACATGCACCTCCTTGAGCATCTGGCTTATGTGGGTCCTGGGGAATCGAACCAGGGTCCTTTGGCTTTGCAGGCAAATGCCTTAACCGCTAAGCCATCTCTCCAGCCCATACTAAGTACATTCTTAATTTAAAAAATTAAATGCCAGAATAACAACAAATTCACTAGCTTAGAACTACTTTACCATTGCCTATACATATCTTCATAGATTTCCTCCTTCAGTGCCCTCCACTCTCACAAAATATAGTTCTAATAGAGTTACCACTGAGGCCCCCAAGCTCAGCTCCTGTTTATCATCTGCTGCATACATGTCAGTTTACTCAGTGAATTCCTGCTACTTGGTAAAAGACATTGCCGCCTCTTAGAACAGTGAGTTGAAGGGGAAGTGGATTTCAACTCACCAAGTGTCAAAGTAATGAACAGGGGAAGTGAAGCGAAGAGAAGCCAATGATCATCAGCAGCAGGAGCAACAAAGAAGCCTTCAACCAACCTTCATGCCTCTCACTTTAACTAAATAGCTGCTGAAGTCGAAGGTCCTGTGAGGCACAGGAGAAAAGGCAGAGCCTGTGCAGAGTGAACACCAGATCAATGTATGTTGAATAAAAATGTACCATGAGTCCCTTTACAGGTGGCCAGTGAGCACAGGTAAATATTTCCCTCTATATTTGTAGCATCTGCTTTACTTATTTCAATTTATTTATACATGTACATGATGTATTTTGGCCATAGCCCCCTCCCATCACGTCCCCTTTTTAAATTTTTATTGTTTTTATTAATTAGTTTTTTACTCAGTCAAGTTGGTACCATTGTTAGCCTCCTCCCTGTCCTCCCTGTCCTCCCTGTCCTCCTGGCCCTTCCTTGTTGGAGTATATGGGTCATGCATTGCCATCACTTCCTCTTGCTTCACTCCCCCAGTACCTTCGAGTAACCCCCTCCCTCCATCCCTTCCTCCCTTTAAATGCACAAAACTATCTCTCTTTTGTGCCTTTATAAGGACTTAAGAGATGTATCCCTTGCTGTGGTATTTGAGGGTATGGGTATACCTGCAAATGACAGCAGCATTAATTTCAAGCTAAGGAAAGATACTAGCTTACATGACAGGCCCACTACTTTGGAGCTCCCGCACATGAAATTGATGATGACTTAACCAACAGATGTTTTAAACAGAAAATGAGAATGGAGCTTCTTTTACTTGAGGATATAACCAACTATTTATGAAAAACAGAAAAAAATTCTCATTAAATATAAGTGAGCTTTCTAAAGATTCAAATCTCAGACAACACATTGAACTATTTCTTTTCTTCAGATTTTTTTCTGCTCAATCACAACAGTTATTACAAATCATTGATATTGCCTAAATAAAAATGTTTTGGCTGTGTAGGTATAACTAATGTTAAGTGCACCCTGAAGAGCTTCCAGTTAAGATGAGAGACCAAAATCACTAAGAGCCTCACTCAAAATGTTAAGGGTTCTATTAATTCAACCAAGGATATTCTCCTGGGTTTGAGTAAAGAAAAATTGTCCACTTCAGTTAAACTATATTGCTCAACAGACAATTTCCACTTTTTAAATACCACTAGGATCTTCTCTGTCTTAAGAAAACTAAACAAAAAAAAAATTCAAGATCTCTACAGATGTAAAAGAATGAACCAAGTAGCTTCTAAAGTGAAGTGGACACTCTCCATTGTTTATCTTCTGATTTGTGGGCCAAAAAAAAAAAGTCCCTAAGAAGTTGCTTAGAAGTTATTTAAAATACATTTTTGGGCTGACGAGATGGCTTAGCGATTAAGGGCTTGCCTATGAAACAAAAGACCCCTGTTTCAGGCTAGATTCCCCAGGACCCACATTAGCCAGATGCACTGGAGTTCGTTTGCAGTGGCTGGAAGCCCTGCCACGCCCATTCTCTCTCTCTCTGTCTCTCTCTCTCTCTGCCTCTTTCTGTGTCTGTCCCTCTCAAATAAAGACATAAAAATAAACAAACAAACAAAAAGAGTTACAATTGTCTAAGCTGGTAATGGGAAAAATAATTTTTTAAAAATACATTTTTAAAGGAAGTGGGATAGGGAAGAAGAAGAGAGACAGAGAGCGAGAGAAGAAAAGATGAAGCTTCCTTATGCTCAAGAAAGATCTGGCATTTAAGATCCAGAAGTGAGGGATAGAAATCATAGCTCCTATTTCCAATGGATATTTAGGCTGAGATTAACAGATCCAGGAGTTTCTCTATCAGAGCATAGGTAATCTAACTCATCATATCTCAGCTGAGATTTGCAATGATGACATATTAGATCCTATATCTCCATGGCTTCTACATTCTGCCAATCATGGATGGGAAATAGTTAAGCTAAAACAGGATTTCATTGAACATCTACAGCCTTTGTATTCTTGTTGTTTACTCCTAAACCACCCAATGTAGCAACTACTCACATACCATTAACATGTTATTATAAGGTACATACAGATAACTATAAGTATAGGGAAGGATGTGATTTGTTATATATGTACTATTCCTACTATTCCATTTTATACAAAGAATTTTGTTTTCATTATTTGGATATCCATGATGAACCTTAGAAGAAATCTCCATGCCTCCTCCTCTGATACTAAGGAACAACTTTATTTAGAAAAAAAAGAACAGAGAGCACTTTTAAAGAACCAATAAATAGATTTATCTCTCAGAAAACATGAAACAATATTTGTTGTAGTCAGCTCCATGCTGATGGGATGAACTTCCAAAGCAGACACAGTTTATGGGAGGAACATGATTTATTTCAGGCTACAGATCCAAGGGGAATTTCCATCAATGGTGGAAGAAGCTGGCTCCCATTCATAAATCCAAGCAGAGAGACATCACCAAACAGCTAGAACCACAAGCAAACACACATGGACAGCAAACCACCAGTAGCAAGGACACAGGCAGAGCTCAGACTACTCTGCATATTTTTGGCCTGGAAAGGCAATCCGCTCCCTGTGAAACCTCCTCCAGGCAGGTGGCTAGAAATCCAAGTTTTAATAAAACACCTGATTCCATTGATGGACATACATGCAAACTACCACAATGTTGCAAATCAGGACAAAGGAATAAAATTTAGTGAAATATTTTACCCTTTCTATGATATAACAAAAGAGAAAATGGAAAGATGAACTCGTCCAAGTCATACTCTGATAGGGAATAAGCCAGGACAGTTTCTACCTTCGCACTTACTTTCCAACCTAGTATGCTTATAGTGCCCCATTAAAGAGAGGAAATATACATAATAGAGACAGTGTTTTAATTTTTCATAATGAAATGGCATTACCCAAGAGACAAAGTTGTAAGCTAAGAAGCAAACTTATCCTCTAGTCTAGCACATAAGTGCTTTGTAATTGCACTTAGATATGACAGGCATCTAAGAACAAGTTGAGTATTATTTTTACAGGATAAAGAACAAATCTAGACTCAGGATGGGGTTGTAGACATTTTCAGCAAATGGTCAAGTAATAAATATTTTAGGATTTGCTGGTAACATACTGCTTCAGCCACATATTCTTTTATTTATTTGCCCGTTTGTTTGTTTGTGTTGGCTCTTTATAAACCTTTAAAAATGTGAGTACAAAAGAGGCTATAGGCTATATTTGGCCTGCTGGAACTAGTGTGCCTACTGACACATATGAGAATTCTAAGCAGCTAAGCAGTGCTGGTAGTAAGAGTTCAAATCTACAAGGTATTCATGTTAGCCAAAGCTAACAGGATCCAGAACAAGTCAATCCATGAAGCTATGTTCCAAAAATATATATAAACAAGTACATTGAGGCCCTTAGACAATGACCACAGGATTTCTTCAATGTATTACTATTGATATTATTTATACTTGTAATTTGAACCCTCACAGACTGATTTCTGAGCCAGTGCTGTGTCTACTGTGAATATTCTGAAATAATACCCTGTGAGTGGATTTTTAAAGGCATTTCACATTTTAGATACATGTGATTCCTTACTCTTTATATAAATCAACTCCTGTTTTGTCACCCATTTACATGAAAATTTCAGATAGACTGTCAATATGTATTTGTTCCTAATAAATTAGCCTTAAGCTTCACTGCTGCTTAGTTCTTCTCCCCTAATCTTGTCTGCCAAATAATTAATGATGCATAAACACTTAAAGATATAGAAGACAACATTGGACTTCTTTAAGTATTCTTTTATAAGCTAAAAAATCTTTACTAAATGGGAGTGATTAATACATTAACTGAGCAGACTAGAGATACCAGAAGTAAGCATAAACACATATTGGAACTTAGTATATGCTCAAGGTGTTGGAAGAGAAAGTCAATTAAATGGTACTGAGATCTTTGTGTTAAAGTCTAGTAAGACAATAGTGCAAGGCTCACAATTGACTCAGAATAAATTCCATATAATAGGAAGTTTACCATAAAACTTGCTAAAATAAAATCATGAAATAATTATGAAGGTAAGACCATTTTATAATAATATTGGTGTAGACAGAAGTCAAAGTATAACACAATACCCAAAAGCTAAAAATGAAAAAGTCAGGTGAAATGATTACATACATGAAAATAAATTTTCTCATGTCAAAAATTTCCATGACATTAAAAAATTATGAACTAAAGGCTGGAGGGATGGCTTAGCAGTTAAGGCATTGGCTTGCAAAGCCAAAAGACCCAGGTTCAATTCCCCAGGACCCACGTTAGCACACACTTCTAGAGTTCATCTGCAGAGGCTGAAGGCCCTGGCATGCCCATTTTCCCTCTCTCTCTCTCTCTCTGTCAAACAAATAAAAATAAAATATTTTTTAAAAACTTATGAACTGAGAAAACACTTGTAATTTATATAACAGAAATGGGGCTAACTTTCTTTAATATAAAAGTTCAATATGGGCTGGAGAAATGGCTTATTGGTTAAGGTGCTTGCTTGCAAAGCCAAAGGACTCAGGTTCAATTACCCAGGACCCACATAAGTCAGATGCAAAAGGTGGCAAATGCATCTGGAGTTCGTTTGCAGCAGCTGGAGGCACTGGCATGCCCATTCTCTCTCTCCCCTCCCGCCTCTTTCTCTCTCTCTCTCTTTATCTCTCTGAAATAAATAAATAAAAATAAAATATTTGTTTAAAAGGTCTATAAATCAACTTTAATACACCAACAAGTAGAAAATGGTCAAATGATGAAAATAAATTATTTATAGAAAATGAAATAAAAAATTAAATATTGTAGTTGCTCAATTTCATCCATAACAAGAGAGATGAAAATTAAAATCTCATTGAGATAATATTTCACCTGTCAGACTGATAATGATTTAAAAAGTTTGCTTACAAATTGTACTCATGAGGGTGTAGTCACTCATAAATTGTTGAAGGGAATGTAAATTGGCACCACCTGTTTGAAGAGCAAGTTGGCCATATATGTCAATATCAAAAATACACATTCTTTGGACCAGGATATCCCAATATCATGAATTTATTCTATATATATGCTCATATGTAATAAATCACATAGATATAGACTGGAGGTTTTTATAATAGTAACAATTAGAAATAAATGAGAGTTGGGAAGATGACCCAATATGTAAAGTGCTTGCTGTGTAAAATTCAAGTTTGGATGCCCAGAATCCATGTGAAGCTGGATGCATAGCTCCAGCATCCATAATCCCAGAACACCTCTGTAGAAAGGGAAGCAGAAACAGGAGAATGTGGAAGCTCAAGAGCCAGTTAACCTGGTATATGCAGTGGTGAACAAGAAGAGTGACCCTGCCTCAAACAAAGTGGGGGGCAAGGATCAACACTTAAGTTTGTCCTCCTCTCACCTGCACACACATACTCTGGCACGTGACCATCCACATTCACACACATGACCACACACATCACACACACACACACACACACAGACAAAAGAAATAACTTATCAATAAATTAAGGATATATTTAAATAAAGTGTTCTCTCTGTGATCCTTAGGGGTTTGGTTCCAAAACTCATCCTTCAATAGCAAAGCCCAGTGTTTTTCAGGTCTATTAGATATTAAATATTGTATAAGTTGCATGCTGTGGTGAGTTGAATCTGTTGGTGAGGAACCCATGGATATGAAAAATTGACTGTAGTGGATACAGGTATGTTATTAATTGAAAAATGGTCTTCAAAATAGGCAATTTGATGGTAGAATGTGGAATATAATGATGTTTAGTGTATTTTAATATGCCACCAATTGTCTAAAACCCAAAGGAAAAGAATTATCTGCATATGGAAGGCAGCAGGATATAATGGTTCAAAGTATAGACTCTGAGGCCAGCCATCTTAGAATTCAATTTTGGTTTGACCTAAATAACTATTATTTCTTTGAGCCTCAGTCTGCTAATCCACAGAGTACAAGTAATAATACTTACTTTATTAGGCTCCTTTGAGGATTAAATGAGTTATTATTTGCAAAGGTCTTAGAATCATATCTGGCACCAAGTAAGTACTATGTAAGCATCCATTAAATGTATAAATAGCAGAGA
The DNA here is from genome assembly GCA_036346955.1 of Dipus sagitta. Classification (NCBI taxonomy): domain Eukaryota; kingdom Metazoa; phylum Chordata; class Mammalia; order Rodentia; family Dipodidae; genus Dipus; species Dipus sagitta. Next base: position 111,820,080 of record CM070776.1, on the reverse strand, counting down.
CTATATACCTGGGAAGTTACATAAGATGTTGTAACTAAGAAAAAGAGAGAGAGAGAGAGAGAGAGAGAGAGAATGAATAATTTGCTTCTCTGTACATTTTAACTATTATACCAAATTCTTAGGTAATACCTATTTTTTAAAAGAGAAATGCTCTTAAAGTATGGTTTCTCTTCCAAGCACCCAAGACTTACTTGACCTCACCCCCTCCGACCCATTTTCTGCTTTGCTATATTATTTCTATTTCCCATGATTCCATTATTATTCCTTAGGAATTTTATTATCATTTCCATTGCCTAGGCCACCTTGTTTTTCTTATGCTTTCAAAACTTCTTTGACTTCACTACCTTTTCTTTGCTGCTGATTCCCCAATACACCATTCGTCATTTACAAGCACTACACCCTCAGATTTTCAAACCTAGATATCTCATAGCCTCACATTCCACATATTAAAATGAGCAGATCATCTCCTTCTCATTGAATCCCCCTGTTTCAATCTCCTCAAATAGAAATATAATTCTTTTTAAAATTATTTATTTATTTATTTCAGAGACAGAGAGGAGAGAGAGAGAATGGGCACACCAGGGCCTCCAGCCACTGAAAATGACCTCCAGACACATGCACCACCTTGTGCATTTGGCTTATGTGGGTCCTGGGGAATTGAACCGAGCTCCTTTGGCTTTGCAGGCAAATGCTTTAACCGCTAAGCCATCTCTCCAGCCCAGAAATGTGATTCTTAACTTTGGCTCTTCCTTCTCCTTCACGCTCCACATCTGTAACCTCCATGAATATGCTGTCTCACGTGTACCTTCCTCACTATTTGCTAGTGCTGGTATAATGCCATAGAGCAGCACTTCTCTAACTTTAATGTACATAATGTGCATATGTGTAACCTGAAAAGCTTGTTAGAATGCATCTTCTGAGTAAGTAGTATTGCATATCATTTCCTGGGGAAAACTCCAGTTGTGGTCCCAACAACAGAGCAAAGGAACTATTCAACTGAATTGGTAAACCAATGAGTTTAGTTGGGTTTATTTACAAGTCTGCATGAGGGAGTTACTTATTGGAGCATTAACAAGGTACAGGCAAATGTACATCAACACTATAGAATGTCCCCTCTGTAGCAACAGATAACCAGTTTTATACTCTCCAGGAGGAGTCACGAAGCCTCATATGCCTCTTAGCCTGCCTGTGAATCTTGTCCTTCTTCCATATCATGCTAGTAGGCCCAATCCTGTGAGGGTCTCTAACCAATCACAGATGCTGTTATTTCAAGATAGCGAAAGCCATGTTATATGTGAAGGATAGAGTTTCACAGCAAGTAGGTATGCTAGACAGCCTTGAAGATGGCCTTTAATTACCCTATCTCCTGACTTCTCTTTCTGTGTAGTCTCACACATTGCATCAGAATTGAACTGTGTCATAAAGAAACTAAGGACAATAGTGACATCACTTCTAACACAAGATTGTAAAAGACAATGTGAGTTTTGTCTTTCTGTCTCTCCACTCATTCTGAGGAAGTGTTGAAAAGTCATTTAGAGAGCCTATGAAGAGGCCAACGTAGCGACAAATTGAGGCCTGTAGCCAATATCTAATAAAAACTAACACCTCCTGCCAAAAATCACATTAGTGTGCTTGGTAGCAGATCCTTTAACCCCACTCTAATCTTTCAGCTATTACTAAAGGTCTAATCAAAACCTAGACCACAACCTTATGAGAGAACTACTCAGCTAAGCCCATCCTGGATTCATAACCACAGAAACTATGAAATAATGTTTGTTGTTTTAAACTACCATGCCATGCAACAGTTTATGCAGCAGCAGACAATTTGCATAAGAGGTCCAGAATGAAGCTTGGAAAATTCTGCATTAGTAAGATGCTCCCAGGGGATCCTGATGTTGTGTTTCTAAACATTAATTCTGTAGGAGGCCCTGCACCATTGTTATCATCTCATACAAATCCCTACCTACATTGTCTTGTCTACGGCCATACCACCCTGAACGCGCCCGATCTCGTCTGTCTTTCTGCTACAATCCCATTATTTATCTTCTTCCCAATGAACAGGGTTCTCTACTATTGATTAACTGAAGTCAAAGTTCTCAGTCTGTCTTTTAGAATTCTTTGAAAACTGGTCACATTCATGCCTTAGAGTAATATTTTTTCCATGCTCTTTACTTTCTGCTCCTGTCAAACCAAACCCATTACTGTCTTTTGCACACATCATATTTATTCTTGTTCCTGGAATCCTTATGTCCAATGTCCCTTTGTTCTCTCCCATAACAAATATCTGTATAACTAGAATATTTCCTAACCTCCTCAAGCATGCAAAAACAGCTTTCAAGGCTTCAGTTTATACCATTCTTCCACATAACTACCCCCACCCCACTACATTTTTATCTAATAGTTTCACAAGTCACAGTCTCAACTTTCAAGCCTATTTGTAGTGTGTGTGTGTTGGTATGTGCATATGTGTATGAACATTAATATGAGTGAGCACATTTGTGGAAGGGAAAGCATGTTCAAGTACAGGTGGAGGGAAGAGGTTGGCATGGCCATCTTTGACAGTCAATATCCACCATACTTATTGAGACAGAATCTTTCACTGAACCCAGAGATCACTGATTCAGCTTGACTAGCTAGCTAGCATATCCTTAGGATCCTCTTGTCTTCACCTCAGCACTGGGATCACAGGCAACTGCTACTACTCACAGTTTGTATGTGGGTTCTGTTGAACTGAACTCAGATCCTTGTCCTTGCATGGAAAGCACTTTACACACTAAACCTTCTCCACAGTCCCTTATGCCAAATTTGATGCAACTTGAGGTCAAGAACAATACCTCATAAGTCATAGTAGCTCCAGGGTAACCAGGGCAGTGCTGGATATATAAAGAGTAATCAACTCAATCTGCCTGTCACATTCAATGTGGCTACAGGCCTGTCAACACTCCCAAAATTTACTCCTGGGTGTTACAGCAACAGAGAGAATCCCCACAAAATCCAAATCCCTCTCTCCTGCCATCTTCCTCTACACTAAGTTACCATTATGTGTATTCTTCCACATCACTGGCAGGAAAGAAGATAACATAGAGAGAGGATACGTTTTATTATGGCAGCAATGAAAGGGAAATAATGCCAGCGATTTGAAATCCCTAAGACCAGGAAGATAGATGTGCTATGAATTCACGAGAGTTTCCCTGTACAATGTGAATCATCCACAAGAACACACTGAAAATGGAGTCAGGGCAGATAGACCTGAGAACACAGTGGCTGGTGAATAAAGACCATCTGAAAGAGATTAACACCTTAACAAATGTAATGAATAAAGCAAGTCTCACACAGATGGAGACAGATAGACACGTGGAACCTGAAGCCTGTGTATTGCGCACATCTGATAAATAGGCCATTTTAAAAATAATGGCAAACATGTTTGAGAATTTCATGTCATCTGGCCATTGTGCTGATTGTAAGCTATCATTAGTCCCACTTTCCAGATGGGGAAGTTGAGTCTTAGAAAGTACAGGTGACTTCTCCCAGATCACACAGCTAGAAGTTGTTTGAACTAAGACTTGAACCCAGTACCATCTTAAAACCTAATCTATGTTTTTGACTGCCACTCTACATTTAGCCTGCATCCTTATTTTGGTAGATCATGTATAGAAAGGTCTATTTGGCTTCACAGAAATTTGGAGAGCAGGCATAAGTTACTATTAGATTCCCATCAATATCCAGATCCTCTTCCTGCCCTATACCTGCCCTAGGGCTACTTAATGTACCTCCACAAGTAAGGAAGAAATCTCAGCCCTATTCTCCCAACAAAGAATACTCATCCTATATTTCAGGCCTTTAATTCCACAGCCTGCAGGATGGCAATGAATGTAACGAAATAATCAAATCCTGTTACTAGGTAACTAATGTGTTACCCCTCCCAGGTAATAGCAAGTATTAGCACTATTAAAACAGAAACCCCCAAAGAGAAAATCTAATGACAGGAATGTGGCCACCTTGGCAGGCTAAAGAGGAAATATATTTGGAGCCAAAAGACCTTTTTGTGCCCCTCCTATCATGCCTCTTCTTCCTTGCCAGTTTGATGTGTGCCTTAAGCACATCATTTTTGTACTTTTCTTATTTAACAGCCAGCAGTAGAACAAAATAGGGATTCTTTTTTTAAGATTCTAATGAAGTTTCCAATTCTCAATTAAAAGGAACATCTTTCCATCCATCTATTTATCCCTGCCAAGCGTTTTTGTTTTGAAGCTGGAAGTTTCATTATCTGAAATTTGCAGGCAATTACTAGGTCTAGTAACTCCCAGGATGTGAGCATTTTTTTCCCTAACGGTCTGAAGAGAAAAGTGGTTCAAGTAAATTGTGCTGGGGGGGGGGGGGAGTCCAAGAAAAGAAAGGCATGATGAAGGCAGGTAAAATAGGGGCAATTGAAATCATATCCAGCCATATAGTTGTCTCATTTGACACTGTAAGCTCCAGAAATATTAATGAATCACCGTCCAAGTCCCTTGGGAAGATTCTAGATTTAGAGCTTTAAACAACTACTCATCCTCATTTTGGCACAAAGTCAACCCAAAATTTGTCATAGGTTATAATGCTTGTTAATAAAGAACATCAACAATTAATGCTCATTATGGTGCTCATTAATATGCACAGTGCTCACCATTTTGACTTAATTAAGTGAAGCACCACTTCATGATAGTATTGTGTGGCCCAGCAGAGAGAGAAGGCTGTTCAAGTCTGAAATGTGTTCACTGGGGACAGCATTAGCAGCATTGCAGGGTGGGGCACCTGTCAAACTGCTCCTGAAGCTTCCAGGCAGGTTAGAAAACAGGAAACTCTGACAGCAAGTGGCTGTGGTCCCCACTGGGATGTCTGATCCTACACTTGGGTTTTCCTATTTCTCAATGTTATTTAGTGAAATGAATTGACTCAGGGTCAATACAATCTTGGTCAAGAAAGAGACCACTAAAGAAAGAATGAAACTCAAGGGGTAAAACTCAAAACAAGTACGTTGGTGCATAGTGGGGGAGTTAGAAGAGAAAACAGCAGCAAATAATTGCTTTTATAAAAAAAAAAATAAGGAGCAAGGAGGAAACAAGACAGTGACAAATATACAGATATTGCCATGCTTCAAAGTAGAGGACACAACTGGAACTACCAGTGCAAGTATATTTTTATGTCAATTTGATGATTTTAGACCGTTTCTAAAATGGTTCAGAACATTCCAGTTTTTTTTTTTATTCTAGTAGGCTACTTAAGATAGTTCACTTTGAACTTGAACTCTGAAGATTGCCATCAGTATTTAGAAAATATTAAACAGTGCAACAAAAGTGCCAAACAACGGAGAAAATGGAGATAGGAGAATTTCAACCCTAGCTCTACGGTCTAGTGTAGAAATGTCTGACCTTGGTGAATTCACTTAATCTTACTAAGCCTCAATTTTCTCATCTGTTAGACTGTTAGACTGAGTAACATGAAATGGCCTTTTCATTTTTATAGGTCAAAATACTGAAATATAGGAAATTTCAAGTTCAACCTAATGAAGGGATTAAATCATCCAAATCATTTGAAAACAATTTTAAACTGTAAATATCAAAGGTTATTTTTGATCAACCACAACTATTGTTGCCTCAAAAAACATATGCATATGGATTTTTATTATGTTCCACTAATAGAAGCAGCCAAACCAAATCAAATCTCTTTTACAAACACTGACAAAAAGTTTCCAGACTCAGAACTCAGAATTAGTATAGCCACAGCCCAATAATTATCATAGTGAACAAATAGAATTGATAGTATTTAAGGTTATTTTTAAATGTGCTGCTACCTCATTTCAATAGATACTAAAGAGAAAGTGTTTTATGAGTTTTTTTATTTTCAAATACAAATTGTTTTCATTGATTAGCATCCCCTTCTTACTCCTCTCTCCATCCTCCCCCAAAAATCTCCTCCTCTATATTTTCCCTCTTTCTGTTTACATGTCAAATGTATCCTTTGGCCCATTCCTCCTCCTTTCAATTAAAAGTAATTTTCAAGTAGCTACACACACACACACACACACACACCTCCCATAGTCGTATTCTTTCTCCAAATGGACTAAAATCATTCCTGTAAAGAAATGACACACAGGGCTGGAGATATTACTTAGTACTTAAGGTACTTACCTGTGAAGCCTAAGGACCCAGGTTCAATTCTCCAGTACCTATATGAGTCAGATGCACAAGGTGATGCATGCATGTGGAGTTTGTTTGCAGTGCCTATAGGCTCTATCATGCTCTCTCGCTTTTTCTTTCTCCCCTCTCCTCTCTCTCTCTCTATCTCTCTCTCAAAATAATTAAATAAATAAAATAAATAGTTTAAAAACTGGCACACATATGTGCCAATACAAGTACCCACAATAGCAGCACCCCAGTGTACCAATTATGGCAAACTAAAACAGTACCTACTAGGATGGCAGGCCCAAGAAATAAGTAAATTTTGTAGAGATTATGCAGGTTCCAGGAATTAGTGCAGGTAGTAGCTCCAGTCCAAGTAGGCAGGCTTAAATCATAACATAAAAACAACAGTTCAGAGAAGGCAAGTAGTGGGTCAGAAATTGGAAAAATAGCCAAGATCTAATAAAGCCACAGATTCTCAAATGACAGAAAAGGCCCAAACTAGGATCTCTATAAAAGGTAGCAGTGTGGAGAAAGGTAAATGAGCAAATTCTCAGAAACAGGTAATATAGTAGGACAAAATATAATTCAAACAAAATAGAAATACCAATCTGGGGGAGGATCTCACAGCAAAGCACAGCACACATAACACTGCAAAGCATGGTGTAGAGTGGCACAGCATAGCACCCCATAGCATGGCACAGTATAGCATGACATAGCACAGCACATTATAAAGTAGCATAGCATAACATACCGTGGAACGTCATGGCACACAGAGCATAGCATGGCATGGCATGGCATGGCACAGCAATAGCATAGCATAGAGTAGCACAGCATAGCACAGGACAACATAGTATAACATAGCATGGCACAGAGTAGCATGGCATAGCAAAGCATAGGGTAGCGTAGCATAGCACACTGTAGTGTAATATAGCACAGCACGACATAGCACAACATAGAGTAGCATAGCAAAGTACAGTGTAGTGTAACAGTACAGCACAGCGTAGCGTAGCAGAGTGTAGCACAGTGTAGTGTAATAGCACAGCATGGCACAACATAACATAGAATTACACAGCATAACAGAGCATGGCACAGCATAGCATGGCAGAGAATAGCATGGCATAGCACAATACAGAACAGCATAGCATAACAGAAAATCTCCATCTTTTATGTTTCTTGCAAAGGCAAACAGCTCTGGCATTGTCAGACTGGGGCTAAAAGGGAGAAACATTTGGAACACATAGATGGAATAGAGAGAGTGGGATGTTAAGTAGAACCCTACTTCTAATAAAGAGGAAGCAGGGTGTTGGTGAGAAACAGAGCTCTGTATGAAGGATACAGAAAGTCTGCATGCATGTGCGCACACACACACACACATACATATACAATCTTCTGCCAATTAACCTGTAAGGATTCAGAATCTCTCTGAGGGGCAGAATATGATATTATGTTAGAATAATTTACTTTACTGTTCAAGCTAGATAAGAGGCAAATGACATACTGTATTGGGCACACATCTGTAATAGAAATAATGCCACAACCCTTGCTAGGTGTGTTGTATTGTGTCTGTCCAGCAGGCAGACTCGGCATTTTTTCTCTTGCTTCTCGAAATCAGTGCTTCATTCTCAAACACACCAACCACAGGGAGTTCCAGTAATGACTTGAAGCCATTCTTTAGCCTTTTCCTGCTCGGAAAATATTCCCTCCTTGGACTTTTTGTTCAGCAGTGGATCAGTCTGCATTGACAGTGGTTGCATTTCATGACATTGTTGGATTTCACATCTTGTTGCACATCAAACTGTAGCATTCTCCAAACTTAGGATTTTGTTCACTGCATCGCCTTCCAGCTCATTAATGTAAATAATAAAGAACCTGGTTTCCGATGCCGTTTCCTTTCAGAGCCATATTAATAATTCATTTCCAGCTTGACAAAGTCCTTTTGGCAGCTGCTTTGTTCGAGGTTTTGCTCTTCAGAGTGGCGATAGGTCAATTGTCTTATGGTGAGATTGAACCAGAGGGCCTGAGAAGGGCATTTGTATTCTCCGTGTGTGATTATGGGGGATTAATAGCGTAGGTGCAAAAGCACTAAGTCCACTTCTAAGGCTCCCTCTGGAGACTTAGCCTCTTGTTCGCATGTTCTCTCCAAATCTACTCTTTTTACCATTAACTATAAAGACAATGAGCTCAGTGCCAACGTATAGGAGCTGAATATCCAGTTAAGTACAAGGAATGGAAAGTCTGTCCGTCTAGTATTTTTTTTTCTTTTTCTATAAGAAAATTGCTGCTCTAATGAGGATGGCTCAAATTGCCTGGATTATTTATATTCTGTGCCTAGTCAGTACTAACTGACTTAGATCTAGTATATAGCCATAAATACTTTCCCATGGACAAAGTCAGATGCTAAAACATCCACCAAAATCATCCCCACTGCTCCCTGTTTCTACCAGATATTCCTATGGAATATTAGTGAGATATATAAGACCAACATACAATTTGAAGATGTGAAGTGTCTCAGGCAGGGATGTAGAAAAGAGTCAGATGTAGATTGAAAACCAAAGTCTGTGGAATACCAGGTGAAAACATTCTGGAGAGACAGCAATAGAGCCAACTGTCAGTCACCTGCAACACACAGCATGAGGGAGACAAAGGACAGGGGAAGCTAACAGGAGATTTTAGTGATCAGAGAGCAATGTCCAGTGCCCAATTATCCCTGGAAAGTCAGAGAAAGGAAAGTAAACCCGGCAGAGCAGCCTCTGAGCAGCTGCTCTGGGACAGCAAGATGCACTGGTTCTGTACACAGAAGAAGACAGAAAACAAACATTGTTAAGATGGGCGCCCATGGCTTCCCAGTCAGCCCAAAGCACTCTTATTCTGCTAGTTTCATATTCAGCCTGTACTACTTCTGGATACACTAGCTACAAGTAACTCAAAGAGAGTAAGCATACTAATTGTGGTATTAAATTCATATGAACCAGAAGAAAAAAAGTAGATGAGCTATATTCCTTTAATGATGCATGTTCAGGGAAAATTAATGTTCGGAGGATCTAGTCCTTTAAAAATATTCTCCTTCTGATACTCTAGTTCTCCCAACATTCTCACCAGGATCCCATAAGCCCCCCTTCTTTTCAAAACATTCAGTCCTGCTGTTCTTTACTAGGTTAAAAAAAAAACATAAGATTAGGTAAATAGATTTTGGATACATTTCACTCCCTGCAAATAAACGCAGCATGCTATGCTGAGAGGCAGTGTACTTAATGGCTATGAGTGCAGATACTGGACTCAGATGGCCTGGGTTTGAATTCTTGACTCTTACATTCAATGGCTACGTGGTTTGGAGCCACTTTATTTCCTCATCTATAAAATGGGATTCATCTGTTAAAAAAGTAGCTCCCTAAATCATAGGGTTGTTATAAGGAATAAGTGTGGTAATAATATCCATAAGATATATCCATATCCTTAGAACTAGTGCACAGCAAGAGCTACATAACTGCTAATTAAGCAAAATTATTAAAATTGCTTTAGAACGTTTTCAAAGGGCAGCCTATAATAATGAAGTTTCATGCACTTCAAGAAAAGGAAACTTTGGAGAATTTCTCACAAAAAAATAACATTACATGGATAACTGTCTACACTAATAAGGCCCTAAGCCCTTTAGAAATCTATTCATTCACCACTGACGCCTACCCTCGACTCGCTACCTTTAGTGATTCTTTTGCCATCTAGTGAACATACCGAGGACACAAGCTACAACAGAAAATCCCTATGGTTTCTTTGCCTCTATATCCCCAATCCCTTGTCTCCTGCCTACCATTGCAAAGTGCTTGCAGGCTACACACAAATCAGATTCAGCCCTATTAACTGCCCTTCAGATAACACCTGAGGCTCACTGCTTGGCAATCTCCACCTTCTCACTCACCTCAACTCATTCTTCAGCCGAACTGGCCAAAGATGTGGCAGTCAGTCACCAGAATAAGTGGCTCTCTCATGGTCCATAGGACTGTGGGAGAATGGAAAAGGACCTAAAGGCCAGTGCTTACTCAGCAGCCTGTCCAATATGAAACTGAACCTGTTTCTATATGAAAAGATTTTTGCCTCATATAAATAAGGCTCCAGTGGGCAGCCTGACACCAAATGTATAGATATAAGAAAACTATTGTTTCCTATGTGACCTGAGTAGAAACCAAATGGTGAATTTAATGAAATGTTAATTTTTCCATCTTGGAATGCAGCTTAAGAACTGTTCTAAGAAGCAGGAAGCTGATGGAGAATACTGAGAACCTGAGTTTGAGAGTTATAAATTCTGGTGGCTGACAGAAATAAGCACAAAACTGAATTGTTAACATATTGAAGACCTTCACATGGCAAACAATTTGAGTATAGAACCAGGGCTAGCCTGAAGACGAAAACCTGGGACATTGTTTTATCTATATTTTCTTTTTTTAATATATTTTATTTATTTATTTATTTGAGAGAGAGAATGGGCACGCCACGGCCTCCAGCCACTGGAAACGTACTCCAGATACATGTGTCCCCTTGAGCATCTGGCTAACGTGGGTCCTGGGGAATCCAACCTGTGTCCTTTTGACTTTGCAGGCAAATGCCTTAACTGCTAAGCCACTCCTCCAGCCCTTATCTATATTTTCTATCCCTTTGTCTCTGCTCTTCCTTCTATTTGCATAAAAACCTCTGTCTTGGGCTGGAGGCATGGCTTAGCGGTTAAGGCGTTTGCCTGCAAAGCCAAAGGACCCAGGTTCAATTCCCCAGGACCCACATTAGCCAGATGTACAAGGGAGCGCACACATCTGGAGTTCGTTAGCAGTGGCTGGAAGCCATGGCGCACTCATTCTCATTCTCTCTCTCTCCCTCTTTCTCTGTCAAATAAATAAATAAATAAAAATATTAAAAATAAAACCTCTGTATTGGGCTGGAGAGATGGCTTAGCAGTTAAGGTGATTGCCTGTGAAGCCTATGGACTCAGGTTTGATTCCATAGTACCTACGTAAGCTAGATGCACAAGGTAGATTAGGAATTTGTTTACACTGGCTGGAGGCCCTGGCATGCCCATTCTCCCTCTCTTTCTCTCTCTCTCTCCCAAATAAGAAAATAAATACGTTTTTTAAAACCCATGTCTTTGAAGAGTCCTTTCTTCTTGTCAAAATGTAAATATATTATGTAAATATAATTATACCATCAATATTTTATACACATATATTATCAATATAGTTTCCTAACTTCTCTACTTTTCTTCTTTGACTTGGCCATTATTTTATTTCATAATCTGCTTCTCACAGTACTAGAAGTTTAATGAGTAAATCTGAGCTAAGTTATTAAAAGGCTGAAAACAACCTTGTGAGATACCCTTAATTATGACAGAGACTTTCAGCTGTTCTCCAAAATTTTTCCTCCCATATATAAGATAATATGAACAAAGTATATTCCTTGCTCCCTTGAAATCAGATGTAACCACGTCATTAAATCCTGACCAATGACATATGAGAATAAGTATATGACACCACTCAAGGCCTTTAAGAAATAAATCTGACTCTCCAGGCATGCTCTTCTCTTCTACCAGCTAGGTGTAGATGCCAGTGAGAGTGTAGGGAATTGAGGAACGACAAGAGGAGAAAAGTCTGAATCTCTAAATTACAATGGAAAGAACAACCACTTTGCTGACCTACAAGCCAACACAGGATTGTTATGTGAGCAAGGAATGAACTATTGTGCTCAGTCATTGAATAGTTGAATGCACACAGTACCATAATTTCATCTAGTGTACTCGAACTATGACATCTGGAATATGTGTGATCTTATAGGTACAATTCCCTATCTCAAAGGCTGAATCTCTACCAGTAGGAAATTTCAGGTATCACAGATAGAGATTATCAAGATAAAGTTTTTTTTTTTTTTTTGCAGTCTCCAACACATCATCTATAAAGACAATCACTGATGGATCTCAACAGCAAATATGAAAGTAGAGGAAACTGGGCTAAGCAGACAACCATAAGTAGGATAGTTGCTAAGTGAACCTGACCATAATGGAGAGGCAAGACTTCATCCATAACAGTTGGGCTAGGTAGAGAAGGAGCCACAACCTCAAACAATAGTCACAGGGAAGAAGATACAACATAGCAATTAAAAATTCTACAAAAATTCCAACCCAAGCTGGGCAGAGTGGCACTTGCCTTTAATCCCAGCACTTGGGAGGCAGAGGTAGGAGGATCACTGAGAGTTCGGGGCCACCCTGAAACTACACAGTGAATTCCAGGTCAGCCTGGACTAGAATGAGACCATATCTTAAAAATCTCAAAACCAAAGACCAAAAGTATTCCAATCCAGAAGTCAAATATAGTATCTACCATGATCATGCTATGTCCATATCTTGCCAGTTGGTATGGTATCAAGAAATGTGTAGGGGAAGACTCTAGGGAGAGAAGATTGGCAGGGGCTAGGCAATGTTTGGGTGGAGACTCAGTGCTAGAAGGTGACAAAACCAAATTTCTGGACAAGCTATATAATAAGATATCAAAGCATGCATCACATAGGAAGAAGGGTGAAAAACGTTGTAATTCGGGGGCAGAAGGAATGCATGAAGCTCACTCTAGGCTCAGTGTTTTAAGCCCCTTTGAAGAGGTCTGAGGTTGCTGTTATATGATCTTCCACTTTAAACATTGAGTTAAAATGAGGGAAAGAATGATCTGGGCCTGCAAGTGGAATCCAACTATAGAGTTGCAAGGCAATGGAGAAGACAAAAGCAACATAAACGTGGGAGGAACTGACAATTTAAAGATTCTGTTTCAGCTAATGTAGGTTCTGGCCAAAAGAATCTTCATATTAGTCAGAAAGGCATGGCTAATATCAAATCAGAGGAGGACAATTAAAAATGTGTAACACCACCTTCATTAAGTGGGCACCATTAAAAGCAGAACTATTAGCACATTTAAGCATGCATGACCAGTACCTCTTTTATTGGTTAGTGAACAAATCCTCTTTGTCCTTGTAAGATCCCACCTTAGCCAGATTCAAAGAATTATTCAGCTAATATTGGCCATGGCCAGAGTTGGAACTTCATTTGTAGAAATTGCTTTTAAAAAAAGGCTTTCAGTCCCCTTTTGCAATAGTGATCATTTCTGACATTGGATTGTTTGTCGTACATTTATTATCTGTCTCCCTCTGAGCCCTTTCACAGCAGCTAAAGTACTCCCTCTGATGGTCTCTGGGTTTCACTCACAACTAACAACAGGGCATTGTTCTGTTGGATTTTCCCACATAATGCTTCTAACAACCCCCAAAGCCAGTACCCTGACAGCACTTAGTTCTGCCTTTGATTTAGCACTTCTGATTCTTTTGTGCAAAGGTAAGACATGAAATTGGGATAATCTGTATTAGAAGTGGGAAAACACATACACATACAAATATACTCATGTACATATAACATATGCATAATTCAGTTACTTGGCTGTCCCTGATTTTAGAAGACTTTGCTTATAGGATTCTGTGCAAAATACACATCAATAAAAAATGCTATCTTTCCAACTAGCAATGGGGTAATATCAGTAGGGCCTTACAGAGAAAAGGGAATTGCAGCATCCAATCATTGCAGCAAGGAAGCTGGCTGCACAGTGTGATACTGATAGCAAAAAGCCATCCCCGCCACACAAAGCCCTGCAATTCTAACCATTCATGTCAAAGAAGTTGTGAAGAGAAAGTAACTACAGGCATTTCTCTTTGAGCAGCCATGTTTGCAAAGCCCTATGACCCTCTGCCAAGCCACCCTTCTCCACTGATCTGCCCTTGTCATTCCTATAGCTTATGCAATCTTTATACTTAACCTCAGAGCCTGATCTTACTGTCTGATCCATAAGCTGAGCTTCCTACCTTCATTCTGCTTGGTTCTTTAACTGTACTTCACCCCACCCTAGAAAATCAGTAACAAAATCATCACACTCCCCTCTTAATATCACAGAAATATTACTGATCTAGTTTGCAAATCTCAATTTTACAAGATAGTGCTGGGCTGTGATGAAGCTTCACTATTTATTCTTACAAAATTAGAAAATTAAGGTCAGTGTAGTAAGTCATATAAATACATGTATTCAGTAAAAATGTTGCCCATTATTCTGCAATCATGTTCTTCTTGCTCTTATTGTTTAGGGGTGTTAAAGTTCCCTTCCATTTATGAAACAATGATTATAGTAGATGATGGTTGAGGTTTGGTTTGTTTTTTTATCATTTTTAATTAAGTTTGGAAAAATCAAAACATTAACAAGATTATCAAATTACCTCTTTAAACATCCTAGGAACAATACTAAAAGGGAAAGTAGGATGCATCTCTTTCATGAAGAGGAGAAAACTGAGAGAGGGCTAAGGTCATATTCAGCTCAGACACCACAGTGAGGTGAGGAGAAAGAGGTCAATAGTAGAAGATGACCTGGGGTAAGCTGAAGAAAAGCTTTTTTTTCTTTCATACAGAAGCCCAGTTTCAACTGCAGTCCTCCCATTTGCCTAATTGCACTGATTCTCAAAAATGCACATTGGGATACATAGCACTGACGCCACTTGGAAATAAGACTCAAATTTTATTCTGATAGCAATTAAATTCCCAATTACCTGGAAGGCAAACACAGTTATGCAAATTATAGATGCAGGCTGACTAATATTAGAACTCCAATGGTTATCACTTCAGAACTAGGCATTTTACATCTTCCTCCTTTTTAAAAAGGTTGCAGTGAAATTCAGTTTAAGTGGACTTTGTGAGTTACAGAAATAACTCCATTAATTTTCTGAATATAAAATGTTATTTTAGCTTATCTGAAAATTGATCTTCTCCCAAGACTATCTCCCTTAATTTTTTTCTCCCTCTACTTCTTAATAAATGTATTATCTAATTCAGTCACTATATTATTTATCATCTATTATTATTTATTAATTCACTAACACTATCATATAATTCAGCAATAGAATTTGTGCTGTAATGCTTTTCAGTACATTTGCATACTGAATAAAACCATATTGATTCTTAAGGAATTTTATGCACTAGAAATGCTTGCTGCAGACAAATTTGCAAACACATTTTTATTTGGTTTCCGAAGACATTATTTTGACATGATTTCAACTGACGCCAACAAATCAAACCAACTTCTGCAACAAATGCCTTCTTGATGGGTTTTATGCTATTTGTTTTAGTTGACACCACTTATTATAATTTAACACAGTTTCCTTCCTAGGAAAGTCCAAAATCAATAAAAAATGGTGACATACATTTGTATTTATTCAGAAATACAAATGCAACCAAAAGGCTCTGTCAGTGTACGATTAATAGAGTACAAGATATTGTGATTTGGGGGCATTAAATTGTCTATCTCTTAATATGAATTTTGAAATCACTTGGGATTCCCACCCCTTGACTTTCAGGTTAGCATAGAACTTCTCATTCATGATAAATCACCCCAGCTATGTGGTTTTCTATTTAAATTTGCTTCAGTGTAGCTTCACCCATTTACAGTGGTAGGGGAGTGGGGCCACAAGTGGGATGAGGAGAACTACAAACTTGTAAAATATTAAGACCAAGAAATGAACACATTGGAAATATTACTACCAGAAGAAAAGCTGAAATTGACATTTCTGTCATTTCTTCCAGCTCTCATGGTACATAGACTGGGAATGGAAGTCCTAAAGTCAAGGTTGTCCACAGAGGTTCAACATCAAGTTCGCCTCACAACAACCCTCTGGCCTTTTTAGATAATTTTTTTCTCCATATTGGCAGTTGGGAAATATGATTAAGAATTCTAAGGAGAAAAAATTTACTCTGCTCTGGGCCTGACTGTCAACCCTTTCACAAACACAATTTCAGGACCTGCTGGTCCCTTGACCCAGCTTCAGTCCCTTGATTCTCTTCAATGGACCAGGTACAAATGAAATTCTCTCATAGAATTATAACATCTCATGCTTAGAAGGATCTAAAAGTCATCTAGTTCAGTGGCTCCCAGAGGCTAGTTTAAGGGACTAGTGCCAAATCCTAATTAAATTTTGTGGTCTGTGCAAAATAAGGGCAATGTTGTAGAAAGCTAAGTTTATTAAAGGACTTAGCTTCATTCCAAAATTATGGTCTTTCTATATTTAGAGTATGACTGATAGTCTTTGAAACGGTATGCTTTTTTCTCTCTGATGGCCTAGTTAGACAGTAAACCTTCACATATTGCCTCATATCTCCATAAGAAGAGAGCTCCATTAGAATAACACTCCTTTCTCTACCACCTTCATTTCCTCCTCACCTTAGGAGTGGAAGTGAATTGCTTTCATAAGTTTCAAAGAAATAAATTAGCACCTACAAGTCAGTCACTTCTGAGTTCCTTGATTTCTCAAGCTATTTTAGGCATAGAAAGTTTACATTCTCTGCCAAACAGGAAAGGGACTAGCTCATATGACCAAGACCAATGACTTTCTGAACCAGTGACTAGATGGGTAAGTTAATCGAGTGTGAAGTATTAATACCACATCTTGGCTAATAGATCTAGTCTCCATTTCAGTTTGAATAGTGTAAAACAGTGATATGTTTTATCTTGCAGCTGAAATCCTTATCTCTATAACTCAATTAAGAGCTAACAGTGAGCTAACAGAGTACAGGCTCTATAACTGAGGTAGATACTAGTATTTCTATTTTGTAAATGTGGAAACAGAGGCACAGAAAGTTTAAGAAACTTTACTTAGATTATTCAGCTAGTAAGTGGCAATAAGCTGTTCTGGCTCCAAATTGCAATGGTTTTCAGATTTTAAAAGAGAAGAAAAGTGTTATATACTGCCAAATAAAACTTTATCAGGCCTCAGTTAAAAGAAATTAAAAACTACAAATCAATGTTAGTACCTTTTTCTATGAATTTTCACTAACTAGTGATACAGATCTATTACTTTACTAACAACCAACTTTGGTTCAAGCATACAGGCAGTGTGGGACTCTCCCTGACCATGGTCTATGTTACATGTGTCCCTACCCAAAGACTGTCAAAGACAGAAAGATAATCAAAACTGTCCATTCTTCTTAAGACTGAACCAATGAGTAGAAAATTCTTCCTTGTAACCCACTAAAATCTGCTCCCAGATTGCTCATAAGAAGCCTTACAGACAAAATTTCATCCCTCTTTGGCAAAATATCTCCCCAAAATACTCCCAAGTACACTTCCTTTGTCCCTTATACAATCAAACTAGTGATGCTCTTCTGAAAGTACTCCAGTCTGATGACACTCCTTGAAAGAATGGATTCTAGATGTGGAAGCTAATATTCCAAATGAAATTTAGTAATGGTAATAAAATGAGTCTCATTACTTGCTAGTTTGAGATTCTATACTTACATAGATACCTACCCCAATGGGTGATTTTTGCCAGTAAATGAAACACCTAGAAGCACATGGCTCATATCATTGGCACTTCCCTATCTTAACTCTTACCTTGAAAGCAAGTACAATGTAGTCAGTGGCCTGCAAGGATACTGACTGTCTTCTGCGTGTGTATGTGTACATATACACGTACATGCATGAGTGAATGTACATGATACCACTCTTTCCTTAGAGTCTGACTGGGGTCTATCATAAGTTCCTGCATTTTTATAGGTTATTGATACTTGATTGGGGCCTGATTTGATAATTGATTTTGCCATGTCCTTTGGTTTCCCTGCAAAGGGATCATGCTGAAAGCCAAGGAAGCTTGACAGTACCCTCAGGCCAATCTGTCACAAGCATTTTTCCCTATCCAATTCACTTATTTAGTGTGAGCCTTTGGCTACATCTATAAAATGGAAAAATATCCATCTTATACTGTCATAAATCAAACAATTTAGTGGGTAAGCATTACAGTTGTTTGCCAGCATATAGAAAAATATAGTATTCCAAGGATAAAATAAATGAAGGGCAGCATAAGACTGTTAAGAGAAAATTATTTATGACAAATATTTAATGACTTGGGGAGTAGTCAAGATTATTAAGGGTAAAAGGATACAAAATTTTATTTAGACAGGAAGAGTGAATTTAAGTAATATATTGAGCTGTGTGAATATGTAGTTAATATCAATGTATTTTGCATTTGAAAATTGGAATGATAGAGCAGAGTTTATACTCATTCTATAAATATGACAAGAAAGTGATGTAATATGTATTTTAATTAGCTTGATTAAGCCCTGTATATATATTTCTCACTATCAAACTGTAATAGATGGAGTGAATATGTTCAAATTACTTTAAATACATGTATATAAATGTACATAATTAAGTTCATTAACTTGTACAATTGACACACACTAATAAAAAAGAGCAAAAATGTCATGTATGCATGCATTTTTATTTCCAATTAAAATTGTAAAAATTATAGAATATTTTTAAAAATATTAAAAATTATTCTGAAGCTTTTAATACTGATATAATTATAAGTAAACATAGCCATCTCACCATGGATTTTTATCACCCGATTTGAAAGTGGAAATGAGGGTTATAAGAGTGTACTTCTATAGCCCAGTCTCAAAAGTCTTAAATTCTTATTTTAAAAAGCATAAGTGTTGGACAGATGACACAACAGTGAAGATACTTCCCTGAAAAACTAAAGGACCTGGGTTCAATTTTTTGCAGAGGCTAGATGCCCTGACGCACCCATTCTCTATCTATCTATCTATCTATCTATCTATCTATCTATCTATCTATCTATCATCTATTTATGTATCGTCTATCTGTCTATCATCTATCTATTTCCCTATCTCTCAAATAAATTAAATATTTGGGCTGGAGAGATGGCTCAGCAGTTAAAACACTTGCCTGCAAAGCCTAAGGACCTAGGTTTGATTTTCCAGTACCCACATAAAGCCAGCAGCAGAAGGTGGCGCATGTCCATTCATTCCCCCTTCCTCTCATAAATAAATAAATAAATAAATAAATAAATAAATAAAATATAAAAAGGCATTAAAAGGGGCCAAAATAATTCAGAGGAAGGATATGAAAAATCAAAATTCAGGGGGGAGGGTAATACCATGGGATATTTTGTATAATCATGGAAAATATTAATAAAAATTGAGAAAATAAAAAAAGAAAAATCAAAATTCATAATTTTGTTATACTATTTTCTGCCTGTGAGATACATTTATATAAATGCCAGACTCACCCAAGGAATAATTTTCTAAATTTTAATACATAAATTTTCACTGTCCTATAAGGAAATAAGATAGTAATGTTATTATTTTACATGCAAAACCCAAAGGTAAGAAAGTTTAGAAATTCAACAAATGAAAAAAAGTCTCTCCTTTTATTAATTCATAAAAGCCATATGGCCTTGACTGCCTCAAAACTAAATTACCATCTATTTAGGGTTAAGTATTTGGCTTTTTAAAGCTAATTTACAAATGAAACCATAAGCCACACAAAACCCTTTTGCCAATGTCCTCAAGAATGAGGTGACAGAGGGTTGGAGGGATGGCTTAGCGGTTAAGGCATTTGTCTGCAAAGCCAAAGGACCGCAGTTCGATTCCCCAGGACCTAACTTAGCCAGATGCACAAGGGGGCACATGCGTCTGGAGTTCATTTGCAATGGCTGGAGGCCCTGGCGTGCTCATTCTCTCGCTTTCTCTGTCAAATAAACAAATAATTTTTTTTTAAAAAAAAAGAATGAGGTGACAGAAATTTGAGCTCTACTTAAAATGATCCCTTGTTCTAAGGAAATTCACTTTACCCTAGGTCTAAACTAGATGTTGATAAAGGAGATCATTTATTGTGCTTTGCAAAGTAAGTGAAAATGTAATATAAGAGGACAGGAAGATGACTCAATGGGCAAAATGCTTGCTGTGCAAGGGTGAGGACTTGAAATTTGGATATCAAGAAGCCAAATAAATGTCAGACACACACGTCAAATCTCAGTGCTGGATAGGTCAAGACAAGCAATCCCTAAGGATCACTGGATAGCTAGTCTTGCCATTTTGGTGAGCTCTAGTTTTAACAAGGGACACTGTCTCTGAAAATAAAGTAGGGCTTGAGAAATGGGTTATTGGTTAAGGAACTTGCCTGTGAAACCTACGGACCCAGGTTTGATTCCCCAGGATGCATGTAAGCCAGATGCACAGGGAGGCTCATGCTTCTGGAGTTCATTTGCAGTGGTTGGAGGCCCTGGCATATCCATGCTCACTCTCTCTCTCTCCCTCTCTCAAATAAATAAGTAAATAAAGTTTGTTTTCTTTTTAAGCCAAGCATGGTGGCGTGCACCTGTAATCCCAGCACTTGGGAGGCAGAGTTAGAAGGATTGCTGTGAGTCCAAGACCACTCTGAGACTACATAGTGAATTCCAGGTCAGCCTGGGCTACAGTGCAACCCCACCTAAAAAAACCTATAATAATAATAATAATAATAATAATAACAGTAATAATGACAATAATAATGTGGATAGCAACTGGGTAAGACCCCCAATACTGACCTCTGGTCTCCACATGCATGTAAACACACACACACACACACACACACACATACACACACCTTCATATACTCACATGTGCCCACACTGTATGAACATGCATATACACATATGAACGTCACACAAATACATACACACAAAATCTGTAACATAAGGTATTTTATGCATTAGTCCCTTATAATAAAGCATAACCCATAGTGGCAATGAGGGTTTTTTTTTTTTTTTTTTTTGTTAACAGGGCCCATGAAACCAAACTAAAAGTGGCTGAAACCAAGAAAAGTCCTTGAACCTATAAAATGAAATTTAGCTTTTAATTATCTCATTTTACTTAAGCCTAAGTTCCTCCCTAGATCTCTTCTTCCCTCATGGAGTTTTCCTTTTCTAGGTGAGAGATGGATAGTTTACTTTACTGGAAAATTAAGTTTCCTAAAATGATCATCCCCCTTTCCAGAATCTAGAAAAGACCCCAGTCTTGGTCCCAGATGGGCTTTCCCATTTTCCAGAACTCTGCTCCTGACCAGTTAGACAGGAGCTCCTTATTCCTTCTGTTTCTTAAGCTTTCTCCTGATCTCTATAAGCCCTATTTATCTAAGCTATATAATAAAATCTTTCTAAACTTTATCCTCTGGTTTGTGGATTTAATTCATCAAAATTCATAAGACAAGAATCCAGAAGGCCACTGACTCAGTGGAAATTTTGTATGACCCTTGAGTGTCTGGCACCCTGGCTCCTGGTTGATTGCCTATCTAAAAACTAAGGCTCCAACACCCTCAAAGACACACCAAAATTCCCATATCAGTGAGATATAGTATTGTAGCTATACTTTCTATTTAGACTAGTAGAAAAAGTAGTTTTGTGCTCAAGAAGTCAACCAAGCTCAAGATAATTTCTTTCCAGGGAAAAGTTAAAGGTACATTGGACCTATGACAGAATACGTACCCCAAAGAGATTATCTCCTCAAAATTAATGTAGCATTAATACCATCTATGAATAGTTTTTATTAAGTAGAAACTTGTATGGACACATTATATGTTAATACCATCGTTTCCCTCCTCCCTGCCCCCATTCTGCTGAGGGTCCTCCTCAGGTGGCAGCTGGTCTTACCCCTGGGATGGCAGGTTAGGAGATGTGAGAGCATCAGTCAGTCACTGTAAGGATGGGGTCACTGCATCTGCACATTAGCTTCCACTCTGTGGCTCTTATAACTTTCTTACCCCTCTTCTACAAAATTACCTGAGCCACGATGGGTCTGTTTTAAGTCTGCTTTAGTGTTGTACTCTCAGGAGGTTCTGGATTTCTGCTTCGGTGCATTTTAAGTATCTTCAGTATCTGTCTCCATGAACCTGCCCCTGGTTGAAGGCCCACTATTGAAGCAGCACTCTTGCTCATCTTGCTATTTCCTCTGTAGTTGCCCCTGGGCCTTGGATGTTGTGCAAGGAGTGGTTTATCTCCTTGTTCTAGCTGCCTTCTGAAAAAGAAAAACAGATTATCCAAAGGAGAATGAGGTCAGTATAGGTTCAATGGAATAAGCATTATTAATTAAGAGAGATTTTGGGCTGGAGGGATGGCTTAGCGGTTAAGGCATTTGCCTGAAAAACCAAAGGACTCAGGTTCGATTCCCCAGGACCCACATTAGTCAGATGTACAAAGGGGCACACATGCCTGGAGTTCATTTGCAATGGCTGGAGGCCCTGGCATGTGCATTCTCTATCTCCGTCTCCCTCTTTCTCTGTCAAATAAATAAATAATATTTTTTAAAATAGATTTTGATCGGGGTAGCCTCTGTTTTGGCTAAAGGCTAGTGGTATCTTCTTTTTGGAGTCCATGATCTTGATCTCCATAGGATTCTGACTTTGTTCCCAGTTCCAGCTAAGGGTTCCTTTTCACTGAGTATATCTCTTAGTCAATCAGAAGGCCGCTGGTTACCCACCTATACTGGGTGTCACTATTGAACAGACATGTCCATCTTGTCAGGCTGGTTGCTTTTGTAAATCATTGGCCCCTGTTAGCACACAAGTTTCTTGACCATTTGCCCTCAGCAGCTCATGTAGTGCTTTCCAGAACTATACAAGCAGACCATCTGGAAACTGGTTTCCTTCCACATTCCAGCCAGATCTCCAGATGTTCTGTGTCAACAGCATGTAATGTCTTTAGCAATAGGGTCTTATCTTTTACCTCAAGCAGGTAATCAAGTACTTTGACAGAAGCCTGTCTTCTATTGGGGATTTCATAGCTCTCTCTGATCAATAGCTCAATGTGGATTGTAACCGATTTCTGGTGCTAAGAGTTATAAGCCAGAGCCAAATATTTTAGGGTTAGGCGTCATTCTACCTTTTCTAGAGCCCTGCTTATCTGATAACCCCTGCATACTCCTGTTGAGGGTTGAAATGTCTTTTGATACATACCTCTCATTATTTTTCATTCATTCCATTTGATGAGAAATGGGAAGAGTAGAAATATGGGAACACATCCCCAATATTACAATGTAAAGCAACAATAGCAAAACAGGACTTATCTTACATTTCTTGGAATATGTTGATTAAGTTAAGCAACAGATGTTGATAGAATGTTGTGATTACATAAATTTGCCATCCCAATGTATTTCATGTATTGACATGAAATTTCATTTCAAAAGTAATTGCTTACTCCAAAAGCAGGTGAAAAAAAAAAACTGTTGAAGAAATTTGGGGATATGGAGAAACAAAAACAACTACAAAACAGACATTTGCAGGGCATGGTGGCACATGCCTGTAATCCCAGAAGTCAGGAGGCAGAAGTAGGAGGATCACCATGAGTTCGAGGCCACCCTGAGACTACATAGTGAAATTTAGGTCAGCCTGAGCTAGAGTGAGATCCTACCTCAAAAAAAAAAAAAAAAAAAGACATTTAACCAAATTGAGTTGGAAATCATTTTCATGGCTGACATTGACATGAAAAGTATACTTTTGATTCTGTTCCCAAATAACACTAGTTATAATATCCTGCAGTTATTCATCATATTGACCACTGGTATATTACTTAGGACCTTCTGAGTTTGGTGCAAATTATATGGGAATCAAACTTTGGGATTACAAAAGACTTTTCCCTTTCCTACACAGGAACCCTTTCCCTAAGACTGAACTAAATGTCCATGAGGTTAATTGTCACCCAGGAAGACCATAAAAAAGCTTTGATCTGAGCCCTTTCCAGCCAAGCTCTGGCTTTCCCCACTCTTTCCTCCGCTGCCTTTTGATCTCTGCTCTCCTTGAGTTTGTACTTCTCCAAGTGCTCGGGGACCCTACTTTTAACCTAATCATCTCAACAACATTTTCTTTGCTCTCAGGGTCTTCCTCACTCTTCCTTATCAGATAAAGACAGAATCCACAAGTGATGGCAATTTAGCATAATCCTTAAGAGCTTCACAGCTTCAGTTCCAAGGCTGGGGATAGAGTTCGGTAGTAGAATGCTTGCTTAGCATTCACAAGGCCTTGGTTTCCATCCCAAGCACTGAAAGCAAACATACTAAAACCAAATAGTTTTAGCTATAGAATCAGAGTAAAATACATCAATCAGAATTTGTCTTATAGTGAGTGACTCAGAGATTTACAGATTATCTACTGAACCACTTGGGCCTCAGCTTTCACCTTTGTCAATTGAGATAATATTTACATAATCAGTTCACTGGGAGGAATTACTATAAAAAGGGGATAAAATCCTTATTCTCAGATTTGGGGCTTGAGTATCTGAATTACAGGGAAAGATGATGATGAATTTTGAAGATGTCTTATAGCACATGTGCATCATCATGTTACTGCTGATCTCCTGGGAGTTGACAATATAATGGTGCTTACCTAAGGCTGGGAAAGTAGTGGGCAGTAAAGGGCGTAGAGAGGTTTATCAATGGGTTCTAAGACAAAATTAGACAGAAGCAAGAAGATCTAGTGTGGCATTGCACAGTAGGGTGACTATAAGTAACAATTATGTTCTATATACATTTCAACAAAAGATAGAGGAAATGATTTTGAAAGATTTCACTAAAAAGAAATGATAGATGTTTGAGGAAACAAATACTACACAACATATACATATATCAGAATATCAAATAACATCCCATAACTGTCATATATTTTTATGGTTCTTATGTATTGGATAATAATAAATTGAAAATAAAATGAAAAGTTAGTGCTATCACTGTGTCCACTAAAAAGTATTGTTTTGGAGTTCAAAAGAGTTCTGAGCTAAAGATATAGAGAAAAATGCAATTAGCCCATGATTCTACAAAGGTAGACAGGTTTGTCCAAGGCAAGGTATAAAGTAGAAAAAGCACAAGGCTATGGTCAGGGATTTGAAGAACAACAATAGTTGAGATGTGATGAGAGCTCTGGGCATGATGGAATATACCAGTAATCTAGCACTCAGGAGTCTGAGGCAAGAGGGTGCTGAGTTTAAGGATATTATGGACTAACAGTGGGATCCTGGAGGAAGAGAAAGCGAAGACCCAGCAGGGGAAATTGCAGTATGTTTATAGAGAAGAAGCAAGTAGTGATGGCATGTCAGTAACCAAAAGGGGAGAGAATCTTGAAAATGGGATATTCAACCATATTAGATACCAGAGTTGTCCACTCAAACAAGGAGTAATGTGAGCTTTATAAATCTGGATTTTTTTCTAGTGTTCTAAGTGAAATCACAGGATAAGTAGCATAACTAGCAATTTGTTTGAATACATATAAAAAGTGGTTTCTCTCCTGGAATATATTTTCATTCCAAGTGGTCAGCAGGTTCTAAACAGGCAGTCATGGAGAAGACAGCCCAAAAGTCTTATTAGCCTACATCCTCAGAAAGGAAGGGGTTTTGTTTAAGCAAAAGAAACAACAGTTAATAACTAAAGTGTTGCCACTTACTATGTAAAAGAAGCTGATTTGTGTACAATGTGGTTAATAATGAACTAAAACTTTAAGTCTCTTGCTACACACTAATGATAATATAGTATAGGAATAAATGATCCTGTTTATTTTATAATACCTAAAATAGTGAGGTCCACTATGTAAATCACAGGCTGCTAATTTAGCATACAGCAAATAGAAAGGTTTTTTTTTTTCCTTAATTTCACTGCATCTATTAAATAAATGGGCCTTTGGGTAACATAGAAATATCTTACCACGTGGAGCTCTTTTCCATAAATATTTGTACAAGAACTTATACATGAAGCTATTATATACTTAAGAAAATGAAGAAACCATGTCAGCTGAAGAGAGTTGGAAATATTTAGACTGGTGATGGGATGATACAGAGAAATACATGCCCTTCTTCACACTTGGGTTGTGAAAAGAAAAGGATCAGAAAGTTATTTATGACCCTCCAAAATATCCTAGGACCTAGAGGATAGATCAAAATCAAGGAAAATTCACAGTCAGAAAAAAAATCTCATTAGTAATAGATATTCAAAAATAAATAAGCTACTTCAATTTTCCCACCACTGGAAGCATGCATGACAATGTTAAGAGACCATTTGTTCCCCTTGGGAAAAAAAAAAAAAAAAACAATAAAGCTGAAGCTAGGCATAGTGGCACATGTCTTTAATCCCAGCACTCAAGAGGCAGAGGTAAGAGGATCACCATGAGTTTGAGGCCTCCCTGAGACTACATAGTGAATCCCAGGTCAGCTCTGAGCTACAGCGAGACCCTACGTTGGAAATCCAAAATAAATAAATATAACACTGGATCTACTTAGACTAGATTTGGTTGTAAAACAGAGACAAAGCCAAAAATCATAAAATCAAATAACAGTGTCTAAATAATATACAGGTATACTTCATGTGAAAGAGGTCAGAGAGGTGGGTAATTCAAAGCTGTACGATAACTCTATGGTGTCATCATCACAGTGTGAGGTTTATATCTTCTGTCCCATAACATGTCAACATGTCTTCAAGGATACCTGATAGTCCCTTGAAGTTCCAATCACCATATCCTCTCTGTTGGGCCACAGGAAAATGAGAGGGAAAAAAATATTTAAAGAGCCCCTCTTAAATGTATCCATTCCCTCCTAGAAATCTTTCTGGACGTCTCATATGACAACAGTGATGTCTAAATTTAGTCTCTTGAGCTTGGCTAGCAACAAGAAATACAAGAAGCCTTTTATCCTGCATAGACATGTGACCATATGACAATAGGCATTCTGCACCTAAGGAGACAGAAGAGAAGACATGCTGGAGCTGGCAGTAGCCATCTGGGATGTAACAGCCATCTGAAGAGTTCTGTCATCTAAACAAAATTGAAGACTTTTTTCTAACCCTTAGAGTGTATTAGCTCATAACAGAATTATGCATCAACAAAGCACTTTCAATATACTCTGCATCCAGGAGGTAAGATGACCTACTGTCTCTGTGACCAGTCCCCTGTATTCAATTCCCCACTTTCTAATTACTTAAAGTGCTTTCCTCTTTGCTTATTTTACCTGGACTAATGCAGCACTGGAAATTATTAATCTTATTGGTAAAAACAATCTCTCCTCACAGAGTCCCAGAGGAAATTAAATATGTAAAATAAGCAGGCTGTAGTGAAAATAATTAGTTATGGGGAGATACAAAGCCTAGCAGCAGTTGTTCCGTGTGGGTGGAAAGCCACAAGAGCTTTAAAGGTAGTCAAGAAGAGAGCTATTCATCTAAGTACCAAGGGTTTATTGATCACATATACCACATGCCAGGTACCTCTTTTTTGAAGTAGAGTCTCAGTGTAGCCCAGGCTGGCCTCCACCTCACAGCAATCCTACTTCAGTCTCTCAAGTGCTGTTGGGCTTATAGGTATGGCTAAACACACCCAGCTGCCAGGTGCTTTTAAACATCAAATATAAAGCAATATGATTGACATTATTTCTGTTCTAATGGTGCTTGTAATTCATAAAATACAATATTTAAGCAGTATGAGAAAAACCAGAAATTATAATTGTATGTCATCTCTATCACAATGGCCAGAGCTTAGGAAACATTGCAGAGGAAGTGTAAGATTGAAATGAATGCCACTCTCACTGACAGCCAGAGACCCTTCTCTATGGAGATGGTGGTAGACAGTAATGAGACTCAAAACTCATCAAAGCAGAAAATAAGTGGCTGCTAGGAATTCAACACTAAAGGCTATTTCTATCATGCTATTCAAGGCTCAGGAAACAATGTGGAGGAAAGAGCAGAAAGAATGTAAGAGCTACAGGGTAAGAATGTATATCATGAGGCACTATCCTCCTGGTACTAGCCACCTGATTCATTCATAAGCCCTACAGTGGTCACCGATTCTACCACAAAACCTGCACTCCTCTGAGACCATTAACATTCTGACAGAGAGGATGGAGGAGGGAAAAAGGAGTGATAAAACAAAACAGAGGAAGGACTAAACCTGGAAAGACAAGGATCCTCAGTGGAATAGGTGTAAGAGAGAAGGGAAAAAAGAAGATAATATGATGGGTATATGACAAAACTACAGATTACAGTATGTTCATGTATTAAAGTACTTAATAATTTTTCAAGTAAAAACAAAATAATTAGAATTGTGATTGGTGACATCACAGGCTAAAACCAAACTTCAAAACCATAGCAATACAAGAAATTGGGGGTGTAGCGGCACACACCTTTAATCCCAGCACTTGGGAGACAAAAATAGGAGGATCATGTGAGCTCAAGGCCACCCTGAGAGTACATAGTAAATTCCAGGTCAGCCTGAGCTAGAGTGAAACCCTACATCGAAAACTAAAGTTAAGATTAAAATTACAATAAAAAAATAAATGAAATTGGACTTGGGCATGGTGGCACACACCTGTTATCCCAGCACATGGGAGGCAGATGCCAGAGGATCATGAGAAGTTCAAGGCCATCCTTAGCTGCATCATAATTTCAAGGTCAGCCTCAGATATGTGAGACACTGTCTCAAAAATAAATATAAATAAATAAATAAGAGAAATGAAAACGTGTTACGAAGGCTATTCAGAATTTTTAAGAAATACAGACCTTAAAACTATTCTCTTCTTCTCAATATGATCCTTTGTATTTT
Source organism: Dipus sagitta (assembly GCA_036346955.1). Lineage (NCBI taxonomy): Eukaryota > Metazoa > Chordata > Mammalia > Rodentia > Dipodidae > Dipus > Dipus sagitta. The sequence goes on along the minus strand of CM070776.1, from coordinate 111,791,474 downwards.
CCTTAAGGCAGTGTTTCTCTGGGCTTACAATTTTCCAGCCCTGCTTTTCATAATCCTTCCCTTGCCTTGTATTGGGTTATGTAGCACTGTGTCAATCCATTGTAAATATTGCTGCATTTGCAAGTATAATAACAAATTCCATGCAAGTTTGTTTCTCCATATTGTCTGACAAGAGGCCATTATTGTTTTAAATCTGTACCTACATACTGCAATATTTTGCATTTTGTATTTAATCATTGTCACATTTTAGTGACATGAAGTGTAGCTAGGGACAACAATTGGCATTATGTATTTGGACCTGAAATAGTATCTACAGATAGGATGTTTTCTGCACCCATAGAGCCTTCAGTGATGCATAACTCAATGATCTTCATGTGTTTAACTGACCTTCCAGACAGGTCAGTAGTCCTTGTTTTATACTTAACTTACTTAAAACCTAAAACCACTTCCAACAAAAGGATAATGCCCCTTTATTTAAAGGAAGTCTACATTTTAGATTGTTTTGACAACCTAATCCCAGTAGCCTTTTCAAAGTATTAAGACTCCTCCCATTCATATTCCTTATTAATTTTCCTCAGGAATAATAAGCAGTTTGGACTTGACTATTAGTACTGTTTATGATATCCACCTGTCATTTCCCAAGAGTTCATCATCTTTCTCCAGGTGAATCATAAGCAATTTAAAAATGAGACTAGGTTTTTCAATTCATTTGGTCCAGAATATTATAACCCATTTTTTAACCTCTGTTTTCCATTGGTCTGGCCTTGGATTTTTATGCAAGCCTTCCAAACCCACACCTGTACTCTAACCTTCCTAGTCCTAGGCTTTACCACTAGCTAACCTTGTAATCTTTGCCAACATAACTTTTCAGAGACTATCATAGTCAGCCTCATGTTGCTTGGATGAACATCCAAACCAGACACAGTTTATGGGAGGAAGGGATTTATTTCAAGCTTATAGATCCAGAGGAAGTTCCATAATTGGGGAAGAAACTGGCCCCCTTTCACAAGTCCTTTCACAAAGAAAAAGCCACCAACCATTATCACAAAAGCACAAAACTGGCAACAAACAGCAGCAGGGACCCCTGTCAGAGTGCAGACTGCTCCGCATACCTTTGGCCTGGCATTTAGACCTATGCCAAACACACCTTAAGGCTAGACCCCAGGATCTACCCTCAGTGACACCTCTTCCAACCAGGCAGCTGGAAATCTGAGTTACAAGCTTTAATAAAACACCTGAGTCTATTGAGGGACATACATTCAAACTACCAGAGAGGCTATTCTATTCCTGCAGAGGAGTTGACACATACCTTTTGGTGCTGAGAATACAATGAAAAGAAATAATCTTTGAAACAACAATGCCTATCCAAAATCATAGGACATAGAAGAGGATTAGGTAGTCTACTTCTCTCTTCTCTGAGCTACTCAGCATGCAAAAATTGACATGATCTGAAAGATCTATGCCCTCAGTATCCTGTTCTCTGAAAATGTGGCCATTCTAGTTAGTTAATACATTACCCCTGCTATAAAACATAACCATATTTTAAGTAAATTCCCCTCTAGAGTAATATCTCTTTTAGTTGAGCTGACACCTGAACATGGTAACTTCCTGATACCCTTTATCATGGGTGCCCACTGCATTCATGTTCATTTCTGCACTTAGTACAACTTGACATGAGTTACTTCTGTGTTCCTGTACCTTGTTACTCTTCCTAGACAGCCGGCTGGATATTCAATGGCAAAGGCAATGTTAATTTCATCACCGATGAATTTCAGGAACCTACTAGAGTGTTTAACACACAGTAGACAAATATTTTACAGACAGATTGGTGGGTGGGTGGATATAATATATAAATGAAACATTTTAGTGGAAATTTCAAGCTCCATGTAAAGGGGGTAGAGTAATATTTGGGGGTAGACAGGTTGCTTGCCACCTCAAATTGTATGAAGACAGGAAGATTTGGAGCAGGGTAGACTTAGTGATGAAAATAACTTTATACATAGAGTAAGCAAGATGCCAAGAATTTGCCAGAAAAATCTTGTGTTTAAAAGTATAGGAACTCCTAAAGTATTGTGCTTATCACCAAAGTGGTTTTCATACAAGAGTGCTAGAAAAGGCTTGATGCACATTGCCTCCTCCTAGTCCCTTTGTCTTCACTGCCTAGAATCTAGCATTGAAGCCACTCAGACTCCCATGTGCTGGCAAGAGTCCTTAGCTTCTGAAGTGACAAATACATCACCACTGACCTGTCACGGCTGAGGAATCAGAAAACAAGTTAGGTTTTTGAGCTGTCAGGTTGAAAAGGATTTGCAAGCGCCTTCCCACCTACTCTATGCTATGAAGATGGATTTCCAGAGGTTTGAGAGAGATTTGTACTATGGCTTTGAGGTTTACAAAATGCCACCATCCAAGGAGTTTGAATTATTCTTCCCCTGTATTTCATTTGTAATGTACCTTTGCCAGCATAAGGAATATTAAAAGGGCATGTGAACAATAACAGGACCCTTAACACTTATGAGCAGCTGTTTCCCCTGAACTTCAGTTGTGCAGAAGGGAAATAACCAGTAACAAACTGGGTTAACACCCTGTCTGCCAAAATCTTATGCCATTTGGGTTGTACTCAGGAACCTACACCTTAAAAGATTGATTTCCAAAAGCTGTATTTTAGGATTTTCAAGTAAACAGGTTTTGTCTATTCTTCCTCTCCACTCTTCCCCTAACTCCTATTTCTTTGGAGAATGGAACAAGTCACTCAGTTTGAAGAACTCATTAAGGCCAGTTGTAATCTCAGCTTCATGAGTTAGCTATGTAACCTCTAGTGAGTTAGTACTTAGCCTCTCTGACCTTTAATTTTCTCAAATGTAAAATGAGAACAATGCCAACATGTACTGAGTAGCAACTTTGTAAGTTATTTTTGAAACCACCTATGAGAATACACATTTATAATCCTGACATAGCTTAAGTGTTTCATAAATGTTTATTGAGTCACAACTACCTAAAATGAGAGTTTCTTGGTAGTTACTTAGGAAACTGTCTTTGAATGATTATTTCTAGATTATGTATCTTAACATCCTGCTTTAATAAATAGAAACTATTTCTATGTGGTATAGTAATATTTACTTTTAATAATTATACATAAAAGTTTTTGAAAACTAGGGGCAGTTGTTCACTCACATGCATAATTCCAGCATTCAAGAGAATTGCCATGAGTTTGAGTCCAGCCTGAATGAGACATACTGAGTTTCAGGTCAACCTGGACTAGAGTGAGATGCTGCCACAAAATAAAACAAAACAAAACAAAACAAAAAGCAGTCAAGGGTTGAAGAGATTGCTTAGTGGTTAGGCAAAGCTTAGTGCTTGCCTGAGAAACCTAAGAACTCCTATTTAAATCCTCCAGATCCCACATATAGCCAGAGGGAACAGTGACACAAGCATGCAATGCCACGCATGCCCACAAGGTGGCGCACGCATCTGGAGTTCTTTCACAGTAACTGAAAGGCCCTGGCATGCCCATTCTCTCTCTCTCTCTGTCTCTGTCTCTCTCTCTCTCTCTCTCAAAAAAAGTACAACAAACAGTCAAAATTTTGTGCTTGTGACACTATCCTTCCTTGTTTATAAATAGAATGTAAGAAAACTTCTATTCAGCTGCCAATGTTAATATTACCATAAATACCACTTAACAATCATTTACTATATTTTAATTTTTCAAAGTACTTCAAGGCGTTTAAAATATGAAAAGATTCTACACATGTGCAAACAAGAATATTCTTGAAAGGAGGCTATGCAGCAGGTGAAAACTTGTCACTAAGCCAAGACTTAATTCACAGTCAATAAAGTAATACCCCAATGCCTAGGTAGATGTGTAAATTTTCTCCACATGATAAATAAGCAGAGTGTGATTTCTGTCAAATCAATCTTGTCTTGAGTCATTCCCTCTCTAATCAATAAATCTGGATGTGCAGTGAAATATGAAGTCAATATATGCAGTGTTACATTCACTTTAAACTCCTTCATCAAAAGTAGCCAGCAATTTTTCTATTATTGCCACAAATCGAAAACACCTGGCTTTTTCTTTTATCTAACACTTTAAAGAAACAATAAGTTGTGACATCCTTAAAAAATGAAAAGGTCTTGCTTGAATCTAGTTAAATGTCCACATAGATTCTTACTTTGATCCAAACCATGTAGTAGCTACAATCACATTGGATATGAAATGACATTTGTGAAAATTGTGGTATTAAAAAGTTATTGATGGGATATTTATAACTTTATGAGGAAGTTTAAGGAGTTGGGGACTTTTGAATAAAATGGTAATCAGAAAAATGATCTACTGTTTTCTGGCCAAGAATGTGGACCTATCACTGCTTCCCTTGTATATATACCTAGCAAGTCTCATCAAAGCCTTCAAACCTTGGCAACACAGTGAATTTGGGAAACTCTTTCAGAATTTAAAAATGATGAAAGATGTATGCTTGCTCATTCCTTTGTTGTGCTCCAAGTTATGGTATTCCATCCTCTTTGCTTCTTTATAGACTAGTTTCTGTTGAGTAGATGCTCCTAACACCCTTAAACTAGTTGCTGGGACACAATGGGAAAATAATTCTTTTCATCACTTCACACCACAACCACAATGCTATGTGGCCATGATTTGTGTCTATTCCAAGTTCAAAAGGAGATACCATTCATTTTGAGGTAAATGTTACTTCAATTGCTAACTTGTGCATTGTGAACTATTTCTCAAGACTTCTAGCTCAGGAAGTTCTTCTACTTGATTCATGGAAAGGGATATATATATATTTGGAGGTAAAAGATTGTATCTTCAATACATTGACTTCTCATTTAGTATTTATTTCAACTATGAATCAGTCATAAGAGTCATAGTTAATATCAGCATTCACTATGATTTTGTCACCAAGCCATCATGAAAATTTCTCTATCATATTGAAAGTATTACATATATCTCAAAATACCATTTTGCTCATTGTTACTGAAAAAATATGCATTTTTAGACCCACAAATACATTTTATTACTTTAGAAACACCATGCTTGCTACCTACTTTTAAAAATGAACATTTTGCTAGCAGACAGCCTAATTCCTGTATGTATCATCTGTGATGCTTTTGTGTTATGAGGAAAGCTTGTCATTCCAACAGATTACGTTGTACAAAAAGCAAAATTATGTATTATTTTGCTTTTCAAAAAATGGTTTCCAACCCCCAATTTAATATGATGACTTGGAAACATGTATACTATTAGAATATCACACCTTTAAAAGTTATTCCAACTATTTTTCCAAGATAATTCATCTCCTTATTTCCTTTTGTTCACTTAAAAACCTTAATCTGAGATGTCCATAAACTTCACAGGACTGACAAATAAAGAACAAGCATAGCTTAGGACTTCCATTCAAGCTTTACAATGAATCACAAGGTTTTTGTCCTTTTTTAATGGTCCATATATACTTTCTTTGCACCATACTTAATTATGCATTTCTTTCAACTCGTTCATTTTATTTGGCTGCCTCTTACTATGATCTTGTTTAATAATGTGATATTTTATTAAATAATTCACTGAACAAGTATGACTGAATGTAGTCTATACCTAAAGCTCTGAGGAAATAGCAGCAAACAGAGTTTAACCATACCCTCAGAGAACCTAAATTCTATCTGGGAGAGACAGTATTGAAAGAACTAAGTAAAACAATATTTAATCAGATGGTAAGCAATATAGATTAAGATAAAGCAGAAAAAGCACATTCATTTTAAATAAAGAATCCAAGAAGGCATCACAAAGTGTACCTTTTGTTTTTTGAATAAGGTCTTAGTTATAGTCTAGTTTGGTCTCAAGCTTTCTATTCTCCTACCTTAACTTCTTGGGTGCAAGGATTACAAATGTGAGCCACTATACTTTGGAGGTAAAACCTTCAGGTAAAGGAGTAAGACATGGCCTGAATGAGGGATGGGCAGATTAAGCAGAGCACAAAGCTACTGCCAATCCCCCAAGGGAAGAATACACTGGGCTTCTTCCAGCAAGAAACCAAATGTGGATGTAGTAGAAGTGAGGCAGGAAGTAGAAGATACTATCAAAAAATAATAAGGCCAGAACTTCTAAGCTCTCTCTGGCTCTCATATTCACCACCACCGCCATCAACAACAACAACAAAAAAAAAAAACAAAACAAAAAAAAAACAAAAAAAAAGATACTAGGACTATAGCACATATTATGCCTCCTGGTGATACAAATTTGATTTATTTTGGAATATACCCAAAACACTGGACCATTATTTTAAAGTTTTCAGGTGACTCTCATGAGTAATAAAGACTAATCAACAGTGAGGTAGGGACATAAGACATTAGCTTTTACTTAAAGTGAGATGAACAATGAGAGAATTTTTATGAACATTAGTTTTTTTAAGAGCTTTTTAAATTAATTTATTTACTTTATTTAATTGAAAGGGAGATAGACAGAGGCAGACATATAGAGAGAAAATGGACATGCCAAGGCCTTCAGCCACTGCAAACAAACTTGATACATGTGCTACCTTACGTGGGTACTGGGGAATCGAACCTGGGACCTTTGGCTTTGCAGACAAGCACCTTAAACCACTAAGCCATCTCTGTAGCCAAGACCTTAGGTTTTATGGTGGATCAGACTACTTTCTGTTACAGGGATGACTGGAATCAGAGAGACTAGGAAAGATGACATCCAAAATTTGTTTAAGGAAAAGACCCAACTATTAAAATTGAATTTAGAGTAAGATGAGATGACGAGAAAGGGAGGAGTCAAAGGTAATGAATACCAAGTCTTTTGATCTGCGTACTTATAAGACTGGATGGCCATTAATTGAAATGGGTCAGAAAACAAAAGGGTGAACAAGAAAAGATAGCCAACTTTCTAGCAAGAGATAAGCCATCTCTATCATATGTACTAGAGTCCAGGGAGCTTTACAGAGGAACTGATGGATTAAAGATTAGTACTGCTCTGCTAACCTGAGAACCTCCTCCAGGGAAATCATGGTATACACTGATCAGACTCAAACCTCACCAAAACAGAAAATCAGGGATTGCTGAGAGCTCAACACTCAAGGAGACTTACAATATGCTCTCCAAGCCTCGGGGAACATTGTGGAAGGGTAGGATACAACATGTAAGAGTCACAGGTTAGGAAGGTGTACTGTGAGACAGTTCCTCCAATAAACACACACACATACACAGAGAGAGAGAGAGAGAGAGAATGACTGGTACATTCATGAATACATAGTGATTATATATAACCCTACTGGGCAGGGCCCTCAGTGAAATGAGGGCAGGAGAGAAGGACAAAATATTATGCCATCCCACCCCCAAAAAAGGGCTAGATAGATGGCTTAGAAGTTAAGGCACTTGCCTGCAAAACCTAAGGACCCATGTGCCACCCTCCAGGCCCCACATAAGCCATATGCACAAAGTGATGCAAGTGCGCAAGGTCACACATGCACATAAGATGATACATGTGTCTGGAGTTCAATTGCAGTGGGTGAGGCCCAGGCATGCCAATATTCTTTCTTTTCCCTCTCTCTCTCTCTCTCTCTCTCTCTCTCTCTCTCTCCTGACTCTTTCTCCCCTCCTCCTCTCTTTCCTCTCTCTCATAAAGGCATGTGCTACCATGCCCAGCAAAATAAAGATTATTGCCCAATAGAAATATTACTAATTTGCAATGCATTCATTTATTAAAATTCTCAGTAAAAATGTCAATCATAAACCAGGCATGGTGGTGCATGCTTTTAATCTCAGCACTCAGGAGGCAGAGGTAGGAGGTTCACCATGAGTTCGAAGCCACCCTGAGACTACATAGTAAATTCCAGGTCAGCCTGAGTTAGGGTGAGACCCTACCTCGAAAAAAAATAATAAATGGTATTTATAAAAAGAAGAAAATGGGAGGATCAGATTGTGGGGAAAATATTGACATTTTGGTTTTACGCGTGATAAATTTCCAGTTCCTATTGGAGCTACAAGTTGGATATATATATCTGAAGTTTTAATAGATCTAATGCATGTTGTTGTTATTTAATGTCACAAGATGAAATGGTATCATTTAGGGAGTGATTTTGAATAGCACTTGGAAGTCAGAGGTTTGAAGAAGAACTGCAAAGGATGCTAGAGTGAGCACAGAGATATGGAGAAAACCAGATGTGATGTCCCAAAGGACAAAGGAATGATCGTTATGCCAAATTGTGCTCAATACTGAAGTGCATATGGTACAATATTTTATATGAGGGACTTATGTATGAATAGACTTTGGTACCCATGGGAGGGAGGTTGTTGTGGTCTGAAACTAATCAATTCCCTACAGGTTCATATTTTGAAGACTTGGTCCCTACTTCAAATGATGGTGCTTTTTTGGGAGGCTCTAGAAACCTTGAGAGGAGATTGATGTGAGAGGACATTTGAAGGTTATACCCAGTTGCTGGATTTTTTTAAATTTGTTTTTATTTTTATTTATCTGAGAGCAACAGAGAGAGAAAGAGGCAGCGAGAGAGAGAGAGAGAGACAGAGAGAGAGAGAGAGAGAATGGGTGTGCCAGGGCCTCTAGCCACTGCAAACGAACTCCAGACACGTGTGCCCCCTTGTGTATCTGGCTAACATTGGTCCTGGGTAATCGAGCCTCGAACTGGGGTCCTTAGGCTTCACAGGCAAGCGCTTAACTGCTAAGCCATCTCTCCAGCCCTGGATTTTTTTTTTCATACTCTGCTTCAACAGCTTGTGTCACAAACTCCCACTGTTATGAGCTAATCTTCTGCCTTCATGTCTTCCCCACTGCAACAGACTGCAATCCTATGAAACTGTGAGCCAAATAAATCTTTCCTCCTTTAGGTTGTTTTTGTCAGGTATTGAAGTCACTACTATGGAAAACTAATACAGGGGTCCTGGAAATAATCCCTCACAAACACTGCATAAGAGTACCTACCAATAAGCTGTTTGAATTACTGACATAGATTATGTATTATTTGCCGGTACATATTAAGAACTCAAAATATTTCCTAATAATAGTTGTAAATATGTTTCTTGCTTTTGACTTTTCATTTTATGTTTTGTCTTTACTTGTAAGCAAGTTATTTACAAGTGATTTTTGTATAGCAACTTTACTAAATTCACTGATTTTTATGTCATTTCTTAAATCATTCTTTTTCTTTTCTTTCTTCCTTTTAGTATACCATGTCACATAAGGCCATTTTCTTTTTAAAAAAATGAGCCATTTTTTCATGCAAGAATATAATGCACATTGAGGATGTTTGATTCCTCATACCATTTAGATTTCTTTTCCTGAAAATTTTGCTGACAAGGTAACTCACACCCATACCCCAGGTTCAGTAACTACTCACACAACTATTCTCTAGGCACTTAATGGATGTGTGGCCATGTGGTCATGTTGACATTTGCTTGCTTTCTGTTCTCAAATATCATTTCTGTGTTGACTTTCCCACAAAGCCCTTTTCCCTCTCAAGGGATGGAGTATTTACTACGGAATTAAGAGCATAGACTTTCAAGTCAACTTGTCTTGACTTTGATCCCAGCTCTGTCACTTGCTGTCTAAATTTAGACGATGTTATGTAACCTGTGGACTTCATCTGTAAAGTAAGGATAGTGGCATTTCCTACCTCACAAACCAGCTGGAATGATTAATTAATACTCAAAAATGCTTTGAACAAAACATGGTACATAAATAAAGACATAATATATTTTTACTGCTACTATTATTGTCATTAGATACTATCAACTATTACTATTTGACTCCATCATCATGACCACTTCCCTGTCCTCTTCCCTAAATCAAGTTTTTGTACCTGTAAGGGAACTTGTGATATGGAACATATATCTTGACTAACTGCCTGTCACTGTGGTAATAAAAGCCCTATTTTTCTTGAAGTGACCAGAAAGAAGTCAGGAAAAAAGGGACATTTATTCCCATGTCAGTAGTGTAAATGTAATAAAAAAAATGAAAATACACACAAGAATGGCTATGTTTCTGTATTCAGAATTTTTAACTAAATTTCATATTTAAAATGGCTGAATTTAAAACAGGATTTATGTTTATTTTTCTTCTTTTCCTTTTGAGGAGTATAGAAGGACAATAAATAGCTAAATTCTATTTACCCTTGAGACTGTAACCTAGCTATTATATACTCCATAGAGAATTTATCACCCTCTATGCTATACCAAGCCTTCCATGTGAGTGTGCTCTTCATAACACTTGACTATACTGTAGACACCTAGTTGTTTATCAGTATTCCCTATTCATCAAGTACATATACTTTTCTCAGTCTTGTACAGAACTTATAGCACTTAACATATAGTAGACATATAATAAACATTTGTTATACTGCTAGTATAACTGTGTATTGCCAAGAAACCAATTTGGTCATGCTTCTCTCTTTTCAACAAAGAGCTTTATCATTGTATAGTATAATCAAGATATAAAATGAAATTCAATGACATCAAAGAAATTTTTACGTACAACTGGATCAGAAAATGACCTCACAATAGATTTTGTTACCTTTTATACCTGCACAACATTGAGCTCATCATAATTCGGACATAGATGAAGATGGGGAATAAGCATGAAATATCAAAATAAAAGAACTACTTGGAAAGAGAAAACGGTGCAGTGGAATGGGATGTGGTAAGGGAGACCAAAAAAGGTAATGGGAACAAATTTCAGTTTATTCATATATTAAAATTTAAACTAAAATATGTACTATCTACATAATTCTTACTATGACTCTATGGCATCTGTATAACTACACAAATTTAACAGATGAATGAACTCCTAAGAAGTGCATAAATGCTCAAATGTTAAACAGAAAGTAAACAAAGGGCCAGAACTCCACATTTACATGCTTTCTGTTATTCAACATTGACATCCAGGAATGAGATCCTAGACAATTAAGTAAGGATGGAAGCAAAATATAAAAGATAGTATGGGGTTACCTGCATGGACTGTGTTTGGGCCAGCAGAGCAGTATGGACTAAATAAGCCAGAACCCTGTCTCCTGGCTCCTCCCAGAGCACTAGTCTTGGTTCCCTGCACTGACAGCGTGTGAGCAGGAACAGCAATGTGGAGTGAGTAGGCCAGACACCTGTTTCCCGGCTCTTCCCAGCTATTCCTAGTCTCCTAGTTCTGGTAGGTCCCATTTTGCCATGCTTAGGGAAGCCTGATCCCTGAGTGAGCTGTGGAATCAGCCCTTTTGATGTGGTATCCTGACTGGCCACTGGGTGCCAACATCTCCATTTGCATGAATCAGAGGGTGCACAGTCCAAAGGAAAAATCTTGCTTCCTCCTCAATACAACAAAGAGTCTTCCTAAAATGGGTAGACAACAATGTAAAAAAGCCAACAAAGGATTACCAGCCAAAATGGTGATTGCCTAGCTGCACTGCAAATCCCGGGGAGAAATAGGCAAGATATTAAGGGTTCATTGGGGCTTTTCGGGGAGAGAAATCTGGGAGGGCACAGAGGTGGGGGAAACAGGGAATTGTGGATCCCCTCACGGGTGGGAAGCCCACCTCTCCCCCCCAATAAGTGCCACCGGCACCGACGCTGCTGCCGCTGCGTGCTGATCGATCCCTGTGTGCGGAAGGTTAGACTGCTCCACACACTCATCCACTTGCCCACTTACTGAGTGAGCCCAGTCCCACAGCAACTGCCACACAAGCTCAGACTGTGTCTCTCACTTGCGCTGGCTCAGGTGCCATCCCCTACCTGTCTGCCATGCCGGCCATCAGCCACTGTCCTGTGGCAGGGGGAGCGCAGACTGCTTCCGGGTCCCAGAGTTCCCAGCCAGAGTTCAGGCAGCTTCAGGGCTTGGTGCCTCAGTGCCACTCCTAGCTCAAACGCAGGCAGCTTTGTCACATTACCACTTCAGAATTCAGGGAACATTGGCGCCCCTGCCAGGCAGTAGATAGGCGGCTTTGACAAGTGAGAGCCAAAGCCCAGGCTGCTTGGCAACTGCCCCAGGCTGCCTCAGATTCCCACTGTGCTTGAGCCCAGGCTGATACGCCCACCTACGTACCCATACACTGTCATGGGCAGAACACAGCACAAAAGAAATAACATGAAAAATCAACTGCAAGAAAATCCAGTTAGACCACCCAGTCCTACAATGAATACATCTAACCAAAACATAGAAGAACCATTAGGATCAGAACACCAAATTGAAGCTATGAGCAATGCAACCCTTACCAACCTACTGGTAGAACTTTCAGGAAAGCAACAAAGGACCAATAATCGTGTGGATGCTGCCATCACTAAACTAGAACTAATAGATAAGAATTGGAAGGAGTTCAAAGAGAGTTAAGAGATTTTAGGGAGAGTGAAAAAAAAGAAGACCTCAAAAATCAGCTGGCCATGCTAAATGAAGACATAAAGAAATGCAAGGATGAATTCCAAGAAGCATCAAGAAAATCAGAAAATGATGTGGAAAGGGAGCTTGACAGAGGGATGGAAATTATACACATAAAAATAGTAGAAAATGCAAACTTAATTGAACAAGTCCAAAACTCTCTAGAAGCTCTCAAGAATAGAGTCAGCCAAGTGGAGGATAGAAACTCTGATCTGGAAGACAAGATAGAAGAAACAGTTCGAGAGTTCAAATATTTCACTAAGTTCAAAAGTTCCTGTGAACAGAACATGAGGGAGTTGTGGGATACACTTAAACATCCCAATATCAGGATCATTGGAATACCAGAAGGAGAAGAAATTCAGACCAAAGGCATGGAGAACTTATTTAACAAAATAATTGAAGAAAACTTCTCCAGTCTCTTAAAAGAAAGGCCCATCAAGATACAAGAAGCCAACAGAACTCCAAACAGACTGGACCAAAGGAGAAACTCTCCAAGACATATTGTCATTAAGACTCTAAACATTGAAACGAAAGAGAAAATCCTAAAAGCAGCTAGGGAAAAACAGCACAACACCTTCAAAGGTAACACCATCAGAATACTTCAGACTTCTCAATGGAAACCCTGAAAGCTAGAAGGGCCTGGAATGAAACACTGCAATGTCTAACAACCTATGGCTTCTAACCCAAACTACTCTACCCAACAAATGTATCCCTCATAATAGATGGTGAAAGAAAAACATTCCACGACAAAACTCAGCTTTACAATTATATGAACACAAAACCAAACCTAAAGAGAGTATTTCAGGAAATTGTCCACAGAGAAGAAACAAATAATCAAACTCAATTGCCTACAAGAAGCAGATCACAACAACCAAACCCAGAGTAGGCACAAAAAACTTCAAAGTCCATGAAAACACAAACCCACATTTACCATCACAATATGGCAGGGATCAAATCAAATCTCACAGTCATTACCCTAAATATTAAAGGCCTTAATTCACCCATCAAGGAGCACAAGCTAACAGGATGGATCAAAAAATTAGACCCCTCAATCTGTTGCCTTCAAGAAACCCACCACACCACTAAAGACAGACACCTCCTCAGGGTGAAAGGGTGGAAAACAATATTCCAAGCAAATGGGAATAAGAAACAAGCAGGCATAGCTATATTAATATCGGATAAAATAGACTTAAACCAAAAATAATTTTAAAAGACAAAGAAGGCCACTTCCTACTTATCAAGGGAATGATTCATCAAGAGGATATTACAATCATAAATCTGTATGCACCATAAACAGGGGCACCACAATTCATAAAACAAAACCTACTTGACAATAAAACAGAAATAAGCACCAACACCATCATAGTTGGGGACTTCAATACACCATCTGTAATAGACAGATCATCCAAACAGAAACTCAACAGGGAAGTAAGAGAGCTCAACAAAACCATAGATCACTTAGACCTAACGGACATCTACAGAACTTTCTGTCCCAGATCTACAGACTACACATTCTTCTCAGCAGCCCATGGAACATTCTCTAAAATAAACCATATACTGGGTCACAAAGACTGCCTCCACATATTTAGGAAGATTGACTTAATTCCATGCATGATATCAGATCACAATGCTATATTGCTAGAAATCAACAACAAAGGACCCACCAAGACTCCCAACGGCACCTGGAAACTGAACAGCACACTTTCAAACAATAAATGGATAGTGCATGAAATAAAAAATGAAATTGCAAAATTTCTAGAATTGAATGACAATGAGAACACATCGTACCAAAACATATGGGACACAATGAAGGTGGTCCTCAGGGGGAAATTCATAGCACTCAATGCCTTCATAAAAAAGACAGAAAGGTCCCAAATCAATGACCTAACCATCCACCTAAAGGCACTGGAAAAAAATAAGAAAAATCCAACCCAAAGAGCTCCAGAAGGAAAGAAATAATTAAAATCAGAGCAGAAATCAATGAATTGGAAACGAAGGAAACAATTAAGACAATTGACAATCAAAGAGCTGGTTCTTTGAAAAAATAAACAACATTGACAAACCCCTGGCCAATCTGATCAAGCAAAAAAATGAGAAGTTTCAAATTAATAAATTTCAAAATGAAAAAGGAGAGATCACAACAGCCATAAGTGAAATTGGGAGAATCATCAGGACTAATTTCAGAAACCTCTACTCCACAAAACAGGATAATATGGAGGAGATGGATAAATTCCTAGACGCATACCATCTACCAAAGCAAAACACAGAGCAGATTAATCACCTCAATCAACCCATCACACTCATGGAGATTGAGAAATTAATAAAAAAAAACTCCCAAAAAAGAAGAGTCCAGGACCAGATGGCTTCTCAGCTGAATTCTATCAAACCCTCATGGAAGAACTCAAACCAAACTTCCTCAAACTGTGCCACACAATTGGTGAACAGGGAAACCTATACAACTCGTTTTATGAAGCCAGCATCAACCTAATTCCAAAACCAGGCAGAGATGCCACAAGAAAAGAAAACTACTGGCCTATTTCCCTGATCAACTTAGATGCAAAGATCCTAAAAAAAAAATCCTCATAAACCGTATCCAACAACACACCCACAGCATTATCCACCTAGACCAAGTGGGATTCATCCCAGGAACACAGGGGTGGTTCAACATACAGAAATCTGTCAATGTAATACACCACATAAACAAGGTTAAACACAAAAAACACATGATCATTTCAATAGTTGCAGAAAAGGCCTTTGACTAAACACAACATCACTTCATGATCAAAACATTGGAGAGAATTGGCATGGTTGGTTCATATCTTAACATAATAAAGGCAATATACGAAGCTCGGAAGGCCCGAATAATACTTAATGGAGAGAGACTGGAGGAATTCACATTAAGATCAGGAACAATACAGGGTTGTCCACTCTCACCTCTGCTTTTCAATATAGTACTGGAAGTTATAGCACAAGCAATAAGACAGGAGAAGGAAATAAAAGGGATACAATTTGGAAAGGAAGAAGTTAAGTTAGCTTTATTCGCTGATGACATGATTGTATATGTAAGAGACCTGAGAGACTCCACCCCAAAACTCCTGAAGGTGATTAACTCCTACAGCAAAGTAGCAGGATACAAAATCAATGCACAAAAATCAGTAGCCTTCCCATATGCAAATGACAAAGATACAGAGAAAGAAATAAGGGACATAGTCCCATTATAAATAGCAACAAAAATAAAATAAAATACCTTGGAATAACGTTAACCAAGGAAGTGAAAGATCTATACAATGAAAACATTAAAACACTCAAAAAAGAAATTGAGGAGGATTTGAGAAAATGGAAAGACCTCCCATGTTCCTGGATTGGAAGAATTAACTTGTGAAGATGACAATCCTACCAAAGGCAATATACAGATTTAATGCAATTCCAATTAAAATCCCTACAGTATTCTTCACAGAGATAGAAAAAATGATCTCAAATTTCATATGGAAAGGCAAAAGGCCTCACATATCCAAACATATCCTCAGCAAAAGAAATACCTCTGGAGGAATCACCATACCTGATCTAAAGCTATATTACAAAGCCATAGTAATAAAAACAGCATGGTACCAGCATAAAAACAGGAGTATAGACCAATGGAATAGACTTGAGGACCTGGACTCTGGGTCCAGCAACTACAGCTACTTGATATTTGACAAAGGCCCGAACAATATAGGCTAGAAAAAAGACACCATCTTCAACAAATGGTGCTGGACAAACTGGATAACCATATGCAGGAAACTGAAACTTGACCCACACATCTCACCATGCACTACTCTCAAGTCCAAATGGATCAAAGACCTCAATATAAGACCAGAAACTTGAATACTTCTGGAAGAAAATTTAGGAAGTACTTTCCATGGTATAGGAATGGAAAAAGACTTCCTGAACAAAACTGCAGTAGCTCACATACTTAAACCATCACTCAACCAATGGGATCACATGAAGCTGAAGAGTTTCTTTACAGACAAGCATACAATATTCAAAGCCAATAGATTACCCACAGAATGGGAGAAAATAGTTGCGGGTAATCCAACTGATAGAGGTCTAATCTCTAGAATCTACAAAGAAGTCAAAAATCTGAACAGTAAGAAGTCAAACACCCCACTCACAAAATGGAGCAAAGAGCTGAACAGGCAGTTCACAGAGGAAGAAATACTAACGGCAAACATACACTTAAGAAAATGTTCATCATCCCTAATCATCAGGGAAATGCAAATTAAAACAACTATGAGATTCCACCTTACCCCAATAAGGATAGCAAACATCAAAAAAATCAAATAAAAATAAATGCTGGCGAGGATGTGGAGAAGTATGAACACTCATCCACTGTTGGTGGGAATGTAGGATGGTACAACCACTTTGGAAAGCAATATGGAGACTTCTGAAAAAAGCTGAGTATAGAGATAGCAACAGACCCAGTTATTCCCTTACTGGGCATCTACCCTAAAACCTTCAAACCACAGGCCAGAGAGATTTGCTCAACCATGTTTGTAGCGGATCAATTTGTAATAGCTAAGAGCTGGAATCAACCCAGATGTCCATCACTAGAAGAATGGATAACTAAGATGTGGTATATCTACACAACGGAATTCTATACAGCAGTAAGAAAAAATGACACAATGAAATTTGAGGAAAAATGGTTGAACCTGGAACAGATCATTCTCAGTGAACTTACCCAGTCACAGAAAAAAAAAAAAATCGCCACATAGTCTCACTCATCTCCAGCACCTAACCTGAATCTACCCAAGATACCTTACATATACAGCAAGCATTTCGTGGACTAGACACTAGGATGGAAGGGGAGGGAGGGGAGGGCATCAAAGGGGTGGGAAACACAAATCTAGACCCAAATGGCAATGGTACCATAAAATTCTACTTACTAAAAACAGACCAAATAGCTGATCATTCACCAGGCCCTTACAGGGAACACCTGAACCAAAAGACACTGGAGAGGGTAGGATCATGACTAAACTAGTCCTAGATCAAGCAATAAGACAGGAAAAAGAAATAAAAAGGATACAAATTGGAAAGGAAGAAGCTAAGTTAGCCCTATTCACAGGTGACATGATTCTATACATAAGGACCCAAGAAACTCCATCTCAAAACTCTTAAAGGTGATTAATTCCTTCAGCAGAGTATCAGGATATAAAATCAACACACAAAAATCAGTAGCCTTTCAATTTGCAAAATACAAAGATACATAGACAGAAATTACCAACATCCCACATTCAATAGCAACAACAACAACAAAAAAATAAATTACCTTGAAATAACATTAACAAAGGATGTGAAAGACCTAGGCAATGAAAGCATAAAAACACCCAAGAAAGAAATTGAGGAGGACTTAAGAAAATGGAAAGACCCCTTATGATCCTGGATAGGCAGAATTAACATTGTGAAAATGGCAATCTTTCCAATAGCAATATACAGATTTAAGGCATGTCAATAATTATCTCAACATTTTTCTTCACAGACATAGAAAAAATGATATCAAAATTCATATGGAAAGGCAGAAGGCCTCAGATAACCAAGCACATCCTCAGCAAAAGAAACACCTCTGAAGGCATCACAATACCTGATCTAAAGCTATATTACAAATCCATAGTAACAAAAACAATATGGTATTGACATAAAAACAGGATTATAGACCAATGGAACAGAATCGAGTACTTAAACTTTGGGTCAAGTAACTATAGCTATTTGATATTTGACAAAGCCCCTAATAATGTAGACTGGAAAAAAGACAGCATCTTCAACAAATGGTGCTGGACAAACTGGATAGCCATATGCAGGAAAATGAAACTAGATCCACATATCTTGCCATGCACAAAAATCAAATCAAAATGAATCAAAGACCTCAATATAAGACCGTAAATTCTGCTACTACTGGAAGAAAAAATAGGAGGAATTTTCCATGATAATGGAGTGGTAAAAGACTTCCTGAACAAAACCTCAGTAGCTCAGGAAATTAAACAATCCCTCAACCATTGAGATCTCATGAAGCAGGAAAGTTTTGTTTTGTTTTGTTTTGTTTTTTAACAGACAAACATAATGTAAGCAGAGCCAATAGATTTCCCACAGAATGGAAGAGTAATTTTTGCTGGCTATACAACTGACAAAGTCATAATTTCTAGAATCTACAAGGAACTCAAAAACCTAAACAATAAAAAGTAAAATGAGCCATTCACAAAAATGGGTCAGAGAACTGAACAGGGAGTTCTTCAAAGAACAAATACAAATGGCAAACCCACAATTAAGAAAAAGTTCAACATCCCTAATCATCAGTGAAATGCACATTAAAATAACTATGAGATTCCACCTTATCCCAGTGAGGAAAGCAAACATTAAAAAAAATCAAATGCTGGTGAGGATGCAAAGAAGTAGGAACCCTTATTCACTGTTGGTGGCAATGTAAGATTGTACAACCATTGTGGAGACTCCTAAAAGGTTGACTATAGAGTTACCAACAGACCCAGTTATTCCCTTACTGGGCCTTTACCCTAAGAGTTCCATGCTTCAGTTCAGAGAGATTTGCTTGACCATGTTTATAGACGCTCAGTGCACAATAGCTAAGAGCTGAAATCAACCCAGTTGTCCATCTTCAGACAGATGGATAACCAAGATGTGGTATATCTACATGATGGAATTCTACACAGCAATAAGGAAAAATAACACAATGAAATTTGAAGCAAAATAGTTGAATTTGGAAATGATCATTCTCAGAAAACTCACCCAATCACAGAAATATAACTGTCATATGGTCTCACTCATCTGTGGCTCCTAACCTGAATCTGCCTGAGATGCTGACATACATAACAGTAATCTCAAGAACCAGACAATATGGAGGGTGTGGTGGGAGTGGAGTGTAAGGATGGGGAGGGGGGACACAAAACTGGACCCAAATGGAAATGGTACCATAAGATCCTATATCCTGAAAGACAGACTAAAAACTGCACCTTCATCAGGTCCTAGTGAGAACACTGGAATCAAAGGGCCCTGGAGAGGGTATGATGAAGACTACCCTTAATCTTCACCTGTTTCTCTCTCCCCCCCTCTCTCTCCCTCTCTATCTCTCTTCTCTCTTTTAGCTATTACCTATATTTTTCTTCCTTCTTTTCCCTTGGTGCTGGCCTGTAACTCCCAGTATCAGGATGCAGTTAACATTCACAGTGAGCTGTTAATCAGAGAGACCTACAAGGTTTCCCAAAAGAAGACAGATTTCTGTCAAAGCACTTGATGACCCACCAAAGATTAATGATGAGACCCCACTGCCAAAGACACCATATGATGTTAGTACAGAACATGGAGAGACATGGTTGGAATCTGGAAGAGAGTTAGTCCCCAGACAGTTAGCTTCTCTAGTGTCACAAAATGCTACCTGAGTACCTGTGGGAAAATGACCAACATCTGTCCAAGCAACTCATGGTCTAAGCTACTCAGCACCAAACAACCTGCCATGATGCTCACCCAAGTGAAATAGTGGCACACAGCCATGATGGGTAACCAACTGCTCTTGAATTGGCTAAAGGGTGCACTCAGCAGGATGGAACCCATAGCTAGAACTGGGAAACAAGTCAGAACCATATCCAAAAAATGAGTTGGCTCTCCAATATCAATCTCCCAACAATCTTGGGCTACGAGAGGGCCTACACCTATTAAATTCTCTCTAAAATAATGATGGTCATCCCATCTATCTGATGCTGACTTCACTCTCTGTTGGAGAATCTGCTTCTCTTTTTCAGATGGACACAGAACCTGAGGACAGATTCAGCCCATCACACCTCACCAGGGCCCCAGCGGAAACCAGAGAGTAATAGGTGAAATGAACAATGGTGCTGCTTTCTTGTTGAACCTGGTACCAGCACAAGGGTGAAGGAGATAGACACAGAGAACACTCAACTCCTACCAAACCAGATATCCAGAGACACAGAAGCCCCCCAAGACCTCATCAGTGAAGTAAACCTAAAATGAATACAACATGGCTCAGGGAAATTCATGGAAGAGGGGGCAGAAAGATTGTTAGAGCCGCAGGTTGGGACATTATGCACAGAGACATTGCCTCTTCCCCATAACTGATGGCTTAGCCCACAATGCAGAACCCACCATTCCAAATGAAGTGGGTCCCTTCAGAGGGGGAAGTACAGGGAGGAGGCAAATGGTAGTACCAATATGGCTGTTTAAATACTGAGTATGTACATAACTAATAAAGAAGAATAAAAATAAAAATGCAAAAAACAAACAAACAATAAAAGAACTTTCCACCCCAACTCTACAGAATACACATTCTTCTGAGCAGCCCATAGAACCCTCTCCAAATGTGACTATATATTAGGCCATATGGCATGCCTCCACAAAGTCAGGGAAATTAAAGTAACTCCCTGTATCATGTCAGATCACAATGCTTTAAAGCATTAACAACATTAACAACAAGAGACACATCAGGAACTCTTCCTGCTCCTGGAGACTAAACAACACACCTTTAAACAATGAATGGGTCTTAGAAGAAATCAAAAAGAAATTCCTAGAATAATGCCAGGTGTGATGGCACACATCTTTAATCCCAGCACTCGGGAGGTCGAGGTAGGAGGATTGCATGAGTATGAGGCCACCCTGAGACTACATAGTGAATTCACAGGTCAGCCTGGGCTACATTGAGACCCTACATCAAAAAAACATAAAAAAAATTCCTACCATAGAATGATAATGAAAACACACCCTACAAAAACTTATGGAACACAATGAAGGCAGTCCTAAGGGGAAAATTCATAGCCCTAAATGCCTTCATTACTATGACAGAGAGATCTCAAGTTAATAAACTGGCTGTTCACCAAAAGGCACTGGGGAAAAAATAAGAATCCAACCCAAAGCACTCCAGATGGAAAGAAATAATCAAGATTAGAGCAGAAATTAACAAATTGGAAACTAAGAAAACAATTTTTGAAAATCAATAAAGCAAAGAGATGGTTCTTTGAAAAAATAAACAAGATTGACAAACTGCTGGCCATTTTGATCAAGAAAAAAAAAAGAGAAGTCTCAAATTAACAGGATCAGAAATGAAAAAGGATAGATCTCAACAGACATCAATGAAATTGGAAGAATCATCAGGGCACAAAACCAAAACCTCTACTCCACAAAATTGAATAATCTGGAAGAAATGGATGAATTCCTAGAAACATACCACATACCAAAACTAAACTCAGAGAAGATCAATCTCCTAAACAAACCTATCACAACCATGGAGATTAAAAAGTTAATCAAAAACCTCCCCCAAAAGAAAAGTCCAGGACTGGATGGATTCTCAGTTGAATTCTAGCCAACCTTCATTGAAGAACTGAAAAAAAAAAATTCTCAAACTGTTTTGCATAATTGGAGACTAGGGAATCCTCCCCAACTCCTTTCATGAAGTTAGAATCACCCTAATACCAAAACAAGACAGAGATGCAATAAGGAATGAACATTGTAGGACTATATCCCTAATGAACTTAGATGCAAAGATTTTGAACAAAATACTTACAAACCAAATTTAACAGGACATCAATGCATAATCCATCTTGAACAAGTAAGCTTAATAGCAGGGATTCAGGTATGGTTTAACATAAGGAAATCTGTCAAAAATAACACACCACATAAATGAACTTAACAATAAGAACCACATGACCATCTCTATTGATGCAGAGAAAGCCTTTGACAAAATACAACACCACTTCATGATCAAAACACTGGAAAGAATAGGCATGGAGGGTTTATATCTTAACACAATAAAGGCTACATATAAAGATCCTAAAGCTCAAATGACACTTAATGGGGAAAAACTCAAGGAGTTCCCACTGAGATCAGTAACAAGACAGGGTTGCCCACTCTCACCACTGGTCTGCAACATAGTAGTAGAAGTACTAGCCCAAGCAACAAGACAGGAGAGAAAAATAAAAGGGATTCAAATTGGAAAGGAAGAAGTCAAGTTAGCCCTATTTGCAGCTGACATAATCCTATATATAAATGACCAGAAAGTGTCCATGGAAAAACTTCTAAAGGTGATAAATTCCTTTAGCAAAGTGGCAGGACACAAAATCAATGCACAAAAATCAGTAGCTTTTCTATTTGCAAAAGATAAATATACAGAGAAAGAAATCAGTGAGGCTGTCCCTTTTTCAATAGCAACAACAAAAAAATACCTTGGAATAACACTAACCAAGGAAGTGAAATACCTATAAATGAAAACATGAAAAACCTCAAGAAAGAAATTGAGGAGGATTTGAGAAAATGGAAAGACCTCCCATGCTCCTGGATAGGTAGAATTAATATTGTGGAAATGGCAATTCTACCAAAAGCAATATACAGTTTAAATGCAATACCAATAAAAAATACCAGCATCATTCTTCACAGATATTGGAAAAATGATAACAAAATTCATATGAAATGGCACAATGATGGAGAGTGGAGTTTCAAAAGAGAAAGTGTGGGGGGAATTACCATGGGATATTGTTTACAATCATGGAAGTTGTTAATTATAAAAAAAATTAAAAAGGCCTCAGATACATAAACACATCCTCAGCAAAAAGAAAGAAAAGAAAAAAAGAAAAAGCCACCTCTGGCAGTATCACCATACCTGATCTAAAGCTATATTACAAATACATAGTGACAAGAACAGCTTGGTACTAGAATAAAGATAGAAACATAGAACAGTGCCACAGAATTGAAGACCCAGAGCTTAGGTCAAGTAACTACAGCAACTTGATCTCTGACAAAAGGGCCAATAATGTAGACTGGAGAAAAGACAGTATCTTCAACAAATTGTGTTGGACAAATTGGATGACCATACGTAGAAAAAGGAAATTAGACCCACTCATTTCACTATACAGAAAAAATCAGATCCAAATGCATTAAATACCTCAACATTAGACCTGAAACTCTTCAACTAATGGAAGAAAAATAGGAGACACTCTCTATGATATAGGACTGGGAAAAGACTTCCTGAACAAAACCCTAGTAGTCCAGGAAATTAAACAAGCAGTCAACAAATGGGATCTCCTGAAACTAAAAAGCTTTTGTGCAAACATGCATAAGCAGAGCCAATAGATTACCACTGAATGTGAGAAAATCTTTGCTAGCTATACCACTGACAGAAACCGAATATCTAGAATCTACAAAGAACTAAAAAAACGACACAATAAAAAAATCTAATAAACAACTCCAAAATGGGGCAGAGAACTTAATAGGGAGTTCTCAGAGGAAGAATAACAAATGGCTAACACACACTTAATAAAAGGTTCAGCATCCCTAACCATTAGGAAACTGCAAATTAAAGCAACTATGAGATTCCACCTTACCCCAGTAAGGACAGCAAACATTAAAAGATCAAATGAAAACAAATTTTGCTGAGGATATGGAAAAATAGAAACACTCATTCACTGTTGGTGGGAATGGAAAGTGGTAAATCCACTATGGAAATAAATATGGAGACTCCTGAAAAGGATGGATATAGAGCCACCAACAAGCCCTGTTATTCCCTTACTGGATATTTACCCTAAACCTCCACATCTCAGTTCAGAGATATTTGCTCAACTATGTTTATACATTCTCAATTAATAATAGCTAAGAAATGGAATCAACCCAGGTGCCCATCATTGGATGAATGGATAACCAAGATATGGTATATCTGTACTATGGGATTCTACTCAGAAGTAAGAAAAAAATGACACAACAAAATTTGTAGAGAAATGGTCGAGGTTGGAACAGATCATTCTAAGTGAATTCACCAAAACACAGACAGACAATCATCACATGGTCTCACTCATCTGCGGTTCCTAACCTGGATCAGCCCGAGTTGCTGACATGCCTGAATGGTATCTTGAGGCTTGGACAATAGGGAGGGTAGGGCTTGGGGCAAGGAGAAGGTGATCAGTGGGAACACAAAAGTGAACCCAAATTGAACTGGTACCATAGAATCCAATATCCTAGAAGTTGAACTAAAAGGTAGAACTCTCAAGGGGACCCTAGCGCAGCACCTGAATACAAGAGCCTTACCTTAAATTTCTCCTCTTTCTATTTCTTCTCTTTCTCTTTTTTCTTTCCCTTGGTTCTGGCCTGTAATTCTTTGTACCAGAATGTGGTTTACATCCACATGAGTGGTTGATCAGAGAGAACTACTAGATCTCCCAAAACAAACAAGACAGGAATCTGTCAGAGCACTTGATCACCCACCAGAGGTTAATGGAAAGACCCTAATGATGAAGAGACCATAAACTGTCAGCACATATCATGGAGAGGCCTAGTTCATTTCTAGAAGAGAGCCAGTACCCAGATAATTATCCCATTTAGTGCTGGAAGGTGCTACATAAGCTACCGGGACAAAGTGGCCAACATCTGTCCAAACAGCTCAAAATCTAAGTGACTCAGAAGCAAACAACCTGACATGATGCTCACACAAGTGCAATAGTGGCACTTAGTGATGGTGGGTAATGAAATGGTCTTGGATTGGCTAACAGATCTGCTCAGTGGAAAGGAAACTGTATCTGGAACTGGGAAACAAGTCAGAATCATAACTAGATATGATTATTTTTCATTGTCAAGTTCCCACTGATCTTGGGCTATAAGAAGGTCTACACCCTTTAAATTCTCTCTAAATTAATAATTGTTATCCCATTTAACTGCTTCTGACTTCACTCTCCGTTGGAGAATCTGCTTCTCTTTTTCAGATGGTACCTGAACCTGAGGATGTAAATGACCACTCCACTCTGGCCCCAACTGAAACCACAGAGGAAGGGGAAATGAGCAAGAGTTATGCTTTCTTACTGAATCTTATATTAGCACAAGGGTGAAGGAGATAGACACTGAGAACACTCAACACCTATCAAAACAGAGATCTAGAGGTTCCTAAGTACCCATCACTAAAGCAGACTTAAAATGCACCCAGCATGTCTCAGGGAATTTTGTGGAAGAGGGTGCAGAAAGGTTGTTAGAGCCACAAGTTGGGACATTTTGCACAGAGACATTGCCTTTCCCCCATAATTGATGGCAGCCCCCATAATGCATGACCCACAATCCCAGTGGGGTTGACCTGTGTCCCCAATGAGGAATGCCTCTGCAAAAAATGGGCAGGGAAGAGGGAAAGGATGGTACCAACATGTGTTGTTTATATACTAAATATGTCCATATCTAACAAAAATAAATTTAAAACTAAAGTAAATTAAATTTTTAAAAAGATAGTATGGGAGCTAGCTATACTCTGAGAAGGCATGAGCAAAATGGTTATATGGGCAGAATGATCTACCCAGGTACCATGCTAAGTAAAATAATGACCCCCTAATGGTTTATACAACCTAATTCTTGGAACACATGGCTGACTGTATCTTACATTATAAACAAGAGTCTGCAAATATGGTGAAGGTTATTTGAGATAGGGAAATTATTTTGGATTATCAAGTGGACTTTATATGTACTCACGTGCATCCTTTATTAGTTTATGGTGGCTGTTTTAAGAGAATACTACAAACAGGAATTTATTCTTCCTCATTCTTAAAGCCATAAGTTGGAAGCAAGGGTAAAACCTTCCTCTAGAGGATTTGTGGAGAGTAACCCTTACCTTTTTCCAGGGTCCAAGGGTCCCTTGAACTATAGCTACACTACTCTAATCCAGGCCTCTAACACATTGCCTACTCCTTTGTGTGTCTTCTCCTCTCTCATATATCTCAAATCTCCATTTCTCCTTCTTATATACCAACTCATCATTGGATATAGAACCTGGGCAAATAATTCAGGATGCTTCCATGTTTCCATATGCATAATTATAGTTATAAAATACCATTTTCTGAATTTTCTGAAAAATGAAATAGTCACAAGTTCAGAGGAGGAACATGTATTCAGATTTTTTGAAGGGCCACAATTCAACCCACTACAGGTTTATAAAAGTCTTGAATTTTTCTTGGTCATGATCAGAGGCAAAGGTGACCATAGAACAGTCAGATGGAGAAGGGGGCTACAAACCAAGCAATGGGGCTGAAAGAGTCAAGGAATCTCTCCCCTAGAATCTGCAGAAAAATGAAGAGCAACCCTCTGTGCACCTTGACTTGAATTCAGGGAAACTCATTCTAGACTTCTGACCTCCAGAACTGTAAGATAAATTTGTCTGGTTTTACAGCTTTATATTTTCAAGACTTTGTTATAGCAGTGATAGAAAGCTTATAGAGGTGCTGAGGAAATCTGAGCTGATGTTTGGAT
The DNA here is from genome assembly GCA_036346955.1 of Dipus sagitta. Taxonomy (NCBI): domain Eukaryota; kingdom Metazoa; phylum Chordata; class Mammalia; order Rodentia; family Dipodidae; genus Dipus; species Dipus sagitta. The sequence continues at coordinate 111,764,836 of CM070776.1, read as the reverse complement.
CACAAAACATGTACAAACCAGAGTCCTGGGGACAAGTCATAGACTAGAAGGCTGTAGATACCAGAAGTTAGAATAGGACAAATGGCAAGAATTACGAAAGCCACGTGATGGGGAAAGGTCAGGATCAAGAAAGTAGATCTCATATGAATTACAAATATCCAGAAGTACCCTTGATGATGGGGATTCCTGGGGCTGGAGCCCTGCAGGGTAGAGTATAACTTGGAGCATAATATCCCTTTGAATATGTGTGGGCATGAGGGAGTGGAATAATCTGGCAAGTATATCCATATAAAGTTGCCTACAATATTCACTACACTCTTAGGCAAAGATATTTGTGATGATTTATATTGATTTTCAACTTGACAGAACTTACAGCTGCCATTGAAGGATTATCTAGAGTAGGTTAATTGAGGTGGAAACCCCCAACTTAACTTGTGCTATAACATCCCATGTGCTGAGGTCTTGAACTATAAAAATGAGAGTGCTAGCTGAGTAGCAGCATTCATCACTCTGCTCTGATTCCTTACTGTGGGCTCAATATGACCACCTAATACCAGCTCTTAACACCATGCTTTCCCTACCGTGATGAATGGTAAACTGAAATAAACCCTTCTCTTTTAAACTGATATTTTCTCGGGCACTTTGTCTCAGCAATGAGAATGTAACTGACACACTATTTAAGGTTGCCCTCAAAGTTCAAGTAGCATACCAGTATCACCCATTTTACACATAAAATATTTGTCCTATCAAGAATTGACCTATTAGGTATGTGGGTAAGTGTTGCAGTTAGCTCCATGCTGCTTGGATAAACCTCCAAACCAGACACAGTTTATGGGAGAAACACAATTTCTTTCAGTCTTACAGATCCAGGGGAAGTTCCATGGTGGAAGAAGCTGGTGCTGGCTCACAGAGCCATGTGGAGGAAAAAAAATAACACCAGCAGCACAAGAGAGCAAGCAAGTAAGCAAGCACTCCAGGAACCCCAAGCAGAATTTAAGCCCTCTACACACTTTTAGGCTGGAAAGAGATCTGCCCCTAATATCCAGATCCAAACCTTTTGGGCTGGACCCCAGCATCCACCCCCAGTAACAACTCTTCCAGCCAGGTGTTTGGAAATCTAAGTTTTACTAAAAAAAAAAAAAAAACCCTGAGTCTGTTGGGGGGAGCACAACATTCAAACTATCATAATAAGTTTACCCAAACTGATAAGCATAGGTTAAAAAAAAAAACAACTAGGAAATATTACCAGAATCATGTTGTACCAGGGATTAGTGCTGAGCCTGCAAGTCATATGAATGCAACAAATATCTGTTGAATGGAGGAATGGTTGGATAAGGGGATGCATGGATGAATTAATGAAGACACCAAGGACTCAAGAAGTCTGTAGTACAAAATAAATTTTTTAAAAGATATGCAAAATAGGCATGGGCTACAAAGACAACCTAATCATTGCCAGTTTTACCTGTGATTAGGCTGATGTGTCTTTTGAATTGCATTTGCCTTTGTGCATAGATAATTTTGTTGTTTCTCATTATTAACTTCAAAAACAATATATTTCAAAGTAAAGGAAAAGCACCAGCCTATAATATCACTCCAAGGCAACTATTTTGGAATTTTTACTTCTAGTCTTTTCTATGACTCTGTCCATATCTATGTCACAATTTATCTCTTTAAAAATATGGTACTTGTTCTATTAACTATTTTTAACGTTTTTTAAACAAAGTGCAGATTGTGGTTGCTTTTCTAGGTCAATAAATATTATATTACAACATGATTTTATGACTGCATAACTTCCCAAACTACAAGCATACATAATTTATGTAACCAATCTCCTACTATCATTTTCCTTTAATTTTACACCTTAAAAGTAGTACTGCTTTCTATACAACTCTAATTATTTCCATAAGGTATCTTCCTACAAATGCAAGTACATACAAGTACACAAGTACACCACAAAGAGGTATACCTATTTGCATTCTGACTTCAATATATGAAGGTTTGGTTTTCTCAAGTCACTGATAACACCAGTTATTATCAATAGTTTTTTCAAATTTGTCAAAGTAATGGATGGATTCAGTTTGTATTTGCTCTACTACTACTGAAGATAATATTTTTTAAAAATTTATTTAGTGGCCATTTTTATTTCTTCCTTTGTGAATTACCTGTTACTGTCACTTGTGCATTTTCCTACTTATCTTTTCATCTTTTTGAATTGAAATGTTTTAAGTAAACCAGTTATATTTAATAGCTGCTCTACAATTCCCATTTATGGCTTTCCTTTAATTTTATGGTGGATTTTTACCATAGAATCACTCATTTCTTTGTAATATCAATTATTTACTTCCCAATTTGTTCTTTTCTATTATGCTTAAAAACTGGTTGCTATTGCAAAAATATATAAGTAACATACATATCTGTATTTTTTGTTGTTTTGTAATTTCATTTTTATACTTTAGTTTAAAATCATCTGGCTAGTTTCTATCACATGGTATGAAATAGGTGTCTGGATTTTGGTTCATTATTATTCCTTAGCCATTTATGAGTTAGCGAATTTTCACTGAAAGCTCATCCAAATGCATTTAGAAAAGAATGTACTAAAACTCAAAACTAGCAAAACATTTTTCAACCTCCATTTTCCATACTGCACCTTCCATCTCAGCAAGTAATGGATTCTGATCTGTAAACACAACCCAGCATGTCAGCATTTGCAGATGTACCCATGAGCCAACCAAACAGCAAATCTCCTTGCAAGCAAAAGGTCAGCTTCCCAGTGTGAAGTCTCCAGTTACAGGCTCACAGTCATTCTCAAACCACCCTAACACACAGAAAACAGACAGATTGACTTTTCACAGGATTCATGGGAGAATTTTGCTGGGACACAGTGTCAACAGCCAAATCTCTCCTCAACAAGCTGAAGCACATTCTACACTAGTCTCTAGATGAAAGACCTGCTAGGAAACTTGGTGAGAGAGATGAGAAAAGAAAGATTTTTAAATTCGGGGGAAAAGTTTCTAATTCACCACAGGCAGTGTCCTTTAGACCCAAATACTCTAGATTTCGAGTTATTCTTCTGTAAGATGCTTCCAAGGAAAATGCTCAGGGAACTAACAGCTGGAGCCATTTGAGAGTTACTAATTACAGGGCATCACAGGTACAATTTGTAATACTCCTTGACAGATGTGACCCATTACATTAAGCATTGTTGGCATGTTCTACAAGCCAAATGCAGGCTGAGATAGGGCTAGTCTTTGTATAGCACAGCTATCTGGCAATACTCACCATTACCAGCAGTTTTGTGTATATGTAGGCAATATAACTGATGACAGGATAACATCAGATTTTTTTAAATGGTCAATTGATTTTAAAATATCTTATCCTACTCTATGAGCTATTGCTATATCAAGAAATGCCCAGATATCTCTGTTAGATTAGTGTTGCCTATATCAGCCAACAGTACTGATTTCAACCTTTGAGTTAAAAGGATTTGGGAAGGTCTGAGTTACAATGTTCCAATCAAAATATTTTAGCAAATAACATGAGCTAGAGAGACAGCTGAGGTTAAAGGATATGACTTTCAGAGCTTGACTGCCTGGATTTGATTCCCTAACACTCATATAAAGTCAGATGCATGAACTTGTGCAGGTGTATGGAGTTCATTTGCAGTGGCAGGAAGTCTTGGAGTGCTCCTTCTCATTCTCTATGTGTCCACCTGTCTCTCTCAAATAAATGAATAAAAATAATTTTAAAAGAAAATATTTCCAAAGATTTTCCTACATCCCATGCTGTAGTTCAGCAACAACTATAAGATACAAAAATAAATTCTCATATCAAAGTATTTCAGGTAGATAAAGGGAAATGTCAAAGCAATCATTATCTCTGTAGGCAAAACAAATAGCTGACTGAATGACTTTTAGACTTTTTGGTCATTGCAGAAACATCCTGGAAGTATGGCCCAAGGGGTTCACAGCCATAAAAGATGAGGAGATACATTGTCACCTCCACACAAGCAATGAAAAGAATCATATACACCTTTAATTAATATTTTTCTAAGCTTTAAAGATAAAAAACAGAAGAATAATTTATGTTTACAGTTCCATGACACATAAAAAATATAATTAAAGTACTAAATCTCTCCAAAGAAATGTAATATATGAAATTAAATCCAGCATTTAGCTGGAAAGGAGTCCCCTCGGAGAGATAAGGTTGATGTGTGAGGTATCAGTTTTGAAGTTGATTTTTTTTTTCCAAGAGGTAGTATTTTGGTCAGCCCTGCTCTGATCTCTCCTTACAACTGTCTGTCAGAATGAATTACAAGCCATATTACCTGAATCCCAACATCTAGCTACATTAACAGTCCCTGATTTTTACTCTTTCAAATTCCATTTAGATATATGGAAGTCATTCTCCTATCATATTTCCAGTACCTTCTGACAAGACAGCATTTTCCACAGAAGAGTGCTTTTTTATTGTTTTTGGCATGGAATTTCAGAATATAGAAAAGTATTAAAATATTTTTAAATCTTCTTTATTAATTGCATAATATTATAAAAAGCCTATAGTAGCTTTGAAATTATCAGGCTAATATTTAGAAGTTTTACTGAACTGAGCAGAGAGTGTGGGAAAACATAAGATATGGAAGACTATAAAGGAGGGGGCAGTACTTTTTTCCTTACAAGATTTCAATCTAATATTTAAAAACCTAATTCATAACGCTAACACATTATTGGCTCTAATAAGGATGCCACATGTAAAAGGCTCACAGAATAAGTTTAAAGATTGGGCATATTATTTACATACTGGGCACTGACAACATTTGCCTGCATGAATCTTAAAGAAGCATTTTTGGCTCATCTCATGAGAAATCTATTGGGAAGCCATATATTTGAAAGTGCTGTCTTCCCTCTTTGTAGGATAGGAGCTCCAATCAATCTTTTGTGTTATGACCAGGTGTAAGTCATAAAATAGCAGTTATTGCAGGTTTTATGGAGCTGAGAGCCAGGACACTCATGAGGAGGATAAGTTCATAATAGCCTTAAAGAGCAAACTATCCTTCAAGGTCCTAGGTTTCCATAGAGGGGGCAGCTCCAGTGGTCTGAGGTTTTTACCACAATTCCTTACCACTAAAAAAACATTTCTGCCTTCACAAACTCAGCTCTATAACAAACATTTACTCTGTTTAGAGTCTGGTGTACTGTATATAGAAGGACAGGATTGCTTCCATCACCCTTTCATTTGTCAGCCTTCCAGTTTAGAGATGTTTGAAATGCTTCAAGAATTCAAATGGCCCTCATTAACTCAGAGTAGGTCCTTAATCATGGACTTAGGACCATTCCAAAAAGCTATATGTTCTGAAATCTATACTACACATTTTGAGATATTCACTTGGTCCTAAATTTGCCTCTTGCCCACATTCGAGAAGGGATTCTTTGCTATAATATCACTGAAATATGTCTTTAACACCCTCTATTCCCCCAACTGAAGGGCCCAATTCTCCCATGACCTATTGTCTCCAAGCTAACTTCTTAATATCATAGCACTCAAAGCCACTTACTGTAAGTGTGCAACATCCAGAACTACTTATCTGTGGTTCAGATTGTGTGATCACTACCCACCTACCGAATTTTCATGATAATCCATATTGGTATAATGCTGCAAGAAAAGTAAAGAAGACTACAGTCACAAGTATGCTTCTTCTCAGGCATTCTGATGAAAGTGCCCCTACTTTTGTTGCCTCCTCTTTTACTCATTATAGAGAAATCCAAGGTAGTTAGAGAGGTAAACAGTAGGGTCATGAGGGCAATTCATGTTGCAAGGGGCAGTTTCTTAAAAGCTATGTCAAGGGCTGGAGAGATGGCTTAGCGGTTAAGCACTTGCCTGTGAAGCCTAAGGACCCCGGTTCGAGGCTCAATTCCCCAGGACCCACGTTAGCCAGATGCACAAGTAGGCACATGCATCTGGAGTTCGTTTACAGAGGCTGGAAGCTCTGGCACACCCATTCTCTCTCTCTCTCTCTCTCTCTCTCCCTCCTTCCCTGTGTCGCTCTCAAATAAATAAATAAACAAAAAAAACAAAGAAAAACAAAAAAAGCTATGTCAAGATGGAAATAACCACTGTCCCAAATATATTTTATTAGCTCACAGAAAGCAGAAATAATCCACTGACTTAATTACATAGTTGTTTAAGGGTATAGTTTCCATTCATACAAAGACCATTTAATTCACTAAACATTGGCCAAACTGTTTGTTCTACATGTTGTTAGGCTGTGCTGGTGTTAAGATACAGGGAGAAATCAGGCACTGGCCTTGTCCTCAGGTGGACCTACCAATTGGGAATCAAATCAATCAGGAATTCATTACCCCCATGGGGCACTGCATTCCAGAGAGAATCACTAGAAATAAAGATTGTGGCGGGATGAGTTCCCCATGGGGTGACATTTAAAGACTGAATAAGCTTGACTTTGGAAAATATATTCACTTTAAATGGCAAAAGCATTTTACAAAATAGGGATGGAGTTGCTCTTTTGTTTGAAGTGAGTTTTATATGTAAAGGAAGCTTTTCAAGAAACCTCTAAGAAACACATAACAAACATCCCCACATTGAAGTAGCTAAATTATGAATTAACCAGAACAGTGTTGCCTCCCAGCATTTCTGTGCTCAAATGCTCCTTTTCAGGAACTGGTCTTTTTTTATTGAGAGATCATTAACAAACAGTGGTGAAATAATTTGAGTTCATTAAATTTTTTAACTTTTATTGAAAAATTTCACACATATACTATATTAGTCAGGGTTCTCTAGAGGAACAGAACTGCTAGAATGAATTATATTAAAAAGGTTATTTATTGGATTAGTTTACAGTAGTAGTTCAGTAGCAGTTGCAGGCCGGAGCATCAAGGAACCCGGTAGCTGCTCATTCCTTGTGGCCAGAAGCCTCAGCAGTCCCAGTCCAGCACTGAAGGCCTGGAGGCTTCCTGAGGAGCCGCTGGTTTTCCATCCACAGGGGTCTTCAGTTGACGCTGGTCTTCAGTGCACACTCTGGACTTCAATGCAGGCTGGAGGGCAACAAGAGCTCTGGCAGACAAGTGGGAAGAAGGAAGAGGCTCTTTCCGCCCAGAGAGGTTCCTTATACAAAATCCCCCTCTGAGAAGGGCCACCCACTCTGGAGGAAGGGCTCACTCTGGGGGAAGCACTTCCTTCTTCAGTTAATCCTTCCTGGAAGCAACCTCAGAGACCCACTCGAAAGGGGTTTCTGTGGATTACTAAACAGATCAAGTTGACAACACATTAACTATCACATATGCATAGTGTATTTTGATCAAAACCCTCTCCTGTTACCTTCTCCCTTCTTGAACCTCTTCTTCCAACTGGTCTCTCTTCATCTTTCATGCATTTTTTTTGTCTTCCTCCACGCATGATGGAATATTAATGGGCCAACTATTGTGCAGGTCTTATGCAGGTAACAATAGTCTCTGTAAGTTCAGTAAGTTTTCACAAATATGTCTACCAGTCAAACTCCTATAACTACCACTCCAAACATGATAGAGAATATACACACTACTCCAGAAAGTTCCCCTTGCCTGTTTTTCAGTCCTAACCCCCCCAATACAAAGCCAATATTTTTTTTTACAAATTCTTCTATTGGCATATATTACTTCATCTGTTCTTTTTTTCGTTTATTTTTATTTATTTGTTTGAGAGCGACAGATAGAGAAAGAGGCAGAGAGAGAGAATGGGTGCGCACTAGGGCCTCCAGCCACTGCAGGTGAACTCCAGATGTGTGCACCCCCTTGTGCATCTGGCTAACGTGGGTCCTGGGGAATCAAGCCTCGAATCAGGGTCCTTAGGCTTCATAAGCAAGTGCTTAACCACTAAGCCATCTCTCCAGCCCATTCACATGTTCTTTAAAACTTCATATGAAAGACATCATGCAACATTTTCTCTTTGCCTCTGAGCCAACATGTTATAATTTTGGGTAGCATACTTAAACAGGTTAAAAGATCCAAAACAAGTGAGTAATAAATACAATAAAATACCCACTACAATTTCCATCGTGCTCTCTTCTTTCTCCTGTATATATATATATATATATATATATATATATATATATATATATTCCTTTGGCTGCCCTTCAGTCCTAATTCATTTAAGTCACAAGAAATATTCTTTGTTCCAGAATGCAATCTTTACCTAATGCCAATAAGACATGCTGCACATATTGTCTTCCTCAAGCAAGTTGTTTTTGGCTTTATTTCATGTAACATGCATCACCCTCAATGTACGATCCCTCAGTTATGACATTAATACAATTTAAGTCATGATCAAAATTTCCCTTTGGAGCTGGGGAGGCTTCAAGGGCACTATGATACCACAGTACACTGAGAACCACTGGTGAGATAGCCATGCCAAATACCATAGGTGCATCTGCTTTCTCGGAGCAGTTTTTGTCCTACAGTTATTTCTTTACTACATCACTGAATTACACTGCCTATTACAACTAGTTGTACCAGCTGGACTTCCCCTGCCCAATATAGCCCAGATGCCGCTGTTGCATTCCACTCTCGAATCAGAACACCAGTTGAGGTGTGTATTAGAGAGAAAATAGAACAAAAGAAAAGACTTCAAGAGTGGAGCCAGAGTAGCAAAAAAAAAAAAAAGAAAGAAAGAATGTCTTATATTCATGATTTGAGCTTTATACATTCCCTTCTTTCATCACTGGGAAATATAACTATGATTATATGATATTCTGCATATGTACAAAAGCATAAGCTTTTATGTGCATAAGCTTAAATATGCATACTGTAGCAAGGAACAAAAACTAGTTCAAGTTCAACAATAAAGGAGAATAATTCTCCAGTGATTGCTATTTTCATTTATTTTTTCTCACTGGCTTATTTATTAACAAGAGCATTCTGTCTCAAATTCTACCATACCCTTAATGGATTGCTGAATAACATATATCTGTGGGGAAATGAACTACTGACAGGCAAATATACTTTCAAACTTTCTTGGAAACACACACTTTTATTTCTAAGATGGGTACCATCATTGGGGGAGGGAGATGGGTCCATTGAAGATCACCCATTTTTAACCTTTTTTTTTTATCTGCTCCCTCTACTAAATACTGGACTCCATTATCCCTTCCCACCTAATGTACACATAAGAAATAATTAGTGATCTCAAGTTAGCTTGGCTAAGATTCATAGTTCATAGAATATAGAGAGGTAAAGAAAAGAATGGTCTTCATCCTGAAAATGGGAAAGGACAATTCAAGGCTATTTATCCTTGAGAGAGAGAGATAGAAAGAGAGAGAGAGACTGGGGAGATGGCTTAGTGGGTAAAGTACTTTCTACACAAGAATGGGGACCTGAAATTGAATCCTTGGCACTTACAAAAATTACCAGTCATGGTAGCAAGTACCAGTAATATCAGTGTTGGGACAAGCACAGAGGATCCCCAAGGCTTGCTGGCTAGCTTGTCTAGCTTAATCAGTCAGTCCTAGGCTCAGTGAGGGAACTTGTCTTAAAGAATAAAGTGGAGGGTGATTGAGGAAGACAACTATGCCTACCTCCAGTTTCTACATCCGTGTATATATGTGTGTATGCACTTGCACACACTTGCCTACACACATACAATTATGCATGCACACACATACATATGTGAAAAGGAAAATAACACACATTATGTAAACAAGTCCTTTCCTACAGATATGAATTACTGCATTGTGTTGTGAAAGAGAGCCATAATGGTCATCTCAGTACATCCTCAATCCCACTGTGGGTCTGTAAAAGCAATGACAGCATCCCTTAGCATATTCCACTGTTGTCTGGGGACCCATTTAGTTTCAGTTTGGGCTACAATATACAGAGAAGCTACTTGTTAGTGTGTCTCTTCCCTGTCCTATCTACAAAACTTTAGGGCAGGTTCAGACCATATTATACCTCTTTGGGAGATCCAGATGCTTGGCATCAAGCTGCTTGGGAGTCTATCGGTGGTGCACAGATTTGTATCACCCTGTACTACCTATCCTTGCATTGAGGCCCTAAGAGAAGGGTGGAGGATGGCAGGCAGCTGGTGGCTTGCTCCAGGGCTTGTCAAAAAAAGGCAGGCATCACATTATACTAAGCAAGTGCACACAAGCACAGAAAGACAAAAACCAAATGTACTCCTTCATCTGTGGTTCCTAACATGGAACAGCTTGAGTTTCAGGCATACCTGACATACAACTCAAGGGACAGGTAAGAGGGATGGAAGGGTTTGGAGTGAGGGGATCGGGGATGGAGGAGTGAGATATCCACAAAACCAAATCCAGAATGAATTGGTACTATAAAAACCTTCCTCCTAGATAGCCAACTAAAACATATAAACCTCAATAGAAGCACAGAGGGATTGTCTGGTAAGAAGGACCCTGGAGAGAGTGGGATGTATCCTAACCATGAAACATTTGACTCTGGCTTGTAACTCCCAGTACTAGAAATTGGTACAGTCCACATTGAGCTGTTGATAAGAGAGACCTTATGAGGTCCTCCAAACAAGGCAGGTTTCTGTCAAAGCACTTAACTACCCACCTGAGGTAAAAGGTAAGACCCTATGCTGAAGACATCACATGCTGCAAATACACAACTTCAAGAGATCCAGCTGGAATCTGGAAGAAAGCCATTTTCCAGATGGTTACCTATATATTACTGAAAAGTACTATATGTGCTGCTGGGGAAAAATGGTCAAGAACGTTGTGAGCAAGCATGGGGCACTGCTATATGGAAACAACCAACCTGACAGGATATACACACCTGTGCAATAGTGGCACACAGCCTAGGTGGGTAAGCAATGGCTCTCTGATTGGCTATGAGATCCACTCAGTGGGAAGGAACCCTTAGCTGGAACTAAGAACCAAGTCAGAATCTTATGGAAATCAAGATAATAGACTCCAATGAGAATCTCCCACTAGTCTTTGCCAAAAACTGAGGCTATACCCATCAAAATCTTTCTGAATTAACAATGCTTATCCTCTTTAACCTATTCTGATTTCACTCTCCACTGGGGAAACTGTTTTTATTTTACAGATAGCAGTGATAACTGAGTACAACCATAATCTATCAACAAGAGAAGAATAGATAGCTGGCTCCGTGTCAGGAGATAGATCACCCCTCAAACAGCAGCCAGGGCCCATGTGAAACCACAGAGGAACTGAGAAGATAAGCAAGACTGCTGCTTCCACAGCAAGCCTGACAACCTGGGCCAGGGTGATGGAGACAGACAGTGAGCATACTAAAAATGCACCAAATCAGAAATCCAGAAATTGCTGAGCGCTCAACACTAAGGTAGACTTAGTGTATATCCACCAAGGCTCAGGGAAGTTTGAGGAAGAAGGGGCAAAATAAAAGCAAGACACTCAGAGTAGAAAGGAATATCCAGAGACATTGTCCTCCCCTCAGTGACATACTGCTGCTCTCACAACTCATGACCCACAACTCTACTGTGAATACTAGCAATTGCACTATGGAGGGCACTCAGTGGTGTGGGGGCAGGGAGGAAGGAAATGATGGTACCAACATATGATGTGTCTATACAAAGTTTCTACTTGATAATGAAAAATAAAATTTTTTAAAAGGCAAGCAAGTTTTCTCTTTTCCCCTACATCTTGGCAAGCATTCTCCTGTATTCTGTCTTAAATGGAAATGTAGCCGAATATACAAATTGAAAGAAATCTGGGAGAATACACGAAAGAAGAAATCCAGGTGCCTTTTACCATTATCTTGATAAAATGGCAGAGACACACACTCTGCCTGCCACAATTAGGGTGATGAATGCCCGTTTCTTTGAGGCTTGTTTGAAAGTCAATTATGTAGATTAATTGGAAAATACTGACAGATGGCCTTCTTCCCCAGATGAGACAATCAAGATGAACTTTGACATTTGCACCAAAAACACTGTCATTTCTCAAACTAGGAGGAAGGCCCCCTAAAATGGCCCACCAAAACAAAGGATCCAATATAATTTTGGCTACTGGCCACTTTTGATGAGCCTTACACTTAGGTTTTTCTTGTTTTTTTTTTTTGTTTGTTTGTTTGTTTTCAGATCCCTCTTCCCCCACCCTTAAAGGAAGCTTTACTTCTTTTCTTTTTGTAGTCAAATATTGATCTCCGACCTGTCCTCAAGGTTTTGATTAACACAAAGGATTGCCACGTAAGCAGCTTTTTGTTTGTTTTCAGCTAATTCGTTTTTTTATTATTCACTTGCTGCAGTAAATCTTACTTTTATTGTCCAACCACTGAACAGAGAAAAATGGATTGATCTCAGTAACTAAATAATTTAGGCTGCAATATGTTGTAGAAGGGGGGAGGGAGAACAAGTATTGGGATAGCCTGACAAAGCTTGGTGCAATACAGTGTTCAGAGTCTTCCCTGGAATTAATACCCAGGTTACAATGATTTGATTGGCTTGTGAAAGGGTTGATGATGGTGGCATTGTGTTGCTGCAGTAGAGAATTAAGGCAATAAAGGCTTAGCAAGTGCTTATTTATTAAAGCCTTCCTTCACCAAAACCCAGTAGAGGATCTTAAATGAGATATTTTTCCTCAATACATTTTACTATATGAATTTATTGGGCACAATTACTTCAATCTTATGTAATATTTATTCTTTTTCCCTTCTAAATTTACAAACCAAGGTAGTTTCTAGACATGCACATATCAATATGGATATATGTTGGAAATTACACTGTGTATTGTCTGTGAATACATTTCAACATTATATTATATTGTTTATGCTAAAATATTAAAAGTAACAGATGTGGAAAGTATAGATAGCCCTTAAAGGATGTAGACTACTTCAAAGAAGAGATGAAAGAATAATGCAATCATGAAGAGAAAGGAATGAGGGGGAAACAACTCAAGACATTTTATTTTGTACAAAAAGAGAAGACCTTAGTATTTATTAATTGGAGGTTATGGGTCACTAGTATTCATTAAATTGTTCTTTATATTTTTGTTTGAAATATTTCACATCCAAAAAAATGAAATAATCCTATTATGTCCTATAGCCTCAAGGTTCCCAAATATTCTACCCTAAGTCCAATGCATTCCTCTTATAAATGAATTCCTACATTAAGTGTTTTTTTCCATTTGGCAAATGTTTATCTGGTGCCCACTCTTTTACCTACCACTGGCATTTTGAAACAAGTAATGTGTGAATCAGGATTGTTAATTCTTTAATATCTGAAGTTCAGGTATAATAACAGTACATTGTTTCAGATTTAAGAACCAGCTGGAAAAGCCTTCACACCTCTCAAATTTTAGCAGAAGAAAGAAGTGAGAAAGTAAAAAGAATAAAAAAGCACAAGGTAGACAGTGAAAGAAAAAAAGATGAATATGCAAGAATATCCAGTGCTTTCCTTATTGTCACTAGCTCTGAAGAACAATGTTCTCCATGTGAGTGGTCCTCTCACCTACATTCTATCCATATATCCCAATGCTTGCTAGTTTAGCAGCAGTTACTCCTGACTTAGCACACAGGTCTTTAGATAGCCTCTACTACTCCCCATGACGATCTCAGAGCAGGATTCAAGATTATATCATATTAAAAGAAAAACACTTTGTAAAGCAGTAGTGAACAGTGTAGATTCTTCCAGTCATAAAATGTATTTGTTTGAGGGTTAGAAAGAGGTTTATACCAAGGACCAAACAACTAATCAAAATCTTTGCTACAAATCCCTCCTCCAGTTTTCCTTAACCACTAGCTGTCATTTTGCCAGTTTCATCCTCTTTCTTGTTCCTGTCCCCAGTTAACATTTTCCCTTTCTTCTGAGACCAATTTAGTTCGATCCTACAACTCAGCACTAAGCAGCAGCTGAATTGATCTGCTTCCAGCTGTCTTATCAACACTGTCAACAAATGTCTGTCTCTTCCTCAAGTAGGGAGGACATTAGCAAAAATTGCCCTAAAGAGAACATAATGAAGTGCGCAGATACCTGACCCCTGATAAGATTACCAGAGTTCCCAGAAGTCAATTGTATCAATCAGCTCTTTCTAGTAAAAAGGAAAAAAAGTCAAATAACTTAAATTTGGTGCTTTCATTTGTTGGCATTCAGGAGGGCACAGAATGGCAGAGTGATCTACACTGGGTTTGGCCAGGCAGTTCTACTTTTACCTGAAAATCCAGCTAGGTTCTTAATAAAGATGTACTCAAATCCACTTACATATATTGATTGTGGAACTGAGGTGAAGATAAGGCTCTTATTGGTGACAAGATACATAAGAGGATAAGTTCAACCACCTGAGTACATTTCATGTCCCTGCTCATATCACATCTGTTAACATCCCATTGGTCAAGGCAAGTTGTATGAATTCAGTATCAAGGGTCAAAAGAATATACATTTTTTATGGAATCTGGGAAGAAAAATAGGTATTTTATGTTTAAATTTTTAACAGACTCCATACATACATATGCCATATGATGAAAATAGGTATCTTTTGAACAGTGATTTAATATATCACATTAATCAAAGTGTCTTTCAGCTGTATGCTGGAGATCTGTCTTTTGTCCGCAAACTTCCTAGCAAATACTTACAGTAAATCTCCCCTACTAAACTTGTAGTGGTAAAATGCTTTTCTTAGAGGATACTCAACCATACCTTTACTTTCATGGAGGAGATAGATAAATGAAGTTATCTGATTGTTGTGGTTTGAATATAAAAGCCTCCCATAGGCTCATGTATTTGAGTGCTTGGCTCTCAGCTAGTGGCACTGTTTTGGAAGGTTGTAGAATCTTTAGGAGGTATAGCTTTGTGGAGGAAGTGGGTTTATGGAGATAGGCCTTAAGGTTTTATAGTCTGGCCTCAATTCCTGTTCACCCTTTCTTCGTGAATCTGGATGCAATGTGATAAGGTAGCCTCCTATTTCAGCTTTCATGCCTTGGCCATAATAAAATATATCCTTTTAAAACTATAAGCCAGGATAAACTATTTCCTTCCATAAGCTGCTTCCCATAAGGTATTTAGTCATAGCAATGAGTAAAGTATTACAGTGACTTACAGAGGAATGGGTAAGGGGATGCACTTTTAACAGATGTAACCTCTCAACATAGAATTTGTGTTTCTTGCTTTATTTATTAATTCACTAAATATTTATTGAAAACTATGAGTCAGACAATTCATGGAGTGCATATAGAAAACAAAGTACCTGAGAACAGTATTACCTATATAAGAGCATATAGTGCTACAATAGAAGACCGTAGTATAGTGTGAGAGAAGAAAGAACAATGTAGAGTTGTCAGGGGAAGTGGTATTTATGACAAGATCTCAAAGGCTAGAAAAATCTTGCCATATGAAGAACTGGAGAAATCACACAGAGTAGGACAGGAATACATTGGCACCTTGTCCTATCATTACCGCAGCTTCATATTCCCCACTGAAATTTGTATTTCACCTAGCAACAAAAGACTGCCATATTGTACCAACTCTGTGACTAAAGAGCTAACAACCTTAGATAAATCACTTTCTTTCGCAGATCTTCAGTTTTATAAATCAGTAAATAGATTGACTAAATGACTTTTGTCCCAAAGTATAGCCACCAAGAATCTTTTTGATGGATTTTAAAGTATTATACAAAAAAATTAGGGTAACCCTGGATGGAATTAAACAGGATCGTTACTGCTATGCTTCTCTGAGACTGAAAGTGTTCTTATATAGACTCATGTGGGTATCTCTCCAAAGGAAATTGACTTATTATTTTAAAAAAAGTAATTGCTCTAAGAACCCCTTTTAATTTGTAATATTTGAGGAATATTCTAAAGAGGAAACTCTGACACTGAAGGAAAGGCTGCTCTGTCTGCATCCTGAAGTCCATTTGTGCGCTGCAAAGTTCTGTGGTGATCACACACATCCCAGTGGGAACCCTGTTGGTACTAGATTTCAATTAAAAATATGGCCTACATATGTACTAATATTTCACTTAACAACAACAACAAAAAAAAAAAAAACAGAACTAAAGTAATGGGGATTGAGAGGGGCTGGGCAGACCCTTCAAGCAGTTAGGGAAGGAATAGGCCCACAAGCAAGGAACCTTAAGTCATTCCCCGACCCCACCTATTGAAGCTTGCTCCAAGTCTGCTCGTCTCATCCAATCAAATCTCTCTCTCTCTCTCTCTTGTGAACCTTGCCCATGTATAGGTGGACCCCTTCTCTGAGTCTAGGCCAATTGGCTGACACAGGTGTGACAATCTCTTCCAAAGACCTGACTCCAAATATCTTACTGGAGATCACAGAGGAAACCTTCTTCTCTCCTTGTCCACTTTCCCTTCCTCAACCCTCTAACCCATTCTCTCTCTTTTATCTCTGACATTTTTAAATAAAAATTTCATGTTTAAGCAACATTCTTCTCAGTCTGGTTTTATTCAATTCTTTGGTTAAACAAAAGACATGAAATCAGTGTCTGGGATTCAGGGATTATTCCTGAACCCCAACCCCCATAAAAGAATATTATCCTACTTTATGCTAAGAGAGACTAGTCAGTAAATACTATTGCAGCAAAATTGTAGAATACAGTATGTATTTGAAATGTATATTTTAATAAACATAGTAAATTGCTATCAAAGCAATGAAGACAGGAACACATTTCTGCTGACATTTGTAAGGGGTGATATAAACAATTCATTGAGGATGGGTATGTGGTGTTTCGTGCCTATAATCCCACCACTGGTAATACTAAGGAAGGAGGATGGAATTCAAGGCAAGTCTGAGCTAAAAAGCAAAATAATGTTTCAAGAAAAATGGATTTAAACATAGCTATACAGAAAATCATGGCAATACTATATGCTTTTACTTAAGAAATCACCTTGATGTACTCTGAAATCTTGCGAGAAGCTTAGGAAACAATCCATGATGAACTGGGATGAAATGAGAAGTACAGCCCAAGGTAGCCCTTTGTCCTTTTGAGGAGACGATCACCACACCAATTATTTTAGGATTATTCATTGCATTTCCTCATTTTGCACCATTTGGCTACAAAATTTGTTAACAATTTCTTTAAGACACTTATAATTTACCTTGTCAATGAGAATGTCAGCTTTGTCATTTCACAGGTTATTTCCCAGGTAATAAGCATGCATTTATTCTACCTTTCCACATTTCTTCCATTTGTAACAAATAAAACCTGGGTCCTGGAGCAGTTGATGTGTATCCAGACAACAGAGAATGTTCATTATATCTACATAATCTATAACCTTGGCCAAGTCCTTATCCTGACTGGATGTCAGTTCCCTCATCAGTAAAATAAGTTGCTTGAACTAAAACCTTTTAAAGGTCTTTCAAATTCTAATATTCTCTGATTCTACTTTTACATTCCAATATGAATTATTATTAGAAAATGGTATACATAATTTTAAACACCCATTGTATTTTTTAAAGATACTTTTAAAATTCTTAAACTATCAAAATGGGAATAAAGAGGGAAGTAATTAAAAACCCTGGACTATTTACACTAATCATACTTTCATTAATTGATGTAACTTAAGACTAAAGATGAGTTGGGCATGGTGGTGCATGCCTTTAATCCCAGCACTTGGGAGGCAAAAGTAGGAAAGGATCGCTGTGAGGTCGAGGCCATCCTGAGACTACACAGTGAATTATAGGTCAGCCTCAGCTAGAGTGCGACCCTACCCCCCCAAAAAAATATTCTAAAGATGAAACAACAAAACCTGGGATGATGACAACTAAATAGCTTGTAATTTTAAGTGGGTGGACATATATACTAGCTCCTTGGAATCACTTCGCAATATCATTGATTCTTATTAATACTTTAATCTGCAGTTTCTCCATTCCCGTACTACTTGCTATATAGGGTTAAAATAGACTTCTTTATCTACAAGGCTTCAGATAGATCTGAAGAAACAAAGCTTCAACTCCAAGAAACCTGTAATGACAAATACCAGACAGTACATATACCCAGGTGCTAAACTGTGAGATGTAAACCCAGCAGTCCTCAACTTTGATTCCTTCTACAACCCATATAATGAATAACATTCTCTATACTTGAAAACCTTGTTGAACAAATGCATGAATAAACTTTAACCTTCTTAGGATAATTATATACAAGTATCTAGGATTCTCATAACACAAACCTTTTACCCCATCCCCAAAATGATATCTAAATACAAGTGATTAAAAGGTGTGACTATTATAGGATTAATCTACTTGATTATATATTCAATATACACTTGAATATAATTCACTTAAATATATAAATATATAAATAAAAAGTTTTTCTTACCAAAATATGTTTTTATTATTTTTAGCAAAGCAAACACATCTCATCTCACAATCAATATTTCAACAGAATGGTAAAGAACACTTGTCATAGACTATGAGTTGCATAAGGGCTAAGCAAAGGCAGATGACTCCTGATGTAGCTATAGAGATCTTCATGGAGATAAAGGAGGAAAGATTTAGGAAACACAAAGAGAAGCTACAATATACTGGGAGGATTGAGGGAGAGAGAATAAGCATGGAGTAGGAAGGAAGCAGTGAGAGCGCAATCATGAAACAGGGTATTTCTAGGGAGCGAAAGGAGGAAGTTTAATTAAGTCTGTAAGATCTGATCAGTTTTTGGCAGGCTTTAACTCCAGTCTGAAGTTTCAGAGTCAATCCAGATGGCACAAGAAGAGAATTAGACAAAGTCCAGCAGAAAATAAGTTTGTGATATCTGTGTGTACATGTATGAATAGGAGTAAATGAGACAGAATTTTAAAAACTATGAATAGAAAAGGACCTTTTCTAAAAGCGGGGTCAACTGAAGCTTGGCATATTAATACCGTTTATGAGGATTCATTCATTTTAATTATTGTTAAACTAATTTATACCCTGAGAGGCTATGCATAGATAGTGCAATCAAATAAAATAAAGGAAAACACATTTGCACAAATATTAATAGACACATTATTTTTTCTATTTTCATTACATTTATTTATACAAGTATGTGCGTGTATTATGTATGCGTGGGGGGCTATTCATGTGTTCAGAGGTCAGAGGATAATGTGTGAGTGTTTCTCTTCCCTCCTCCTCCTGCCCTTTGTCCTCCTCCTTTTACTCCTTATGGCAGGATCTCCCTCAATCCCAGGTTGACCTGGAACTCACTCTATAGTCCAGGCTGGTCCTTAACTCAAGGTGATCCTCCTATCTCAGCATCCTCACTTCTGGGATTATAGATATGAGCCACCATGCCCAGTTACTCCTTCCACCTTCTTTTGAGACATGGTATCTCTCACTATTTTACTGTAGATGCATTGGGAATACAGACTCATGTGCCACTTTACATCTGGCTTTACATGGGCATTGAAGAGGATCAAACTTGCTTTGGGAGGTTTTCAAGCAATCACTTTTAACTTCTGAGCCAGCTCCCCAGCCCATTAGACACAGTCTGCAACTACATATAATTGAGCTTCTCTTAAGAGTACAGGGATCTGGGCTGGAGAGATGGCTTAGCGGTTAAGCGCTTGCCTGTGAAGCCTAAGGACCCTGGTTCAAGGCTCGATTCCCCAGGACCCACATTAACCAGATGCACAAGGGGGCGCATGCATCCGGAATTCATTTGCAGTGACTGGAGACCCTGGCGTGCCCATTTTCTCTCCCTCTCTCTCTCTCCCTCTCTCTCTCTCTCTCCCTCTTTCTCTGTCTGTCACTCTCAAATAAATAAAAACAAAAAAAAAATTTTAAAAAGAGTACAGGGATCCACCCATATCCTAATCTTCCTGACTTCAATCAAGAAGGCCAAATTAATAGCACAATTTGGAGGATGTGGTTTTATTATCCCTTCTTTGATCTAAAATAATATGAATCCATAATGTCCTATAACAAAAGAAAGATCAGCTATGGAGCCATTTTTCTGCCCACAACTGCAGGCATCATTTAATTATTTGTATCCTAAAATCAAGTTTCTTAAATCTTGTGATGCCAAGCTGCAGTCACAGGACATCAAAATACCATGGTGGAACCAAGATGGAAACTAGCTCCCTCCTGGCTAGCCCTCATAGTGCTGGAGAGTCCTTTGGAAGTTGCTGGAAGATAACAGTCACCAACAGCCTGAATAATTAGGGGATCTTGCAGACTACACAATCAATCAGCCAGACAATTACACACTTTTGCAATAGTGGCACATGACCTCTGCAGGTAATCAACTGTTGAAGGCCCACTCAATGGGTAAGAACTCATATCTGGTACTGTAAACAAAATCAGACCCACATGGTCAGAAAATTCATAGATTTCAGAGAGAAGCCCCCACTGCTTTCTGGAGAAGAATAGTGAGCTGGCACACTAAAAGTCCCTCAAATAACTTTGCATATCCACTTTAACACAAATTGATCTCACTCGTGGTTGGAGAATCTATTTTATTTTACATAAAGCAGCGAAAATGGAGGAGAATCAAGATCCATCCATAAGACAAAAAGAGAGCTGACCACCCACCCTGAGACATGCCACCTCTACCACATCTGTCAGAGCACAGGAGACATTGCAGAGGAAGCAGCAACATGAATATTGCTCTTATTGCTAGCATGACAACCAACCCCAGGATGATGGGGTCAGACATGGTGAACAATCAAAACCCATCAAAGCAGAAATACAAAGGCTACAGAGAAGTCAACACTAAATCAGACTGCCAACAGGTCTGCAATAGCTCAGGGAACATTACAGAGGAGGGGGAAGAAAGATTGTAAGAGCCACAGAGTAGGAAGGAGTAACTTGAGGCACAGTACCCTCACTACCCTCTCAGGGACTGACTAAGACCTTCATGGTCACTTTGCTTCTGCACTCAGGAGCTGGAAATACGGCTCACTTGGTAGATTGCTTGTCTACCATACAGAACATCCTGGGTTTGAATCCTAGAACCACAAAAATAAAGAATAATACATGCCTGCAATCCCATCACTCAGGAGGTAGATACAGGATCTCAGAAGAAGTTCAAGGATATCCTTAGATGAATATAGTAAGTTCAAAGTCTCTTCTGAGACTCAAGCCAATCCCTTAACTATAAATCATTGTAAAATAAGAAAATAAGATATACTACCATCATACAATGGCACAGAGTAAATGCAAGACAAGACTGCAACCCATCAGGACAAAACTAAACCCTGTGGCTCCATGTCTGATCTCTAGAGGCCATTTTTAAATCATCTCAGCTTCAAAGGACTTGGTGGGGGGGGGGCACTCCTTCAGCTCTGCTATCTGCAGCATACATAGACTCTATCCTGCACTAGCTTCATTTCATGCCTAGAGCTTTTGTAGGTGGACATGCTATGCTTGTAGCATCTCCAACATCCTAAGATCTCCAGTGAAACAGGTTTCCTTCACTTTCACTGCTTCACACAATGGCCTGATTTCAGGGCCTACAACCATGACACATATTTTCTGGCCTCAGTGGTTCTCTGTAGCCATGGATAAATTGCATACCCTTCTCACTTTTGCATTATACATGCCCAGGATTAGTATAACTATGTCATATGAGAGTTCTATTTCTAACTTTTTGGGACAACTCCATACTGATTTCCATAATGGCTATACTAGTTTACATTCCCACACACAGTGGATGTGAGATTCTCTTTCCTTGCATCTTTGCCAGCCTTTGTTGTCACTTCTGATGATAGCCATTCTGAGTGAGGTAAGAAGGTGTCTCAGAGTTCTTTTGATTTGCATTTCCACAATGGATATGGATGCTGAACACTTTAAAATGCTTATTGGCCATTTGTGTTTCTTCTTTTCTGAACTATCTGTGTATTTCATTAGCCCATTTGGTGAGTAACAATCTTATTTTTGGTGGTGTTTCATTTTTGCAGTTCTTATAATAAATTTTGGTTATTATCCCTTTGTCTGATGCATAGCTGGAATTTTTTTCCCATTCTATACACCATTCATTTGATTTGTTGATTTGTTTTTTTGCTACACAAAAACTTTTTAAATTTTAAGCAGTCCCATTTGTTAGTTCTTGAGGCTGTTTCATTGGGTCCTCTTCAGAAAGTTTTTGTCTATGTCTATGTCCTGAAGTATGTTCCCTATGTTTTCCTATAGTAATTTCAGTGCTTCCAGTTTCAAAGTAAGGTCTTTAATCTACTTTGAATTGATATTTTTACAGGTTGAAATATATGAGTTTAATTTCATTTTCTACAGGTAGATTATAAATACTGCAAGGAACATTTATGTGCATAACTTTTTGTGTCGATGTATGTTACCATTTCTCATGGACATATTTCTAGATGTAGACTTGCTGGGTAATATGGTAATTCTATGTTTAACTTTTACAGGACCTGTCAAATAGTGTCTAATCTTATTCATTTTTTTAGAGGTAGGGTCTCACTCTGGCTCAGGCTGACCTGGAATTCAGTATGTAGTCTCAGGATGGCCTCGAACTCACGGTGATCTTCCTTCCTACCTCTGCCTCCCTAGTGCTGGGATTAAAGGCATGTGCCACCATGCCTGGCCCATTTTTAATTATCTTATAAGTAATGGATTTAATTATAGCATTTTAAGCTCCCACCCCACTACTTACACATCATGTACATTCTTTTTTTCTTCTTAATTGTTTCAAAATTTTTCTATAACTCCATCCTTGAAGATCTCTTTTTCATCTCTCAAAAGTCCTGCTCCTAGTTTCATCTCTCTCTCTCTGTGTCTCTCTCTCTCTCTCCCTCTCTCTCTCTCTCTCTCTCTCTCTCTCTCTCACACACACACACACACACACACACACACACACACACAGAGGGGGGTTGAGAGAGAGAAATAAAAAATCTAGGAGCTGGGTAGATAGATCAGTGGGTAAAGTGCTTGTTGCACAAGAATGAGGACCTGAGTTTAGATCAAACAACTGTAGTTCAAGTTCAACATAACTAGAGACTGACAGTCTCCAGATTTTCCAATTCCACCCCTCCAGCTGGGCAGAGTAGCCAGGGAACACTTCCATCCCAGGCCAACAGTGTGCTCCATGGTAGCCCTTGCATAGTCCTGGTATATACAAAATATCTTCAGGCCCTTATGCAAACCACAGTCCACCTTCCAAAGTCTCTTTCACTCTTTCAGGGTCTCAGGCCCTGCCTCATGCCGACCCTCAGCAGTGGCTCCTGGAACTGTGTGCAATTCACAACCCCTCCTCACATTTTTCATGCTTCCAAAACTAATACCAGATATGCCAGTAACACATTGTCTTCATTGCTGTAGTCTTATAGTAAATGTTTATCTCAGAATATATGACTTCTCCAACTTTTGATAACTTTTAATATAAAAAAATGCTGTTCATTTGTTTAAAGACTACTATTGTTATTACAGGACCTTAGAATTTATATATAAATGTTATGACCAGATTAATTCTTGAGAAGCAGCTAGCTAGAATGTTGTAATGATCACATTACATCTGTTGATCAATTTTGAGAGTATTGTCATCTTTTCTGAATATGGAATGTTTTCCATTTATTTAAGTATCCTTTAATTTCTTTCAGTGGCATTCTTAATTTCCAGTGTATAAATCTTTTACATCACCTGTTAGTTTTTCTTCATTAAGTTTTTTATTCTCTTCTATGCTTTCTTAAGTGGAACTGTTTTCTTAATTTCATTCTTGTGTTGTGCACACTTGATGCTTAAAAAACAATTGCTTGAGGTGGATCTGGAAAGAAGGCTTAGCAGTTAAGTCGCTTGCCTACCAAGTCAAAGGACTGAGGTTCGATTTCCCAGACACACATAAGCCACATGCACAATGGGTTGCGTGTGTCTGAAGTTTGTTTTCAGCAGCTGGAGACTATGGCACACTCATTCTCCCCCTATCCTCTCAGTTTCTCTCTCAACCTGCCTATTTCTCTCTTTCTCAAATAAATAAATAAATAATAAAATATTTAAAAAATAATTGCTTGAAATATATCAAGCATGTATATCCCATAACCTTACTGAACTTGTTTAAGAGTTCTAATAGCTTAATGGTGGCTTCTATAGGATTTTTCTACAGATTAAATCATGCCTTCGGCAAGTGGACATAGTTTTACATCTTCCTTTCCCATCTGAATGGTCTTTCTCTCTCTATCCCTCCCTCTCACTCTCCCTCTCTCACTATAATTTCCTCTCCTTCTTCCTTTTCTTTCCCTGTCCCTTCTTTCCATCTAATTAGCTTGACTACCTGTGCTCCATTGCTTTGGTGAATAGACTTTGTGAAGGTGGGCAACCTTGTCTTCTTCCTGATTTTAGTGTTAAAACACCCTGTATTTCAAATGAAGTATATTGTTGGTTTGTTTGTGATTTTCTTTCTAAATACATTTTTAATTCTTTTTCTATTTTAACTATTTTTATTTTTATTTATTTCTTTGAGTGATAGGCAGAGAGAAATAGAGAAGGGAGAGGGATAAAATGGGTACAACAGGGCCTCCAGTTGCTATAAACAAAATCAAGATGCATGCATCACTTTGTGCATCTGGCTTACATGAGTCCTGGGGAATTGAACCTGGGACCTTTGGCTTTGCAGGCAAGCACCTTAACCACTGAGCAATCTCTCCAGCACCTTGTAATTTTTTCATAGACAGTCCTATTATATCAATGAAGTTTCCTTCTACCTATAGTTTTGCAGAGGGTATATTCAAGCCACGGTAGAAATCATGCCTCTTAATTCTTAGTTTAATATGAATTTTTCTAATAAACACTGTCCACTCATATTTTTTACCTGTCCTTATATGCTTTAAGCAAAGATTGAGATAATAATTTTCAGGGTTTCTGTTGAAAATAAGGAACTATGAATTAAATCCACAATCTCCCTCCTATACTCCTATATACACAGTTGCCACTCCAAATCCATATGTTCCACATACACAAGTTCAACCAACTATGACAGCCTAATATTAACCACTGTACCACCAAAGATCATCAATCAACCAACTATGAATAAAGAAACCAACTCAAAATAATACCCTGTATTAAAAATACACAGAATTTTTTGTGAATATTGCCTAAACATTATATTATAAGTATTTATATGGCATTTATATTATCTTAAGTGTTATAAATAATCAAGCTGATTTAAAGTCTATAAGGAATATTAAGTTATATGCAAACACTATGCCATTTTATATGAGACCTGGACACCTGTGCGATTTTGGTAGCCTCAGAGGTGCCTGAAGCAAAATCTCCATGGAGACCAAAGGATGCTCTCTGCCTAGCTGTCTATCAATCAACTGTATATCTATCTGTCTATCTATCTATCATCTATCATTGTGACACACAATCAAGTAAGCAAAGACAAAATAAATGTGACACTAAATAATCACTTGGACAATAAATGGGTAAAAGTGGTATAATAAAATCAAATGGCCATAGGATGTTTCATTTGATGAAACATCTAATATGTTGTTAGTAGACCAAACTGAAAGCTGAATTCTTCTTCACTTAACTCTCCAAGACATTTTGTCCTCATTTTTTGTGAAATTTTTTTTTTTAATTTTAGAGACAGAGACAGAGAGAGGAAAAGAGAATTGGTGCACCAGGGCCTCAGCTACTGAAATCAAACTCCAGACATTTGTGCCACCTAGTGGTCATGTGCAACCTTGTACTTGCCTCACCCATGTGCATCTGGCTTATGTGGGATATGGAGAGTCAAACATGGGTCCTTAGACTTTGCAGACAAGTACTTTAACTGCTAAGCTATCTTTCTAGCCCTTTTATGGAATTTCTATGGACATGTGATCCTAACAATTCTGTTCTAAACTATGACTGTCTGCTTTGATCTAACAACAAAGTCTGAAATGTGCTAAGGAAGCTCTGTACTTAAAATAACCCAGCTTTCAATCACTTGGTAAAACCAGATCATTATTTTATCATGGGAATAATATGCCCTTAAATTATATGTACTTCCTGGATGGGTCAATATAGTATAATCCAGCATTAATTTCTTAAATTAGTCCCTATCTGAATGACTATAACCAAAGCTATTGTATGGGGTCCTGAGCAAAGGATTTCCATTCAGGCACCCTTTATTAGCCTACAAGAAGGATATGGGTAGAAATTCATGCACTAGATGTTTCCTCCCTCATGCCAACATTAAAATTCTGCTCATCCTATGTCCCTTTGTCTCAGGAACCTATTCTCTGTTGCAGGAAATATGGAACACTAGATTTGTTACTTATATTGAACTAACCCTTAGTGATATGCTCATAGATTGTTGTGCAATCTCATAATATCATCCAGTTTAAATGTATTTTTCCTTGGCTAAGGCCTTAGGGGGAGATATTAAAATTGGTGACATCAAGCAAACTAGTGTCGGAGAGCCCTTCAGATGAAGAAAGTAACATCACACGTCAATTCTATCTTTTTTGCTTATATATTTTAGTGATTCCCATATTTCAGTCATCTACTTTCAACCCATAACTCTTTCCATATTCAATAATTGACAATATATTTTTCTATACTGTGCTTCAGCAATAGTATTATTTGCTTAATATTTTCTTTAATTTGAATATCTACTTTAGTCCCATTCTATGTCATATATGTTCATGACATATTTTTATAATATACCTTAAAATGAGTGCAAAATATTTAAATGACAATACTTGTCTGTGAATTATATAAAAGAATTTAATGTTCTTACCAGTGGCACACACACTACACTTTAAGAAGTATTAAATAAGTCTATTCTCATCATTTGGAATATCATAAAATTTAAAGATAAAAATACATGTAGATTCTAAAAAGTACATATACATCAAAAATATCTTTTTTTCAGATTGCATTTAAGTAATTTTTAGTTAGTACATGTGGTTTGTTGAATCAGATGTTCCCCATAAAATCATGTGTCTCGATGCTTGGTCCCCAGCTGATGGCAATTTGGGAGGTGGATCCTTACTGAAGGAGGTGTGTTATTGGGTTAGGGTTAGAAGTATTATAGCCAGCTCCCCCTTGCTAGAATTCAGCTCACTCGCCTGCTGCTGTTTTCCACCTGCTTTGGCAGAGGTAATGTCCAGCCTCTACTCATGCCATGCTTTCCCCTGCCATCATGAAGATTTCACTAAAGAGTGTAAGCCAAAATAAATCCTTTCCTCCCATCAGTTAATTGTGGTGAGGGACTTTATCCTAGCAATGTGACAGTAGCTACAATCAGTATATAATATATAAATCTATGTTTGACATAGTTGAAAATATGTGATATTTGACTTTCTGAGTCTGATTTATTTCATTTAATATGATGAGCTCTAATTCCATACATTTTCCTGAAATGGAATAATTTAATTCATCTTTATGGTTGTGAATATAACTCTGTTTCGTATGTGCACCATATTTTTTTAATTCATGCATCTGTTGACACACATTTTGGCTGGTTTCTTGTCACAGATATTGTGAATAGTGTGCCAATATACAGAGATATGCAATAAACTCTTTATTATTTTGACTTGCACTCATGCCCAGGAGTAGGATGGCTAGGTCATATGGTACTTCTATTTTTAGTTTTTTGAAGAAAAGGAAAACTGATAGTCCATATTCATTTCCATAGTGGCTATACCAATTTGCATTTCCTCCACCAGCATGTAAGGGTTAATCCTTTCTACAACCTTATCAGCATTTGTTGTCGTTTATTTTTTTTATTTTAATCTTATTTATTATTTGGGTGTGTGCAAACACATGCATGTGCAAGTTTCTCTTACCACTGTAAGTGAATGCCAGATGCGTGTACCACTCTGCATCTGGATTTATGTGGGTACAAGTAAGTGTCTTTACTCACTTAGCCATCTCCCTATTACCTCTTTAATTTTCTTGATATTAGCCATTATAATTTGAGTGAGATCAAATCTCATTATAGCTTTAGTTTATTTTCTTTTGTTTCATTTGTGTCAGGGACTCACAATGTAACTCACAATGTAGCTCAAGCTGGCCTTAAACTTGTGATCCTCCTGCCTCTGATTCCCTAGCAATAGGATTATAGGCCCATGTCAGCACACTTGGCTTTCAAAAAGATCTTAGGGACAGTTTCTCCACATTCACCATTTATAGTGATATCACATAGCCAGACCATGACATTCTACAACAAAATATCAACAATGACTGACCAGGCATATCTTCAGGCTGTAAAAGCCCCTCATGCTGAGAGTTGTTTAAATGGGCCTAGTATCAACACTAAACCTCAACTCATGTAATAAAGTTTATATTAAAAGTCAAGGTGTTAATGAATGTCACACTTGGAAACCAATTAAGTAGGCTGAAAGGAAGACACAGTTTCCCATTGTGTAATTGGCTTGCAACACCTTCAAGGTAAGAAATTTGTCACATTGAATTATTAATGAGAAATGAATATTTGACTTCCTGCCTTGAATAGAAAATAGTTCATTATCAGGTAGCATTGTCCCATCCAAATAATGAGTCTGACAAGAGTGGAGTTTAGGGTGAATATGAATCAAAATTACCCTTTTCTTCAAACTGTAATTCCCATACTATACATATACTTCTATAAAACATTATTTTACAATCAATTTAATTAGCAGTAATAGTCCCTTTTATTTGGTGCTAATTTTGTATTAATTTAATTTATAATCATAGATTATAATAAGTTTTCCTAGTGTTTTCTTTTTTATTATATATGGACATATTTATTATGTAAACAACACATATAAGCACCATCCTTTCCCTCCTCCTTGCTACTTTTCTGAAGAGGCCTTCCTCCTTGGGGATGCAGGTCAATCCATGGGGATTGTGGGTTATGCATTATGGGGGGGGGGGGGAGAAGCAATGTCTCTGTGCAAAATGTCCCAACTTGTGGCTCTAACAATCATTCTGTCCCTTCTTCTGCAAAATTCCCTGGGCCATGCTGGGAGCATTTTAAGTCTACTTCAGTGATGGGCACTTAGGAGCCTCTGGATCCCTGGTTTGGTAGGTGTTGAGTGTCCTCAGTGTCTGTCTCCTTCACCCTTGTGCTGATATCAGATTCACTAAGAAAGCAACACTCTTGCTCATTTCCCCAATTCCTCTGTGGTTTCCGCTGGGGCCAGGGTGGGGTGCACTGGGTCATTTATCTCCTCAGGTCCAGCACTACTCTGAAAAATGGAAGTGGATTCTCCAATGGAGAGTGATGTCAGCACTGGTTAAATGGGATAAAATTATTAATTTAGAGAAAATTAAAAGGGTATAGACCAACTTATCGCCCAAGGTTAGAGGGAGCTTGACAATGGAAAGCAAAATCATTATTTGGATATGATTCTGACTTGTTTCCCAGCTCCTGATATGGATTCCTTTCCACTGAGCAGGTCTGTTAGCTAATTCAAGAGCAGTTGGTTACCCATCATGGCTGTGTACCACCATTTCACTTGTGTGAGCATCACATCAGGTTGTTTGCTTCTGAGTCGCTTACATTTTGAGTTGCTTGGACATATCTTGGCCAGTTTCTCCAGGTAGCTCATGTAGCACCTTCAAGCACTAGATGGGCTAGTTGTCTGGGGACTGGCTCTCTTCTGGATTCCAACCAGTCCTCTCTATGGTCGGTGCTGACAGCATATGTGTCTTCAGCAGTAGGGTCTTACCATTAACCTCTGGTGGGTGATCAAGTGCTACGACAGAAGTCTCTCTTGATTGTTTTGGGAGATCTAGTAGGTTTTTCTGGTCAACAACGTATTGTGGATGTGAACACATACTGGTACAGTAAATTATATGACAGCACCAAGGGAAAAGAAAAAAGAGAGAGAAGAAAGAGAAACAGGAGAAATTTATGGTTAGGTTTTGTCTCACCCTCTCCAGGGTCCTTCAATTCAGGTGCTCCCTCTAAGGTCCTCTTGAGGGTTCCACCTTTTAGTCTGACTTCCAGGATATAGAATTCTATGGTAGCAGTTCAAGTTGGGTTCAGTTTTGTGCCCCCCCCCCACCATTTCCCCTTTCCTCAAGACCTACCCTCCCTATTGTCCAAGCCTCAAGATGCTATTCAGGTATGTCAGCAACTAGGGCTGATTCCAGTTAGAAACAACAGATGAGTGAGACCATGCGAAGCTTGTCCTTCAGTGATTTTTGTGAGTTTACTTAGGATGATCTCTTCCAAGTTCGACCATCCCTCTACAAATTTCATTGTGTCATTTTTTTTCTTATAGCTGAGTAGAATTCCATCAGGTAGATATACCACACCATGTCCAATAATGGACACTTGGGTTGATTCCAGTTTTTAGATATTATGAATTGAGTAGCTATAAACATAGTTGAGCAAATATCTCTGAACTGAGATGTGGAGCTTTTAGGGTAAATGCCCAGTGAGGGAATAACAGGGTCTGTTGGTAACTCTATAATCATCCTTTTCAGGAGTCCTCATATTGATTTCCATTGTGGTTGTACCACCTTCCATTTCCACCAACAGTGAATGACTGTTCCTGTTTCTCCACATACTTGTCAACATCTGTTTTCATTTATATTTTAATATTTACTTTCCTAACTGGGGTTAGGTGGAATCTCATAGTTGTTTTAATTTTCATTTCCCTAATGGTTAAGGATGTTGAACATTTTCTTAAGTGTGTGTTATTCATTTGTATTTCTTCCTCTGAGAACTCCCTATTTAGTTCTCTGCCCCAATTTTGGAGTGGGTTGGTTGATTTTGTTATTGTTTAGTTTTTTGAGTTCTTTGTAGATTCTAGATATTAGGCTTCTGTCAGTGGTATCACTGGCAAATATTTTCTCCCATTCAGTGGGTAATCTATTGGCTCTCCTTATGGTATGTTTGTCTGTGAAAAAGCTCTTTAGCTTCAAGAGATCCCACTGGTTAAGTGCTTGTTTAATTTCCATGGCTACTGGAGTTTTGTTCAGGAAGTCTTTTCCCAGTTTTATGTCAGGAAGAGTGACTTCTATTTTTTTCCAGTAGTTGAAGAATTTCATGTCTTATATTAAGGTCTGTAATCCATTTGGATATGATTTTTGCATATGGCCAAATGAGTGGGTCAAATTTCATTTTTCTACATATGGTCATCCAATTTGTCCAAAACCATTCACTGAAAATGCTGTCTTTTCTCCAGTCTACATTATTGGCACCTTTGTCAAAGATCAAGCATCTGTAGTTATTTGACCTAAGATCTGGGTCTTTAATTTTGTTCCATTGTTCTGTTTCTGTTTTTATTCCAGTACCATGCTGTTTTTGTCACTATGGTTTAGATCAGGTATGGTGATACCGTCAGAGTACCCCCCCAGAGAATATGTTTGTATATCTGATGCCCTGTGCCATTCCATATGAATTTTGAGATCATTTTTTCGGTCTCTGTGAAGAATGATTCTGGTATTTTTATTGGTATTGCATTAAATCTGTATATTGCTTTTGGTAGAATTGCCATTTTCACAATATTAATTCTACCTATCCAAGAGCATGGCAGGACTTTCCATCTTCTCAATTCCTCCTCTCTTTCTTTCTTTAGTGTTTTTATGATTTCATTATATATGTCTTTCACATCCTTGGTTAGTATTATTCAAAACTTTTAATTTAGTATTTAATTTTTTTCATTGCTATTGAAAATGGGACAGCCGCACTGATTTCTCTCTCTGTATATTTTTCCTTTGCAAATCGAAAAGCTACTGATTTTTGTGCATTGATTTCACATCCTGCCACTTTACTGAAGCAAGTTATCACCTTTAGAAGTTTTGAGATGGAGACTTTCAGGTAATTTACATATAGGATCATGTCACATGAAAACAGGGCTAACTTGACTATTTCCTTTCTAATTTGAATCCTTTTTATGTCTTTCTCTGGTCTTATCACTTGGGCTAGTACTTCTAGTAATGTAAGAGCCATGATGAGAGTGAGCACCCCTGTCTTGTTCTCAATCTCCGTGGGAACTCCTGGGGATTTTCCCCATTACGTATTATTTGGGCTTTAGAAGCTTTATATAAACCCATTATTGTGTTGAGATATAAATCCTCCATAGATATTCTTTCCACTGTTTTGATCATGAAGTGGTGTTGTATTTTGTTAAAGGCCTTCTCTGCATCAATTGAGATGGACATGTCATTTTTATGGTTCATATTATTTACATGGTGTATTACTTTGACCTTTTTCAGATGTTAAACCACCCCTGCATCTCTGGGATGAAGCCTACTTGATTAAGGTGGATCATGCTTTTGATGTGTTGTTGAATTCAGTTTGCAAAGATTTTTTTTTCAGGATCTTTGCATCTAAGTACATTAGGGATATATAGGTCTATAATTTTCTTTCCTTATTGCATCTCTGTCTGGTTTTGGTATGAGGGTGATGCTTGCTTCAGAAAAAGAGTCAGGGAAAATCACTTGGTCTCTGATTATGCAAAACAGTTTGAGTAAAAAATGTTTTCAGTTCTTCAATGAAGGTTTGGTAGAATTCATCTGAGAAGTCATCCAGTCCTGGACTTTTTTCTTTTTGATTAACTTTTCAATCTCCATGGATGTGATTTATTTGCTCTAAGTTTAGTTTTGGTAGGTGGTATGTGTCCATGAATTCATCCAATTCTTCCAGATTATTTAATTTTGTGGAGTAGATGTTTTCGAAGTATGCCCTGATGATTCTTCCAATTTCATTGATGTCTGTTGTGATCTCTCCTTTTTCATTTCTGATTTTGTTAATTGGAGACTTCTCTTTTTTTTCTTGATCAATTTGACCAGGGGTTTGTAATCTTGTTTATTTTTTTTCAATGAACCAGCTCTTTGTTTAATCAATTTTTAAAATTGTTGTTTTCATAGTTTCCAATTCTTTAATTTCTGCTCTAATCTTGATTATTTCTTCCCATCTGGAGCTCTCTGGGTTGGATTCTTCTTATCTTTCCAGCTCCTTTAGGTGGACAGTCAAGTTATTGATTTGGGATCTCTCTGTCTTTGTAATGAAGACATTTAGGGCTATGAATTTTCCCCTTATGACTGCCTTCATTGTGTCCCATAAGTTTTGGTAGGTTATATTTTTATTATCATTCAATTCTAGGAACTTTACAATGTCTTTTTCTATTTCTTCCAGACCCCATTCATTGTTTAAAAGTGTGTTGTTTAGTCTTCAGGAGCTGGAAGAGTTCTTAATATGTCTCTTGTTAATGTCTACCTTTAATGCATTGTGATATGACATGACACAGGGAGCTACTTCAATTTTCTTCACTTTATGAAGGCTTGCTTTATGGCCCAATATAAAGTAAATATTGGAGAAGGTACAATGGGCTGCTGAGAAGAATGTGTATTCTGTAGAGTTGGGGTGGAATGTTCTGTAGAAATCCATTAGGTCTAGTTGATCTAGGATGTTGTTGAGCTCTACTATTTCCCTGTTGATTTTCTGCTGAGATGATCTGTCTATTGATGATAGTAGAGTATGTAAGTCTATGGCAATGATGGTGTTGGTGTTTATTTCTGCTTTCTTGTTGAGTAGATTTTGTTTTGTAAACTGTGGTGCACCTGTGTTTGGCACATATCTATTTATGATTGTGATGTGCTCATTTTGGATCATTCCCTTGATGAATAAGTAGTGGCCTTCTTTGTCCTTTTTGCTTTCTTTTGGTTTAATGTCTGTTTTATCATATATTAATATACCAATACCTGCTTCTTTTTTATTTCCACTTCCTTGAAATATTGCTTTCCAACCTTTCACCTTGAGGCTTTGTCTATCTTTAGTGGTGAGGTCAGTTTCTTGAGATAGAAGGATACAGTTTTTTGATCCATCCTAAAAACCTGTGTCTTTTGATATGTGAGTTAAGACCATTAATATTTAAGGTTATTACTTTGAGGTTTGAGTTAATCCCTGCCATGATAAGGTGTTTTATGGGGTTTGGTGCTTTCTTGTGTTTTGTAGTATTCTGAGCTTTGTCTATATTGATTATTGTGATCTTCTTCCTGCTGGCTCTTGAGATTGGTTGTTTGACTGTTTTGTGTGGAGTATTCCCTCAATAGTCTCTGTAGGTTTGTGCTTGTGTTCACATAATCATAGAGTTGACGTTTTTGCATGGAAAGTTTTTCTTTCACCATCTAT
Organism: Dipus sagitta; assembly: GCA_036346955.1. NCBI lineage: Eukaryota > Metazoa > Chordata > Mammalia > Rodentia > Dipodidae > Dipus > Dipus sagitta. Next base: position 111,730,911 of record CM070776.1, on the reverse strand, counting down.
TATGAGGGATACTTTTGCTGGGTAGAATAGCTTGGTTTGGAAGCCATAGTTTTTTAGACTTTGAAGTGTTCTATTCCAGGCCCTCTGGCTTTTAGGGTTCCCATTGAGAAATCTGATGTATTTCTGATGTGATTGTCTTTGTATGTTGTGAATTGTTTCACTCTGGCTGCTTTCAACACTCACTCTTTGTTTTGTTATTTTTTTGCTGTTGTGAGTTTTAACTATGATGTGTCTTGGAGAGTCTTTGGTCCTGTCTGTTTTGTGTTCTGTGGGCTTCTTGTATCTGGATGGACCTCCCTCTTGAGAGATTCAGAAAATTTTCTTCAATAATTTTGTTGAACATGGTCTCTAAGCTTCTGGCCTAGATTTCCTCACCTTCTGGTATGCCCATGATCTGGATGTTTCCTCATTTTAGGGTGTCCCATAGATCCCTTGTATTCTATTAACTTGAGTTTTTGAAGTCAGCAAAGTTTTTGGCCTCTATCTCTTTTTTGAGGTATGGTTTCAATTCAAGTTCTGATTTTCTTGATGCTTCCTGTAATCCATTCTTGCATTTGATCAAGTATTCATTAATCTTAATCAACCAGTTGTTGAAACCTTCCATTCCTTTTTTAAAATATATTCTTTATATATTTATTTGAGAAAGAGGGAGAGAGAGAATAGGCATGCCAAGGCCTCTAGCCACTGCAAATGGACTCCAGATGCATGCACTCCCTTGTGCATTCTGGCTTATGTGGGTCCTGGAGAGTCAAACTGGGATCCTTTGGCTTTGCAGACAAATTCCTTAACTACTAAGCCATCTCTCCAGCCCTGAGATCTTCTGATTTTAGACTCACCTTCAATTTATTCATATCTCTTTGGAGGGATCTAATGTTTCCTTCAATCAAGTTAAGCCTATTGACAAAATCTGAACACTATAAGATAGGTTCTTTGATGGTTTGCTTCCAGTTCAGTGATTTTTTTGATCAGGGTCTCATAAGTTGTTGCGTTTTCATTTTGGGAATGAATTTCTGTTGATTTTTCTATGATTTCCTTGGAGGCTGCCATTGTAGGTCTAGGCATCCTTAGTGAAAATCTCTCAGTATTATAACTTTTGTTGGCTTTTTTTGCATTGTTGTCTACCCATTTTAGGAAGACTCTTTATTTTATTGAGGAGGAAGCAAGGTTTTGTCCTTTGGCCCTTGCACCCTCTGACTCAGTTGAACAGGGAGGTTTGTACCCAGTGGCCAGTCAGGATACGAGAGCAAATGGCCCGAATCTACATCTCACACAGGGACTAGGCCTACCTGAGCAAGGCACAATGGGAACTACCAGGATCAGGGAACTGAGAGGAGCCAGGGAAGAGGGATCTGGCTTACTTACTCCATGCCACACCCTCCAGCACACAGACCAGCTCAGGGAACCCAGACCAGGGAGGTTGGAGGAGCTTGGAGACAAGGGTCTGGACTACTCACTCCATACCACCACATCTGCCCACACACACCTAATATTTTCAAATAAACATACACTCATGATTAAGAAAACTAATTTCCTAAACTGTATTATTATTTGGTCACTATTTTCTTCATTACTTGTGCACTTTTTACACTTGTAAAGCCTCCATATCTATTAAATTAATGGGTTGCAGTGCTTTCCAGTTTGTGGTGGTTTGAATAGAATAGATGGCCCCCAATATATTCAGTTGTTTATTTGTTTGTAGTTTGCATCTTTAGCCACTTGGCTGGAGGCAATGCCATTGTGTGGATCTTAAGGTGTGGTGGTGGGTGTGAGATTTCAATCTAAAGATATGCAAAGTGTGCCTAGCTGGAGTTCCTGAAGTGTGCTCTGGCTTTTGACCTTTAGGCTTGTGCTTCTCTCTCTCTGCTTGGGCCTGTGAAGGCAGGCCAATTTCTTCTGCCATTATGGAACTTCCCCTGGATCTGTAAGCTTCAATAAATCCCTTCCTCCATAACTGTGCCTGGTCTGGAATTTCATCTCAGTGAACCTGAAGCTGACTGATACACAGTTGCATATAAAACTAAATACATGACTATTAAAAATATAAATATTGGGGCAGGAGAGAGAACTCAGTTGGTAAAGCACTTGCCTCACAAGCCTGAGGAACTGAGTTTGGGTCCCCATTATCTACATAAGTGCATGGTGGTTTTAGTGGACCACTTGTAATCCCAGGGCTCAGGAGGTGATGGATATGGGGGATCCTGGACAAGGTGGGAGTTAGACTAGCCTCATCAGTGGGCATTGAGTTTAACTAAGAAACTTTGATTCAACCAATAACATGGAAAGTAATTGAGAAAGACACCTGATATTAACCTCTGACCTCCACATGCATACACATAGGTGTATGCATAGAGCCTGACATACATGTACATGTGCAAACATGTACAAACACATACACTATACATACAATGTAGGTAGGTGTGTGTGTGTGTGTGTGTGTGTGTGAGCCTGTTATCCTAATCTGACATAAGTTGTGGTTATATGTGAACCAGACCTATCTCTCTCCCTCAGACACTAGATCCCTGGAAGTACAGAATATTGTATTCTAAATGAAATAGTTACTTACTAGATATTCACTTACTTGTTTGGAGTATGGCAGAAAGCAAGGTACTTTGCCAAGTTTAGCTAAGTTCATGAAGTGCCATTTGCAAGACTCTTGACTGACTATTATCTGAACACCAAATCTCAGTGTCTTGGAGTATATAGTGATGACAAAATTATGGAAAAATTGAATGAATCTATGTGAGCTTGCCTTGTGATGGAGGCTGTGCATCTTATTTCAGCTTCTCCTGGAAATGGTATATTGGTGGCTTTTTGCAACACACTTTCCATAAGCCTTCCTATTGGAATAACATATCTTGCTTGATGGGATCAGCAAGTAGCAATTAGGTATTTTATACATAGGCTATATTTCTTACTCATATCTGTGCTATGTTCATTATGCTTACTCCCTCGACATCAGTAAGTCCATGTTAAAGAGCATCAATACTTTGCAGGGTATTATGAAAACCCTCTTTGAGAATGTAGGGTTTTATTGCCTCTGATTATGTACAGCTCCTCCATGAAAAACAGGATTTTATGTGCTCTGAAATGTGTCCCTCTTAGTCTGCCTCTACCCTGATTCCTAAACAGAAGGTCCATCAGTAGAGGAAATGACATGCATCTGGAATGATCAGGCCCAGGTACAACCTAAAAAAAATTTAAAGGTTGACAATATTCTATATCTCCTTTACTTTCTGCCAGTCAGAGTATTAGGGGACTCATACATTAATAAGTAGTATATAAAAAGATATGTTAAAGCCAATAAAGTAGAAAGACACTGCATCTATTCTTACACAATGAAGGTGAGAGAGGAGTTATGGAATTGTCTCCTGAATATAAGTATACAGAATGCCACTGAAGAAAAACTGAAATATCCATCTGCTACCTTCTATCCCTCCTGCCATAGGCACTAGTGAACTACTGATTCCCCATTGTTCTACATTTATATTTGGTAAAATATTTTAAATATATTAAAATTTAAGATGATAGGTGTGTAATATATAAACAACTAAAACCAAAATAATTATGCCATAATTCTGTGATAAAGGAAGAAAAGGCAAAGGTAGCTTCTGAAACTATAAATCAGTAACAGGTATGAAAATTATACATAAAATATTTCTGAACTTCCTAGCAGCCCATGGAAGAATAGCATAAGGTAAATTATGAAACATTCATCATCAAATAACAAGGTTATTCAGATGAACCAACTTTTTTCTAGCACAGAATTAAAAGTATTATTTGGATGAATCATTTTGTACCAAAAAAAGAGCAGTGTGGCTGGAAAGATAACTCAGTTGTTAAAGGTGCTTACTTATAAAGCCTGTCTTCCCAGGTTCAATTTCTCAGTTAGCCATGCAAAGCCATACAGGAATTTGTTTGCAGTGGCAAGAGACCCTGGTGCATCTATACAATGCATAATAAATAAACAAGCAATTAAATAAATACTTTTGAAGTGAAGCATAATTGATCACATCATTCTAAGTTGGGAGCCTGGAAGTCAAAAACAAGTATGACCCATTTGCTGAAGCACACCCAAGTGATAACATCAGTGGGTTGTGGATATGTGTGTGCATTGCTGGGGATTTAGCTCAATGTGAGAGCACATCTCTGGCAAGGGCAATGCCCTGTGTTCTGTCCCAACAACAAAATAAACAAATGCAAAAAAGCATTTGCATACATATACATATACATATACATATACATATACATATATATATGTAATTATGATACACTGTGGTTGAAGTAAACTTCCAAAGGAAACGTTCTGGAAAAAAAAATTCTCTTATTATGCTTATGGGGTAGAACCAGGGAGGAACATAATACTCTAGTTCTCAGAGTATGACCTCCAACCAGAATCATGTGTAATGCCTAGAAAAGGGAGGCAAAGGGCTGGAGAGATGGCTTAGTGGTTAAGTGCTTGCCTTTGAAGCCTAAAAACCCCGGTTCGAGGCTTGATTCACCAGGACCCACGTAATCCAGATGCACAAGGTGGTGCTTGTGCCTGGAGTTTTTTGCTGTGGCTGGAGGTCCTGGTGCACCCATTCTCTCTCTGTCTCTCTCTCTGTCTCTCTCTCTCTCTGTCTCTCTCTCTCTCTTTCTCTCTCTGTTTGTCACTCTCAAATAAATAAAAATAAAAATAAATTAAAAAAAGAAAAGGGAGACAAAGTGAGAAATGAAAATTGTTGGAGGCTGTTCCACACCTATTCAATCAGGATTGGGAGCTAAGAGTCAACCATCTATGTTTTAACAAGCCCCTGAAGTGATTCTGACTGACTCAAGCATTCAAGAACTATGGTTTAGAAACACCTATTACTAACCTTTGTCTCACTAGAATACTGGCCTTGACCTCTTTCTCCCCAGCTGGAGATCCAGACTGCCTGCATGTATTGATCTCCTTGGCCTCTCCATCTCTACTCTTCCTCCAGAAAGTTTCTTAAAACAAATGACCAATATCACAACCACAGTCTCAAACAAATTTCCAAAAGCCCACACCACACTTGGCACATGTCAAGGCTTCAGAATTGCCAAGTATAATGAGTCCAATTTTGAGACTAAACAAGGCCAGACTGAGCTACAAGTGACCCTCTCAATAATTAATTAATTAAAACAAATTGATATAGATGAATGTGTAGCTGAGTATAAAATACTCCAAGTTTTGGAGCTTTCTCTAGACTTTGAAATAACTGACAATCATTCTATTAATAAAGACCATAGAAATACAGTAACATCTCTTGATTCAATCAATGAAACACAACTTATTTATTTTAAAATATTGCATATTGGTCATATTCCCATTGGATAATACTTTTATGTTCCCTTAACTCTGCCTTCATTTTAGTGATGGCCCTCCTCAATGGGGTTAGTAGCATTTGCTGTTGAGTCATGCATGTACCATTTAGACTCTATGGGGGAAACATCTCCAGATACTCCGTCCCACACTGTGGATTTATAATCTTTCTGCCCCCTCTTCTGCAATGTTCCCTGAGTCTTAGAGAGCATGTTATAAGTCTCTGTTAGTGTTGAGCTCTCAGCAACCTCTGATTTTCTGCTTTGATGAGTTTTGAATTTCCTCAGTGTCTACCAGCAACTCCCAGGAGGAGGTTCTCAGGCTAGCAGTGAGAGTGGCACTCGTTTAATCTGCCACTTCCTCTGTGATGTTTCCTGAGCCCTGGCAGGTGATTGTCTCATGCTAATCTGTTGGCTTTTATTTTTCTTGTCATATTGATGGGTGTTGGGTCTCCATGTATTCATTGCCATCTGTAAAAGGCAGATTCTCTAGCCAAGAGTGAGAACATCATGGATCAAAGAGGAAAAATATAGGACATTTAGAAGTCTTCTCGATGGTTATGCCCTCTCCTTTTAGTCAAAGGTCAAGGGGATATTCAATCTAGGGTTTATGACTTTCCAAGCCAAAAGCTTCTGATTTGGTTTTCAGTACCAGGCATGAATTCTTTCCCTGAGCAGGTTCCATGTATGATAACAGTTAATGATAGATGACGCTTTTCCATAAACTTCATCTACTAGCAGTTAGGACTAAAATAGGAAAATGAGTAAAGGCAAAATAAGACAACAAACAAAAAGTAATTTCTCGACAAGCAAAACTGAATATCATGATATCTGTTTTCTAAACTGATTGAATTTGTTCAAGGAATATTTTCCTAAACTAACATAAGATATAATTTTTATATTAGGCGTAAGTGTAGTAACAAATTGTTTTTTCAACTCACATATAAGATAGGGTGAAGAAGTTGCTCAGGGATTTCCCTTTGGCAATAGTAGAAAATTCACACCTTTTAGATTGTGTCCATGAAAGAAGAAATCAACTCCCTAATAACAGCCTCAAGACATCAGGTGTCTCCCAGCCAGCATATAGTCCTTCTCTATACAAATCTACACTAAATATCCAAAATCTGCAAATCAACTTCATGATCTTCTTGCTAAGTGAATACTTGAATTAACTTCCTTGCATTTTTACCTACTTAGTTTTAATTTTGGATTTGTGTTCATAAAACCAGTTTGAGGAATGTTAAATTTATTTCTGCATCAACAAAAATATGTTCAAAGTAGTATACTGTGGTATGTAAAGAAACCTCATGAATCTTTTTCAAGAATCCCTAATAGGGTTGTATTAAGAATTGTTCACATTTAAGAATATATTTGTGATATATTAAATGACATATTTATAAATATATCCTAAATATACAATCATCCCTCAGTATCCTCAGAGGAATTAGTTCTGGGGCACAATAATGAAATCTGGGCATGCTCAAGTCACTCATATCTAATGGCACAGTATATAACCTATGTATCCTCTCCTATACTTCACATTATCTCTCAATTACTTTCAACACCTAAGACAACCTAAGTGTAAAGTGAAAACTTAAAACACCATATTGTTTAGGGAATACTGACAAGAAAAAAAAGTCAGTATATATTTGGAACTGATTCAGGGTATTTTTCAAATATTTTTCATCCTTGATTGATTGAATGTGTAGATGTGGAATGCACAGAGGGCCAACTATATTCAAGAGACTATTAAAGGGCTGGAGAGATTTCACAGTGGTTAAGGTGCTTGCCTGCAAAGCCGTAGGACCTAGGTTCAATTTTGCAGGACCCACATAAGCCAGATGCACAAGGTGGTGCATGTGTCTGGAGTTCGTTTGCATTGACTTGTCAAGCTTGTCTATGAAAATATATACTTCATGGTTTCTTGAATATATTTAATTATAAAATCAGTACATTCTCCTTGTTTATATATTCATCATATTTATATCACATCAAGTTAAAAAATGAAAGTGAAACCAAATTATGTACATTTGTCTAACTTTAACTTTGACATACTTCATTGTAATCTTGGCACTACTGAAACAAAGATGGATATTCACAAAGCCATAGAAAATTAGATTTTCTTCACCTCTTTTCAAAAACATATCACATAAACATAAAACATATCATAGTACATATTCTTCACACCATAAACACACTACCTGCACATGTGTGAGAGCATCCAATGATCCTAAATATCAATATTTTTAATGAATTACTATTTTAATAAATGCTCATAAGAAAATCAAGTTTGCAGAATATTCAAAATGGGAAATATTCTGCTAACAATTAACAAATGAGATTTCATAAGAGTTAAAAGCCTCAGCACAGCAAATGAAACAATTTCCATAATAAAGACACATCCCTTGGAAGGGGTAAAGTCTTTCCAGTTATTCATCTGGCAAGGAATAAAAATATTCAGAATATATGAAGAAATAAAATATTAATAACAAACAGAACAAATAATTCAATCTATAAATGGACATATGAACTGAATAGCTGCTTTTCAACAAAGGAAATACAAATAACCAATAAATACGTGAGAAAAAAATGTATCTTTACATCTTCAGATATCAGAAACATGCAAATCAAAACTATATTAAGATTCTATCACATACTAGTTGGAATAGCGATCATCATTTTTTCATAAGCTTTTCCTGGGAAGATGTAGACAAATATCTACTTACTAAAATAGGGCACCAATGACAGAATAAAGTGACGATTGCACCCAAGCCCAACTTATTGAACCATTGATTGTATTGTGTTTAATTGCAAAGCACAGGTAAGGGGGCCAGTACAGAAGCATGGGTGAAACAAAAGCAGCCACATCAGTGAGAAGTCTCCCAAGCATGGGTGATAACTTCCTTAGAGCTGCATAGGTGGAATCCCATTCCCTCCAGTTAACTTTTCACATTTTGCATATACTAGAACCTACCAAGACCACATTCAGATAGGGCAGAATTGCATACAGCTGGGAAGAAGGCACTGAAGGGGGCTAAGTCATTAGGCAGTCACCATCTCCTCCTTCTATGAGTGAACATCAATAGGCCTGGATTTGAAGGTCTCTTGCAGGTATCCATAGCTGTTATGATGAATAGGATAATAGTTGTTATGCTCAGAAAACAGTCGTGCACAATAATCAACAAATGATGGTGAAGATCCAGAGCAATGGAACCCTTGTACACTTTGGGTGGGAATATAAATTAATGTAGCTATTACAGAAATCAGTATGGAGGTTCCTCAGAAAGCTACAAATAGAACTAACATATGAACTACTATACCACACTGAGAATATACCTGAAGGAACAAAGAACATACAATATAGATACCTGCACATCCATGTTCTTTGTGGCATTGTTTACAATAGCCCAGATATTAAATCAGTTTAGATGCTCATCAATGGAAGAATGGATGAAGAAAATTCAGTCTCTCTCTCTCTATCCTTGTGTATGTGTGTGTGTAATGTGGTGTATTATTCAGCCATAAAGAATAAAACTATACCATTTACAGGAAAATGGAGACAACTAGACACCACTATAGTAACTGAAATAAGCCTGACTCAGAAAGACAAATAGTGCAAAATCAAGATTTGATTTAAGAAGGCATAAATGTAGAAAGGAAATGAACTTGGGCAGGGGGAGGGGTGCAGTGGACCAGTAAAACAAGGGAGGAAGACAAGAGAGGGTGAAGGAAGGAAGTACATAATAGTATATTTTATACATGTATAAAAGTAACATAGTATAGCCGGGCATGGTGGCACACGCCTTTTAATCCCAGCACTCAGGAGGCAGAGGTAGGAGGATCGCCATGAGTTCGAGGCCACCCTGAGACTACATAGTTAATATCAGGTCAGCTTGGACCAGAGGAAGACCCTACCTCGTAAAACCAAAAAATAAAAATAAAAATAAATAAAATAACATATTGAATAATACATGCTAATAATAAAAATATTTTTTAGACAAGTTCTCGTGTATCACAGGCTGTCCTTCAACTCACTTGAACTTCTGATCCTCCTGCCTCCACTCCTGCGTGCTAGGATTATAGACGTATACTGCCACATGTGCAGATTTTTTTGAGATAACTTCTCCTATTGTCCAGGATGGCCTCTAACTCAGTATGTTGCTGAGGATGACTTCGATCTTAAACTCTTAATCATCCTGCTTCTACCTCCCATGTTCTGGTAGGTTTTAAACAGAGAAAATATAAATAGACAATAAATGCACGCATATGTCACCATGCCCAGTGCACAAAAATTTATTTTGCCAAAAATGTTTTCTTTACCTAATCCTACATTACCTGTGGGTCCATTACTATATCACAACTCATTAAAAAGTGGGATCTCATAAACACAGAATAGATACTTAAAAATTGTAAGACAAAAGTTAATGTATATTTAATTGATTTTGTTTAAAAAGAATAGTATGATTCATTATAAAATATTCCCATCAAATGCTTAAATAGGCAAACAATCAAAAACAAAAACCATAGGACTTGCTCACTGCTACTGATTCTTATAACAGCCTAATAACACTTTACCTGAAATTGAAATCTTGGTACCTAGAATCAAAGATGTTAAGTCTGCTCAGGAAACTCCTGAGATCTCGCTGGCTGGAAGTCCTGATACTGAATCTCCTGTGTTAGTGAGTGACTATGAAGCACAATCTGGTAACATTAGTCAAAAGTCTGATGAAGAAGACTGAAAGTTGAGGATTTACCAATCTAATAATATTCAGAGGCAGATCTAAAGAAGAAAATAGTAGAAGAACAATAAGAAAAAATTATCTGGTAAATGCAAACTAAAGAATTAGCTGGAAATTCTCAGACACTAAAACACTGTGAAGTAATTGGAGCCCATAGTGTATGAGATGTCTTCAAACTCATCTAACTCTCTTTATATATAGTCAGTGCATACAGAATAGAGATAATAAACAAACATTTGTTTTGATCTGTATAAAAATGTAAATTAGTTTGATACTGCATTTTGATGTGTGGGCTAATTTCTGCCCATGGCAGTTTAAAACATCAGAATCTTGGACAGATTCAAACCTTGATACAGTATGGGTTTTTCTTTCTTTTTCCTTATGGCCTTGTGTATTTTGTTGTTGTTGTTTTTGTTTTGTTTTGTTTATTTCTCATTGTGATGTTTGGCAACATTAAATTTGAGTTACAGTTTTAAATAAAGTTTGAACTTGCCAGTAAAAAAATAAGAATAAACATCAGCTATCAGGAACTTTCCACTATGTATAAAGGAATATGCCATGATTACTCAGATAACATTGTAAAAATTCTCTTGAGCCGGACTTGGTGGCTCATGCCTTTAATCCCAGCACTCGGGAGGCGTAGGAGGATCACCGTGAGTTCAAGGCCACCCTGAGACTCCATGGTGAATTCCAGGTCAGCCTGAGCTAGAGTGAGACCCTACCTCAAAAAAAAAAATTCTCAATAAAATATTGGGAAATCAGCTGGGCATGGTGGCACATGGCTTTAATCCTAGCACTTGGGAGGCAGAGGTAGGAGGATCACCATGAGTTCAAGGCCACCCTGAGACCATATAGTAAATTCCAGGTCAGCCTGAGCTAGAGTGAGACCCTACCTCAAAAAAAAAAAAAAAGAAAGAAAGAAAGAAAGAAGACATATATATATCAAACCTTGTTTGATTACTTATTTGTAAATTTTATTTTAGTCAATCTAACCTGTGTAAACTGAGCTAGTAAAGACTTCATGTTGGACATGAGATTTGTAACCCTCTGTACAAAGTAGACAATCCACTCATATAAGTGAGCATGCACACCTAGAGCCTAGAGCCTTTCAAAGTAACCATCACAATTTTTAAGAGTTTGAATAGAAATAGGGCATTTTAAGATGTCATGATGCTCACTATTCCCACTGAGATTAAGCTATTTTTGAGGCAGGGCCTTACTCTGTGGTCCAAACTACTTTGGAATGTACTATGTAGCCTGTGCAAGCCTTGAACTCAGTAATCTTCCTGAATTAACCTGTCAAGTGCAAGTTCTGGGACTACAGTTCATTCAGATCATTTTTATTTTTTCTTTCATATTTTTTTTTTAGGTAGGGTCTCATTCTAGTCAAGGATAATTTGGAATTTACTCTGCAGTCCCAGGCTTACCTTTAACTCATAGTGACCCTCCTACCTCTGCCTCCCAAGTGCTGGGGTTAAAGGCATCTGCCACAATTCCCTGCTCATTTTTCTTCTAATAAGAGTTTCTTATATTGTTGCAGACCATTGATTAAAATTCATAATTCTGGAAAATCTGATGTTGACTTTTTTTTCGGCCAGGGTTTTTACTATGTTCAAGGATAGGATTTTCAGACACTCTTACTCCAACTCTTCTACAGTATTCTCCAATTACATGAGTTTTATGTTATCCTGATATTATTCTCAGGATCAGGGTCATCTTTAACCTTGGGCAGTCTTATAGTAGAAAAAATATAAATGGATGCCAATACACTATACATATAGATATTTTGAACGTGTAAGTCAAAATAAGACATAATTAAATACAATTTCTTCTTTTATCAATTTTTTACAATTTTTTTTTACAATTACGATTTTTATGCTACTCTGAAAGTCCAGATTTGAATTTAGAATGCTTGCACTCTTGAGATTGCTGTGCCAGAATATAGAGACTTGTGGGAAGAAGACATTGAACCTTAGAATGTTTCCTCAAAATGGTACAGAAACTATGGAATTCACAGATAAATGAAAATATAATTTGATATTGGTTTCCCTTACCAAAAAATTCTTAAAGAAATACTTCAGGTTGAAATTGGAAGGCACTAAATAATAATTCAAGTCCATGAAAAGAAATAAAGAATATTAGTAAAATAACAAAATAGGTAAATATAAAATATAATGCACCTTTTCTCCTACAACACTCAAGGAATCGACTGAAACAGTATTGAAACTAATAAACCTTTTCATTAAGTTTACAGGCTACATGACCAATGTGATAATCAATACGCAGAAATCAATTACTATTATACACTAACATTGAAAGTGCAAACTACAGTGAAGAACAGGGGACTGGGAAGATGGCTCAGTAGGTAAAGGGCTTGCCACATGAGATGGTTTGAATGCAAATGTATGTCCCTCATGGACTCAGTTATTTTTATTTTCTTTTAAATATTCTTAGAGAGAGAGAGAATGGGAACACCAGAGTCTTAGCCACTGTGAACAAACGTCAGATGCATGTGCAACATTACACTCTTGTGTCACTATGCATCTGGCTATGTGGGACCTGGAGACTTGAACATGAGTTCTTAAGCTTTACAGGCAAGTGCCTTAACCTCTAAGCCATTTGCCCAGCCTGACTCAGTTGTTTTTGATTAAGCTTCCTACTTAGTCTTCATCAGGCAAGGCCCTGATGGAGCAGGTAAGTCACTGGGGGTGGATATTGAGTCCATCCCAATTAGTTTGAGCAGTTTGAGCTCTGTCTTCTCATGTTTGCAGGTGCTGGCTTTTGTCTCTCTGCTGTGGATATATGATGAAATGAACCAGCTTTTTCTGCCATAATGGAGATTCCCATGGAATCTATTAGCCTGAAGTAAAACCTTTTCTCCCATAAGCTGATTCTGATTGAGTGTCTGTCCCAGAAACACAAAGGTAAATGTAGCGCAACACAAGCATAAGGACCTGAGGCAGAGACCTAGGACCCATGTAAAAGCCAGATGTGGCTGCATGTTCCTGTAATTCCAGAAGTAGGGAGATGGAGAAAGAAGGATCCTTGGCAAACTTGTCCAGCTGAATTGATAATGGCCAGGCAAAGGGAGAGACTTTGTCTCAATAAATAAGCAGGAGAGTGATTGAAAAATACATCAACTGTCAACCTCTGGCTTCCATATGTAAGTGTACACATGTGCATATGCACCTGTACACAAATGCACCCACACATGTAGAATACATACAACCACACACCAAAAATAAATTTAGAACAATTAAGATGATTTCCAGTCAAATGTCATAAAAATGTCTACAAAAAAGTTAAAAGTTAGGGGTTGGAGAGATGGCTCAGTAGATAAAGCACTTACCACACAAGTGTGAGTATCTGAGTTCAGATCCCCAGAGCCCACATAAAAGCCAGACTCAATGGTGATGTGATGGAGTCCCAGTGTACCTATAGAGGGAAGGAAGAAGACAGAAGAATTTCCCAGACAATCACTGACCAGATGTCCTGGTGAACACAAGAGTAAACAATGAGAATGAGAGACTTGCCTCAAACAAGGCAGGAGATAACCAATACCAGAAGTTGAACTCAGACCTCCACACATCCATTGTGGCACACACATGCCTGCCTGCATACACACACACACACACGCACACATTATACAGAGAAGCAGTAAAGGTTTTTAAATATTTTTTTGTTTTTCTTTTGAGTTAGGTTTTCAATTTAGCCAAGGTTGACCTGGAACTCACACTGTAGTCCCAGGCTGGGTTAAATCTCACAGTGATCCTCCTACCTCTGCATCCCTAGTGCTAGAACTAAAGGCTTGGGCCACTACACGTGGTTACAGTAAAGATCTTAAAGTTTACAAATAGTACACAGTTCTGCACTGAAAGTTACAAAACATCATTTAAAAAAGTAAGACATAGATCAAAAAACTTAATTTTGCTAAGATGGCAATAATCATCCAACTAATTGTCATGGTTTGAATTAGGTGTTCCCTGTAAACTCATGTGTTCTGAATGCTTGATCTCCAGCTTGTGGCGATTTGGGAATTGGATCCTGTGTTGTTAGGGGCAAATTTATGGTTATTATAGCCATGCTCCCCTTGTTGGTGTTCAACATACTCTCCTGTTGCTGTTGTCCACTTAATGTTGTCCAGGAGGTGATGTCTAGCCTCTGTGTACAAAATACTCTGTAGCTAAAACAATCTTGATAAAGAAGAAAAAGTTGTATACTTCACACATCTTAGTTTCAAATTGCATTACAAACTATACTAATCTAGAAAGTAAGTACTGATATTAGCATAGTCAAAAATATAGATCAGTGGGATATAATTGAAATCCTCGAAAAAATTACATATATTATATTCACTTTCTACAATAGTACCAAAACAATTCAATTGGGAAAGTACACTTTTTAGCAAGTAGTATTGGCATAACTAAATTATTTAAAAAATGAAATTAATCTCCTACCAAACTATATGAAAAAAAGCTCAAAGTAAATTCAATACATATAAGTGTATCACCTAAAATATAAAATTCATGAGAAAATATGAGTAAATATTTATTATGTTGGATTACATAATGATTTTCTTAGACCATAGAAGTATGACCCAGCACAAAAACACAAGAGAAAGATGTGACTTCAAAATCATTAAATACTTTTGTGCTTCAACATACAACTTGAAGAATGTAAAAGATAGCCTAGATCATGATGGTGGCACATGGCTTTATTCTCAGCAATTAGAGACTGAGGAAGGAGGATTGCTGTGAATTTGAGACCAGCCTGAGACTACATAGTGAATTCCAGACCAGCCTGGGCTAGAGTGGATCTCTACCTCAAAATATATATATATAACCTACAGAACAGGAGAAAATATTTGCAGATCATATATCTCATAAAGATTTTATAAAGTATCTTTATGACTTAATAAAAGAAAAAATGGGCAAGGGATATTAATAGTTATTCTTTCACAGAAGATACACATATGATCAATAAGTACATAAATTACCATAAAGTCACAAAATTTTTAAAAGCTAATATAAAAGAGTTAGCAACGATGTGGAGTATACTGGACCCTTATAAATTGCGAGTTGGGATGTACAATGTTGACACACTGTGGTAAACAGTTTGGCATTTCCTCAACATATAAAAACAGACTTATCAAATGACTAACAGTTCTGCTAATATACTTATATGATCTAATAGAATTAAAACCAAACATCCACATAAAGACCTTCACATGAATGTTCATAGCAGCATTTTATTTATAATTACCAAGAAACGGAAACAACACAAATGTTTAACTGATGATTAGATTGGCAAAACGTGATATAACTGTACAATGTAATATTTTGGGTGATAAAAGGGAATGGAATACTGATATGTGACACAACTTGGATAAACCTTTAAAGCATTGGGGTAAGTGGGGGAGGAAGCTTATCATAATAAGAAACATATTGTTTTGTTTATGTGAAATATCTACAATAAGGTCTGAGGTTATGGCTCAGTTGATAAACTGCTTGCCACACAAGTACCCAAGTTTGGATCCTTAGACCCCATTTGAAAGGTGGAAGCTCTGTGAGGCTTCCAATGTTTATAGTGAGTTGGCAGGGGGGAGGGGGAGCAGAGAAATTTCTAAGAGGCTGATCCCTGCTTGTGCAAGCTTATCCTGCTCTGCTCATTTGCTTACTTACTGCTCCAGCCATCACACATTCAAGCGCGAGCCCAGGCCCATTGCTACTCCCACTTGAGCTCAGTCAGAGGGCTGTGGATTGCGCTAGCTCAGGTACCATCCCCTCCCTGTCAGCCCCATGGGCCGACCACCATTATCCTGTTGCTGGTGAGCTCCGACTGCTTCTGGGTCCCAGTATTCCCCCCGCCAGAGTTTGGACTGCTTCAGTGCTTGGTGCCTCAGTGTCCCTCTTAGGGCAAGGGCAGGAAGCTTTGGCACATTACCACTTGAGAGCTCAGGCAACTTTGGCACCCCAACCAGGCAGGAGCTCAGGGAGCTTTGGCAAGTGAGAGCCAAAGCCCAGGCTGCTGGACAACTGCCTCAGGCGGTTCAGCTTCCCATTGTGCTTGAGCCCAGGCTGATCCACCCACCTACGTGCCAATACACTGTGATGGGCAGACCACAGCGCAAAAGAAATAACATGAAAAATCAGTTGCAAGAAAATCCAGTTAGGTCACCCAGTCCTACAATGAACATCTCTAATCAAAACATAGAAGAGTCATCAGGATCAGAACACCAAAATGAATCTATAAGCAATGCAACCCTGACCAAGCTACTGGTAGATCCTGCAGAAAAGCAACAAAGGACCGATAATCGTGTGGATGCTGCCATCACTAGACTAGACCTAATACATAAGAAAATGGAAGGAGTTCAAAGACAGTTAAGAGATTTGAGGGAGAGTGAAAAAAAAGAAGACCTCAAAAATCAGCTGGCCATGCTAAATGAAGACATAAAGAAATGCAAGGATGAATTCCAAGAAGCATCAAGAAAATCAGAAAATGATGTGGAAAGGGAGCTTGACAGAGGGATGGAAATTATACATAGAAAAGTAGTAGAAAATGCAAACCTAATTGAACAAGTCCAAAATTCTCCAGAATCTATCAAGAATAGAGTCAGTACATTTGAGTTCATTTGCAGTGGCTAGAGGCCCTGGTGTGCCCATTCCCTCTGTCTCTCTCTCTGTCTCTCTGTCTCTCCCTCTCACCCTCACTCTCCCTCTCTCTCTCTCTCTCTCTCTGCCTCTCTCTCCCTCACTCTCTCCTTATCTCTCCTCTCAAATAAATAAATAAAATACATTTTTAAAAAAGTAAAAAAAAAAAAAAGAATAGAGTCAGCCATGAGGAGGATAGAAACTCTGATCTGGAAGACAAGATGGAACAAACAGTTTGAGAGTTCAAAAATTTCAGTAAGTTCAAAAGTTTCTGTGAACAGAACATGAGGGAATTGTGGGATACACTTAAACGTCCTAATATCAGGATCATTGGAATACCAGAAGGAGAAGAAAATCAGACCAAAGGCATGGAGAACTTATTTAACAAAATCATTGAAGAAAACTTCCCCATTCTCTTAAAATAAAGGCGCATCAAGATACAAGAAGCCAACAGAACTCCAAAGAGACTAGACCAAAGGAGAAACTCTCCAAGACATATTGTCATTAAGACTCTAAACATTGACACAAAAGAGAAAATCCTAAAAGCAGCTAGGGAAAAACAGCACACCACTTTGAACACAAAACCAAACCTCTAGAGAGTAGATCAGGAAATTCTCCACAGAGAAGAAACAAATAATCAAACTCAAATGCCTACAAGAAGCAGATCACAATAACCAAACCCAGAGTAGGCACAAAAAACCTCAAAGTCCATGAAAACACCAACCCACATACACCATCACAATATGGCAGGGATCAAGTCAAATCTCACAGACATTACCCTAAATATTAATGGCCTTAATTCACCCATCAAGAGACACAAACTGACAGGATGGTCAAAAATTTAGACCCCTTAAACTGTTGCCTTAAGAAAACATTCAAAACAATTGACAAAACAAAGAGCTGATTCTTTGAAAACATAAACAAGATTGACAAAACCCTGGACAATTTGATCAAGCAAAAAAAGAGATGCTTCAAATTACCAAAATTCAAAAGGAAAAAGGAGAGATCACAACAGACATAAGGGAAACTGGGAGAATCATAAGGACTTACTTCAAAAACCACTACTCCACAAAACAGGATAATGTGGAGGAGATGGATAAATTCCTGGACACATACCATCAATCAAAGCTAAACTCAGAGCAGATTAATCTCCTCTACAAACCTATCACACTTATGGAGATTGAAAAAGTAATAAAAAAAAAACCTCCCCCAAAAGAAGAGTCCAGGACCAGATGGCTTCTCAGCTGAATTCTATCAAACCTTCATGGAAGAACTCAAACCAATCAACCTCAAACTGTGACACACAATTGGAGAACATGGAAAGCTACCCAACTCATTTTATGAAGCTAGCATCACCCTAAATACAAAACCAGGCAGAGATGCCACAAGAAAAGAAAACTACTGGCCTATTTCCCTGATCAACTTAGATGCAAAGATCCTGAACAAAATCCTCGCAAACTGAATCCAACAACACATCAAAAGCATTATACACTTTGACCAAGTGGGATTCATCCCAGGAACACAGGGGTGGTTCAACATACGGAAATCTGTCAATGTAATACACCACATAAACAAGGTTAAAAACAAAAACCACATGATCATTTCGATAGATGCAGAAAAGGCCTTTGACTAAACACAACATCACTTCATGATCAAAAAATTGGGGAGAATTGGCATGGTTGGTTCATATCTTAACATAATAAAGGCAATATACAAAGCTCCGAAGGCCCAAATAATATGTAATGGAGAGAGACTGGAGGAATTCCCATTAATATCAGGAACAAGACAGGATTGTCCACTTTCACCTCTGCTTTTCAATATAGTACTGGAAGTCCTAGCTCAAGCAATAAGACAGGAGAAGGAAATAAAAGGGATACAATTTGGAAAGGAAGAAGTTAAGTTAGCTCTATTCGATGATGACATGATTGTATATGTAAGAGACCCGAGAGACTCCATCGGCAAACTCCTGAATGTGATTAACTCCTATAGCAAAGTAGCAGAATACAAAATCAATGCACAAAAATTAGTAGCCTTTCTATATGCAAATGACAAAGATACAGAGAAAGAAATAAGGGACATAGTCCCATTTTCAATAGCAACAAAAAAATAAAACATCTTGGAATAATGTTAACCAAGGAAGTGAAAGATCCATACAATGAAATCATAAAAACACTCAAATAAGAAATTGAGAAGGACTTGAGAAAATGGAAGGACCTCCCATGATCTTGGATAGGCAGAATTAACATTGTGAAGATGGCAATCATACCAAAGGCAATATACAGTTTTAATGCAATTCCAATTAAAATCCCTACAGTGTTCTTCACAGAGATAGAAAAAAATGATCTCAAATTTCATATGGAAAGGCAGAAGGCCTCGCATATCCAAACATATCCTCAGCAACAGAAATACCACTGGAGGCATCACCATACCTGATCTAAAGCTATATTACAAAGCCATAATAATAAAAACAGAATGGTACTGGCATAAAAACCGAAATATAGACCAATGGAATATACCTGAGGACCGGGACTTTGGTCAAGCAATTATAGCTACTTGATATTTGATAAAGGCCCGAACAATATAGGCTGGAGAAAAGACAGCAACTTCAACAAATGGTGCTGGACAAACTGGATAACCATATGCAGGAAATTAAAACTTGATCCACACATTTCACCATGCACTACACTCAAGTCCAAATGGATCAAAGACCTAAACATAAGACGAGAAACTCGACTACTACTTGAAGAAAATATAGGAAGTACTTTCCATGATATAGGAAGGGAAAAAAACTTCCTGAACAAAACCGCAGTAGCTCCCAATCTTAAACAGTCACTTAACCAATGGGATCACATGAAGCTGAAGAGTTTCTATACAGACAAGCATACAATAAGCAAAGCCAACAGATTACCCACAGAATGGGAGAAAATAGTTGCTGGTTATCCAACTGACAGAGGCCCAATCTATAGAATCTACAAAGAACTCTAAAATCTAAACAGTAAGAAGTCAAACACCCCACTCACAAAATGGGGCAAAATGCTGAACAGGCAGTTGACAGAGGAAGAAATACAAATGGCAAAAACACACTTAAGAAAATGTTCATCATTCCTAATCACCAGGAAAATGCAAATTAAAACAACTGTGAGATTCCACCTTACCCCAGTAAGGATAGAAAACATCAAAAAATCAAATGAAAATAAATGCTGGTGAGGATGTGGAGAAGTAGGAACACTCATCCACTGTTGGTGGGAATGTAACGTGGCACAACCACTGTGGAAAGCAATATGGAGACTTCTGAAAAAGGTGAGTATGGAGATACCAACAGACCCAGTTATTCCCTTACTGGGCATCTACCCTAAAACCTTCAAACCACAGGCCAGAGAGATTTGCTCAACAATGTTTGTAACGGCTCAATTTGTAATAGCTAAGGGCTGGAATCAACCCAGATGTCCACCACTAGAAGAATGGATAATTAAGATGTGGTATATCTACACAATGAAATTCTATATAGCAGTAAGAAAAAATGACACAATGAAATTTGAGGAAAAATGGTTGAACCTGGAACAGATCATTCTCAGTGAACTTACTCAATCACAGAAAAAAAAAAAAATCGCCACAGAGTCTCACTCATCTACAGCACCTAACCTGAATCTACCCAAGATGCGGTACATACCCTGCAAGCATCTCGTAGACTAGACAATCGGATGGGTGGGGAGGGAGGAGAGGGCAACAGAGAGGATGGGAAACACAAATCTAGACCCAAACAGCAATGGTAACATAAAATTCTACATCTTAAAAGGCAGACCAAATGGCTGAACCTTCACCAGTCCCTTAGAGGGAACACCTGAGCCACAAGACACTGGAGAGGGTATGATGAAGAGTGACCTTAATCTTCTACAGCTTCTCTCTCTCTCTCTCTCTCTCTCTCTCTCTCTCTCTTTCTCTTCTCTTCTCTTCTCTTTTATATTAGTTATCTTTTTCTTCCTTACCTTAGTGGGCACTGACCTGTAACTCCCGGTACCAGCATGTGGCTATCATCCACAATGAGGTTTTGATCAGAGAGACCTACAAGGTTTCCTAAAAGAAAGACAGATTTCTGTCAGAGTACTTGATGACCCACCAAAGGTTAGTGGTAAGGCCCTACTGCTGAAGACACCTTATGTGGTTGACTCATGAAATGGAATGGCATGGCTGGAAGCTGGAAGAGAGTCAGTCCCCAGACAGTCAGCGTGTCTAGTGCCAGAAGGTGCTACATGGGCAACTGGGGGAAAATGACCAATATCTGTCCAAGCAACTCATGGTCTAACCTACTTAGTAGCAAATAACTTGTTGTGATGCCCACACAAGTGCAATAGTGGCACACAACTGCTCTTGATTCAACTAACTGATCCCCTCAGTGGTACGGGACCCATAGCTGGTGCTGGGAAACAATTCAGAACCATATCCAAACATAAGCCCGCTCTCCATTATCAAGCTACCATCAATCATGGGCTACAAGAGGGCCTACACCTATTAAATTCTCCATAAAAAAGTAAAGGTTATCTCATCTGTCTGGTGCTAATTTACTCTCCATTGGAGAATCTGCTTCTCTTTTTCAGATTAAGGAGAGAGCCACCCCATCATACCTCAAAAGGGCCCTGGCTGAAACTAAGAAAAATTGGCGAAACAAGGAAGGGTGCTGTTTTCTTGGTGAACTGGGTACCAGCACAAGGGGGAAGGAGATCAACACAGAGAAAAATCAACTCCTACCAAATCAGAGATCCAGAGACCCAGAGGCCCCCAACACCTCATCACTGAAGCAGACCAAAATTGAACCCAACATGGCTCAGGGAAATTTTGCGGAAGAGCGGACAGAAAGAATGTCAGAGCCACATGTTGGGTCATGATATGCAGAGACATTTATCCTACCCATAACTGTGGGCTAACTCCACAATGGATGACCCATATACCTCAACAAGGAGGGGCCAAGGGGAGGGGGTAGGTCACGGATGAGCCTAATAATGGTACCAAACTGACTGTATTTGCTGAGTACAAAACTAATTAATAAAAAAAATTTTAAATCTTAAACGATTTTTAGTAGTCTTATTATTACTGGTGATAGCTTGGTATCATTAATGCATAAGGAAAATAAGTCCACTTTTAGTGTTATTAAGCTGCAGGAATTTTCACATATTAGAAAGGCAAAAGATCAATAATGTAAAGTAAAAAGAAGATCAATGGTGTCAAGGAAAAACCTGTAGTCTTGAATTTGAGTTAAAAATATCCTCTACACTTGGAATGTATTTTATATTTTCTACAGTCAAGCATGGTGGCTCATGTTTATAATTCAAGCATTCAGGAGGCTGAGATAAGAGGAAAATTATGAGTTGAGGCCCTGATTATATATATATATATATATATATATATATATATATATATATATATATATATAAACATACATGGTTGGAGAGCTGTCTTAGCAGTTAAGGCACTTGCCATCAAAGCCAAAGAACCCAGATTTGATTCCCCAGGACCCACATAAGCGAGATGCACAAGGTGGCATATGTATCTGGAGTCCATTTGCAGCATCTGGAGGCCCTGATTGCCTATTCTCTTTCTCTATATCTGCCTCTCTCTTCCTCTCTGTCTCTCCCTCTCTCATAAATAAATGAATAAATAAATACAAATGTTTTAATTTATACATATATGTGTGTGTGTGTGTGTGTGTGTGTGTGTGAACTTTATGCTCTGTTTGCCAAAAAAATACTATAGACACAGACCAATCCAAAAGCCATAAGCACCTCTAAGACCTAGAGATGGTCATCTCTAAATACAATTTTCTACTAACTTGAACCAGAACTCTGTATTAGTTACCTTCTTATTTCTGAGACAAAATACCTGGGGCAGGGGGGTGGAGAACAGTTTAGGGAAGCAAGGCTTTATTTCAGCTTACAGTTCCACCTCACAGTCCATCATGGTTGGAAAGGCATTGTGGCAGGAGCTTGAGGCAGCTGGTCACACTCTGTACTCCCTATGGAAGTGAAATTAATGAATGCTGATTCTCAGCAAGCTCTTTCCTTGTTATATAGTCTAGGATCCCAGCCCATGGAATAGTGATCCCCACACTTCAGGTGGGTCTTACCCCCTAAATTATCCCAATCAAGAAAATCCTTCACAGACATGCACAGAGGCTAACTTAAGCTATATCATCCTGCACAGGTGATTTTAGGTCCTACCAAATTAATAAGTAATGTAAACCATCATATACTCCTTGAAGAATTTATAAGTCCAAGAAAATATTCAAGGTGAGAATGGATTGTTTTGTTATACCAGATAGGAAGAAAATAATCAACAACAGAATGCTGTCCAAGGACTCAAGAGTCCACATGAAGAGGGTCCAGTTGATCAGAGTTATATAATTTTATCATAAATAATATGACCTTCAGAGCTGGGCATGGTGGCACACACCTTTAGTCCCAGCACCTGGGAGGCAGAGGTAGGTGGATCGCCGTGAGTTTGAAACCACCCTGAGACTACATAGGGAATTCCAGGTCAGCCTTGGCTAGAGTGAGGCCCTACCTCGAAAAAACAAAAACAAACAAACAAACAAATAAATAAATAAATAAATAATACCTGCAATAAATCAAAGCACAAGTTTATTTATTGTGTGTGTATGAGTATGTGTGTGTTTGTGTGTATGTGTGTGTGTTTTGGGGTGAAGCCCAGGGCCTCACATATGCTAGGCAAGTGCTCTACAACTGAGCCACATCTACTGGCCTAAAATGTAAATTTATTAAAAACATAAGTTGATAATGATAGCAAAACAAAGTTTATTTGTAATTATTGATGGATGTTAGTGTTCTACTACATTGTTTGGAACACTGTTAAATAAAAGTGAAAGAAGGAAGAACTCATCTTGCCTTGCCGTGTGTGTGTGTGTGTGTGTGTGTGTGTGTGTGTGTGTGTGTTATACGGCTTAGCACTTGAGAAGGCTAGAAAGGAATATCAAATATCTTTCTCTTATCCCCCTTGTTTCCTTGAGAGAGAGTTTCTCACTGAACCGGGAGTTTCCCTTTTCATGATCCTCTGCAATTTCTCTGCTCCACAAGGGGTTGGGTTAACAGACATCATACACCAAGCTGTTAACATGGGTGGTGGAGCAAATAAGGCCTTCTCGGGCCCTTATTCCTGTGCAGAAAGTGCTCTTACCCACTGAGCTATTCCCTCCACTCTGTCATCTTGCCCTTTTGGCATGAGGTATGCTTCAGGAAAGCAAAATAATTGACAGGGGGCATCTTGTCTTTATAAATAAACTCCAACTAAAAACTGAAGAAGTAACCCATGAGGATCTGTATAACAAGCATCAGTAGCTGCTGACAAAAAGACAGAGAGAAGTATGCTTCCTGATAGCAATATCTAACTGCAACTATGAAGTCTTCTTCTGAGAACATCAAGCTGAAACTTGATCAACTCTCTAGCTCTAATCACAATTTATAGTAAGTAAAAGGCAAGTAAAATTTAAGGTGGCTACTGGAATGTAATCAACAAAACAGATTGAGAAACTAAAGAATCGCAGCCAGAATTGAGGAGATGACTCTTCAGTTAGAGTCACATGCTTGCAAAGCCTGCTTACACAGTTTTAATTCCCCAGTAGCCACATAAAGCCAGATGCACAAACTGAATGTGTCTGAAATTCTCTCTCTCCCTCTCTCTCTCTCTCTCTCTCTCTCTCTCGTATTTCCTCTCCCTCCCTCCTTGCAAATAAATTGATGAAATATTTTTTAGAAAACTAAATAAGGGCTGGAGAGATGGCTTAGTGGTTAAGCGCTTGCCTGTGAAGCCTAAGGACCCCGGTTTGAGGCTCGATTCCCCAGCACCCACGTTAGCCAGATGCACAAGGGGGCGCACGCGTCTGGAGTTCGTTTGCAGTGGCTGGAGGCCCTGGCGCGCCCATTCTCTCGCTCTCTCTCTCTGTCTCTCTCTCTCCCTCTTTCTCTCTCTGTCTGTCACTCTCAAATAAATAAAAATAAACAAAAAAATTAAAATAAATAAATAAATAAAATAATCAAAGACAGAGGTAGAGGGGAGAAAGAGAGAGAATATGAATATCCTTGGAAGCATATAGAGATTAAATGAGAGCTAGAGAGATTGCTAAGTGGTTAAGGCTCAAGTTTGATTCCCCAATACCCACATAAAGCCAGATGCACAAAGTGGTGCATGAATCTAGAGTTCATTTCAGTGGCTAGAGGCCCAGGTACACCCACTCTCTCTCCTCTCTGTCTCCATAAATAAATAAAGTAAAAAGAATTAAATGAGACTTAAAAGATATATCAACCAATTGTAATGTATAGACCTTATTTGGATCTTTATTCAAGAAAACAATTAACTATTTAAAGAAAATCAAGGAAATTTATACACTATTATGTTACTATATCAACTTTCTGATTTTGAATTTTTAGGTGTGAAAATAACAATTTTTTATAAAAAGCTTGTATCTTTTAGAAATATGCACGAAGATACTTAAGATGAAATCGTACCTTAGATTTATCTCAAAATAATTCTAGGTCTGGGGTGGGGTCCTATAAATACAGGAAGATTTGTCATAGAATGATACTTGTTAAACAGAGGTGATTGAGTTCATAGGAAGGAGCTCATGTGTTCTACTTTGGTAGACAATCACATTTTTCCATAATAGATAACATTTAAAAGAATGATTCAAGAAAAATATATCTCGAGCCGGGCGTGGTGGCGCATGCCTTTAATCCCAGCACTCGGGAGGCAGAGGTAGGAGGATCGCCGTGAGTTCGAGGCCACCCTGAGACTCCATAGTGAATTCCAGGTCAGCCTGGGCTAGAGTGAAACCCTACCTCGAAAAACCAAAAAAAAAAAAAAAAGAAAAATATATCTCATTAAAATTTCTCATTCTTCCTCAATTACTCTATAGACTTCAGAATGTCCAGATACTGAGCATTCTGATGTAACTAATTATAGTCACAGTGCTTCCTATGGAAGAAAACAGCAGGGTATATTGAGAACCTATATCAAAGGAGCTCTGCATTTACTTATTCATTATATAATTGCTAGAGAATCTATAATTTTATTTGTTTAAGTTCTGGTTTTATTTACATACAAGTTATTCATTATGAAATAAATCAAGTGCATTATGTTTAATTTATCTCTCAATAAAAAGACAAAAATAAAAGAGATGTGTATAAAGTACATAATTCACTTCACTTTCAGAAAATTAAACAATTGTTTGATAGCATAATTTTAAGAACACTATGTGAAGTTTCATCCCTTCAGATCTCCTCAGGGGTACTGTGTTTAGTCTTAGATGCCACATTTTAAAATAGTATCAATGACTGTGGTATAGTCAGAGGAGAATAAGTATAACTTTGAGTTATATAGAAACCTCTTCAAATGAAAATAGTTAAAAATACTAGGATGTTTAACTAGGAAAATCTTGGATGTACATGCAAACAGACCCCTAATATATGAAAGGCCCAACAAGCAGTTGGTGGTCAGATTTATGTAACTCAGGAAAATGAGTATTGAGTCAAAGGTACAAAAGAGTAGGTTTGGTCCCTGCTGTGGAAAACTTTCTATCCCTGATTGTTACCCAGCAGTAGCATTAGATGCTAGATGTTGCTCTAGATGATAAAACACTAGCCCTGGACATTGGTAAACAAAACAACACAATACCCCAGGTCTCTCCAAGCCCCCAAGGTTTAAGTTGTTCAACAAAGAGCTGCTTAAAAGCAACAGGGAAGCTTCCTTAGCTTAAGAAAGTTCTACTTAACCAGGCAGGTGCCTGTTTATTCAATAAACACAAATACAGAGGAGAGATTTTCAGGGGGGAAATCAATACTTTTAAAGATAAAACCCATCAATGTTACTTGTGTCAAGTGCCTAGAGTAAATTAAGTTTACAACTTCAGCAGACTGTCATGTGAAAGTGTGGCAGCGACTAACAAATTGAATTACCATAGTACTACATCACTCACAAAAGTATTATTGATAGTGACAGAGGGATATTGAATTTAAATTATTCATTTTTATTGATTGAACAGCATGTCTTAACTAGGAAACAAGAAGGAAAAAGCTGAGATGTTAGACTTGGATTTTACCTCCCATTGAGAATGATCTCAAAAAAGTATATGTGTGTAGGAAGTTGAGCCCTGTAGAAAATAGAAACCAACTGTAGTTTACTTTGAGTACTTTTCTAGTCCTGTCTTCCCTGTCTCTGGTCATTTGATTACTTCTAGCTACCCAGGGCCCACAACTTCAGTATCTCTTTTTCCTTGAACTTAACTCCTTACTTTGTTTCCCAGATACTTCCCCAGCCTAGTTTCAGGTTATATTTCTAAACCATGTATTGAATGTTTTCCATGCTAGACACTGTCCTTGACATCACAGATAAACAGATGACTATTTCTTGTCAAGGGAGACACAATCTGATGCAGGGAAAAAGACATACAAAGAAAAACAAAACAAAATTATAAGGTAGTATGCCTTCCTCTCCCACAATTTAAAATTCCCTGTCCTAGTTCTCTATTATCCTCACATCTAAGAAGATTCTTAGCTGTCACGAAGTCATGAAATACATATAAAAATCATATTGTTGCAGGATTTGAGCCCTAGGAGGGATTAGATCACCATAATAACATAGGATACCTCCAGGAGCATGATCCCTAAACCTTGGGTCCTTGTCTAAGTTACCAAAGAATTGAAGAATGTGGACACAGAGAAGGGTAAATTATGAGAATGATTTTAGAGAGAGTTAAGGTAAGAGGGGAAATGCAAGAAAGCACCCAAAACAAAACAAGTTCTGGGAAAGGGAGTGGAAACCACTGGGCATATATCATGTGGAGACTTGTGTCTAGTGCTTTTATAACTTATGCATCCAATTAGAATGAGCATGACTGCCAAGTTCATGCACATAGGAAAGACCTTGATTGGCTGATAGATGAGGAATATTGAGTCAAGAAGAAGGAAGCTGCTGCTGCTTGCAGCCATCTTGGATAAAATTGAATCAGATTAGAGTTCTAGTCCCACCAGGGCAGAGTGACATCTGTATTTTTGTGGGCCGGTCCTTGGCTGACTGCCTACCAGAAAAATGCTACCTTGTTCCTAATCCATGCTGATATCTAAGTTATAGACTCATTCCCCAGAAAACAAATATAGATGAAAATCTCTGTGTATATGTAAATATACATATATGTACATATAATATTTTCAATAGAAATTTTTGGAGTTTAGAGATGCTTTGAAGCCTAGACAAGAAGCCCTACAATTTAAAACAACTGTCCTGAGTTACTTATGACTGTTAAGTACTCAATGGTTTCCTGTGGGATTGGGGAACATTTATATTGTTGTGGGCAATTTTGGGAATCTAAATGCATTAAGGAAAAAGAATTAAGTGACAGTAGGAACTTTACAATTCTTGAAAGGTGAACAAGACACGGTGAGAAAGGTCAATTATCCCACACAGGCAGATGACCTATATTAAGAGAGGTGACATGCCTGAGCCTTACACACCAAACAAAACTTTCATCCAAGTTCTGTGTAGCACTGTCAGGCATCTGTCTGTTAACTCCAAAACCTCCCTTGTTTCATTTTTTTTAATTAAACAGGGACAGGAACATTATTCTATTCCCTTTAGAAAAACAACGTAATTTATATCCTTGAATTTTACAGTCACTGTAGATACTCTATCTTAATTATTTCAGGGTCTTTTTTAATTAAAACATGTAAAGTTGTTGGTAGCACTTGAAAATTAGGCAGCTACCATCAGGCCTCAAGCAAAGAATTTACTCTGCAGTAGAGGAGCAAATGGCCCCAGAGAAATAGTAATCATCTGGCTACATAAGCCCATCCTTCTGTAGCTTAAAGCCTTCCTACTCTAAGTGTGGCTGATGGACCAGCAGAATATCATCACCTGGGAATTTGTAAGAAATGCAGAATCCCAACCTCCTTGTACTTCTACTAAATCAGATTTGCATTTCAAGTGATACCCAGGTGACTCCTATACATATTAAAGTTTGAGAGGCACTGTCTTAAAAGACTGCTTCATCTGCATGGAAACAACACCAGTGAATAAGATTCTCAGGCAGGCCTAAGAGACTTGAATCTTTGTATAAATGAGTCTAAAGGTGAAGGTACTCCAATTGGGGTAATCAGCATTTAGCAGTGTACTAAGAAACTGAAATAAGTATTTGTTCATTGATACATTTAAGAAATATATGTTGCATGCTATGTGTGAATGGTTCTGAAAGGCACTTCAGATACATTATTGAGGCATCCCTCCTGAAATGTACAGTTTGATACGGCATTTCTCAAAGTGGTGCCCCATATTCACAATTATAATCAGTGAGTTTATATTTTAAAAAGGAAAATTCCTGGCACCCATCCCAGTTGATCTGAAGCAGAATTGATACTGGTGGTCTCTGTGTATTTCCAGGTTCTTATCATAGTACAAAGGGCAGGAGAAATACACTGCAAGACAGCAGTGGGCCCCTTTAGCCAAATTGCCCAAGACAAGGAGGTTACTGCTTGAAACTTCTTTTTATGGGGTCTAGGGAAAGGAAATGCTGGTTACTAGGAGGTATTGTTTGGGTGTTTTTCGTTTGTTTGTTTGTTTTGTTTAGTTCAACAGGCTTAGGTTATGGAACCTTTTTCTCTACTGGACGTATCCTTTCCCATGATGCATCTGATTTTAGTTATATGTATGTCTAACATGCAAAGGCATAAGATGGTAAACAGAAGAGTCTTCCAAAAAGTTTACTTCAAAGACACAGTTTACCTTTCTGCACATGCAACCAAAACCAGTTCAGGCCAGACTGGCCCCCTGTCCGTCAGTCTTGGATATATTACAGAACATGTTTGAATGAAAATTTGGCATTACCGAGAGGTTGCTAAGGTGAGTACCTTCTTTATTGTTTGAAGTGGGGCTTATGTGTGGCTCATACACACAGGGATCCAGGGTTGATAGGTGTAGTTTTAGGAAAGGGTTGTGTTTACCTCACAAGCCAAGCAGTGTCCCAGATAGCTCAGCATTTCCCTATGCTTGCTGTGTCAATATCTGAATAGATATAGCTCATAGAGTAAGCATTCAGGTGACTTTTTATACACACTTGAGTTTGAGAATCACTGACCTAATAAATGCTGAGAGATTAGTGAGTAAATTCATATATTCAACACATTTTATAGAGCCCTTACTATATGCTAGGCACTCTTTTAAGCATGAGAGTAGTGAAGAAGGATAGGAGAAAACCAGAGTTTTTAGGCAGTCTCAGTTGACATAACACTGTTTCTTGTCTGGGGAAGTTTATGTACTTGTGTCTGCTTTATAATTTGGGGTAAATTCTCACTTTAATTGAATGCATGATAATTCTCTGATCTCCAAATCTACCATGTGGGTGCTTTCACCAGCTCTGGACTTGCTGCCTGTATACTTTCACTGAATTTGGGGCAACCATGAGTGTCACCCTCTTAATCACTCATTTCTCCTCTCAATTTCTCTCCTGCTTTGCTACATTCCCTCTTCAGGAAAGCACATGGATGTGGATAATTCTGAGGGAACCCTCCTGAACCCCAAATATCCTAAACCCCTGAATCCAGCATCAGTACTAAGCCATATTAATTGCTTTCATGAGGGTATAAATGCTACATGGATGAAACACTTAAAATAAATACATATACCAATAAACAAAAAGAACTATGAGGAAAATCAAAGCCCACCAAGGGCTAGTTAGTTTTAAGGTAGCATTTTATATTAAAGGATTATCCTGGAATTTGGAGGCATAAGGAGTACATATATGTGGGTAAGATTTCCAAAGAAGAAGGAATATGATGGACAAAGGCCCTTTGGTGACAGTGTGTTTGAAAATCTAAAATATAAAAAAAAATGGTTTAAGGTATATTGCAGTTAGCTTTGTGTTGCTGGAAAACATGCAACCAAAAGCAGCTTATAGGAGGAAAGGGATCCAAGGGAATCAACATCAATGGCAGAAGTTTGCTCATTTCCATGGATCCAAGCAGAGAAACATCAACAAGCAACCAGCACCACAAAAACTGCCAGAACTCAAACAGCTCTCCAAACACCTTAAGGCTGGACTTAGATCTACCAGTAAATACACCTTAGGGCTGGACTCAAGATCAGCCCCCAGTGGCATGCTCCATAGAGCAGGGATCTGCCTGCTACGGGATCAACTAGGAAGTCTAATAAAAGAAAATGCTGAGTCTATGGGAACATACATTCAAACTACCACAAGGCAATAGTTCAGTCAGTAATGTGTTTGTGCAAGCATGAGGACCAGAGTTGAATCCATATAAATGTTAGTAAGATGTAGCTTCTTCCTCAAAAGCCAGATTTCAAGTTTCAGCTCTGTTTTCTATGTGTGCAATTTTAATTTCTATGTGTGCATTTCATTCTAGAAGGTCTTAGTTTCCTTGTCTATAAAGTGAAAGAGTAGGGCTGGAGATATGGCTCGGCAGCTCAGGTGCTTGCCTACAAAGCCTAACAACCCAAGTTAGATCCCCGGTACCCATTTAAAGCCAGATGACAAAGTGGCACATGCATCTGGAGCTTGTTTGCAGTGGCTAGAGTCCCTGTACCAATCTCTCTCTCTCTCTCTCTCTCTCTCTCTCTATCTCTATCTCTCTCTTCTTTCTATTTCTCTGATTGCAAATAAATAAATAATGAATTGTTATAAAGTGAAACAGTAATAGTCACAGCCTCATAAATTACTGTGAAGAACAATAAGATAATACACCAAAGACACATAGCATAGTGCAGAACATACATTAAGCATGCAAAACTGTACCCTAACAGACTTCTGAAAGGTTTTCATATAATAGGGTATGTCTTTGCAAAACATAATTCAATTTCCAGCACATGGAAAGTTCTTAAGAAGTGGTATGTGTTATAAAAGGAGAGGCTACATTCATCAAAGATTACTTTAATTACTTCCTAAATTAACTCAAAGGTAGTACCAAGAAGGCCATGTGCTCTCACCATAATGCAGGAACTAACTGACTATGCACTCTAGGGTTACTAGAGCATTTGAAATCATCTTCTTAGACCCTGGCTTATAAGTGTTAGGCACAGCTTCTCTGTATCTCTGGTAAATAGGACCCTGATATCTTCCATCTACCAGTGTCAGAGGGGCACATAAAAGATTTTTTGTTCCAACCATAGTGCTGCTGCAATTCCATTAGCTCTTCATGGTGCCAGTATGCATTGGACAAACAATGTATCCCTAAAACTGAACCTAAACCAGTTTACATGAGCAGTTACCTGTGATTAATAGGATAAAGAAATTTGCACAAAGTGACAAGAACAGGGAAACCTGGGTTAGTCACTTGTCTGTTTTCCCTCATGGTTCTCAGTGTTTTTCATTGAATTTAAGCAATAGAATACATCTCTGATTTCAAAATGATTTTTTTTGTAAAATCCTATATTATGTTTACCTATCTACTGTCCTATGCAGTTTGCAGGGTGCCTTCACATGTATTGATGGTTTCAGTAATTCTAAGAGATGTTACAAATTCTGTTACACAGATAAAGAAACTAATAGTTTTTGTGAGGTGAAGAAGTTTGCCCCAAACCAAGCAACTTGTGAACAATCTATATGTATCTATTATAAACACATGCTTGTAATTCAGAAGACTGAGGCAGAAGAAGTTTGATTAATTTGAGGCTATCCTGGGCTATATAGCACATAAAAGATCAGCTAGGGCTACAGACAGAACTTTTCCCTAAATAAAAAATAAGTAAATTAATAAATCTATTACACAGTAGGGGCCTAATTCCACGGATTTAATATTAATTCAGTGAAACACTATACTTGTATTATCATATATGTGTTTCACACAATTTATAAGGTTCCTATGTAGGAGCCTAACACAAGGTAGGCTCTGTGAATCATAAGCTTATTCTATAAATTGACAAAATTTCATCATTTGAATTCTTCTGTGCTATTGTTATTCTTCATTTTCAACTTGAAACAGAGCAGGCTTTTGGAGGTTGCTCAGTATTTACCATTCAAATATGAGGGCATGAGTCCAGAGCCCCAGCAATCACATAAAATGCTGGTCATGGTGGTGTGCACCTGTGAACCCTGTGCTGGGGAGACAGAACCAGGGGATCCCTGGTGCTCACCAGTTATGTAGTCAAGTCAAATCATTCAGCGAAACCTTCTGTCAAAGAGTAAAGTAGAGAGCAATATTGAGGAAGCCACCCAATGTCAACCTCTGTATACACATGTGCTTGCACACACATGAACACGTGCACAAATGTGCATACACCACGCACACATACACTTGCAACAAACCAAAAGAAAAATACCTAGGACATTAATGAGGCACATCACTGTGTGTATCACTGAGGGCTTTTCCAGGAAAGATTAGCTAAGGGGGAAGATTAGCTCTGAATTGAGACAATACCATTGCATTGGC
The DNA here is from genome assembly GCA_036346955.1 of Dipus sagitta. NCBI lineage: Eukaryota > Metazoa > Chordata > Mammalia > Rodentia > Dipodidae > Dipus > Dipus sagitta. The sequence goes on along the minus strand of CM070776.1, from coordinate 111,697,764 downwards.
AAGGATCAAGGACTGATTAAAAAGTGGAAAAAGAGAAAGTCAGCTGAGTGTTGGTATTCCTCTTTCTCCTCTTCCTGGTCTGCTCAGATGTGAGCAGCAGACATGCTCCCACCATCAAGGACCCACTACCTCCACGCCTTCCTCACTATGACAAACTGTATCCCATAAATCATGAACCAAAATAAATCCTTCCTCCATTAAGTTGTGTTTTCTGGGTATTGGGTAACAGCAATAAGTAACTACTACATTCAGTTTATATATTTCCTACTCAACACAAAGCTAAGCCGTAAATAAACAAAATACTCCCAAAAGCAATGTCTCCCATCTATTGACTATATTGACCTTCCACATTAGTACTTCCTCCCATCTTGATTTAAATTAGAGCCATGAATTCATACTGAGATATACTACACACAGTAGTTTAGCTTTTTTGACTCTCAGTTTCCTCAACTATGAATCCAAGATAATGGTGATATTTATCTACTACTGTACAGTTGTATTATAGGAAATGAAAAATTCCTTGAAGAATACCAGGCATATATTAATTGTTAAATAAAAACATGTGTACTGGAAATAATTCTGGTTGGAGTTGCAATAATAATTATATATATTTATACTTGCCAGACCATTCCTTTGCCAGTTCCTATCAAAGCATTTATCCCCCATGTTCCCGAGGTCTCATTTGCTTATTTAAACTATTGAATAGTGCCTAACCCATTGATGATAGTTTTATGTATTGCATTTGCATGAAATAATATACATGCAATTTGAACCAATGCTTTAAATATTTTTCATAAAGAATAAAAAAGAGTGGTCCCTAAATAGAGATATTTGGAGTATAGTTTAATTTGGATTTCTCCCAGATTCTGTAATCACACCTTTATTCTACCTACTGTAGATCCTGACCTAACTGGTTGTATTTGGCTCCAGATGTAAAAGAAAAGAAGAAAGATAGGTTTTGCTAGATATTCTAGAAATTGATTTTTCATTCAAGTGATTTCAACATATTTTGAAAAAAATAATAAAAGAAGAGAAGCAAACAAGCCTTTTGTCATTCCAGCCTCCCCAGTTTCCTGCCTCCCTGAACCTTAATCCTCCTCCAACAGAAACACACATAAAACCAAGTATCTCTGGGTACCAGGTAAGCTTCACAGAAAGATCATAATGTTCTGTCACAGTGGAGCCAAGGGTAAATGTTGTGTTGTAGTCAAACCCATTTGATAAGAACTAATGCATGAAAGGGGAGCACAGCTGTTGTCAGAAATGTGCAAGAAGGCCTCTGAGCTTGTTGGAATTGATAAACATTAAAGGGCTGAACACAAAACAAAACCAGTCAGAATCTCTCTTCCTGAGAATATTGGATTTGCCAAGGCTATTCTTCAACCCCCTGATGGCTCATAAGAAGTGATAAAATCTTTTAGATGTGAGTTGATCTTTTCCAGAAAAGCAGAGGATCCTGACCAGAGTATTTGGCTGCAATAGATTTTTACATTTCAATCAGACATTGGTGAAACTTTTTTATATGAGACAAAAGGGCTGTATGATATGTTCATCCAAATAAAATTGACAATGCAGAATGCCCTCCTAGTTCTCAATTTATAAACTTTTGCAAGACTGTTTGTTATCCTTAATAACTTCTGAAGAATCTCAATCTGAATCTAAATAAGAAATGATCTTATCAAAAAAATAGGGTTTCTCGTGGATGCTGTCTGATTTAGAGGTCAGGCATTAAGCCAAATCACACATTTGAAATTACAAACAGGGGTTAGCTTCACCAGGAGATAGATTTCCATGTTTATAATTCTTCATCATCTTGCCACACAGTATCAAAATAAAATCTTGCAGCCAGGCATGGTGACTCACACCTGTAATCTCAGGAGGCTGAGACATTAGAATCACTGAGAGTTCGTGGCCACAGTGGGCTACAGAGTGAGTTCTAGGTAAGCTTGGGCTAGATGAAACCCTGCCTCAAAACAACAAAATTAATGTGCTCAGAAGATAGCTCATTGGTTGAAGGCATTTGTTTGCAAAGCCTGTCAGCCCTGGGTGCAATTTCCAAGCCACCTATGTAAATTGTATGCAAAAAGTAGCAAAAGGTCTAGAGTTCATTTGCAACTACAAGAGGCTCTGGCCCACTCATACACAAATAACTCACACACACAAACACACACACACACACACACACACACACAGAAAGAGAGAGAGAGAGAGAGAGAGAAGGGGTTGCATATAGAATCTATCAGGAAATAGGCTTTGGATAGTTTAAGAGAGCCAGATCATTTTGGTGACATAGGTGGAAAGTGATTTTGAAGGAGGACTTGGGTTTCTGGAGTTGGTGATGGAACAGGTACTGAAAGGAGAACTTTGCCAAGGGGTAGACTTCTGGAATCTCTTCTGTATCTCTAAGAACCATGTAATTCATAGTTATTTACAACTAACTACCCAAACATCCCATATATATTAAACCAAGAAAGTACAGAAAGAGACAAGAATTGCAATGATCAGATGAAAATAAAAAGGAGACAGTCACTGAGTGGGGCCAGGACACATAGCTATGGGCTTTGTACTTCAATATGTAAACAAGATAATTTGAACTCGTGGTTTTATAGGGGTTACCACTGAGCCAAGACTCTGGCCTATAAAATTAAGTAATTGTCTATTAAATACCTAAGGCAAAAATTAGCCTCTTGGTGATAAATTTCTTCAAATATAACTTAAGCTCACAGATCACGGACTCCAGATGTTTGTATAGACTGGTATCCTTGACAAGGATAAAAACCAATTTTCAATAATGTTTTTCTTTCAGATAATACTTATTTTCCACCAAATTTGGAACAAACCTGAGTAATAGCTATCCATGACATAATTTTACCTATCTAGGGACTAGATTGGCCTCTATATGTGTTTCTGAAAAACAAATTATCCACAGTGGCTTAAAATGAAGCCATTTATTATCTCACAATTTCTGTGGATCAGGAGTCTGGTACAGGTTATCTGGATTGTCTGTCTCAGGCCCCTAATAGGCTATAATCAAGATGACAACCAGTTGTGTAATCATAAAAGTAGTTCATCTGGGAGAGATTCTGCTTCCAAGCTCAGTCACAAGGCTGTTGACAGAATTTGGTTCCTTGATGACTGTTTTTATGGTTTGACAGTGAAATGTTCTCCACAGACCATGTGTTTGAATATTTGGTCTGCAGCTGGTGGAGCTCTTTGAAGAGTTTGCAAAGCCTTAGGGGATGGGGCTTATTTGGAGGAAGTAGGTCACTGTAGGGCAGGGCTTGAGTTTTATGATTCAGCCGTGTTTCTATCTTACTCTCCATTTCCAGGTCTGGTGAGATGTGAGCAAATAGCCTCATACTGCTGCTGCCATATCTTACCCAAAATGATGGACCATACCCTCAAACTGTGAGCCAAAATAAATCTCTCTTCATTTAAATTGCTTTGTCAAGTATTTTTTTAAAGCAATGAGAAAAGCAACAATACAGTTGGACTGAAGGATTCATTCAGTAATGGCACATTTCTTATCATACCCACTTCTCACTAGCTTCTCACAGCACAGCATATGGAAGCTGGCTTTGTTAGCACACACAATTAAGAAGAGGTAGAGGAGAGGATGATATACATATGGAAGACTAATTTTCTTGTAAACTCACTTTTGTAAAGTAATTATGGAAGTGACCTTCATTTTGGCCACATTCTGCTTGTGAATGAATACTCAGTCTAGCCCTTATGGAGAGGAAGGATTCCACAAGTGATAAATTCAAGAAGACAGAAATCCATGAGGTCTATGGGATGACTACCATTGCTTATTTATTTTTAAATTAGGAAAGTCTGGAAAAGTAATCTGCTTATATCACGGGTTCTATTAATTCTTTGAATTTCATGAAACATCAGAGAGTTGACATTGAATTGCTACAAAATCTGGGGCTCCCGAAGGAACCACAACTATTGTACTGAGAGACAATATAAGCTAAAACTGCTAAAGAACTCTAATTCTGCACAGGCCTAAAGAACTCTTATTTTGGGGGAGAGGGGAATTTTTTGAGGTAGAGTCTCACTCTAGCCCAGACTGACCTGGAATTCACAATGTAGTCTTAGACTGGCCTTGAACTCACACCAATCTTCCTACCTCTACCTCCTGAGTGCTGGGATTAAAGGCATGTGTACCACACCTGGCAAGAACTCTTCTTTTCAGATGGAACAGAATAAGATAAGGGGAATCTATTTTGGTCTATTTTGCCTTTGAACTTTCATTCCCAAGGGGGAACAAACTTTATCTTAAACTTTAATTTCTTTGGTTTTAAATTTTTGTCATTCATTTTTCTAGACTTTAACTTAAAAGCGCAAGGAAATTTGGAATTTGCACTATACTGTCCCCCTGGAAATGTGATAATGGAAGATTACATTAAAAGGAGTGCATCTTATTGCTACATATTTTTGTAGTGTCTTGATGTTGCCCTTTGAGCACATTGTATTCCTCCTAGTAATCATAGACTACGTATAACAATGGAGGTGGAAATTATTTGAGAAGGGAAATAGAAAGATGAGTTTTTATCCTTAGGCAAGAAGTGGTCTTGATATTAATTCAATCAATATAATTTTGTGTGTATTTCAGGGTCTTCTGTATAAACCACCATTTATGTCATGTACAACCAGTGATTGCTGTTGGGGAGTAGACTCATGAAGGTGGGAGTGCAGAATTATCTTCATAAACTTTTCACCTCCTCCTTCCACAGGAATGTCTCAGTGTTAAGAGAAAAATATGCTTGGGAATGTTACAGGAGTCTCTTCCTCTCTACTCCACATGTGTATTTCTAGGTGGCGCATGCAATATTCCTTTAGAGCTTAAAAAAGAGACAAGTCACTGATGAAAGCTTGGGACAGGAAACTATATTATGCATATATTCCTGGCATATCTCCTTTTCTTGGGTTATCTCTGACTACAGAGAAGTTGTGTTCCACTCTAATTTCTGTCACACAATAAGAAGGGTTCATTCCTAAAAGTTCCTGTGGTGGTGGAGTCCAGCCTGTGGTCAAAAAGGTAAAACTAATTTGGATACTCAGTGCTAAAAAGCCTACATTACTCATAATATATGTTGTGTCTTCTATCTTAGAATTTATCCATATTAAAGGTGATCATTTAAAATTCAACTTCAAAGCCAGGATGGTGGTTTATGCCTACAATCCAAGCAATAAGAAGGCTGGAACAGGAAGACTGCGATCAGTTCTAGGCCAGCCTGAGCTTCATAGTGAGTTTCAGACAAGTCTGCACTACAGTGTGAGACTTGGTATTAAATAAATTGAAAAAAAAAAAAACTTCATTGTCAGATTCCTTTCAGTGTTTCAATTGATTAGAACTCAGGCACATAAAAGTATTGTGGGGCTGGGGAGATGGCTCAGCAGTAAAAAGGCACTTGCTTGCAAGACCAGATGCATAGAGTGGTGCATGCATCTGGAGTTTGGTTGCACTGGCAAGAGGCCCTATTGTGCCTATTTCTCTTTCTCTCTCTCTCTCCCACTCTCCTTCCCTTCCTCTCCCCCCTCTACTTGCACAAAAATGTTAACTTTTTAAAGTATTGTACTACTGCCCCACTTCACAGCTCACAAGTAGAACTGATCTGTATCTAAAGAGAATACTGATCCGTAAAATAACAGGAATCAGGAAATTCTTCTAAGAAAGGGCTGAGCCTCCCAAAATAGCGATAACTCCAAAATAAATATGAGTTTTAATTACTTAGGTCTATTTTCAGAACTTTGCTTTCAAACTAAAAAAAAGTATTTAAACACTACAAACATCCACTTTTCAAAATTCTACTGATTCACCAAGGTCTGAAGGCTAAAGCAGCAGAGAGCAACTGTGATAAATAGCAATATGATCAGTGGCTTATTTGCTTGTGCAAATTCCTAGTGCCAGTGGGGACTTTCCTGATACTGGGGGACATAAATTTGCAAATAATGTCTTTCTCTGAGTCTGGTAGAGTTTCTGTCATTTTCTTCATTTTTGTTGACATTTCCCCAATAATTTATGAGCTTCCGTTGACATGCAGAAGGATCAATAGCTGAGTGTGTCTTTGGAAACTAAGTGACAAGACAACATTAACGTGCTCCAGTGATAAGCACCATATTTCTCTTTTCATGGTCAATATTTGAAGCTAGTGAAACTGAGGTGAGCCTTTCTGCATGTATACCTATGTCTGTTCAGATATTCTGAAGCATGAATCCTTTTCCAAATGGTCAAAGAGCAGAGTTTTCCAGAGAGCTCAGAATCAGTATGAGTTTCAAGAAACCCTCCCAAGGGGTGCCAGGAAATAAAGAGCAAAGATGAGCTCCATCTCCCCTCTACTGTGTTTGCAGAATTTTGATCATAATTGGTTTTATTATTTCTAATCTCCTAAACGCTTCATTGGTTAAAAAAGAAAGGTTCAACAAACTTTAAAATATTTGCAATTTATAAAATATGAAGAAGATCTGGGTGTGGTGGTGCACACCTTTAATGCCAGCACTCGGGAGGTACAGGTAGGAGGATCACTGTGAGTTCGAGGCCACCCTGAGACTACTTAGTGGATTCTAGGTCAGCCTGGGCTAGAGCAAAATCCTCCCTCAAAAAAATTTAAAAAATAATAAAGAAAAGCAACACAATTAAAAAGAACTAAATAGATATTTCTCCAAAGAAAATACACACATATTTAACAGGCAAATCAAAAGATGTCCATCAGCACTAATTATTAGGGAAATAAACACCAAAATCACAGTGAGATACCACATTATACTCACTAAGATAGCTAATATTCATAACACAGAGAGACAGAGTGGGAGGGGGAGAGGGAGAACTTTTGACAAAGGTATGAAGAAGTTGGAATGGATAAACATTGCTGATGAGAATGTAGAATGGCGCAACTACTATGGAAAATGCTAGGATCTTTCACTTCCAGGTACGTACACAAAATAATTAAAAACAGGGACTTGAAAACTCTGCATGGCAGCACATACCCATAAGCCTACCCATCAGCTTCTGTAATGGTTTACTATGATTACTGATTAATATAAAATATTCTGAAAACAAACTTGGAGAATCCAAGTTAAAATAAAGGGAGTAAATTAGCTTCAGCTGAGTATAGTTAAACACACATGTCAAAGTTAGAACCTGGACTGAAAAACTCCAAAGGCTAAAGGTTGCAAAGCTGCTATTCATGGCAGACATCAGACAAATAAATACTGAGCTGTGGGTCTAAGAATAGTGTGAAGAGGTGTGAGTAGAACTGTACAGTAGTACAGTACTAATATAGGACACAGATATCACTGCCCACACTATATTACTCATGATTTTTATCCAACCAGTCCCCCAAATTCTGAACCAGTTAAAATTAGAAAGCCGGGCGTAGTGGCGCACGCCTTTAATCCCAGCACTCGGGAGGCAGAGGTAGGAGGATCGCCGTGAGTTCGAGGCCACCCTGAGACTCCATAGTGAATTCCAGGTCAGCCTGGGCTAGAGTGAGACCCTACCTCGAAAAAAAAAAAATTAGACAATAGCAAGAGCAGCTAATAGGCATTTATTAATTGGCCAGCAGCCAATATTGGAGTGAAATGTTTATAGCCCAGAAAACCACTGAAGGAGAGAGATCATGTCCCATTCCACAAACAGGAAATTCACTTGAGGAGGATCAACAACAGTGAAATGCAAAACTAAACTAAGTCATCACAGGCGGTTCCACCATCATTAAGAGCTATGCATTTCTTACCCCCATGAGCATTCACTTTGGTGAAAATGAGTACTTCTAACAATCTGAAGAAATTTCTAAACCAAGTTTTGTCCTTTATTTTGGATGTATTTGTAGTGTATACGTATATGTGTTTGGGTGTGGATGCACAAGTGTTTGTGTAATTCAGAAGTTGATGCCCAATGTCTTCCTCATTAATTTTCCTCATTACTTTACTGAGGCAGGATCTCTCACTTGAGCTCATAGCTCCCCAATACTGCTAGTGTAGCTAGCTAGTTCCTGTCTTGCACCCAGGTAGCTGCCACCCCCACCTAGCATTTACCTCAGTGCTAGAGACCAAAACACGGGTCCTCATGCTTGCATCCTGTGGTGGTTTGATTCAGGTGTCCCCCATAAACTTAGGTGTTCTGAATGCTAGATCCTCAGCTGATGGAGATTTGGGAATTAATGCCTCCTAGAGGGAGTGTATTGTTGGGGGTAGGTTTATGGGTTTCAGTGTCCCCTTGACAGTGTTTGGCATACTCTTTTGTTCCTGTTGTCCACCTTATGTGGGTCAGGGGGTGATGTCCACCCTCAACTCATGCCATCATTTTCCCTTCTATCATGTAGCTTCCCCTTGAGCCTGTAAGCCAAAATTAACCTCTTTTTCCCACAATCTGCTCTTGGTTGGTTGATGTCTACCAGCAATGTGAACCTGACTGCAACACATGGCAAGCAGTTTACCAACTGACCATATCCCCAGCCCCTAAACATTTACTTTTAAGTAATCCATATGTTACATGCAAATCTCAGTGTTATCTGCAACATCTCTGTCCTCTGTCTCTCATGCACCATATCTAGTCCTCAGAAAACCCTTCAAACTCTTCCTACAAAGTGCATCCAGAATCTCTGTTCTCCATCTCTATAACTATCAACCTATTCCAAGCCAACATTATTGCTTGCCAAATCAACAAACGTCACCTCCCAACTGATTTCCCTGCCTTCATTTTGGCCCTCTTAGTGGTGTGCTCTACAAAGCAACCAGATATAGCCATTGAAGATGAAAATCAGATCATTTATGAAATATACAAAAAAGGAAGCATAATTTAATTGCTACAAATCTAGTCCTAGTGCCAAATTGCCCATGTTCAAGCTCCAGCCTTGTCACTTACTGGCTGGACAATGTTAGCCAAAAAACAACCTCTCTGCATAACTTGATTTAATCTTTACCATGAAGTTATTGGTAGCTACATGATAGATATATCTGAAGAGTACTTGATTTAATATAACTCAAACACCTACACTAGTACTTAGTGTGCAAAACCATAAATATGAGCTATAGTTATGTTACCCACCCATCTACCCACTCAAAACTTGTAAAAGCATTCCTTCATGATTAGAATAACATCCAAAGTCTCTACTATGGCTCGCATACCTTACTTAAACTGGCCTGTATGTACCTCTTTGATTTTACTTCTTATCACTCTTTCCCTAGTAAATTCATTCTATTCATAGTGGCCTCATTGCTGTTACTAGAATGCACCAAACAATGAATGTGAGTATGTGTGCATGCACTCATCTATTCATTCATTTGTTGAATAGCTAATATGTAACTGGAAATTTTTTGTGTAGCTACAATGCATCAGTGAACAAAGTACAAAAATCCTATACACTTTATGGACAAATCCATACCATCCTGCATTTGTACCCTGAATGTTGTTTCCTTAAGCAAATCAATGATATGTGAACATTGACCTTGAGAAATGTGGGTCCAAGCAGAAGCAAGAAAGAGAGTGGAAGCTGAGATGTAGTTCCTTGATAGAGTGCTTCCCTAACAGTGTAAAGGAGGGAAAGATAGAGATTGTGATTTTTCCATTTTCTATATGAGTACCACATTTCCATAGTTGGGGCTTATCCAAGAATCCTGGGCTCTCAAAGCTTGATGCCCATGATGTCCAGGGCTGCATCCATCTTCCAAATCTACTAGTTCCATGTTCCCTCGACAAGGTCCATACATAGAAGAATGAATTACACTTCTATCCTAGCTGAAACACTCAAGGGCTCCCATTTTATAGTGTAAGAAAATGACTAACTGAGACCTTCAGTACTCCACAGTGAATACCAATAACCTCAATGAAGGGGACCCTCAGTGGAATGGGGGCAGGGAAAAGGAGATATAAGACCATAACCATTAAAAATAAAATTTAATTAAAAAAAGGAAGAATTAAAATCCTATTAAGGAATATGGAAGTAGTAAAAACAATAGTACACATATGTCTATATTCTAGAAATGTGATGAAGTTTAAACAACTCAAAATAAATAAAAAGTTATAAATAAAATATCTCAGTAATTCACCAAGTATGAAATCAGTCAATAAGTCACTACTGACGAAGTTTGGGGGGGGGATTATTTTGAAATGAATGGTTAAGTTATTGAGAAATAATAGATATATTATTATGCAAGCTGAGGGAGAGGAAACCTACATTGTTTTTCAGCTGATTACTAAATTAAATTCTGAGCTTCAAGATTTCTTTGTTTACTATGAGGCAGCAAAATAATTTGGGTGACTGAGCTAATCTAACAGAAGTTCAGGACATTTCTGGCCCAGGCCACCAAATGGCCCCTCCTAAAAAAATCCATAGCCCACAACTTCAGAGGCTCTGTAGTAATTCTCAGCCAAGGAGCAGAGTGATAATGCAGTAAGGTCACCCCTCAACACTCCAGGCCTCCAGCACCTACCACAGCTACAAGATATAGGCTATGGGAACAACCTAATGTTTTGGGCATAAACTATATGGTTTGAGAGCCAAGGACAACTAAAACCCATGAAGCATCATATGGCCTCCTCTGTCCTCTCTCCTTCATTATTTAGCACTGAGCATTACTGCCTATTAGGTTCCATCACCATGTGCAGCTTGTGAATCAAGCTTTTTGGTTACAGAAAACTAGTAGTAAATCTTTCTTTGAAGCAAAATGTACCCGATAGTTCTTCTGTATACCTATACCACATATATGGATTTCTACATTTCCACTGTGTATATTTTAAATATACAAACACTATATGAATATATTACCTATAAAAATGCAATGGGTGGCCAGGCATAGTGGCACACGCTTTAATCCCAGTATTTGGGAGGCAATGGTAGGAGGATTACTGTTAGTTAATGGCCAGTCTGGGACAACAGAGTGAGTTCCAGGTCAGGCTGGGCTAGAATGAGATCCTACCTCAAAAACAAACAAACAAAAAATGAAATTGCTATACTTAACATAAAAGGTCCCTTTGATCATTATGTCCCTGGCCCATTCATCACCCCAGAGAAAAACACTGTGATCAGCTTGTTCTATACCCCTCAAAAGCCTTTCCTATACCTCTCTGTTTTAGGGCATACATATAAAAATAAAATAAAATATATATAAAGATATATATATATATTTGTTTTAGGATTATATATATATACTTTTATAGTGTTGTTTTGTGAAGCTTTTTTTCAAAACCGTGTCAAGCTATATATGTTTTCCACTTGCTTTTTCTCAACAATACGCCTTGGTGATTTTGATGTCAGTATTTATAGAGCTGTCTTATTATTATTCTTTCTACCTGATACTGACTATTCCATGACACACTGTACCCCCTTTTCTACTAAATGTGTTATCTTGAGCAGTAAAGGTGATTATGTCAATTTGATTGTGCAAAAAGCATTCCTGTAAGTTCCTTCTTACACAATGCACATATTTTTAAATATTTTTGTACGATATATATACATACATATATACATATATATACATACATGCATATACATACATACACAATATATATATATATTCACTACATTCAGGAAGAACACACATTTCAGATAACAATACACATAGTTAAAATGCACTGCAAAAAGACTGTGTCAGTTTAAACTTCCCAACAGTGCGCTAATCAGTTCTCTGCACTTCTAACATGAGATATTAATCAACTTTTTCTTTTTTGCCAACCTGTTGGGTAAAATATTTCATCTTTCTAACTTGCCATTCCCTGACTACTATTGGAGTCTAATATATTTTCGCAAGCTTACTGAGCTTTGATCTGCCCCTTTTAACTGCTGTCCATTTCTCTAATTTGCAGTCTGTCCATAAATATTTTCTTACATTTTACTGACTTAAAGTGAGGCCCAGCTCTACTGAGGAGATGAAGCATATGACAGAGACCTATGTTGCAACACACATGAAAATATCCCCCACCCACATTTATATGCTTGAACTCTATGACAAAAGGCACAATCTTTGAGTTTATTCTAATCAGATTTCACCAAAAGAAAAATAACAGAGCATCCACAAATGAATGATCAGGAGAAGCAACTTCTGCCTGAGGAGCACAGGAAAGTTTGTGGAATACCAAATCTACTGTTTTCCCATATTTATAAAGGTAAAAACAAGACCTAAATATCAGACCCAAAGTCCGTTGTCAGGTGCTCCTCCAGTTTTTGCCAAGGTTCCTGATTCCACACCTAATGTGTCATAGCTTGAGGGTTTCATGTTCTTGTCACTTGGATTCATCTTGCAATTTCTAGAATCAGATGCCCTGCCCTTACACCACAAGGTCCTAATCTTGCAATTTCTGAAAACTGTCCTGTTACATGCAGTAACACCTTTTGCTTTGTCAAGTAACAACTAAGTCATTTATTTTCCTGAAACACCTCTTATTCTTGATAGGCAGCACCCATTTGTCAATAGGATTCCAATTTTGAATTGGATTGGAATTTTCTGTGGGTTGTTGATTTGCTTTATTCTATTTCCTAATTTGCTTTTTATGCCCTCATTTTTGAATAAGTTGCCTTGATTAACTGAAGGACTTTGAAAGCAGAGTGCTGTGATATTCCCCATTTTCACTATAATGTTGAACTCTGGCCTGGGGACATGGCTCAGTAGGTAAGAACACTTGCACAAGTGTGAAGATCTGAGTTCAATTTCCAGCACTCACATAAAAAGCTGGCATGGTCTCATGTGTCAGTAACCTCAACACTAAGGTATGTAGAGATACGAGGATCACTTGGGTTCACTGGTCAACCAACATAACTGCAAAATAGCACAAGGGGCTGGGGAGATTGCTCAGTGGTTAAGACACTTGCTTCCAAAGCCTGCCAGCCCAGGTTTGATTACCCAGTACCAATGTAAAGCCAGGTGCACAGTGAAGCACAATTTGCTTATAGTAGCAAGAGGCCCTGGTGTGCCCATGTTAATTCTCTCTCTCCTCAGAAATAAATAAACAAATATTTTTTTCAAAAGACAAACTGCATGACCTCAGTGAGAGATACTGTCACAAACAAGTAAGGTGGAAAAGCAGCTGAGGTGGATACATGGTTCCCTTTATGACTTCTACATGCATGTGCACATGGCATGTGCATTTGCACATATACATGCATATACCACACATACACACAAAAATAAAATGTTGAACTCCAATTTTCTATGGCTACTACAATTTGAGCCATCCATAGACTCTCCTGATATCATTTTCTGTTTGTTTCTCAAAGCCAAAGTCAGTTTACTTCCTTTTCCTTCGGTTTATGAGACAATATATTTGTAGAAGCATGGCCTATAGTCTCTAGAAAATAAACCATTTCTCAAGCTTATTATCTAAAATATTTAATAACCATATTTCCCAGGTACAGTCTAATATGACTGGATGTAAACATTGGTCTTAAAATACTGCTAGCACCAATTGACTGAGTGCTTGCCTTTGCAATTCCATCTCCATGAATTGTTTGCCAAGCCCTGTCTCTGACATCAAATCACCTTTACATTCCCAAAACTTCATTCATTCATACATTTACCCAGTCCACAAATACTTACTAGAAGGCCTTAGCTTTCCTTACATTAATGTCTTCAGGATTTCTCAATTTTACACTATTGACTTTTGAAAAAGGAGAATTCTTTGTTGTGTTGAGCTTCCCTGTGGAATTTAAGGTGTTTAGCAGCATCTTTGGCCAATTCCTACTAGATACTATTAGCAAGCCTTCTTCACTGGAGATATAAACAAAAATTACTTCAGAGATTGCCAGTGCCCTTTGGGAAGGCAAAATCATTGCTGATCAAAAACCACTGTATTAGATGTTGAGAGAAAAGCAAGGTGTCCATCAATGATGAGATTATAAACTCATTTAATATGTTATTAGTAAATAATAATATACTTGTTAGGCAGCCTAAAAATACCTTTCTATTGTTAAATTTGTATAACCTAATATTCAGTCTGCACCAAAACTTATATAGAAACATATTTACCTTGAGAGCCTTGCCCCTAAGCATAAGATACATAGGCAATTCCGGGTGTGGTGGCACATGCCTCTAACCCCAGCACTTGGGAGGCAGAGGTAGGAGGATCATCGTGAGTTTGAGGCCACCCTGAGATTACATAGTGAATTCCAGGTCAGCCTGAGCTAGAGTGAAACCCTACTTTGGAAAACCAAAAATAAATAAATAAATGATATGTAGGTAATGAATGAAATATGTCAATGCTTATAAGCTTCATAAATAGAAACTTATTCACAGTTGCACCTATTTATTGCAGTAGCTGAACCCTTTAAAAAGTGGATAAATGCAACTACATTTCCCCACTGAAAGAATTTAATAGCTCAGAATAATCTCATTTTTTTTATTTCTACCAAATTCTAATAACTATGTGTTCCTGAGAAATAACATTGATTGAGATTAAGTGTATGAAGCAACCAGCCAAGCTCTGAGCACTTTTTATAGCATCTTCATATATATATATATATATATATATATATATATATATATATGTATATGTATATATATATATATTACTCTACTTTGTTCTCATTCCATTCCCTCCCTGACTGTCCTCTTATGTGCTCCTCCTCCTCCTCCTCCTCTTCTAAGTCCCCTTCATGAATTACCACATTTAATCATTAGAGCAAGCCTATGAGGGAGGTGTTCTTATAACTCAATTTTAAATATGAGAGAAATAAGGCACAGGACCATTGAGTGATGGACTCATAGTACAAACTCTTAGCCAGTAGTTAACACTGCTTCAATGATGATAAAGAGAATAATGATGAGGAAGAAAAAGTGAAATAAGTCTATCTTCTGCCTCTTACTGTGGAGTTAATTATAGTTCCATTGATATTCTCTATTGTAAATGGTGCAAGCCTCTCTGGAAGCTGTTCTGGACCATCTTAGCACCAGGTACCACAATCCCATGATCCAGCACCACTGGAAGTTCATAAAGGTATGTTTTCAGAGGGGTTATGAAATTAATTATGTTTCTCAAGATCAAAGAAGGAAGAGAATAAAGTACAAACTATTTAACAACACCTCACTAACAACCCACTGCAGGATGCTCATAAGAAATGCAACTGCTTGCTAGGGAAGAGGATGCTGGAGGTCAGAAGATCAGAGGACTTAGAATCCAGAATAACAAACAAGTACTAGTGTGAAAATTCATCAAAGACTGGTCTTTAGAAAAGGAATATAAATGTTCCTCACTGGAAGGTAATTAACTCCACTGTTCTTTTAGATTCTTCAATGACTTGATTTTCCTTGTTTGCCAAGTCCACCCAAACTCCCTATGCTAGCTAAAGTTTACTACACTATGCACAATACAGTCCCACAATAGAGAACACATGGCCTATGGGGAAAATGGGGTTAGAGGACAGCAACAAAAACATCAGTGGCATTTGACATCTAATAGCAATGGCAGCACAGTTTTACATATGCTAAATGTTAAAAAGTGGCTAATGGTTTAAAAATACATATAAACAATACAATAAATACAGCATTTTACCTTGAAAGAACCTTAAGTTATTTGTGGAGATGGGCATTGCAGCTTGTAAATTATTATGAAGTGATGGAGGAAGGTTCATACGAAGTCAGATGAAGTGTGTATGGGTGTGGCTGGTAGACAGGGTGTTTTACATATTACCACACAGCTGGACTGAGCTAGGTTCAATTTTCTGTATTCACCTTATGTATCTTGCTGGTGGAGCCACGCTCAAGCAAATACAAAATCCATGTCATGCTCCAATTTCCCCCTAATATGTCAATCATATTGGAACAAAATCACATTTTCAAAAATGGATATTATACCCCAAGAAACTTCCAGTGATTTAGCTAGTAAAAAGGTGGAAGATGCTGGCACCATGAAGCCTCTAATGAAATCTCTAGGCTCCTTTCCCATGTTACTAGTAAGGTAGACATCTACAACTGAAAAAAGTTACCTTTATGTGTTTTCCCCTCTGTTCCATGATCATAAAACACAATATTGAGCTACAGATTCTACTCATCTCCTAGTATGAGAGCACTGTTCTGAACCTACCAGATTCCCCAAACAAGAATGACAGTTGGGGCTGGAGAGATGGCTTAGCAGTTAAAGTGCTTGCCTGTGAAGCCTAAAGACCAGGTTCGATTCACCAGGTCCCATGTAAGCCAGATGCACAATGGTGGCACATGCATCTAGAGTTCATTTGCAGTGGCTAGAGGCCCTGGCATGCCCATTTTCTCTCTCTCCCTCTCTCTGTCTCTAATTAACAAATAAATAAAAATAAAATATAAAACAAAAAGAAGAATGAAAGGTGAAGAAGCAGGTTTCCGAGGGCCATCTGACCTTTTGAGAACCTTCTCAATGCCCAGTGCTAATGAGCATCTAGATTAAAATGGGTAAAAATGGAAACAGTCTCAATTATTGCTTTGTTTAAATTTAAAAAATAAAAAAAACTTTGTATCAGATAGAGACGGAGAAAATTGGCACACCAGAGCCTCCAGCCACTGAAGTCAAACTCCAGACACATGCACCATATTGTGCGACCTGGAACACTCACGTCACCTTGTGTGTCTGCCTTGCGTGGGACCTGGAGAGTTGAACTTGAGTTCTTAGGCTTTGCAAACAAGTGCTTTAACCATAAATCCATCTCTCCAGCCCCAATTATCCATTTTTAATTTCTTGCATATTTGATTCCCTCCAACTAGGATAGCCCCCCCAAAGAAGTGGTTTTTTTATATGACTTTTAAGCCAGGCATGGTGATACACACCTTTAATCCCAGCATTCATGAGGCAGAGGGAGGGGTATCACTGTGAGTCAAGACTAGCTTAGGAGTACAGAGTGAGTTCCATATCAACCTGTAAGAGTAAGACCTTATCTCAAAAAATTAAAAAATAGGACTTTTATATCTACTGGTTCCATACTTGCATATTCAAACAAGTGGAGATTGAAAATACTTGGGTAAAATCCAGAGACTTCTAAAATGCAGAACTTGAATTTGCCATACACTGAGCACTACACTGAATCCATTAAGCTGAGGTAATGTGTCAGTATGCTCTTTTCAGTACTCTTTGTTGAGTATTGTTCACCTGCACTTCACTTGTGTACTGTGTAGTCAGATTTGTGAGGATTTCATCTGTACTTTACAGAATTTTGCTCTTGCCATTATCCCCTAAACAATATAATATAATAACTACTTACATATCATTTTCCTCATTTTCAATATTAGAAGTAATTTAGAGATGATCTAAAGTACATAGAAGTGTAGATATTGGCTATGTGCAAACATTATACATAGATAACTTGAACATCTAAAGATTTGAGGATCCTCAGGGGTCCTGGAACTAACTAATCCCACATGAATACCAAGGAACAATTGTGCATCTACAAAGACCCTGATGCTAACCCACTTCAAGAGGTGGCATTTAATTAATTGCCCTGCTATGCAAAGTTGAAACCATGCCCTTGTTTAGAGCCAGTGGGGAGGTAGGGAAAAAAAGGAGCAATGAATATTGATCAAACATCTTTTGAAGCATGACTACATTGAAAAGAGGTTTTCCACCCTCAGAATTAAAGCTCCTGTAAGTTACAGTCATCAACTGCTGCCACCATTAAGGTAGGGTATAAGAAATCAGGAAAAAAAAAAAGAGGAAACAAAGCAGAGATCTCTAAGTGATAGAAGTTTCTTTTTCCATTCCTTAAGCTGGAATTCAATTTCTTCTCTTAGATCACTCTCTGCATCCCAAAGCTCATTTCTAGGTTTTTGGCATGTAGAATTTAGGACAGGGTACACTAAGAGAAAGAAATGCTATATTAACTTGATACAGTGGCCCTTGGAATCCTGATTCTTTCTCAATCTTCCCTTATTTACTCATCACAGACCTCAGAACTCCATTCATGCAGATTTGATTTTATACTTGTCCACAGTGGGGGAAAGAGTAGAATGTGCTTATTCCATCTAAACACAGAACTAGATACCCATGCTTGACACTTTAAATATTTACTTGGTCTTGCTTTTCTATTTCTTCCAGGAGGCTCATTGATAGCAGCTTTCTATACTACACCCACCTAGCATAGGGCATGGTGTAATAATAGAGACTAGAAAATCATGCTGTAATTGATAGTCTCTAACTGGGAAATTAACTCATTTCGAAAGTTCAAAATCAAGGAAACAAGTTTGGTAGCATGAACATAAGACACAGCCTATACTAAATGAGAAATGGCTCTAATGCCTTCTCCAGTTGAGTCACGTTTTAACCACACAGGACTTCTGATGACAATGACCTCATCTCTGCAATCTAATCCACTGTTAACTGTATGATAGAGAATTTAGACAAGATAGAAGTGGATAATAGTATACACACACACACACACACACACACACACACACACACATATATATATATATATATATTCATAAATTATTCTTCCTTCTTTTATTTTTATTAAGAACATAATTTATATAGATACATCATGTGCTAGTACCATATTTTCCCTCCTCCCTGCTCCCATTCCACAGAGGGCCCTCCTCAGTGGAGTTGCTGGTATCTCCCATGGGGTAGTGGGTTATGTGTTATGGGAGCAGCAGTCAGTTATTGGGGAAAGGCAATGCCTCTGGGCATGACATCCCAACCTATGCCTCTTATAATCCTTCTGCCCCCTCTTCCACAAAATTCCCTAATGAGAAAACTCATAAAATTTCCTCAATTATATGCTAGGAATATAACAGAAATAACAGAAAGGAATAAGGCATTGCCCTTATTCTCAATGTACTCATAGTTACAACAGCTAACTAGTTACAAAAATAACTCATATTGAGCAATAAAAGCCAACACCTCATCACTGAAGCAGACCAAAAATGAACCCAACATGGCTCAGGGAAATTTTGCGGAAGAGGGGGCAGAAAGAATGTCAGAGCCACATGTTGGGTCATGATATGCAGAGACATTTATCTTACCCATAACTGTGGGCTAACTCCACAATGCATGACCCGTATACCTCAACAAGGAGGGGCCAAGGGGAGGGGGTAGGTCACGCATGAGCCTAATAATGGTACCAAACTGACTGTATTTGCTGAATACAAAACTAACTAATAAAGAAAAAAAGAAAAGAAAAAAGTCTCAACTTAATATATGAAATATTTAATGTGAGAATACTATAGCAGTTAAGGAGGTACAGATCACTATATTCTACCACAGGCACAACAGAGAGTCATGACCTGTGCTGGGTCATAAAACATGAATTAGTGTAAAAAAAATCAGGTCTTTTCAGAAAAAAAAATGAAGTAGCATAAAGAAAAGTGTGAAGACAGAAAATGATATGAAGAACAGGTGGGCCTGACTACAGAAAATGCTATGCCAGAGAGCCACAGATGACATCATGCTCTATACTTACTGTTGCTCTCTGACCACACTATCAAACAGTATTAAAGGTCCAGAGCTAGAACAAATCTTTACTTATGCATCCCTCTCCAAGGTTGGAGGCCGTTATTGTTTTGTGCATCCAGTTCCCTGAAGAACATACACGTGTGTGTGTGTGTGTGTGTGTGTGTGTGTGTGTGTGTGTGTGTACACATTCCGCCCTCTTTCTGGCCACATTGACCCATTCAGAATTCTACTTAGAACTGTGCTAATCAGCATTTCTCCATGAATTTTTTTTTTTTTTGACAAGTAACAGAAAAAAAAATCTATGTGCTGAGTTGGTAGGACACCATATGGAGAGAGAGCCTTTGGACAGAACAAAGCAAAGAAAGAGAAAACAGGGCCCATTAATGGAAACAAGCCTAATGAGATCAACTGACTCCTTGAATCAGCTCTTCCTAAAGAAACTTTCCTTTTAAATGAGACAATAAACTCGGTTTTTAAGCCATTTCAACTTTTCTTTTGATGTGGCACCAAAAAGGTCCTGGTTAACAAAACTCTTCTCCATACTCTCTTCAAAACTTGGTTAGTAAGAGGGCTAGGGAGATGGCTCAGCAGGCAAAGTGTTTGCTGTGAAAGCAGAAGGAACTGAGTTCAGGAACCCAGCACTCACAGTGCTGGATGTGGTGGCTGTCCCCAGTAATCCTAGCACTGGAAGGTGGAGATAAAAGGATCCTTGGGGCTTACTTAGTTACATTTGTGATATTTTGAGCTCAGTGAGAGACCCTATCTCAAAAAATAAGGTGGCAAGTGATTGAGGAAGACAACCAGTGTCACCCTCTGGCCTACACATTGGCATGCACACACCCATATATATGCTTGTGTCCACACACATGAACATGTGAATGCACACATGCAAAAAAATATTGGTTCAACAGAGGTTGGCAGTATAAGTCAGTGTTAGAGAACTTGGCTAGCATGCAAAATACCCTAGGTTCAATCTCCAGCTCTGAAAAAGAAAGAAATAATAATAAAAACTATACTAGCTATCTTACAGTCTGCAAATTTTGAGCATACCTCAAACCATTCATTGCATCATTAGCCCTGATAGAATATTATTCCTTGTACCAAGTTACAATTTGTATCTGCTTTGCCTCAACTTCATGGTTATAATTCTTAACCTTTGGTGCCAGACAGGACACGGGAATCTCATAGTACACTCATTTGAGGCCAACTTTATTACCTTCCCTTTAGTATTCCTTCCTTCAGTATTCCTCACAGGGCATATCTTGCATAACTTTAAATCTCTTGGCATCCTGATCAACTGATCTGAATGGCTGCAGTCTGTAAAAGCTGTTGTCCAAGATTAAGGAAATTTTTGGATGATTAGTGTGCTCAATATACATCACAAAGTGATCAACAATCCCCTCATTTCCATTATCACATCTTGGTTTCAACTAAGCTGATCTGGAGAGTTTTAAAAATACTGATTTCTATGGGCTAGAGAGTGGTTAGGGAACTTGCCTGCAAAGCCTAAAGACCCAGGTTCAATTCCCCAGTGCACATGTAGAGCCAGATGCACAAGGTGGCACATGTACCTGGAGTTTATGCACCCATTGTCTCTGTTTGTCCCACTTCTCTCTCTCTCTCTCTCTCTCTCTCTCTCTCTCTCTCTCTCTCTCCTCTCCCTCTCACTCTCTCTTTCTGCTTCCAGATAAAATAATGGAATTTTTTAAATTCTGATTTCTATGCCTTGCCTGAAGATTTTCTTAGGCTGCTGATCAGTGTAGAAGACTGTAAGTCAGTTGTATAAACCACCATATAAATTTATCTTACAAACACATAGGCATATCTCATAGCCAACTAACATTTGAGTTCATTGTACTGTAAAACCCCTAAACCTTTCTCGCAGAAGCCCTGATAAGTCACACATTGTATATTGGTAATCAGTGTTATTTATGTATTTATCCATTAAATTTCATCTTGTAGATTCAGCCCATTAAAAATAATTGTCAAAACCTGTACAATCCTAATTTTGGCGTCCATTATGTCTAAAATTTTGACCATGTGTGTTTTTATGTATATATGTATGTATGTGTGTGTGTATGCATGTACATATATGTTTAAATATTTTCATTAATGTTAACAGACTCATTAATAAAAATATTTACTACTGGGCTGGGAATATGGCTCAGCAGTTGAAGGTACTTGCTTGTAAACTGCTAGTCCAGATTCAATTCCTAAGCCACCCACATAAGCACTATGCAAAATGTCCGGTGTTCATTCATAGTGGCAAGAGACCCTGGTGAACCCACCTCACCCACACACATGCAAATACTTTTTATTCATTTTGATATTGCAATTTATTTATTTGAGAGAGAATAGGGGTGGGCCAGGGCCTCTTGCCACTGCAACAAACTCCAGATACATGTGCAACAGACTTTACATAAACAGTGGGGAATCGAAGCCAGGCTGGCAGGCTTTGCAAACAAGTATATTTAACTCCTAACCTCCAACCCCACTGATAATTTTTTTTAATTAACGGGACAGAGTTGAAGACAGACTGTCAAGATGTGTGCAATGCATTTTTTGAGTATGCAACTTCATGGAACTGACATGTGAGGCCACAAATCTTCACTTATTCCACAAAACAATATAATAAATTTTCTAAGTGACAGGATAGCAGCAATATATATAGTGTAGCCTACATTGCCCAGTACTATCAGTCAATTACTCCTACAAAAGGTGATGGGGGGCTGGAGAGATGGCTTAAAAGTTAAGGTGCTTGCCTGCAAAACAAAAGGACCCATTTTCCATTCCCCAGGACCCATGTAAGTCAGATACACAAGGTGGTGCATGCATCTGGTGTTCCTTTGCGGAAGTTGAAAACCCTGGCACACCCATTCTCTCTCTCTTTTTTTCTCTCTCAAATAAATAAATAAATAATAAAATTATTTTTTAAGTGAATTAGCGGGCCAGGCATGGTGGTGCATGCCTTTAATCCCAGCACTTGGGAGGCAGAGGTAGGAGGATAACTGTGAGTTTGAGGCCACTCTATGACTACATAGTGAATTTCAGGTCAGCCTGGCCTAGAATGAAACCCTATCTCAAACAACAACAAAAAAGTGGATCAGGCTGGAGAGATGGCTTCGCTATTAAGGCATTTTCTAGCAAAGTCTAAGGATCCAGGTTCAATTCCCCAGTACCCACATAAAGCCAGATACACAAAATGGCACGTGCATCCTGAGTTCATTTGCAGTGACTGGAGGCCCTGGTGCACCTATCTAACTCCCCCATCTCTCTTTCCTTGCAAATAAATAAATCAAACATTAATAAGTAGTTAAAGGCTCCAGAGGGTGTGCACTTGGAGGGCTCAGTAGGCCAGAGCTCCCAGCTCCTTCCCCACCTCTCAGTTCTCTGGCTCTGACACAGATGCTGGCTTGGGACTGCCTGGACCCTACAGGTGTGTTGTAGAAGCAGGTCCCTTAGTCTGACTTCCTAATTGAATGGCCCCTGAGTTCCCAACTCACGGATCCCCTGCTGTGGAGGGTGCCTGTGCAGATTGAGTAGGCCAGAAATCCCAGTTTGTTCTCCACCTCCCAGTTCCCTGGTCCTGGTAACTCTGATGCTGGCAGGGGCTGCCTGGACCCAGAAGGTGTGCTATAGAAACAAGCCCTTGCTCTAACTTACTGATGGAATTGCCCCTGGGGCCCCAACTCATCCCCTGGTAAGGAGAGTGCTCATGCAGAGTGAGTAGGCCAGAACTCCCAGTATCTTCCAACCTTCCAATTTCCTGTTCCTGGTACCCCAGCTGCTGGCATGGGGCTGCCTGGGCCCTGCAGGCTTGCTGCTAAAGTAGGAATGTTGCTCTACCTTTTTCATTGACCTGCCCCTGAGTCCCCAAATCTTGGAGTAGGGATCCCCAGATCGGAAGGGTGCATGTGTGGAGTGAATAGGCCAGAGCTCTGGTTCCTTCAAACTTCCAAGTTCTCTGGTACAGGTACCCATGCTGCTGGATTGGGGATGCCTTATCCCCGCATGCATGCTGCAGAAGAAGGTCTGTTACTCTGGCTTTCTGATTGACCTTCCCCTGGGTCTCCAAATCCCTGTCCCCTTCAGTGAGATGGTACACAGGTCACTGTGGGGGCTGGCCTCTTGCCCCTGGCTCCCTAGTTTCCCAGCTCCTGGTTCCACATTCCCTGGTTCCCTTGTGCTGAAGAGTGTGCACAAGTAGAATGAATAAGCCAGAGCTCTCAGTTCTCTTTGATGTACTTTGATGTACAACCTGTGCATCTGCAGTTATAACCCCATCATACACCAACCCAGTTCACATTTAAAACAGAATACTGACTGA
Source organism: Dipus sagitta (assembly GCA_036346955.1). Taxonomy (NCBI): domain Eukaryota; kingdom Metazoa; phylum Chordata; class Mammalia; order Rodentia; family Dipodidae; genus Dipus; species Dipus sagitta. Next base: position 111,674,086 of record CM070776.1, on the reverse strand, counting down.
AGATCCTACAAGGAAAAATACATGCTTCCTCATCAATACCATAAGACTTTTCCCTGACATTGGTAGACCATAATGCATCAAAGCCAATGAAAGTCAGAAAACTGAGAGATCACCATGAAGAAATGGAAGCCACCAGTGCAATCATAGAGAAAACAGAAAATGAATCCCAAAATGAAAACACAACAAGCAATGTGACTCTGATCAAAAGAATTACTGAACTGGAAGCAAAGGATCAAAAAACCAACAATTGTATAAATGAAACTAAGCAGAATCATCACTTAGAGCACTCAGCTTTTGTCACTATGTTTAACTTAATTAAAGAAAATCAGAGAAGCCTCAAAAGAGATATAAATGAAATAAAGGTGAGTCAACAAATAGAGGATCACAATAACCAGATGATTAAGCTTAATGAAGGCATGATCATATGCAAGAAAGAACTTCAGGAAACATCAAGAAAATCAGACCTCAAACTGAAATTGTACCTCAAAAAAGACATGGACACAATGCAAAATAGCACAAAATAAAACACAAAAAATCAAATAGAGCTTTTAAGAACCTGTCTATACACCCCCCCCCCAACTAACAGAGTCACTCATGTGCATGACAGAACCTTAGACCTGTAAGACAAGACAAAAGAAATTACTTGGGAGTCCAAAAACTTTGCTAAGCTCAAAAAATCCAGTGAACAGCATAAGAGAGAATACCCTAAAGTGAACAAACATCAAGATCATGAATGGAAAGACATCCAGGCCAGAATCATAGACAACATATTCAACAAAATTATTGAAGAAACTAATCCCAATCTCACAAAAGAGAGGCCCATCCAGATACAAGAAGCATACAGAACACCAAACAGAAAGGACCAAAGAAGAAACTCTCCAAGACACATCACAGTTAAAACTCTTAACAATGAAAACAAAAAGAGAGTGCTAAAAACAGAAAGAGACAAACAACTCATTACATGCAAAGGCATTCCCATAAGAATTACCTCATATTTCTCAATGGAAATCCTGAAAGCCAGAAGGACCTGGAATGAAACACTTCAAAGTCTAAAAAGCTATGGCTTCCAATTCAAGCTACTCAACCCAGCAAAAGTATCACTCATAATAGATGGTGAAAGAAAAACTTTCCATGAAAAAAGTCAGCTCTATGATTATATGAACACAAAGCCAAACCTACAGAGAATACTTCAGGGACTGTTCCTCATAGAAGAGTCAAACAACCAACCTCAAGAGCCAACAAGGAGAAGATCACAATAACAAAAACCAGAGCAGGCTCAGAAAAGCACAAAGCCCAGGAATACACCAAACCCCATAAAGCACCCTACTATGGCAAGGATTAAATCAAACCTCACAGTTATAACCTTAAATATTACCAGTCTTAACTTATCCATCAAAAGACTGTCTACAAGAAACCCACCTCACCATAAAGACAGATACCTCCTCAGGGTGAAAGGATGGTAAATGATATTCCAAGCAAATGGAAACAAGAAACAAGTAGGTATATTATTATTAATATCTGATAAAATAGACTTCAAACTAAAAGTAATCAGAAAGGGCAAAGAAGGCCTCTTCTTACTCATCAAAGGAATGATCCAACAGGATCACATCACAATCATAAACACATATGCACCAAACACGGTGCACCACAGTTTATTCAATAAAACCTACTTGACAACAGAAGAGAAACAAACACCAACACCATCATAGTTGGGGAATTCAATACTCAATGGACCAATCATCCAAGGAGAAAATCAACAGGGAAATAATAGAGCTCAACAATATCATAGATCAACTAGACCTAACAGACATCTACAGAACTTTCCACCCCAACTCTACAGAGTACAAATTCTTCTCAGCAGCCCATGGAACCTTCTCCAAACTAGATCATATATTAGGCCATAAAGCATGCCTCCATAAATTCAGGAAAATTGAAGTAACTTCCTGTTTCATATCAGATCACGATGCTTTAAAGCTAGAAATTAACAACAAGAGACACATCAGGAATTCCACCAGTTCCTGGAGACTGAACAACAAATTTTTAAACTGTGAATGGGTTGTGCAAGAAATGAAAAAAAAAAAAGAAAGAAACTGTAAAATTTCTACTATTGAATGATAATGAAAATAAAACCTACCAAAACTTATGGGACACAATGAAGGTAGTCCTAAGGGGAAAATTCATAGCACTAAATGCTTTCATCACAAAGATGGAGATATCCCAAGTTAATAACAAAACCACCCACCTAAAGGTGTTGGAAAAACAAGAAGAATCCATCCCTAAGAGCTCCAGATGGAACAGGGAGCAGAAAGATTGTAAGAGTCACACGATGGAATGTCATGCCCAGAGGCACTGCCTCCCCCTAATAAATATCTGCTGTTCCCACAAAACATAACCCAAAATCCCATGGGGAATACCAGCAACTGGCAGAGAGGAGGGAAAAAATGGTACCAACACATAATGTAGCCATACAAAATACGTTTTTAACAATAAAAAGTCTGTAAGCATTTTTGAAAAATTATAAAGTGAAAGATAAGAGGATGGGAAGTTTTATTTTTTGATCTCCTCTCTAAGTCATGTACTTATTATTAATGATGGTCCCATTTATCCATTAGATGTATCAAATTATAGCACACAAAGCCTCTATAACACTTACTTAAGTCATTCTGTTTTAAAGATGAGCTTGATTTAAGCAGCCACTTTTTAGCATTCAGAAATGTGCAATAGTTATCTATATTGTACCCTCTGTAATTACACAACAAAAATACAAATAAATACCTTCATTGTTAAGCTGTCACTTTATTTTCAATGGAAAATGATAATTACTGTGTGTCCATAACAGTTTTTTATTCATGATGCTTAGTATAATTTGACCCCAATATTTCACTTTAGATACAGTATGTTTAATTAACCTTTATTTTTATGTATGTTGACATAACTGTAAATCTATGTGCAGTTGTAAAATAATACAGACAGAAAAAAGTGGATAAAGGGTTGGCAGGATGGCTTAGATTTTAAGGCTCTTGCCTATGAAACCTAAAGACCTATGTTCAACTCTTCAGTCCCACGTAAGCCATGACACAAGCGTGCAAGGTCCTACACGGACACAGGTGGCACATGGCATGTCTTTTCTCTCTCTCCTCTCTCTCTCTCTCTCTCTCTCTCTCTCTCTCTCTCTCTCTCTCTCATAAACAGTGTGGATAAAGCTTATAATGCATAATGTTTTAGAAAACCTATTTAACTCCCACAGACCTGAGCTTACATTTCTTTGATTACAAGCTGTCTTTTAATAACAATGTCATGAATCATTGTCTAAAATTGACATGAAATTTGTCAATATGTGGTTTATCGTTATCACTAATCCCATCATTAGTTTCTTCCTAAAAGCTAGAATCTCACTTCACCATTTCCTGTCTTCCTATAAGTGGGTAGAATTCAGAGTCCAATTTTTTTAACTTCCTTAATCTGTATTAGAATCCAGAAATTAATGTCAATGATTCAGCCTAATGGTTCATAACTAAGATATTCATACCCTACTGTGAATTGAGATACCAGATGAACTAGGACCCTCTTACTGTTACAAAATCAAACAGTACCATATTAGTAATAATCAAAACACCACATTAAGGCCAGGTGTGGTGGCACACGCCCTTAATCCCAGCACTCGTGAGGCAGAGGTAGGAGGATCGCCGTGAGTTCAAGGCCACCCTGAGACTACAGAGTGAATTCCAGGTCAGCCTGGGCTAGAGTGAGACTACCTCGGAAAACCAAAAAAAAAAAAAAAAAAAAAAAAACACCCCACTAAAGAACCAAAAAAAGGCTCCTTTCCTCATCTTGGCTTAACAGTCTCGTCCATCTTTGTTGAATATATTCGCTGTCATTGCGTTCCTCTGATAGTGGTTGCCAAAGTGATGGTGGGCAGGTGGAATTCTGTGACATCAACTTTTATCTGTGGCTATGCTGTAACTTGGAGTGCTTTGCTGTTTTACCATTCTCTTTGAGCTAGGAGCAAAGAGAAAGCCCACATTACTATTTAGTAGGAGCTGCAATTGAAGAGCCTGGGCAGCAAGCAGAATGAGGACCAGAAGAATATCCTTTTGTTCTTACACAGCTGCATGCTCTTTACCTCTATATTTTGCATATTTAGATCTTGTCTGTGAAAAGCTTTCATGTCTCCAGCCCTCCCTCTCTTGTGTTCTTCACTGCCTTTCCTCTACTCTCTGCTTCTCAAATATGGCGCTATATCATGAACTCCTGGTGGACCTTTCCTCTCAAAATAATTGGAATTTATTATTTTTGTCAGTTTCATTCCAATTAGATGGCCTTTCTTGAGCATGCTTTGAGGGAGAAAGTTGAGATAATGGGAGCCACTATTTCTTGTAAGCATGGCTTCTCCCAATAGAATGGGTTGATAAGCAAAGTCTTTTAAATGCCAATGTTTTCTCAGATCCTACTCTAGCACCTCCTGCTTATACGAAACAATGCCTCTTCATCCCTAAGCCTGAACTGCCTCTTGTCTTAAGGACCTAGGCCTTCCCTCATATCTCTTCTATGGCTGTTGGGACTGAGTCTCTGGTGAAGGAGCACGAGAACTGATCTTGGCCAATCCAACTCCATCACAGATTTGCTGTGTGTCTTGGCTCAGCCATTCAACTTTTCTGAACCTATTATTTCACCTGTGGGTTGGGGATAGTTATAACAAGCAGGACAAAGAGAGAAGAGGAGAGAGAGCAAGGTGGAAGGGATGGTAACAGCCACATGAGACCATTATGAGGACATAGTATGTGGGACAATTCTAAAATTCATTCATTAGTAAAAGAGTGGGCTAGAGTCTCAAGGCTATCATGTGTACTGTGTATATATATTATACTATTGGAAAAATGATATCTAAAATATTGATAGAAGATGATATGCCAGCCATTACACAGAAACACACACAGAAACACACACACACACACATGCACGCACACAAGGTCTAGGTATTTTAAGGAAAATATCACCCATCTGTGTAGCCATAACTCATATAAGAAAGACTACACTAGAACCAAGCATGGTGGCACAAGTCTTTATTCCCTTGGATAAAATTTGGGAGATAAAAGTAGGAAGATTGCCATGAGTTTGGGGCCAGTCTGAGACTACATAGTGAATTCCAGGTCAGCCAGGGCTACAGCAAAACCCGACCTTGAAAAACCAGAAAAGAGAGAGACTACACTAGAAAGAGCATATGTATGGCATCAGGAATCCTGGACTGTACACTTCACTAAGCCACAGATGTATTGTGCAATCTTGGACAAGTTGTCCCCACTGGTGGTAAACTGTACCATTCCTACAAAATTTTCCTTTTAAATGCTGATAATAGTAATGTGAAAGACCCAGCAATAGTGGCAATACAGAGAGAGTTCCTATCCCAATACCTCTTTATATGTACTAGTTGAGAAGTACTTGCTCTCATATTGTTTACTATAGTAAGCCCAGTCTTCATATCCACAGTGTCTCTATTGATATAGATAGAGGGGATGAAGAAAATGGGCACCAGCTATTTTATTACCTATGAATTCCTACCAGATTCAAAATAATGGCAAAAGATGTGCCTGCATTTGAGTTCAAGAGAATTCTTGATGGTTTAATCCGGACTGAAACATATTTCAATCCTCATCCCATTAAATATTCCTCAAACTGTCTCCATACAACCTCCAACCTCAGAACCCAAGCATGCTGAAGTAAATTCTGCTTCTTCTAACTTGCTGCAAAAGGCTACCAAAGCAAGGCTACACCTCTCTATAGATCCAAACAGAATCACAAATTTTCTGCAAAGAAGTTCCAAGGGATGGATAGTTTTGAAAGTGACTATAAAGGAGGTACGCAGGCCTCCTCAAATTACCTCTTCTATGAGTTTATGCTTTCATGCATGAAATACCACTGTGTATATTCCTTTGAAGGAAATCCTCTGTTAATATACAGAAAATATGTGAGAAAGGTAGTCCATCAGACTATTAGCACCTTTGCTAGTCATTTCATCATGTTGAGTTTGATAGACAGTAAGTCCCAAAGGCAATGGAACATATAAAAGGGAAGTTTTGATAGTAGTGGTTCTGAGAAGAGTAGAGATGCCTGGAGATGGCAGCCACTCCTTGGATTTTAAGCCTGTTCTAGGAAGCATGAAAATTCATTGTATATGAGAAAAGAGAGTGTGTGGTGCAGGAAATACATACTTTGCTAATTATAATCATCTAAAACCCTTATAATCTAAAATCTTTCCTATATATCTTGGGCCTGGTATGTAGAAGTTAGAGATCACTGCCAGTTTTGAAATGGGCAAAGCAGGGCCTTTGCTAGATGCCCCTGACTTTATCAGGAGACTTTGCAAATTGCAACTGGGAGCAATGGAAGATGAGACAAATCCAAGCCACACCATATTTGTGAACCCTAGTTTCAACAAATCCAAAATGAGTTTGGGTTGATAAATTCTAAGATGACATCCTCCAATTCTAAACTTCTGTGACTGAGTTCTCAAGAAGCCACTGGTGTCCTGTTAAAACAAACAGAAGTGACTTTACTTCCAATGTTATGTTTACTTTGAGATGATTGATTTTTAGCCAACATTTACTGTGTGCTTACTATGTGCCAAGAACCAGAGAAGTCCCTTCACATGCACTATTTCAGTTAACAACCACTACCCTCAAAAAACTAGGAAACACTATTATTATCATATGGAAATTTAAACTCAGATTAAGCACATTTTCTATGCTAACATACTTGATAAACCATATAATAAGAGTACAAAACCAGGGAGGTCTAATTTAATATCCTACCTCTAATCATTGCTTATTAAAATGGTACATATGATCATCCTCTCAAAGTGACAAAAATAGTCATAATGCAAAGAGAACATAAGGCCATGGAAAACCCAACCTTTAGATTCAGCCAGATGCACATATAACCTCTGACTCTATTTATTACTAACTATATGCATAGGTGTCCTGACCTATAAAGTGGAAATGAATGTCAAGCAAAGATCAGTGTATATTGTAACAAAAGTTTTTGAATACCTGACATATGGTAAACACCCCATCAAAACAGTTCCCTTCAGGTGCAAACATTACCAATCAGACTAGCACACTATAGGCTACATGTAATCATAATAAGAGTCTTTGCCAGGCTCCACGGTTGTGGGACTTTAAAAATATTACCAAGGTGGTAAGAGTGGCCTTTATGTTGTAAAACAATATCAGAGCAATTACAGCTGGTAGAAAGCTCCTGGGCTAGACGTTTTTGTTGTTGTCATCATTGTTGTGTGGTTGTTTGGTTTCCTTTTTGTCTCTAGTCCATATATTCATTCTGCCTTTGTTCAACCCACAGGAAGAAACCCAGGAAGCCAAAGGCAATGTAGTGCCAAGGACAGCATCCCAACCACTGTTTCAACTCTCGAAAGTTTACTCACTTTGACATCTGCCTTCTTGCTGTCAAGGAAACAAGACTCTCTGAGTCCTAGGCATATTGTGAGGGTGGCTAGGATTTGTCTACCCAGGTGGTGGAAGAAGAGTGCTGAGGGAGAGTGCAAATATAGAATCTGAGGTCATAAAATGGAGCTGCCAACCCCCATTCCTTGGATACATCCTCTCTTAAGGAAGATAAAGAACCCAGGGAACTGCTACTGGCTACTAGCTTGCTGAACACATCCAGCATAGTCACAGAGCCATAGAGCTCATTAAGTCTGTGATGAGCTCCCAATGCTCACAGTAATGCTATGAGGGAGACTAGGCAGAGATCATTGCCCCTTTTCACATTTGAGGAGTCTGACATTCAGAGACAGTGTGTAGCTTAACCTCAGTCCCATAGCATTAAAGAATAGATGCAGTATTCAAGTCCATGTCAGTGTAATTCCTATTCTAGAGTTCACTACACCACAGGGTAAGAAACAGAATCATGAGGAGTGCCTCCACATAACCCTGTGATCTGTGGCTTCTAAACATAAGTCATGCAGCAAGACCCATGGGGATGCGGATGGCAGTGTTTAGAGAGGGAATAGAGAATAAAAAATACAATTTAAGGAAATTGAAACTTTGATGTCTCATACAGCAAGTTCCCACCATGTTCTCTTGCCCCATATGGACCTGACAGAATTTGGAGAAACAGAGCCAGAATTAAAGAAAAGTAAGGCCCATTTCTTAGTAAGAACATCTTATAGGTGAAAATACAATAAGCAGTGATGAGAAAGTAGAAATGTATCTGTAGATACCAAAATGTAAATTAAATACTTATATCAATTTAAATTTTACACAGAAAGTTAACAAGTCTTCTACAAAATATTTACATGGTTCTAATTAAGACATCATTTATTATAATAATGCTGCATAGTAAAAGAACCCCAAACACAGAAACTCAAAGCAGCAAACATTTCTTTATACAAATGTATCACACATGTACATGAGGCTCAGCTGAGATTTACTCCAAGCTAGGGGTACAGTCCATGTCTTTCACCTTGCATGGAGTAACAGAATCCCTGAGGCATGTTCTTTCATGTTGATGTTAAAAGAACAAAGTGGTAATGCCAATCACTAAAGGACATTCCAACCTTCTGCTTTTGCTGTTTTACCTAGTCACAATGCCAAGCCCAAAGTCAAGTAGTAGAAGAGTACACTCCAATTATTAGTAAGCCAAAGAGAAGCCCATAGCCATGCCAATGCTAATGTGCCAGTTCATAGGCAATGCAGACATGAATTTCATGGAACAAGTCATGGGGTATAAATCTTATGTCATTGTGAGGGTTTGCTGGGTACAGTAGCTTGGGTTGGAAGCCATAGTTTTGCCAAGCCACAACTGAAAATGCAGAGGACCAGGGGAGAATAGCAGAGTGCTGCTTCCATAGTAAACCTCACAGTCAGCACCAGAGTGAAGGAGACAGACCCTGAGGATACTCAACACTCACCAAAGCAGAGATCCAGAGGCTTCTGATAGCTCATCACTGAAGTAGACTTAAAACTCACCCATCATGGCTCAGGAAACTTTGCTGTAGTGGGCGGGGGGAGATTGTGAGGGCCACAGGTAGAGACATCAGGCCCAGAGCCATTCCCTCCACCCCATAAAAAACTGACTTCTGTTCCCACAATGCATAACCTACAACCCCATGGGGAATACCTGAAACCCCACTGAGGAGAGTCCCCAGCAGGAATGGAGCAAGGATAGAAGGAAAAGAGGGTACCAACACATGATGCATCCATACAAAATATGTCATTAATAACACTAATAAATAAAAAAAGAAATCTTAGTTCATGACAGTAGGCATGGCTTTACTAAAACCTCTGCTTTTCCACTTGACATACTGGCTTTATGCACCCAGTCACCATCTTTCATATGCCAATCTTAAGAATAGAGAGAGAAGAGTTCATCTATATTTGGCAGACTGTTTGATGAACATAAGGTCTCGCCTCAAAATAAAACCTTAAAACTACAATATCACAAAAAATATTTTATGTAACTGAAAAGTTCCAGCATTAACTATTTTTCTCTCAATTTTTATTTCAAAGAAAATTAGTCATCTCCTGGGCAAACTAAGATTATTCTATAGAGGACAATTGAGTTTTGGCCCAGAAAAGTTGGAGTGAGAATATGCTATATTTTTCCTTGCTTTGAAATAAACCAAAGAAAACCTGGTAAACTGAATGTAGTAGATTTTGGAAGACTGAAAATTAAATAATAGCAAGGATAGCAAAAAAAAAAAAATGTGTGCAGTATCACCAATCATCAGGGAGTGTAGCTTTGGTATCTTTTCCTATATCTCCTACCACAAACCTAGCAGCCAGCCCACAAAACTAAGCACTGTGGTATGCCTCAGAGAAACACAACAATTGCAAATTACAGAAAAATCCATAGGTTCATCCATTCTTTTTAATTCCCATTGTGCCCCAGTCCTCAGTCAATCCTACAGCTGTAGCAATGACAGTGAACATGACAGATAGTTTTTTAAATAGTTTATTGATAGCTTCTATAAGTATAGATAGTAAATCATGATAATTCCCTCCTCTCCCCCTTTTACCTCTCACAAATACACCCTCCATTATCCCCTCAACCTCTCAATTAGTCTCTCTTTAATTTTGAGGCCATCATCTTTTCCTCCTGTTATGATAGTCTTGTGTAGCTAGAGCCAGGCACTATGAGATCATGGATATCCAGGCCATTTTGTGTCTGGAAGATTGCATTGTACCTTCCTTTGGCTCTTACATTCTTTCCATTACCTCTTTCACAATGGACCCTGAACCTCAAATGGTTTGATAGAGATGTCTCAGTGCCGAACACTCCACTGTCCTTCTCAGCGCTATAGTGACTTTTGAGTCATCACAGTGGTCACCACCATCTGAAAAGAGAAGTTTCTCTAACCAAAAGTGATAGTAGCAACAATATATGGGTATAAACATAAGAGTGCTTGCAGGACAGTTTGGGGGCATAACACGTGCATTTAACCACAAAACAGCAGAAGTTCCTACCCTAGGGCTCATGACCTCCCCTGCCATAAGGTTTTTACTACATTTAAAGTACCAGGTATGTATTCCCTACCATGCAGCAGCCCTCCAGTCCAATTAGAGAGTTGTTGGTTTCCCCACAACAGACATGCCACTATTGCTCCAGTTGGCATATTTGGCCTGGCTGGCCAAACTTATGGCTCACAGTGTCCATTGTGATCTCTCTCTCTCTCTCTCTCTCTCTCTCTCTCTCTCTCTCTCTTCCATAGATCTGCATGCAGAATAGCTTTTTCCAGCTTTCTGTCAGCTGGTACACAGGGAGGAAGTTTTCAGCTAAACTCCAACTTTTATTTCTCAGCTGCACCCCAAATATGTGTTTTCTTCAGCAATAGGATCTTACCACTTAGTTCTGGTGGGAAACCAAGAGCCTTGGCAATGGCTGGTAATGTTTTTGTGGCATCAGTGACTTCCCTGATCAAAATCTCACTGGAAGGTGTCCCATCCCTGGCACTGAAATTTTTCTAGTAACAACCTATGGCTTCTGGGTGTGCTATTATCCAAAGAAGTAGGTTTACATTATTCATATCCTCTCAGATTTTGATTAACGCTCCCCCCACCTTCCTTTACTCAATCTCTTTCCATGACCTCACTTAGGCCATTGCACCCCCAGTAATCTGTTCATCTACTTATATATATACAATACTCCCCCCTTTCTAGCTTACTGGCATCTGTTACGTACTGACTTTTACTCCAACTCACAAACAAATCTAAATATTTGTAGCTAGGATTCACATATGAGAGAGAACATGTAGTGTTTGGCTTTCTAGGCTTGGGTTACCTCGATTAGTATAATCCTTTCCAGGACTTCATGAAATTAAAGAGCTTTTGTACAGCAAAGGACACAATGAACAAAGTAAAGAAGTAACCTACTGAATGGGAGAAAATCTTTGCCAGATTTGCATCTGATAGAGGATCAATATCCAGGATACACAAAGAACTCAAAAAGAACTAAATAGTAAGAAATCAAACAACCTAATCAAAAATGGGCTATGGGGGCTGGAGAGATGGCTTAGTGGTTATGCACTTGCCTGTGAAGCCTAAAGACCCTGGTTTGAGGCTCAATTCCCCAGAACTCATGTTAGCCAGGTACACAAGGGGGCGCACGCATCTGGAGTTCATTTGCAGTGGCTGGAAGCCCTGGTGTGCCCATTCTCTCTCTCTGTCTCTCTCTGTCTCTCTCTCCCTCTCTCTCTCTCACTCTTTCTCTGTCACTCTCAAATAAATAAATAATTTAAAAAAAATGGGCTATGGAACTAAATAGAGATTTCTCAAAAGAAGAAATACAGATGGTCTATAAACATCTAAAAACATGTTCTACATCCTTATCCATCAAGTAACTGCAAATTAAAACTACTTTGAGATTCCATCTCACTCCTGTCAGAATCACTATCAACAAGAAAACAAATGACAATAAATGCTGGCAAGGATGTGTAAAAAGAAGATCCCTTCTACACTGTTGGTGGGAATGTAAACTGACCCAGGAAATCAGTGTGGAGGTACTTTATATAGCTAAAAATACATTTACCATATGACCCAGCTATACCACTCCTTGGCATATATCCTAAGGACTCTACTCACTACCTTAGAGATACTTGCTCATTTATGTTTATTAAGCTCTATTCACAGTAGTTAGACAATAGAACCAGGCTAGATGTCCCTCAACTGATGAATGTCTAATGAAGATATGGTAAATTTATACAATGGAGTTCAATTCAGCAGTAAAGAAAAATTAAATTATGAAGTTTGCAAGGAAATTGATGGATCCATAAAGGATTATAGTAAGTGAGTGACAGGTATTTGAAAGAAAAAAATGGAACAATAGCAAAAACTCTAAAGGAGAACATCTTTTCTTTCCACACATTTAAACTGCAGCTCCAAGTAAGTGCAGCCACAATGTCTAGTACTACTACTCCCTCTGTTCTCTTGCCACCTCACAGTGGAAGTTACCAGTTTCTGGACAGAAGACCAAAAAGGAGAATCTCAGGAAACTATGAAGTACTGAAGAATTTAATCAAAGAGAATGAGTCTCAGGAAAGAAATACTTAAAGTTGTTGACAATCTCCAAGGTTCGACCTCACATTATGCATGTCAGTCTGGTCTGAAACAGCATACCAATGGACTTTGAAAATGCAACTGACAGACCACTACCAAGGTCTCATTCTGACTACTGAGTGTGATATATGTAGGGCAGATTCATATAGCACTGCATATATTTTGAAAACCAAACTGACATAGAATTCTCAGCTCACAAAATGTGTTGGAACTTATGATATAAATTGAACCATATAAGCTGCCTAATAAGAGAAAAGAAAATGCCATCTTACTTTATAAAATTTAAAGAAGACCAAGAGTTTCATAAGTTTTAAACAAAAGCCAAATATTCATTTTATGTGGGTTCTATAGTTTTGAACCTTGTTTCTTATCCTTGTGTCGCAGGGGCTTTATCCACTGAGCCATCACCCCCAGCATCAATAACTGAATTTTAAAAACTCACTAAGTACACTCCAAAGCAGAAATGAAAAGGTTATCAAGAAAATTTTATGAACTTGAAGACAGTTCAAACAAAACTATCTACTCTGAAATGCAATAAAAAGAATGATTTAATCAAATAAATAGTCTCAGAAACACGTAACACAATAACAAAAAGTGTAACAGATAAAATCATGGAGTGCTGAAAAAAATTGAAGAAACAATGATAAATTACTTCTAGAGTTTGGCCAAAGCACATAAACCTATGGATTCAAGAGGCTGAAGGATTGATTGCCTGAACATAGGGGATCGGGTGTGTATTTACTGGAGCATGGGCAACTTACCAATTACACAACTGAAAAAAAATTGTTCCCTGTCCCCCAGCAACCATTAACAGGCAAGACCTCTTCAGGAAGGGGTAGGGCTTCATGAAGCCCAAGCCTACCCATGATGGCATGCTGACAAACTCAATCCTGTGACGGTCTTGTGAAGGTAACCACAACTAATGTGAGTTCATGAGTTCAATAGCTATGTCATGTCTAGAATACAGTGTTCCATAGCACAGTGTTCCCCATCTTTCAGCTGTTAAGTGCTTTATGCTGCCTTTGACAATGTTCCCTAAATCTTTCAGGGGGTGATATTGATATCACTTTTAGGCTGAGCCCTCAAGAGTCACTTATTCTCAGAAGTCAGAAGTTTGATCAGTTATGAGTCTCTGCAGATACCATTGCCCACTACAAAAAGAAGGTTCTCTGAGCAAATCTGATAGCAGCACTGATCTATGGGCATAAACACATTTTAAGGCCTTTTCACAGAACATGAGAATTTAACCCAGCAACAGTAATAGGTGACCCCCTACTGCCTACGACATCTCACCATGGGGTTTTGACTAGGTTTACAATGCCAGCTTGAATTTCCTACTATGGATCAAACCTCAAATTCAACCAGAAAGGGGTTGTTTCTTCCATAAGAGTCAAATTTCTATTATACCAGTTGACACTTCTTACCTGGTAAGTCGGTGGTATAACATACAAGGTCCATGGGTAGATAAAATTGTTGATACCCTAATTAAACTCAATGAGTCACACAAAAAGACATGCCAGTAGGAGGGGACATATTTTTTGTTAGAAAGAAGGAGTCCAGCAGGAGTAAGAAGAGGACAAAAGAGGATAATGAGGGGTAAATAGAATAAGAAAACATTACATTTATTCTGAATTTGTCAAAATCATATAATTTTTAAACAAACATAAGAGAAAGCAGAGGAAAGAGAAAGATTAGGATTATTTGTTTGTTTTTTTCAAAGTAGAGTTTCATTCTAAGCCATACTCACCTGGAATTCACTATGTAGTCTTAGGCTGGCCTCAATCTCATGGCAATCCTCCTACCTCATTTTCTCAAGTGCTGGGATTTAAGGTGTGCACCTGCCCACCTTGCTAGGATTAAAAAAAATTAAAACTCCAAAATGGATGGTTAGATGCAGCTCAGTGGTAGAGCATTTCCTAGTATGCATGTCGTCCTGGGTTACACTCCAACACCACAAAATAAAATATGACACAATTCTAAAATGTTATGGAACCATGGAAAAAGTATGTCGTGGGCTAGAGAGATAGCTTAGTGCTAAAGTCGCTTGCCTGCGAAGCCAAAGGACCACAGTTCAATTCCCAGGACCCACATAAGCCAGATGCACAAGGTGGCATATGCATCTAGAGTTCATTTGCAGTGACTGGAGGCCCTGGCGTGTCCATTCTCCCTCTCTCTCTCTCTCTCTCTCTATCTCTCTCTCTATCTCTCTCTCTCTCTCTCTCTCTCTGCCGCTCCCTCTCTCTCAAATAAATAAGTAAAAATAAAATAAACAAACCAAAAAAAGTTTGACTTGCACAGAAAATATGGTATGCCAGGTCATGTTCATAAAAGTAAAAACAAAGGGGGTAAAAACTGAAGTGATGTAAAATATTCATGGTATTAACCTTGCAATTATAACTCCTGGAACATGTCCCAAAGTAATATTCATAGATTTTTTAAAGGATTAAACAACAAAAATAACAATTTCTACCTCCAGAAACAGTAGAAAGAGTAAGCAGAGTTTTTAGTGTTTTTTTTTTTAAATCAAAGAATCTGGACAAAACAAATATATAAAATTATAATGAAATGTAGACCAAGACCTATCATAGTCAAACTTTATAAAACTAAAGACAAAAAAAAAGTTTTGAAAGCAGCTAGAGAAAATTGATACATTTGTTTTGGTATGGTGGGGAATGCAATATTATGGAAAAAGGATAATTTCTGCATTAAAAAAAAGAAAAGGAAGCCATACTGGTACAATAATGGCATGAGAAAACCAACTGCTCTTTATTTAGATTTTAGCTTACTCTATGAGAAGGGATTCATGCCTAGTATTCAAAACCTAGTCAAAAGCCTATGGCTGGAGTAAGTGCAATAGTGGTGCATAGGCATGGTGGGAAACCAACTGGTCTTGATTTGGCTAACTGATCTACTCAGTGGAATGGAACCCATAGCTGGAGCTGGGAAACAAGTCAGAACCAGATCCAAAACTGAGCCAGCTCAACATGAAACTCTCACTAAAAACTAATGGTTATCACATTTACTTGGTGCTAACTTTACTCTCCATTGGAGAATCTGCTTCTCTTTTTCAGATTGATGCAGATCCTAAGGAGAGAACCATCCCATCATACCTCAAAAGATCCCCAGCTGAAACTAAGAACAATTGGCGAAGCAAGCAAGGGTGCTGTTTTCTTGGTGAACGAGGTACCAGCACAACGGTGAAGGAGATAGGCACAGAGAACAACCACGCCCTACCAAACCAGATATCCAGAGACACAGAGGCTCCCAAGATCTCAACACTGAAGCAGACCTAAAATGAACCCAACATGACTCAGAGAAATTTGTGGAAGAGGGGGAAAACAAAATCAGAGCCACACGTTGGGTCATTACACACAGAGACATTTCCTCCTACCCAAAACTGAAGGCTAACCCACAGTGCACAGCCCATATACCCCAACAATGAGGGTCCCCATGGAGGGGAGAGGACAGGGAGGAGGCTAACAATGGTACCAACTTGACTGTATTCACTGACTGCGGAAATAAAAATAAAAATAAAAAAGCCTATGGCTGGAGAGGTCATAGACCCTAGGAATGAAGTTACTGTTTGACTAAATGAATGTGTTGTGCCAATCAAATTGCCTTCTGAATATAACTTATAGTGTGGTTATGCCCACAGATTAGTGATGCTCTTACATTTGGTCAGAGAAGCTTCATTTCTCAAATGATGATAATTACTAGGGAGACTCAAAGCTCATCAAAGTGCTGAGAATAAGTGACTATTGAGTGCTCACCACTAAAGCAGACACCTTTATCACCCCCTCTGTGACTCAGGAAACATTACAGAAGAGGGTGTGAAAAAGTGAAGCAGTCAGAGGATGGAAGGAGATCTTTGGAATACTGTCTTCTGGGTATAAGATGGCCATTTCATTCATAACCTCACAGCCATGATCCTTACATACACAAAACTCATACAATATTGGGCCTATGAACATTCCATTATAGATGGTGGAGGAGAGAAAAAAGACATCAACACAGATGAAGAGGTAGTTAGAAATAATAAGGGGTTCTGTGGAAGGAGACCAGAAAAGGGAGGACCAAAGAAGGTAGCCAAGGGGGTGGAAGAGTCTTCGGGGAGGGCTTTGGGGGAAAGGAGTGGGGCAGGGGGTAAATTACACAAAACTAATGACAACATGAATCAGTACCAGAAAAATCTTTGGGCTGGAGAGTTGGCTTCACAGTTAAGGTGCTTGCCTGCAAAGCCTAAGGACCCAGGTTCAGTTCCCCAGTACCCACGTCAGCCAGATGCATGCACCTGGAGTTCTTTTGCAGGGGCTAGAGACTCTTAGAGACCCTAGTACACCCATTCTCATTCTCTCTCTCTCTCTCTCTCTCTCTCTCTCTCTCTCTGTCTCCCTCCCTCTGTCTCTCTCTCCCCATCTCCCTTTTGCTCCTCTCTTAAATAAATAAATATATTTTTTAAAAAATATTTTCTTCCTGGATAGCAATCTGCAAGATATAACCATCAATAAGAGAGGTGGGGATAACCCAGGCAGAAGTACCCTGTGGAAGGTGGAGAAAGCTTAACCATGGGCTCTGGCTGGTTAATCTCAAGCCCAGAACTGGGTTAGTCTCCACAGTGAGCTGTTAGTCAGGGATACCCATGAGGCGCCCCAAACAATGCTGGCCTTTGCCATATACTTGATTACTTGCTAGAGCTAAAACATAAGACCCTATTACTGACCCTAGATTGTGGTCACATCTAATCAAAATGCCATGCTAGAATTTAAAAAGAAATCAGTCCCCTTGTGGCTAGCCCTCATATTGCTGGAAAGCACCCTGGGAGTTTGTGGGGGACCAACATCATGAATAAGCCCAGGACCCTGCAACCTACAAAATCAACCAACCAGAAAAGAAGTACAGTACACACTTGTGCAACAGTGGCACAAAGCTTATATGGGTAACCAACTGTTCTCAGCTCAGATTAGACATGAGCGCCTCTCAGTGGGAGAGAACTCATACCTGATGCATGGTGCCAAATCAGATTATCATGGATAGGAAACTCATAGACTCCATAGAGAACCTCCACTGCTGAGAAGAGTGGGCACACACATCAAAAAGTCTCTCAAATGCCGGGTGTGGTGGTGCACGCCTTTAATCCCAGCACTCGGGAGGCAGAGATAGGAGGATCACCATGAGTTCGAGGCCACCTTGAGACTACAGAGTGAGTTCCAGGTCAGCCTGCACTAGAGTGAAACCCTACCTTGAAAACAAACAGGAAACAAAACAAACAAACAAAAAGTCTCTCAAATAATTACACTTAGCCTGTTTAATCCAAACTGCTCTTACTCTTGGCTGGAGAATTTATTTTATTTTACAGATGAAAGAGAATACTGGGGTGATCCATGATCCATCAAAAAGAAAAGATAGCCAACTGACTGTCACAGGATGTGTCACCTCCACCATATCTGCTAATTCTTAGGAGACACTGCCTAGGAAGAAACACTGCTAGCTTAACAACAAGCTCCAGGGAGATGGCGACAAACACTGTAGTCACTCAAAATTCATCAAAGCACAAATCCACAGGCTACAGGAATGCAATCTTATATCAGACTTCTAACACATCCGCAGAGTCTCAGGGAACATTGCAAAATAAGGGGCAGAAAAACTATAAGAGCCACAGGGTGGGTAAAATTAGCCTGAGGTACATCTCCCCACAGAGACTGACTGAGGCCTTCAGTCCCCCACAGTGAATACCAATAACCCCACTGAGGAAGGCCCTGAGTGTAATGAGGTAGGCTAGAGGAGATGTAAGAGTATATAACCTTTAAAAAATTTTAGTTTAATATATATTAATTATTGTAGTTTAGAACATTAAGCTTTTTTTAAAGAGAAAAAATAAACATATAATACATTGAAAAAAGAGAAGGTAGCAAGAGGATTATGATCAAAATACATTATTTATGTGCATGAAAATTTTCAATAATTTTTTTTATAAAAAAGGAGGCCAGAGGAAATGGCATAGCATTTTCATAGTACTGACATAGGGAAAATGAAAAAAAAAACTCCAGATTCTATATTCAATGAAACTATCCTTCAAGAATGGAGGTTAACTTAAGGGCAGGAGAGATGGTACAATGGTTAGGGCTCTTGCCTGGAAAGTCTAAGAATCTGGGTTTGATTCCCCAGTACCCATGTAAAACCAGATGCACAAAGTGGGACATGAGTCTGGAGTTTTAGTTTTTTTTTTTTTTTTTTTTTTTGCAGTGGCTAGAGGCTCTAGTGTGCCCATTCTCTCTCACATATGTGCATTTTTCTCTCTCTTATGCTTTTTATCTTATAAAAAATTAAATATTTTTAAAAATAACAAGAATGAAGGTTAAGTTAAAACATTTTCAAAGGAAAATGAATTCAATAACAGAGGAATGATCTTAATTGTTAAAAGACTTTATTTAAGCCAAAGGGAAAATATACCAAGGGGAAACATGGAACTTCTATAGTCAATGAAGAACAAAATGTGCTGTGAATATCTGGATAAGTACTTATACAGAGGAACAAAAGTATGAACTGAAGCAATACTGGCTGATATGTGTTTTCTTAAATTAATGATAGACACCAAACACATATCCAAGAAGCTCCCAAAACACAAAGTGAAATAAATGTCATAGAATCTACAACTCAGCGTATCATATTCAAGTTAAAAATAAAAAACTACAAGGAGAAAACCTTGAAAAAAATCAAAGGAGAAAAATTCACCAAAACTCAAGATGAAAAAGAATAAAAATTACATTTTACTCCTCATAGAAACCATGTAAGCAAGAAATGAGTGGAGAAAAACATTTAAGCTTTTTAAAGAAAAAAAAAAAAGAAGTAGTACCTAGACTTTGGTGTTCAATGAAATTATTCTTCAAAAGATGCTTGGGCATTTCAGCCCAATGACTCTGACTGGTAAAACTGCATGCTTTTGATATATAAGATCTGTGAGTAAAAACCTGATGAGCTGACCAACCATCATAATACCCTAGGCCCAAAATATCCATGCTTTGAGACTGTAAGGGTGGATGCAAGATGGAGGCAGCCATACCCTTCGGACTTTGCAATTGACTGCTGAGGTATCATTGCTTCTTGAGGATTGAGGCAATCAATAGCCAGGACAATAAGCAGGGCAGGAAGCACACCAAGCTAGCAAGGTAGCTACAGCAGCACTGGGGTCCAGGTCACAGTAGCAATAGCTATAGTAGTGGTCCAGCTAATCTAGACTTCATATAAGATACACCCTAGGGACTTCTATAAATACTGTGGCAGGGTCTTTTTGCAAGGAATGTGTTTAAAATTATTCTTTGAACAGAGAAGGGCCAGAGCTAGGGTCAGTTAGTTTCAGACATAAATCAGACAGGCTAGCACAATGAAGCCTGATACAAAAATAACCTTCACACTAGAGTGACTATACTACCATTATTTAATCTCTGACAGCAGCAGTTGTTTTCTGTTGTCATTAACTGATTATATCGAATTAAAACACCTAATGATTATAATGACAAACTCACAGAGACAAGTCAATTAAAATATTCTTTTCTTAATCAATTTCCTTCTCAATGCATGCTACTGAACTTCTGGAAAACTTTCCACTTGGGTGTATTTATTGATCATGTTTGTCATCAGTTCCAGGATATAACTGACATATTGTAACTAGAGTCTTAGAACTGTATACTACTGAGGAAAAAGAATGATAAAATATAGGATAGGGGCTGGAGTGATGACGTAAGATTTAAGGTGTTTGCCTGGGAAGCCTAAGGACCCAGTGCCCACATAAGCCATATGCACAAGGTGGTGCATGCATCTGGAGTTCATTTTCAGTGGCTGGAGGCCCTGATACACCCATTCTCTCTATATATCTATCACTTTATTTCTCTCTCTCTCTCTCTCTCACACACACACACACATGCACACACATACGCACACAAATAAAATATAAAATATACTTTGTTAAGTAGGATACATATAGAAGCTAACTGGATGTCACAGGAGATGCATTTATTCACTGGATTTTTCAAAATAGGTAAACATTTTCCCCCAAAATGTAGGTGGGTCAGGTACAGAGTCTCATCATGTACCTAAGATGGCCTAAAGTTCATGAACCCTGCTGCCATCTCCAGAGCACTAGGATTACTAGGATGCTTTAGACACGATTAGATCATTTTTGTAAAGAATAATGAATTCCACTAAGCCAGGTCTTTAGCTGTTAAGAACAATGGCCAACACTTAACATTTAAGGACTTACTTCAAGCTAGATCCCATTCAAAGTATTTACACCCCAGTGATATCTAATCTGCAAATAAATAAATAAACTTAAAAGTTCACATAGTGGCAGAGCTAGTATTCAAACTCAAGAAAGCTGATGTTAGAGATAAAGCTTGTAACTTTGAGAACCTTCTATGCACACTTAACATTAATATTCTACCCCTGACCTGCCAGAGTTGCTCACAATGATTTTCTACCACAACCTGCCCTACACCAAGAGATTCCCATACCATACATAAAATGGGCTAAACAAAGTGTATCTGTTCATAAAATTGTCAGACAACTCTTCTCAGTTTACAAGGAAGTGGGGTGCCTAATTGGAAATAAAGGCTCTTTTACCCTAAGCAGATGGCTAGGCAGCATAATCCCCAGCATCAGATAAAGGATCTTAGTCTGGCTCACAATGTAAAAACACTGTGGTTCACATCTGGATATGGTCCCCTTGACCAGTCATCAGTAGGAAATTCATTTTAAGTCGGTTCTCCAGCTACTAAATGGCTCTTAATTCATCCACATTGTCTGCTCTGGTCCGAAGATCAGATTCATAGGGAAATATGCCAAAAAAATAAATCTTGAAAGTAAACTTTAACTGATTTTGAAATTTCATGTTCTATTCTGTCTCCCTTACTTTATACCATTTTACATTACATACCTGAGAACCTAACCATTTATTATTCTCTGTTTTTGTACAGATAGGCCTAATTCAGAATATTAGTTCTTCCATTTCCTAGGTTTGGGTGAACTTGGGCAAGTCACCCAACTCTCTATGATTCACTTTTCTCAGCTCCAAAATGGATATATAAGTGATTCTCTCCAAGACACTTCATGAGGCAAAACTTCACATATATGAGAAAGCATGCAACAAAAGATGCACATACCTAACATATTTTGTTTTATGTAACACATTTTGTTTTGCATTGTACAAATTTTCAAAAGGTCAAATAGCCAAATGAAAATGATAATAAAATAATCTTATTAATCCAAGGAGAAAGGATTTTTGATAAATTATAGTTTCCATTTGTTTTTCTATGACCCTCAACTACTTGGTATTAATGATCCATATAGGCTGTCATTTTCCTGGCATTCACAAAAAGACCTAAGCTCAACCAACCTGTAAATACATTCTCTGATAACAGGTGATTTCATTCCTCATAAGTTCACTTCCTGAGCCTCCCTCAGGTAAACATTCAGGCTTCTTTAAGTTCAGTGTCTAAGGTTAAGTTGTTGACCCAAATTTCTAAAGAATACAGTCCAGTGCCAATTAAAATAGACCATAGGTAATCATTAGTAGTCAGTTTATCTGCTCTAGAGTGCCACAAAACATTAAATTTAAATTTCTATCATCCTAGGATATTCAGGAATCACAGAGTTCAGACCAGCACACAGAAGCATGCTTCCAAGATAGAAAAATTCAAAATGAGAAATTACAGAAGGAAATTGAATCCACCAGACAAATTTTCAGCAATAAATTAACATATGCTGCATTTGCAGAAAGAATCAAACAACCCACTCCCTCAAATATCCATATTTTAAATTAAGTCTGTATTAAATATTGAGATCAGTTGAGTTCCCATCAATATTACACATGTCCTGCAATATTGTAATCATGCATATTTCATTAACTACATATTCATAGCTTTCTAATAACATTTCCAGTTAGGCTTCCTGTCATTGGGGTTTATATTAGCATATAGGCACTAGCAATCCATGAGGAAGGGAAGCAAACACACACTAACCAAAATATGCTTTCATTCTCCCTGTCAGCAGGAGCTTTAACATGAGCCATATAACTGAAATGCAGTGCCAGCCTGAAATACTGCATTACCCAAGCAATGATACCACAACAGATTCAGAACAAAGAAAAGAAAGCATGGCATATTGTTTATCAGTGGTAATTACAGGTTTTCAAGACTTTGTCATCCATTAGTCATCATTTCACCAAATTTCCTGTCTTGTTTTGCATAGAAAAAAGAGTTCTGACATTTCCTTCTGCAAAAATACTCATTATCTGGTAGAATGTTGATATCTAGAGCACAGACACAGTCAGGGGCACATACAGACAGCCGTCAAAGTCGCAAAGCAATGACGCATAGTGTTCTGTCATTTACTTGCTTAATTTCTGACACTTGCCTTTAAAGCCAGCCCTTCAATATGAACAGATGCTGCATGTATTTAACTTTCACCTTTAGGGTATTTGTTTGCTTTTCCCTCAACCATTTGTCAGGTCATGCTTGTCTTAACTTAACCAAGTAGGGCAGGGCAGGGTCACTGTGAAATGTCAGTGCCAAAATAGATTTGCAAGAGCAAAACTAGCGATAGGATGGGATTTGTTTGCTTGGAGAACATGGGCAGGCTGTCACAATCTGGCCTTTGAGCTAAAGAGAATTGGGAGCAGAACTAGGATCAAATATACGGTCATCCCCAGCAGGGGATGACAGATCCATGTGAATGAATGTAAGAGTCAACATCCATGAGCACAACCAAGGCCAAAGCTATAAAAGCTTGACAACCAGGGTGGAAACAGACAAATCCTTATAGGCAGTATTGCTTTGTTATCAGGCACATGTGAAATCACAGAACCCCGATTCCTCATTTATAGTTCTATCAACATGCCAAGTACAAATCTTTATATACATTAAACTCTACTGATGATGCATAGAGTGTAATGAGTCCTTGGAAATGGTTTAAATGATGTGTTAAAATATAAGTTCACAAACATTTACATGCAATTTCAAAGGGCTCTGTAATAGAAATATTCTCCTACTCTTCTGGTATCAAAATCTGACATGAACAGTTGTGACAGTTATAGTTTTGTTTATCTTGCATAGAATGAATATTTATACATTTTATTGTTGAAATATTACTATATTTGATTATGAAATGCTGTAACACATTCCTCTAAGTACATATAAATCTCCACATTGGATTACCTTACAAAAATCTGAACTATTATGATTTCCAACACACAATTGGCCCCAAATATCAGATAAGAAACATGGACTATTATCAAATGCAATTTCTCTAAATTCTGGAATCATATGCTTATTTCTTTACACATTTCTCTACTTTCAGTACAACATATATGATAATAATATAAATATCATACTAAAATAATTACCAATTCATCATGTACATTTCAGAATATATGCCTACCCATGTTGTTTTAAAAGTTAATCCATTCCAGATGACTGAGGGAAATAAAATATAGTTCTCTAAAAAGTATACTCCAAATATGACTGTACACCTAGAGAAACTTTCTTCCACTTTAATTATTCCAAATGAAGTTAGGATATGGTTTCTGAGCTTTTACCCCTCAGCTACTCATTCAGTTTAGAGAATAATTTTAACCCAGGTCGCTTATTTAGAGAGACCCATGCACTCTGCGGCAATACTTTTCAAAATTTCCTGCCAGGGAAGAAGATAATGAATAGGTACCCCAGAGACCCAAGGGCATAATCTGTACTTAGCTGGTCTTCTGTTGTAACTGAGGTGCTCAATTAAGGCTATGACAGAACGAGTAAGGGAAAATAGATATGCTAATGACTAATTTTCTTAATATCTAAAAGTAATCCCACTTGTTATACTTTGATGACTAAGGAGACTCATGGACACACATATCTTTGTATGCAATTTTCATTAGTACAAAAAATGGTTTTTATTATGACATTTTTATACATATTTCGTGGAATGGGATAGAAAACGTGATACACTCATGCATGGAAATGACACAGTTAAATCTATGAATATGTACAATTAATGTATAATCAATGATTCTAATTTTGAAAGGAAAGTGGAGAACAAAACCTTGTCTCAAAATCAAAATTAAACTTAAAAAAAAGTAGCAAGAGTGGGATAGATGAATTTATTCTTTATTGACAAGGCCTCATTAAGGCAATCTACCTTAGCAATAAATTGTTTCTGCCCATTTTTCTTATACTGTGGTGGAAGAAGAATAAGATATACCTGTGGGTCATGATGCTCAGCAGAACTACACGTTGGCCACAGCCAAAGACCTGGCTACAAGAAGCATACCACAATAACCAAAACTACAGAAGGCTCAAAAAACTACAAAGTACAATAAAATACCAAACCTATAAATCATGATGTGATGGTTAAGTTTTGTGTCAACTTGATCTGTTTAGGAATCCACACACATTGCCCATAAGTGGGTCTCTGAGGTTGCTTCCAGGGAGGGTAGGCTAAAGGAGGAAGCCTTCCCTCAGGGTGAGCCCTTCCCCCAGAGTGGGCAGTCCCTCTTGGTGAGGGGGGGGGGGCTATATCTAAGAAAGCTATGGAAGGAATGTATCCCCTCCTCTCACCTGGCTGCTTGCTGCTTGCAACTCCCTGCTTGCTGCTTTCCACTGTGGGCTGAAGACCAGTGCAGACTGAAGAGCAGGGTCTCTCCAGGAAGCCTCCAGACCTTCAGTGCCAGATTTGGACTGCTGAGGCATTCAGCCTCATAGACTGAGCAGCTACTGGGTTCCTTGACTCTCAGGCCCGAAAACTGCTGTTGTTGAACTGTCATAAAGTAATCCAATAAATTCCCTTTTAATACAATTCATTCTATTGGTTATGTTCCTCTAGAGAACCCTGAATAATACAGATTATGGTACCATGAGTGGTTCTAGAGAAACAGAATTGTAAGAATGGATTTCCCTAGTGGGCTTAGTGCTCTCTGGCACTGGCTCTCCAACTTCAGTGTCTCTAAAGGCTTTAGTGGTAACAAGAGAGCACATTTACTGGTAATAAAGAAGGTACTACTAATCCATGGTGTGAACTATTTAAAGAATTCCATGAGATAGATATACTAGGTGATCCTGAGTCATATCTTGTGAAGAGCAAGGAACTTACTGACTCTGTATCTAAAACTTTTGAATACTTATGGAAAAGTAAGACGAATGATGATGCTGGTTGTTTGCCTTTAGCATCTCTGGATAAACTATTAAGGGAACAGCAGAAACTCAGTAAGGAAATTTCGAAGCTTAAGACCCACATACATGATCTGAAGGTTTCTAAGGGTACCCTGGAGGAGAGTCTCCTCTCTAGCCAGAACAGGGCTTACGTTCAGCAAACCAAACTCAAGCTCTCATTGTAAGGTTGACTAACTTGCAACATAAACTAAAATACCAGCCTCACAGGCTATCAGAAGTTAAAGAGAAGACACTGATTGGGAAAGAGTGAGGTCCTATGACTTGGGATGGTGATGAGTGGGAAGACCCTGAAGAATCTGGGGACATTGAACTGTCAGATTCCGAAGAAATTGTTTTGCATGAAAATATGACCTCCCCTCCCTTAGCAGCAGTTGCACCCCACCCCAACACCCTGAATTTTTGCCCTTCTCACCATTGCCTGAGGGAGTTCTTCTTTGAGGAACCGGCAATGACCCCCACCCTACAGGAGGTGCTGATGCTCCTCAGTGCCCACCATCTTCGCCTCTAGACCTATAACAAGGCAGAAGGCTAAGCATGCCCCTAAAGGTGAGATAGAAAGTCTGACTCAAGGGGAGGTGAGGTACACCCCTAAAGAACTTCAGGAGAAGCATGGGGATTATGTGTGGGGATGGATCTTAAGGGTGTGGGATGATAGAGGAAGGAATATAAGGTTAGGTCAGGCTGATTTATTGAAATGTGCCCATTGAGCAGAGATTTTTAGATTTAACACTGCATCTCATGCAGTTGATAGAGGTGCCAAAATTTATTTGACTGGTTGGCTGAAGTATGCATCTGCAAAGATGGCCTACTGTGAGTGAGCTCAAGCTGCCTGATATCCCTTGGATTAATGTTGATGAAGGGATTAAAAGGCTTAGAGAGCTAGGAATGGTGGAGTGGATTTGCCATCTACACTCACCTTTGCCCCCACAATGGGAGCATCCAGAAGATATGCCCTTCACTAAGACTATAAGAAAGAGATTTGTGAAGGGAGCCCCAGCATACTTAAAATTGCCATAATATGTAAAGAAGACATCACAGTGGGAGCCACAGTTGCTACATTAGGTGACTTACATGTAACAGGTCTAACTGGATCTCAGGGTAACAAGGGCCATGTGGCAGCACTGAATCACCAAAGGAAAGGTGAGCATGTTTTCCATAGTGGACAGCATAGGCAAAACAATGCTCATAATGGCATGTTCATGTAGACCTTTGGAACTAGCTGATTAGTCATGGTGTTCCCAGAAGTGAAATAGATAAGAAGCCTACTAAGTTCCTGCTTGATCTGTATAAGCAGAAAAGTTCCACTGTAAAGGAACAAAAGGCCTCTTTGAATTATAGCAACAGAAAATCAAGGCCTCTTAACCAGTTTATAGACTTGAGCCACTTTGCAGTTCTTTAGCCCCTTGATTGAAGGAGTGGCCAGGTCCCCTAGAGGAAGGACCCTTCTTCAATCCCCAAGAGTTTCAATATTAAGCTTAGTCCTATCCTTCCTCAGAGGGACCTTCCTCAGATGGCCTTTTGCTAGGATAACTGTACACTGGGGAAAAGGAAATAATCATACTTTTTGTGGCTTACTGGACACTGGTTCTGAATTGACATTTATTCCAGGAGACCCCAAACAGCATCATGGCCCTCCAGTTAAAGTAGGTGCTTATGGAGGTCAGGGGACCAATGCAGTTTTGGCAAATGTTAGACTGACAGTGGGTCCAGTGGGTCCCCAGACTCATCCTGTGGTTATTTCTCCAGTTCCAGAATGCATAATTGGGATAGATATACTTAGGAGTTGGCAGAACCCCCACATTGGTTCCCTGGCTTGTGGAGGGAGGGCTATTATAGTTGGAAGGCCAAATGGAAGCCACTGGAGCTCCCTCCACCATGGAAAATAGTGAACCCAAAACAGTATCACATCTCTGGAAGGACTGCAGAAGTTAATGCCACTATAAAGGACTTGAAGGATGCAGGGGTGGTGGTTCCCACTACATCTCCCTTTAACTCTCCTATTTGGCCTGTTCAGAAGACAGATGGATCCTGTAAAATTACAGTGTATTATCAAAAACTTAATCAAGTGGTGATGCCAATTGCAGCTGCTGTACCAGATGTAGTTTCTTTACTTGAGCACATTAACACATCTCCTGGTACCTGGTATGCAGCTATTGATCTTGAAAATGCCTTTTTCTCCATATCAGTCCATAAGGACCACCAGAAGCAATTTGCCTTCAACTGGAAAGGACAGCAGTATACCTTTACTGTTTTACCTCAAGATTATATTAATTTTCCAGCCCTGTGTCATAGTTCAGTTCACAGGGATCTTGATCGCCTATTCCTTCCACAAGGTATCACATTGGTCTATTATACCAATGACATTATGCTGACTGGATCAAATGAGCAGGAGGTGGCAACCACTCTGGAGTTGCTGGTACAGCATATGCATATCAGGGGATGGGAAATAAATCCATCCAAAATTCAAGGACCTTCCGCGTCAGTGAAATTTCTAGAAGTTCAGTGGTGTGGGGCATGCAGGGCTATTCCTTCTAAGGGGAAGGATAAGTTGTTGCACCTCCCCCTCCTACCAGTAAGAAAGAAGCACAATGTCTAGTGGGTCTATTTGGATTTTGGAGACAGCACATTCCTCACTTGGGTGTGTTACTCTGTCCTATATATCAAGTGACTCAGAAAGTTACTAGTTTTTGGTGGGGACCTGAACAAGAGAGGGCTCTTCAACAGGTCCAGGCTGCTCTGGAGGCTGCTCTGCCACTTGGGCCATATGATCCATCAGATCCGATGGTACATGAGGTGTTGGTGGCAGATAGAGATGCTTTCTGGAGCCTTTGCCAGGCCCCTATAGGTAAATCACAGAGGAGGCCCTTGGAATTCTGGAGCAAGTCCCTGTCATCATCTGCATACAATTATTTTCCCTTTGAGAGACAGCTCTTGGCCTGATATTGGGCCTTAGTGGAAACTGAACAATTGACAATGGGCCATCAAGTTACTATGCAACTTGAGCTGCCCATTATGAACTGGGTGTTATCTGACCCACCAGGTCATAAAGTTGGATGTGCATAGCCACAGTCCATCATCAAGTGAAAGTGATCAGGCTTGAGCAGGCCCTGAAGGTACAAGTAAGTTACAGGAGGAAGTTGCCCAAATGCCTATGGTATTTACTCCTGATACAATGCTTTCTGTCCCCAAGCATGCACCTGTGGCATCATGGGGTGTGTCCTATGATCAACTTACTGAGGAGGAGAAGACTAGGCATGGTTTACAGATGGTTCAGCACATTATGTGGGCACCTCCCAGAAGTGGACAGCTGCAGAATTACAGCTCCTTTCTGGGACAACTCTGAAGGACTGTGGTGAAAGTAAGTCTTCACAATGGGCAGAACTTCAGGCAGTGCATGTGGTTGTGCATTTTGTTTGGAAGGAAAAATAGCCAGGTGTGTGGTTTATACATTGATTCATGGGCTATGGTAATGGGTTAGCTGGATGGTCCAGGACTTGGAAGGAGCACAGTTGGAAAATGGGTGAGAAGGACATTTGGGGAAGGTGTATGTGGATAGAGCTCTCTGAATGGGCAAAAGATATAAAGATATTTGTGTCACAGTTAATGCTTATCAGAAGGTGACCTCATCAGAGGATAACTTTAATAATCAAGTAGATAAGCTCACCTGGTCTGTAGATAGTGGTCTACCTCTTTCCTCAGCCATTCTTGTCATTGCCCAGTGGGCTCATGAACAAAGTGGCCATGGTGGCAGAGATGCAGGTTATGCATGGGTCCAACAACATGGACTTCCACTAACTAAGGCTAACCTGGCTACAGCTGCTGCTGAGTGCCAAGTCTGCCAGCTGAAGAGACCAACTCTCAGCCTCCGATATGGTAACATTCCTTGGGGTGACCAGCCAGCAACTTGGTGGCAGGTTGGCTACATTGGACCACTTTCATCATGGAAAGAGCAGTGTTTGGTCCTTACTGGAATAGACACTTATTCTGGCTATGCATTTGCCTTTCCTGTATGTAGTGCTTCTACCAATACTACCATCTGTGGGCTAACAGAATGCCTTATCCACCATCATAGTATTCCACACAGCATTGCTTCTGACCACGGAACTCACTTCACCACCAAGGAAGTACAGCAGTGGGCTCATGATCATGGAATTCACTGGTCTTGCCATGTGTCCCACCACTCTGAAGCAGCTGGCTTGATAGAATGATGGAATGGCCTTTTAAAAAAAACAGCTACAGCACCAACTAGGTGGCAATATCTTGGAGGGCTGGGGGAGTGTCCTCCAGCAGGCTGTATATGCTCTTAATCAGCATCCTGTATATGGTACTGTTTCTCCTATAGCAGAGATTCACAGGTCCAGGAACCAAGGGGTGGAAATGGGAATGGTCCCACATACCATAACCCAAAGTAACCCATTAGCCAAATTTTGGCTACCTGTTCCCACAACCTTACACTTTGCTAGCCTAGAGGCCTTGGTTCCAGAGGGTGGAGTGCTTTTTCCAGGAGGCACAAAGAACGTTCAATTGACCTGGAAGCTAAGGCTTCCCCCTAGCCACTTTGAGCTCCTGATGTCCTTGAGTGAACTGGCTGAGAAAGGAGTTACAGTGGTAGCAGGGGTGATTGATCCAGACTACCAGGGGGAAATTGGACTACTCCTCCACAATGAAGGTAAGGAAGAGTATGTCTGCAGTTCACTAGATCCTTTACAGTGTCTCTTGGTGTTACCATGCCCTATTATCAAAGTCAATGGACAACTGCAACAACCCAACCAAGGTAGTGTGATAAATGGCCCAGATCCTTCAGGAATGAAGGTGTGGGTCACCCCTCCAGGTAAAGAACCAAGACCTGCTGATGTACTTGCCTAAAGTGGAGGAAATACATAATACTTAGTAGAAGAAGGTAGTTACAAATAACAGCTAAGGCCACATTACCAGTTCCAAAAATAAGGACTGTAATTGCCATAAGTGTTTCTGTCCTACCGTGTTAAGTATTTGTACATATCTACACCAATATTAAGATGCTTTTTTCCTCTATTTCTATATTAGATGATTAATACTGATTAAGATCATATTGCTAGTTAACTGCTGTTGAATTTATATTTGACTTATTATATTAGAGACTAAACATTCCTCAAAGAACCTTGCTTTGTTTTGGGGGAAAGATTATGTGTCTCCAGTTGTACAAGGGATAGTTATATAATGTTAGGCAGAATTATGTTGTTACTGTCTTCATTTGGAAATTAAATATGAGGTAAGGAGATATGGTTTAGTGTCAAATTGACAAGGGGTGGACTTGTGATGGTTGTTTTGTGTCAACTTGATCTGTTTAGGAATCTACAGATATTACCCATAAGTGGGTCTCTGATGTTGCTTCCAGGAAGGATTGACTAAAGGAGAAATCCTTCCCCCAGGGTGAGCCCTTCCTACAGAGTGGGTGGCCCCTCTCAGGGGTGGGGCTTTATCTAAGGAAGCTCAGGGAAGGAAAGTGTCCCCTCCTCCCACCTGGCTGCTTGCTGCTCCCTACTTGCTGCTTTCCAGTGTGGACTGAAGATCAGCGTGGACTGAAAACCAGCAGCTTTCCAGGAAGTCTCCAGGCCTTCAGTGCCAGATTGGTACTGCTAAGGCATCCAGCCTCGTGGACTGAGCAGCTACCAGGTTCCTTGACTCACAGGCCTACAAACTGCTATTGTTAGACTGTCATAAATTAATCCAATAAATTCCCTTTTGATACAATTCATTCTATCGGTTCTGTTCCTCTAGAGAACTCTGACTAACACACACCACAATATGGCAGGGATTAAATCAAACCTCAAAGTTATCACTCTAGACATTAATGGCCTTAATTCATCCATCAAGAGACACAACATAATAGGGTGGATCAGAAAAATGGACCCCTCAATCTGCTCTCTTCAAGAAACCCACATCACCACTAAAGACAGATACCTCCTTAGGGTAAAAAGATGGAAAATGATATTCCAAGCAAATGGAAATAAAGAACAAGCAGGTGCTTGTATATTAATATCTGATAAGATAGACTTCAAACCAAGGTAATCAAAAAGGACAAAGAAGGCCACTTATTATTCATCAAGGGAAGATCCAACATATGCAGATCACAATCATAAATATATATGCACCAAACACAGGTGCACTACAGTTTATAAAACAAAACCTACTTGACATCAAAACAGAAATAAACAAGAACACCATCATAGTTGGGGACTAAAATACTCCACTATCATCAATAAATAGATCATCTAAACAGAAAATCAACAGGGAAGTAAGAGAGCCCAACAGTTCCATAGATCAACTAGACCTAATGAACATCTATAGAACATTCTACCCAAAATCTACAGAATACACATTTGTCTCAGCAGCTTATGGAACCTTCTCCAAAGCAGATCATATATTAGGTGAGAAAGCCTGCCTCCATATATTTAGGAAAATCAACATAATTTCCTGCATGATCACAATGCTGTTAAACTAGAAATTAACAACAAGAGAAGTGCCAGGAATGCCATCAGCTCCTGGAAACTGAACAACACATTTTTAAACAATAAATTGGTAGTGGATGAAATCAAAAAAGGAAATTATAAAATTTCTAAATTGAATGCCAATGAGAATACAATGTACCAAAACTTATGGGACACAATGAAGGCAGTCCTTATGGGAAATTTCATAGCAATAAATGCCTTCATAAAAAAAGACAAAGGGACTCCAAATCAATAACCTAACCATCCATCAAAAGGCATTGGAAAAACAAGAACACAACCCAAAAGGCTCCAGACATAAAGAAATAACCAAGATTGGAGCAGAAATTAATGAATTGAAAACTAAGGAAATAATTAAGAAAATTGATGAAACAAAGTGCTGGTTCTCTGAAAGAAATAAACAAAATTGATAAACCCCTGGCCAATTTGATCAAGTGAAAAAAAAAGAGACACTTCAAATTAACAAAATTAATAATGAAAAAGGATATGTCACAACAGATATAAGCGAAATTGGAAGAATCATCAGGACTTACTTCCAAAACCTCTACTCCACAAAACTGGATGAAATGGATAAATTCCTGGAGACATACTACCTACCTAAACTAAACTCAGAGCAGATTAATCTCCTAAACAAACCTCTCATACCCATTTAGGTTGAAAAGGTAATCAGAAACCTCCCCAAAAAGAAGACTACAGGATCAGATGGCTTCTCAGCCAAATTCTATCAAACCTTCACGGAAGAACTGAGACCAATTTTCCTCAAAGTGTTCCACATAATCAGAAAACAGGGAAAGCTCCCCAACTCCTTTTATGAAGCTAGCATCACCTTATTACCAAAACAAGACAGAGATACAACAAGAAAAGAAAACGATAGGCCTATATCCCTGATTAACTTAGACAAAAAGATCATGAACAAAATCCTCGCAAACCGAATTCAACAACACATCAAAAGCATTATCCACCTTGATCAATTAGGGTTTGTCCCAGGAACTCAACATTGGTTCAACATACAAGAAATTTGTCAATGTAATACACCACATAAATAAAATTAGTCACAAAAACCACATGATCATTTCAATAGACACAGAAATGGTGTTGACAAAATACAACATCACTTCATGATCAAAACGTTGGAGAGAATAGACATGAACAATTGATATTGCAACATAATAAAGACTATATATAAAGCAACTAAAGCCCAAATAATACTTAATGGGGAAATTCAAAGAATTCCTATTGAAATCAGGAACAAGATAGGACTGCCCACTCTCACCTCTGCTCTTCAACATAGTACTAGAAGTCCTAGCTCAAGCAATAAGGCGAGAGAAAGAAACAAAAAGGAAACAAATTAGAAAGTAAGAAGTCAAGTTAGCTCTGTTTGCAGATGACATGATCCTATACATAAGTGACCCAAGAGCTTCCATCTCAAAACTCCTAAAGGAGATTCATTTCTTCAGCAAAGTAGCAGGATACAAAATCAACACACAAAAATCAGTAGCCTTTCCATATGCAAAGGACAAAGATATAGAGAAAGAAATTAATGAAATTATCCCATTTTCAATAGCAACAAAAAAATAATAAAATACCTTGGAATGACACTAACCAAGAACATGAAGGACATATATAATGAAAACATCAAACCACTCAAGAAAGAAATTGAGGAGGACTTGAGAAGATGGAAAGACCTCCCATGCTACTGTAAAGACAGAATTAACATTGTGAAAATGACAATCCTATTAAAAGCAATATACAGGTTTAATGCAATACCAATAAAAATTCCAGCATCGCTCTTCACAGAGATAGAAAAAAGATCTCAGAATTCATATGGAATAGCAGCAGGCCTTGGACATCCAAGCATATCCTCACCAAAAGAAACACCTCTGGAGGCATCACCATACCTGATCTAAAGCTATATTACAAAGCCATAGTAACAAAAACAGAATGGTACTGGCATAAAAATAGGGAATATAGACCAATGGAACAGAATTGAAGATCTGGACTTTAGGTCAAGTAACTATAGCTACTTCATCTTCAACAAAGACCCCAATAACATAGATTGGAGAGAAGACAGCATCTTCAACAAATGGTGCTGGACAAACTGGATGACCATATGCCAAAAAAATCAAACTAGACCCATACATCTCACCATGCACAAAAATGGATTAAAGACCTCCATATAAGAAATGAAACTCTTCTACTACTGAAAGAAAAAAAATAGCAGGAACTCTCCATGATTTAGGAGTGGGGAAAGACTTCCTGAACAAAACCCCAGTAGCTCAGGAACAGAAACAATCATTCAACCATTAGGATCTCATGAAGCTGAAAAGTTTTTGCATAGATGAGCATACCATAAGCAAAGTCAATAGATTACCCACAGAATGGGAGAAAATTTTTGCAGGCTATACAACTGACAGAGGCCTAACAACTAGACTCTACAAAGAATTCAAGCACCTAAACAATAAAAACTAAAACAACCCACACACAAAATGGGGCAGAGAACTGAATGGGGAATTCTCAGAGGAAGAAATGCCAATAGCAAACACACACTTAAGAAAATATTCAACATTCCTAACCATAAGGAAATGCAGATTAAAATAGCTATGAGGTTGCAACTTACCCCAGCGAGGATAGCAAACATTGAAAAATCAAATGAAAACAAATATTGGTGAGGATGTGGAGAAATAGGAACCCTCATTCACTGTTGGTGGGAATGTAAGCTGGTACAACCACTATGGAAATCAATATGGAGACTCCTGAAAGGGGTTATTATAGACTTATCAACAGACCTAGATATTCCCTTACTGGGCATTTACCCTAAAAGCTCCACACCTCAGGTCAGAGATATTGCTCAACCCTGTTTATAGTTGCTCAGTTCATAAGAGGTAAGAACTGGAATCAACCCAGGTGCCTTTCATTGGATGAATGGATAACCAAGATGTGGTGTATCTATGCAATGAAATTCTATTCAGCAGTAAGAAAAAAAATGACAAAATGAAATTTGTAGAAAAATGGTCAAACGTGGAACAGCTCACACTCAGAAAACTCACATAATCACAGAAAGACAATCGTCATATGGTCTCACTCATCTTCACTTCCTAATCTGGATCAGCCTGAGTAACTGACATACATGATAGGCATCTTGAGACTTGAACAATAGGGAGGGAAGGGCTTGGAGGAGGGGGAAGGTAGGGAGACAGAAAACTGAACCCAATTTGAACTGGTACCATAGAAACCTATATCCTGGAAGTTAGACTAAAAGGTTGAACCATCAACAGGACCTTAGAGTGAGCACCTGAATTGAAGGACCCTTGAGAGGGTGAGATGAAGCCTAACCTTAAATTTCTTCTGCTTCTTTCTCTTTCTTTATTTTCTTTTTCCTTTTCCCTTGGTGCTGGCCTGTAACTCCCAGTACCAAGATGCAGTTAACAGCCACAATGAACTGTTGATCAGAGAGACCTACAAGGTCTCCCAAAACAAGATAGATTTCCATCAGAGCACTTGATTCCCCACCAGAGATTAATGGTAAGACCCTACTGCTGAAGACACTGTATGCTGGTGGCACAGAACATGGAGAGAACTGGCTAGAATCTAGAAGAAAGCCAGTCCCCAGACAGGTAGCCTAGTCTAGTGCTGGAATGTGCTACATGAGCTACCTGGGAAAAGAGGCCAAAATCTGTCCAAGCAACTCAAGGTGTAAGCTACTCAGAAACAAACAACCTGACATGATGCTCACACAAGTGCAATAGTGGCACACAGCCACGGCGGGGGACCAAACTGCTCTTGGATTGGCTAAGAGATCTGCTCAGTGGGAAAAAACCCATATCTGGAACTGGGAAACAAGTCAGCATCACATCCAGAGAATGATTTTGCTTTCCAATACCAAGCTCCCACTGATCTTGGGCTATGAGAGGGTCTACACCCATTAAATTCTCTCTAAATTAATGATGGTTATCCCATTTAACCAGTGCATACTTCACTGTCTGTTGGAGGATCTGCTTCTGTTTTTTAGATGGGAGTGAGACTTGAGGAGATAAACCACCCATTACACTTCACCCTGGCCCCAGATGAAACCGCAGAGGAATTGGGGAAATGAGCAAGAGTGCTGCTTTCTCAGTGACCCTGATATCAGCACAAGGGTGAAGGAGATAGACACTGAGGACACTCAACACCTACCAAAGCAGAGATCCAGAGGCTCCTAAGAGCCCATCACTGAAGTAGACTTAAAACACACCCAACATGGCTCAGGGAATTTTTCAGAAGTGGGGGCAGAAAGATTGTTAGAGCTAGAAGTTGGGACATTATACAGAGACATTGCCTCTCCCCCATAACTGATGGCTGCTCCCACAATGCATAACTCACAATTCCCATGGGGTTGACCTGCATCCCAAATGAGGAGGGGCGCTTCAGAAAAGGGGCAGGGATGAGGGTAAGAATGGTACCAACATGTGTTGTTTACATACTATGTCCATAACTAATAAAATAAAATTTAAAAAGAATACCAAATATACACTGCTGGCTTTAACAATTCTTCCAAAGGTTGACTTTTCAATATAAACCATGTCCAAGAAATGAATGGGTTGAATCAACAGGGCACCTGATCAAGTGGAACCTATAGGGGAGAGGAAAGATTAGTTCTGCTCAAAATTCACCAGGGTCACTCTTTTTTTCATAGTAACCTCTGATTGAGCATGGGTAGGGTTCTCAGTGTTTCTAGTGTTAAATACTTGGTCCTCAGGGTGGCACTATCTGGAGGTGGTGGAACCTTTGAGCTGTGGGATACTGTCTGGTCCACTTAGGATGTGTGCCCCCAACAGGATTGTGGGACACTGGTTTCTCCTTCTGTCTCCCTGCTCCCTGGCTCATGATGTGTTTTGGTCCATCCCACACTCCCACCATGGTATGCTGTCCTCACCAGAGACTGACACAAATAGGGCCAACCAATCTTGGACTGGAATCTCTAGAAGCAAGAATGAAAGTAAACTGAGTAAACTGCCCCAGGTATTTCATTTGTAATGGATTGATAACAATAGTTGTAATTTAGACCACCAAGAAACTGCCCTTTCCAAGATCTCTTCTTTACTTTGTAGAACACTTAAAGTTAAAATTATAAAACAAAACATTCTTGCCCTTTAATGAAATCAACACCATTAATACAGTGTTGCTTGTGCAGAATTAAAGATAGGCATTGATTACCATATATAGATATTTCTCCACTAAGGCTAGGAAGATGCTCAGTAGATAAACTACTTGCAGTGTACCTCTGCATATCTGAGTCCAAATCCATTGACCTTAGTTAAAAGTGGGAAGCTGTGTCAGGGTTCTATAATCCCAATATCTACTTACATCTACTGTAAGAAGACAGATAGATATAACAGAATTTCCCAGAAGCATGTGGACCAGTGGAGAACCACAATATACCATGCATCAAACAAGGTAAAAGGCAAGAGCCAACCCAAAAGTTGTTCTCTGATCTTTACCTACAAGCAAGCCATGGCATACACACACCAGCAAACATACACAAAGTACATGAATAAACAAATCCTTTAAAAAGATACACCAAAACACCAACATGTCCCTTTCCAAATTATAGTTTTGACATTTATCCAAAAGCATCCATGATATTTTTAACAAACAATGATAAAATATCTCCATCAGGGATTAATGTCTTTGTCCATTTTATGTTACTCTAACAAAATGCCTGAGGCTTGGTAAATTATAAAGAAAACAGATTTATTTAGCTTACAATTCTAGTGGCTAGAAAGTACAGATCACATATCTGGGATCTTATCTGCGTCCTCCTGGCCATGTCATGACAGAAGACAAAAGGGAGCAAAGTTGTGTGCAGAAAACAGTGAGTATACAGGATGGCCTATCATAACCCACCCTCATGAGTATTAACATGGTCCTGTGGGAACTGTATTTTATCTTCCCAAGTATGGTAGCTTCCACTATGTCTCACTACTTAAAAGTTGCACCATTTCAATCCCACTGTGCTAAGGACGAGGGTTCTAGCACATGAAACTTTGGGGGACAAGACATACCTAAACCATTGCAGTCGCTTATTGTTTTTTTAATTTTTTGTTTTTATTTTTATCTATTTATTTGAGAGCTACAGACAGAGAGAAGGAGAGAGAGAGAGAGAGAGAGAGAGAGAGAGAGAGAGAGAGAGAGAGAATGAGAGATCATCGGCGCACCAGGGCCTCCAGCCACTGCAAACGAACTCCAGACGCGTGCGCCCCCTTGTGCATCTGGCTAACGTGGGTCCTGGGGAATTGAGCCTCGAACCAGGGTCCTTAGGCTTCACAGGCAAGCGCTTAACCACTAAGCCATCTCATCAGCCCCAGTCACTTATTTCTAAATCAAAGAAAACTATATCCCAACTCTAATTTACTCTCTGACTCTGAGCACAAACTCAGGTTTAATTTCACTTAGCCATCTCACACATGTATAGTGGAAGTTTTAAGGGTACATCAGCATAAAAATGTGGGTGACATAGGAAAAAACCCACAGATCCAATGAGAGGAAAAAACTCAAGGAAGCTCCCCTTCTTCCCACAGAAGCATCTTCACATTACTGAAGACAGTACAATTTGTTTTTCTCAGTGAGAGGAACACAGCTGACAAGACAGGTTTAGAGCATGCCACTGACTTGAGTGAGAGCCTCTGTCACAGAAGACTTCCAACAGCTCACTTCCTATGTCCTTCATCCCCAGCCAGAGGACTTAAAGCAAAATCCAGTAAATTCAATCATTTTCAGCTTTGTAAAAGCATGTAACTATCCATCTAGCTTTGTCTTCATTAGCTAGTACCTTTAGAATACACTGAGGGTATCTTCTTTTTTTTTTTTTTTTTGCAAGATCCCTCTGTTTGCATCTGATCTGCTCACTGCAATATAACACATGCATAAAACAGTGCAACTGTGTTTGTTTTAATAAGGCCATTCTGAGCAGCTGTTTAATGATCCATGGTGTTAAATGAAAACTACAGGTGTTCCAAATGCAAACCTTATGGCCCAGGGCCCCCCTTATTACCACTGCACAATTAGCAGCCAACTGCTCTTAGGCTGTGCAAAGAATTGCCGCCATCATCATTACATTATTTCTTAATTTCATTCTCTGCCTAAGTGTCTTCCCCCAAAGGAAAAACCTGCTTGGCATAATAGTGACGAAAGTTAAAGGAAAGAAGAACACAAACCATTTCCTGTCCAACCACAAGCAGGCTTCAGAGAAGAAGAGGCAACTGAAAAGGATCAGGCCCCTGAGAACTCTGCCATAGTAGCCCAACTGGCCAACTGAATGAAGTCTTGCTGAAACGACTGATGCTCACAAGGATTTCATTTAACCATTCATGTTTGTGATTACCTACACTTAATGCCATGCTGAACCAAATTGCCAGAATTATTATAAGTGGACACTGTCATTTTGTTGGAGAGAGAGATGATTTTTTACCCAACTATAATTTTCGCATCATGACAGCTCTTGGGTGTGGTACATATAATAAGAGGCAAAGTGGGAAGGCTTCCGCATCCCCTATGAAATGAATGCCTAAAGCATTACCCATTACACAGCTCAGTACCCCTTACAAAAAGATGCCTGAGACAAATTTAATTTGAGCTCAGGAACAAATTTATCTTTCCATGTCAATGGGTACACTCTCTTCTACAAAACTAGTAGTTCTCAATTCTCATTTCATATTAGAATCACCTCATATTAAACATATTTGCATGCCCATTCCATCCCAGAGCAGCTAAATTTTAATTTCTAGGTAAAGGCACTGGGCAAGGCTGTTAAGTTGCAGTTCCATGGGTCACCACTCACAATGTGCTTGGCCAAGCACCAGGACTATATGTTGCAGCCCAGAATGAGAACCACTGCCCCAGAAAATGAGAGTTTTATAAGTCATTGCCTTTGCTTCTTCATTTTGGTTACTAAGAAGCTCAAAACTAATTGTGCTGGATGCCAGTAGTTTTCTTGTGCCAGAAGTTCCCAATGTCAGCTTCTCTCTAGATCCCTTTGTATTAATGGTTTTACTAGTAACATCACTGTGAATCCCCAAATGTTCTGTTTGTACTCATAATTTAAAAGTAAAAAATAATTAAGAGCTATGGATGCCATAAGTAGACCAATATAGGACTCCTTCATAATCACCCTAGCTAAAATTTTCCAAAAATGACTGCCCAGGTCCCCTATAGTTGCCTTTCCCAAAGTGTTCTGCATCACAATAAAGCAACCTCTCCTAATTATGCAAAAGTCATTTGTGACTCTTCTACCTCTCTTTCTTCCCACATCTTGCAAATATAACCAAGTATTATTATTCTGTCTTTAAATTATATGAAACCTAATTGCTTTCTATACCACTTCCATTGCTACAAGTTTGTGTTCATGGGTCTTGAGGAGTTTATTTGTTTGTTTGTTTGTTTTGGAGGCCTCAAATAATCTCAGCTTCTGAGGATTTCAGAAATACATATGCTATCTCTTGCTGAAGGTACAGGAAGGCTGCAACTTAACTGGACTCTGCTAAACTCTTCTGGAACAAGTTTAGTTCCGTATGTCTCTAAGCAGTCAGGCCAAAGGCATGGCTATTTTCAGAGTCAGGAACAGAAACTCAGGAGTAGCAGAGTCAAACCATTACAAATAAATGTGAAGCTCTACTGTGACAGGATATAGGTTATATCTTTTCACATTTTTTTTAATTTTTTTTACGTTTTTTTGTTCATTTTTATTTATTTATTTGAGAGTGACAGAGACAGAAAGAGGCAGAGAGAGAGAGAGAGAGAGAGAGAGAGAGAATGGGCACGCCAGGGCTTCCAGCCACTGCAAACGAACTCCAGAAGCGTGCGCCCCCTTGTGCATCTGGCTAACGTGGGTCCTGGAGAATCAAGCCTCGAACCGGGGTCCTTAGGCTTCACGGGCAAGCGCTTAACAGCTAAGCCATCTCTCCAGCCCTCTTTTCACATTTTATTGGCCAAATCAAGTCACATGACCAACAAAATTACTCAGGCTAAAGGAAATTGTGGCAAGGTTGAAATCACTTTCAACCAGTCAACAACTAACACAGCTTAACTGCTATTCTACTTTCTAACTTTGTCTTCAATTGTTTTGTCAACATGGCAAGCAGAAGAATCTTTATTTGTGGACTTTTTGTATATTTTCATGTGTGTACGCATGTTGCATGTATGTGGGTGCCCATGTGTGTGAGGTTAGTATGCAGGTACATGGGGGTGTTCAAGCATATGTGTGTGTATATGCACGTGTATGTGTATGTGTGCATGTGGAGTTCAAAGGATAACCTCAGATTTTATCCTCAGGGACACCATCCACTTCTTTTTGAAACAGGATCTCTAATTGGCCTGGAGTTCACCAATTAGGCTAGACTGGATAGCCAGGGAGCTTCAGGGATAGCCCTATCTCTGCCTCTCTGGCATTTTTATATGGGTAGCAGGGATCAAACTTAGCCATATTCCTAGGCTTCTGAAATTTTTTTCAATTCAGTTCTTGGCAATTTTTGTATATGCATATAATGTATTTTGATCATGATCACTTCTCACTTCTTTCTGTTGTCTTCCATTCCTTAGTACTGAACCTCTTTCTTTTTTCTAACTAGTCCTACTATGTGGCACAGGATGGTCTCAAATTCTATGTATCCCAGATTGACTTCAAACTCACGGTGATGGCAATCCTCCTGCTTTAGCCTGCCAAGTGCTAGGATTATAGGCATGCACCACCATGCCTGGCTCAAAGCTGGAGATTCTTATTAAAATTCATACCTTGCTGCATACTTCCCTCCCTTGTTTAAAACTCCTCAATGACCTCCTATCACATTTTTAGTATCAAATACAACCTTTTATTTGTTTATTTTCAATTTCTTTAACAATCTGGCTTTGCCTACCTCTAAGGTCTCCTCTCATACCATTCTTCTACACAAAATCTGCTCTAGTGACATTTAACTTCAAGCATAACTTCCCCATCAGGGCTTTTTCAATGGCTATCTCATCTATCTGGAATATTCTTCTTGATCTTTGTGATCTGGCATGTTCTTGTCATTCAAAACTAAATTGAAGTGTCACCTCCTCAGAGAAACCTTCCATCTAATCTAAGGTTGTTCACAAAGTTGCATAATTCCATTTTAATTCCCTGCAGACCACATGCCACTATCAGAAGTTATATTATTTTGTTCACCTATTGTATGTTTCTTCCTCACAAATTTAAGTTACATGACAGCAGAGGTCATATATGTTTCACTCGTTATATTTACAACATTTAGAAAAGCACATGAAAATAGTAAGTATTCAAATATTTGTTGAAAGATTCAATCACTCCTTAATGGTCCCTTGTTGTAAACCTAATAATAATAATAATAAAAGATTCTTCAAGAACAGAACAAGAAATAAAAATAAATAAAAAGAATGGAACAGGAGATTGGACTCGATGACCTTTTAAAGTCTCATCAAATATTAAGATTATTTGGTTTTCTATCCAAGTCCCTACATTTTTCCATTTGCAAACATTTTCAAAGTCATTATCACTTTGATCTTCTCAAGAACCCTGTTGAGATCCTAGGGCAAAGACTTAATACAGATGTGGAAATTGCCTCATATTTTGGATCCAGACGAGGAACAGGCAACAATTGAGAAAAATACATTTGCTACATAGCAAGTTACAGACCAGCCTGAGCTACATAGTGTGACCTTGTTTCCAAAAAATGAAAACAAAATAGCCTCTGCAAATTGACTTTACAGCACACAGAGATATTGGTGTAAACAGTGTAAACTTCAGAAAATCGTGTGTTCCTGAGCCCCACTCAGGCTGTATGGCCAGCCGTTTCTTCCTTATCACCCAGATTTGCCTGTCCTATATCTTTCACTCAGCTACATATGGTAAGAGATCTCCTATAACTGGACTGTGACCTTTCTCACAAAGCAGTCTGTTAAAAGAAAACAACTCCAGAAATAAATGGGGTAAGAGTTTCCAGGTGATGTAATATCCTTGAATACGTCTAGTCCAAGGTGAGGGGCATGGCTGACCATTTCAATGTCTATAGGTAAGCAGAGATAAACAGATGAGCCAATTTTGCCATCCTACAAATAAAAACTAGGGTTTTAAATATGATCTCCGATATGGGTTTTGTTTGAGTACTAAACAGCCAAAGAAATCATTTCAGAAAGACAACAATAAACTCAGTTATGGGCAAGCAGCATGCTTTTTGATTGATAGTATTCATTAAAGTGTGGACTAACAAATGAGCCAGACTTCTGCAGCATGTAACTGTCCTTGGAACAAACTTCAGGCAGAAATGGAGCCTATTGAAGCATGCCCAGATCCTCTACTTACCACTTGCCAGTACTAGGATGGTTCCCAGAGGGTCCAGCCTCTTACGGCTCTGCTAACTGAACTGCTAACTGAGCTGGTGCTTGCCTGTGGCCCCTGAAGAACCCTCCCTCAAGATATGGAAGAACAAGATCCCTCTCCTTACCAGGTTCATTCAGAAGGAGGCTAAATCAGAGCAAACTTTGTGCTCAGTGACATAGCAAGATGCCAATGGGGTTCAGAAAACACTTTGATCTTCAAGATTGGAGTATATTGTACCCAGTGAAAGGTAAGGGAAGTGAAGATAAACTCAACATGAACCCATTTATAAAATAGGAAATGCATGTTAAAGGATATAAGCAGTGTTTTGACTCCAGAATTTCTCTCCCTTTACCTACCACCACACCTTAGGTAGATCTCAATTGAGTTCCTTCAACTCCAAATGAGAATTCTCATTTAAAGTTACCTCAGCAAGCATCATATTTCATG
Source organism: Dipus sagitta (assembly GCA_036346955.1). NCBI lineage: Eukaryota > Metazoa > Chordata > Mammalia > Rodentia > Dipodidae > Dipus > Dipus sagitta. The sequence goes on along the minus strand of CM070776.1, from coordinate 111,630,027 downwards.
GTATTTATAACTACAATACAAAAGTGAGGCGTGCAGGAAAATTGAGGATTGGAGAAATAAAGAGGAAAAACGTGCAAGATATTGCACAGACACTAAGGAATGTAGACATTCATTTCAGAGCAATCCTACCCTCTCTTGATCACCTTTCCAGCTTTTTAGGCTTTACTCACATTGTCCTCCATGAATATATACACATATATATACTATACACACACACACACACACACACACACACACACACACACATATATTACAAGCTAGGATCTCCAGGTGAAAGAGAACATGGTGATGGGGGAAGGGCAAGGACACGTACATAAGAAGGAGAAAAAAAAGAATAATGCTAGAGTTGGCCAGGGAAAGTGGGTGGACAGAATGAAGTATGCTAAAGAAGCCACTTGTAAATCCTAGCTCTGACATTCCTCATAGGGCCAATAAACTGTTTCAGTATAGGAATTTAAGCAGCACCAGCAAGTCATGTGATTTGTTGATCCGCAACCACTGACCCAGAGAGTCAGTCACTATCACAGCACAGAATTCCAATAATAGCAGAATACCAATATTAGTTACCAACCTTTACTGAGCATATATTTTGTCCAGGATCAATTTTAAGCACATCATACAGATAATTGCCCCTCTAGTTTATGATATTGTAGAGTAAACGGGGATAACATCCACTATGAATGCCTAAACATGCATTAGATGCTATTAACAAAAGTTGGTTTACAGAGAAATAAAATGAAAAAGAAAAGGTTCTAGAAGATGCCTTTGACAGATCTGTAGAAAATCAATTAGGTATAGAAAAAAAAAAAAACAGAGCTCATGTTAGGGGGCTATTGCATAAGAAACTCTATTGCCAAATTTAGAACAAAAAAGAGTTGAAATTGATAAATAAGCTTCATAAATTTGAAGGCTTATGTTGGTGTGTGCAAATCATTAGAAAGCAAACGTAAACAGAGAGGTATGCAAAGGAAGGCACAGACTAAGTCGTGGAGTTGGGACAAAAGACAGCTAAATTGTTTTGCATTTATAACACGTTTATATCCCTCCTGGGGGAAATAGAGCACAAGATAAAGAAAAAAGGAATAACCACAAAGACAGATAGTTAAGGAAGGGAGCAACATGGTGAGAGACTAGAGCTCTATTTGCAGAAAAGGCTGAGGAACGTTGAAAGACAAGGATGACTACCACTCCACTTGAACTTGTTTGCAAGCCTGTGGCAAAAATCCCTCCATATCCCCCAAGCTTCTGTAAAATCCACTGTTTGTCTTAGTCAACATAGTGAAGGACAGAAACAGCACGTTCAGTGCAGTGAGAAGATCTTGAAATAAAACAGACTCAGCAATGGCAAGAGCTCAGAGCTAGAGGTGACTCCAATAGCATTAGCATCCTAGAAACTCACAGCTTGAAGAGGGCTTCAGATTTTCGGAAACCTCTGGGACGGAGACTCTAGCCTATTTGATCAAGATTTTAAGCATGATGAACTTACCCCTAGCTGACATCTTGATTAAACATGTGTAGGTTTCTCTTAAAGTGAAATACAAAAGCAACCATAACTAGGGAGTTGTCTAACACAATGCAGTAACTATAGGCCTCTGAGGTATTTTTCTCTTTTTTCTTTTCTCTTTTTTTTTTCTAATTTGCTTGCCTTTCTCCCCCCCTCAAAGCAAGAAATGGTAAATTACAAAAAAAAAAAAGGTACAGTAATTCCAGTCCTAGCCAAATTGTTTCTGAAATTTGCAATCTTTAAGAGAGCTTTATAAACAAAGAGAACAGATCAAGGTAGAATGATATCGTACACCATATGCCAGTGAGAGGCAGAGGAGCTGCAGCTGCACTATCAATTAGAGCATTCTAATACCCAGTTATGAAGACTGACACTTTGGAAGTAATTAAGTACTAGATATTTTTAGGTAATTGCTGCTGCAGGAACACACAACCTGTGCATCTGGGAGATTGAAGGCTTGACAGAGGCTTCTTCCTTAGAGGCTGCACTGTCTTAATTGACCCTAATCATTTCAACACCTATGGTGTTTTGCAATTGCCTCAAACACAGCAATTGGTCAAATGTGAACCAAGGGGGAACCACTGTCTCTCTTTTTCCCCACTAAGTATCATGAAAATCAGCAGGGACATATTGAAATATCAGACTAAACCACAATGACAGAAATAGCCCATTGACTTGCCAGAGTCCCATTAAAACTGTACACTGCTGCAGCTCATTTCCTATGGCTAGTAGGCAATACTGCAAGGTAATAATCATTCTGTGAAGATGCTGAGATTGTCAAAGACCTCACCAGTGGAGTGATGGGAATCTTAGCCCATCATTATTATGGTTCATATGTCAATATTGTACATCCCTACCATGTGATCAAGTCCTATGCCACCCTTTGCTGGGGAGAGAGAATGGGTCCAACACAATTCACAGCACACTTTTGCATAGAGTTGTAAAGCTGGAAGAAGTCTTGGGGGTCAGCTGCCTTGTGGGTCACAACCTGGGACTCACATTGAAATCATCTGGGAGCTTTTAAAATCTATCAGGCCTTGGTCATCCCTGACCAATTAAATCAGAATGAGGGAACAGGGCAGAGTTCTAGACACTGATATCTTTTAAATGCATTTTAGAGCTCCCTGGGCAATTTTGACATTCAGCCAGAGTGGAGAAGTACTTATTCATACAACCTCCTTATGTGCCAGGTGAGAGGTCTCAGGCTTACAGAAGAGAGCTGCCTTATCCAAGGTCACGCTTTGTGTGCTAATTCTAGACCTAGAATCAAGTCACTGAGCTCTCTCAGTTGGTTGTCTCTTTCCATTCATGAAATACTGCTTCCTGTCGAACTGAAAGAGAAGGTAAGGAGCCTAAAATCACACAGCCTGTAAGCAGTATAGTTGGATTTCATAGTCTATACATGTAGTCACTGTGCTATTTACTCTCCAAAAGAAAGGTGTTGAACAGAAGCAGGCTAAGTGCCAGACAATATTGTGGCCAACAGTACCAGAGCAATGCAGAGAGGTGAACAGTGCACAGGAAGAGACCAGCTTTAAGCTGGATATAGAGATTCAGGTGGGACTTGGAGGAACTGACTTGCCAGATGGGGATCCAGACTTGTGGTGATAATGAAACCAGTGAATAAATGAAAAGCTACAGCATGTTTAATAGAATCAGTGACCACTTTTTGGTCAGTTTTTGTTGTTGTTGCAGTGACAAAATATCTGACAAAAGTAGCTTAAGGGCTGGGCGTGGTGGTGCATGCCTTTAAGCCCAGCACCCAGAAGGCAAAGGTAGGAGAATTACTGTGAGTTCGAGGCTACCCTGAGATTACATAGTGAATTCCAGGTCAGCCTGAGCTAGAATGAGACCCTACCTCAAAAAAGAAAAAAAAAAGTAGCTTAAGGGAAGAGGGGTTAATTTTGGTTTACAGTTCAAAGGTACAGTCCATGATGCAGAAAAAGGTGTGACAACAAGAGAATAAAGCGACTAGCCGCATTGTATCCATGGACAGAAAGCAGAGGCATGAGTACTGGTACTTAGCTTATGTTCTCCTTTTTACTCAGTATGAGACCCAGCCCATGGGATAGTGCCACCCTCATTTAGCGTAGATATTCTCTCTTCAGTTAAACCTTTCTGGAAACACACTCGAAGACACACCCACAGGCATGCAGCTCTGGTGATTCTAATTCCAGCCAAGCCAATGATGGAAATTAACCACCAAAATCTTCAACATGATTTCAAACTGAAAAGTTGTAAAAATGGAGGCTGGGGAGATGGTTCAGCATTTAAAGGCACTAGCTTGCAAAGACTGCTGGCCCAGGTCTGAATGCATGTCCCCCATAGACTGGAGTATTTCTCTATTAAGCTTGCAACTTAAGTCTCCAGCAGCCTGCTGGAGGGTGTGTCACTGGGGGCTGATCTTAACTCCAACCCTAAATTATGATCATAGCAGTTTGAGCTCTGGCTGTTCATGTTTGTTGGCTGTTGGTTTTTCTCTCTCTGCTATGCTGATGTATGATGGAGTGAGTCAGCTTCTTCTGCCATTGATGGTGTTTCTCCTGGATTCTATAAGCCTCAAATAAACCCTTTCTTCCCATAAGCTATTTCTGGTCAGATATTTGTCCAGCAATGCAAAGGTAACTGCAACACCATGTAAAGCTAGATACACAAAGTGATGCATGTACCTGGAGTTCCTTTAAAGCTGCAAGAGGCCCTGGTATGCCCATACTCTTTCTCTCACTCTCTCTCATTCATATATATATATATATATATATATATATATATATATATATATGGACAGAGAGAGAGAGAGAGAGAGAGTGAGCTATAAAATTGCATTTCTATCCCCTCTCTATATATTTGACATTATATGTACACACATACATCAATGAGCTTTATAGATATCATAATGGCTAAATTCTCAGATTATGTATACCTACATATGAAATATATAATGCATTACATATAATTATTTACTACCTATTATATATAAATATATCATGATTATTTAAAAACTTCATATATAATTTATTTTAGGAGCCATTTAAAGGTAGATTATATACATCACTTCCACTTACCTTCTAATACTTTCTTGTACCTCATAAAGATGATATTGTCTTACATATTCATGATACACTTATTAACCCAGGAAATTTTAATGTCAATACACTTATCTACAACCCATATTTTAATTTCACCAATGGTCCCAATAATTATCTTTATGACATTTTTTTTTGTTGTTTGTTTGTTTTGGGTTTTTTTGTTTGTTTTTTTCTTTATTAGTTAGTTTTGTATTCAGCAAATCCAGTAAGTTTGGTACCATTATTAGGCTCATCCGTGACCTAACCCCTCCCCTTGGCCCCTCCTTGTTGAGGTATATGGGTCATGCATTGTGGAGTTAGCCCACAGTTATGTGTAAGATAAATGTCTCGGCATATCATGACCCAACATGTGGCTCTGACATTCTTTCCGCCCCCTCTTCTGCAAAATTTCCCTGAGCCATGTTGGGTTCATTTTTGGTCTGCTTCAGTGATGAGGTGTTGGGGGCCTCTGAGGCTCTGGCTCTCTGATTTGGTAGGAGTTGATTTTTCTCTGTGTTGATCTCCTTCCCCCTTGTGCTGGTATCTGGTTCATCAGGAAAACAGCCCCCTTGCTTGTTTCGCCAATTTTTCTTAGTTTCAGCTGGGGCCCTTTGGAGGTATGATGGGGTGGCTCTCTCCTTATGACATTTTTATTTCCTTCACTACAAGAACCAATACAGCATTAAATACTGCATTTAGTCTTGATATGCCTTTAGCTTCCTATAATCTCAAATGATTATGTTGTATATTTTATTATTTATTTGAGAGAGACAGGGAGAAAGAGGCAGAAAGGGAGAGAGAGAATGGACGTGCAAATGTCTCCTACCACTACAAATGAACTCCAGACACATGTGCCACTTTGTGCATTTGGCTTTACATGGGTAGTGGAGAATCAAACCCAGGCCATCAGGCTTTGAAAGCAAAAGCCTTTAACCACTGAGTCATCTCTCCAGCCCTCAAATGGTCCTTGAACCTTTGTTTGTCTTTTACAACATGAGTATCTTTGAAGAATATTGGTGTATTATTTTATGCCATCCCTCAATTTTGTTTTGTCTGAGGCTTCCTTTAAATTAAATTCAGATGATGTATTCCCAGCAAATAAAAAATACAGAAATCATATATCCTACTTCAATTCATTGCGTTTACAGGACAGAATCTATCACATTGACTTAGGTTACCCAAATCAAGGCTTTGTCTAGTTTTTCTACTACATTTTTTTTAATTTCATAAAAAGCAAACTGTGGGGGCTGGGGAGATGCCTCAGGAGGTAAGAACACTTGCTATACAAGCATGAGGTCCCAAGAAAGCCAGATGCACCTTGAGTTTAATGCTCCAGCACCCATATAAATAGCTGGGCATGGCCACACACACCTGTTAGCCCAATCTTGTGGGGAGCAGAGACCATAGAATTTCTAGGACATACTGGTCAGCTGATCTGACTGATGAAAAGAAAACCTGGCAGCTCGGGGTTTCCTAAGAAACTCCATCTCAAGAAAATACATGGATGAGGGATAGAAGAAGACACCTGATGTTATCCTTGGGCCTCCACACACATGTGCATAGGGTATAAGCACCTACATACACATGCATACACCACAAACACACACCATATCACACACTCACACCACACCATATATACTACACATACACACACGAAGTTTAATTAATTTTTTAAAAGAAGCTATGAAGAATATTCCAAAACAAGCATATAAATAGTTCCTTGTCAAAATACCATCTACTGATGATTCTTTCCTGAACCATTCTGTAGGATAATAACTCAAAAATGATGTTCCATGTCCACTATTCCATCTACACAGACCAAATGATATTCTACCATAAGGATGAGTCCTCCCTTATTTCCATTTGTATGTGGACTTATATTTGGTATTCAGAATAATACTTCCTATACCTGGCTTTGTCATTCACATTAAAGACTGGCTCAAATAATAAGGTAGACGTCTGTAGTGTTCAACTACATCCAGAAAAGTTGAGAGTTTCATAAGAGAGAAACAAGGCATGAATACTCAGAGGTAAAGAAAACAGGCTAGTAGACATAGAGAAAATCCTGGTGTGTTAAACCAGATGAAAACCTACCAAATGCAGCTATTTGTGGTAATAAACTCATAATCGAAATAAGTCGCTGCTGCTTGCTTTAAAGCAATGTACAAGTTACACATCTCAGTTCATAACCACCAGCACAGCCAGGATGGTTCCAGGAACCTAGTTTTACCCCTCCCCCAAAATGAATTTAGCTAAATGTATCATGACAGTTGGATTTCTTACAGCTCCAGAAATAGATATACATTCTTGGGGTGAGTTGGCAGGGAATGAAGGGTTGGACTACAGGAGGTGGTAATTAATCTGATAAAAATCATTCAAACTGTGAAAAATTAATCCTGCAGAGATTTCAGGGTGTGTTACCAGTTCAGTTAGGGCTTGTGCAAACCATACCAGCAATATTGAGATGTTTTAACAATTAAGATCTGATGAAGCCTCGGGAGATGTCATTTTCATTAGATTTAAAGTCAGGATCACAAATCCAAGGAGTGTTTTGTAGACGGTTGATATGGAATTGGGTTTAAAGGAATCATATGAGGGATAATCACCAAATTCTTCACTAAAACACATAGAGGATCTAGGCCTGGTGGTTCAGACCTGGCACCCCAGCTACTCAGGAACTGGAGTCAGGAGGATCATGAATTCAAGGCCATTCTGGGCAACTTATCAAGACCCTACCTCAAAATAAAGAAAATAAAGTAAAACAGAAACTAACAGGACGGTTTTCTGCCTGCATTGCTCATAAACAGACTGCAAACCAAGAATTTCTTTATATTTTCTGAAATTGAAAATTAAATTTATGGTAAGCAAGGCCAATAGCAACTCTAATCCATGCTATCTTACAAGAATATTTGTGTAACATCAGAGATGTAAAGTCAGGGAGATGTGGTCTGTATGGAAAAATAATAGAATGTTTTGAAATCAGCAATTGTTTACTGTCCCAGGAAGCCTTTTTTGTTTTTACAAAGATCTCATCTAGCAAATTCATAGGATTTTTGAATACATATAAAACAAAGAAGTTTTCTTAGCATTTCTTTCATTAGATTTGGCAGCACTTTAACCTTTTTTTGGAAAAAGAACAAGTGCTACTTTTAAAATATGAATTGTAGCTGGTTTATACAAAAGGCTCAGGTTCTAAAAACCTGAAGTGAATTTGCTAATTTCAAGCTCTATGATGAGTGACTTGTTCCATTGAAATGCTTCTTTGGCACTAACAAAGCTTGACTTCCTGAGTTCCTGCACCATGAGAATCTTGAGCATTTGGTTGCTAACCAAGTAATGAGTTCATTGGCTTCTTGGGAGAATTTCCGTTTTGATTCCTGGCAGGTCCAAAGCACAGGAGTGCTGGCTGGTGTTCACTAACAACCCAAAGGGTGCTTTAAACTCCTGACATGCTGGAGACACAAGATTCAAATTTGCTATTAAGTTGATGTAATATTGTTCAATTTCTGAAATGACTTTGTGATCTTTAGAATGATAGGATTTCTCATAGAGCTCTTTGGCCTTGAAACATACTTATTCACAACATTTGTCATATGCAGCAACATTCTGCTACAGCAGAGTAAATAGGTTTAAAACCGTGTGCTCTGCCTGCTGGAACGCTTCATCATTACGCTTTGGCATCCTCAAATGCAATAAATGTGGAAATTCGGAATTGAAGGGCTTGATTTCCAGTCTCAGTGGCCTCTCTCACTTTGAATTAATGTGATGCCATTGAGTTCAGCAATAAAGCATCTCATGCTAACAGAGAGAAAATATCAACCTTCTTCCTGTGCATATGTGAATTTGGCAAAATATCAGGAAGAAGGCAGTAGAAAGGTAAAAATGATTTAGCTGTAGTAACTATGAGAAGGTGAATTTAATGCATAACTAACACCCTGCAGAATTTGTGGCGCTAGCATATTGGGGGAGGGGAAGCCTTAATTGACTTAAGCATTAGAAGGAAACCATTTTCTAGTGATAAAAGCAAAGCAGTATGCTTCAAGCTTTTCTTTAAGTAGTGTTACATTTAAATCGCCTATCACTGTCATCATCATAGGATTGTCATTTAAATTTTTCCGTTTCTAGGTACTTAAAGCACAGAGAAGACATAATGCCTAGTCTTCCATTACTAACTCTAATCCTGCCAGTTCCTCTCCCCTCCTGGTATACTCCCAAAATTTCATTTCCTCTTCTTCCATTAGCTTTCAAAACCATCCAAGCCAGTTTTCATTAACCAGCCTTCCCCAACCCTCTGTCAAATTCTTGAATTTGTGCATAATTCCTGCTCCTAACCTTCAGAGCTGTTTTCCTCTGCCCTTCCAGGCTACATATGCCCTTGAGTGTAGCCCTAATCCTTGTCATCTACCTGATCTGCTTGTTCAATTCAATATTTCTGGACCCGGAGTAGAGCCAATGACTGAGGTGGGATCATCCCAACATGCTGGCTTACTTTCTAGTTCCTGATCTCAGTGGCCCTTGCCCATCCTACTGTTGTCTAACATGTCTCATAAGATTTCATTTACCATTTTGGTCATACCATGGTTTGTATCCCAACTTACTTTATAAATATTCTGCAGAAAAGTAAGTTCTAAACTTTTCCTTCCTTCACCACATTAACACAGCTTTTCTTGTCTTTCCCCCCAAATCCCTTTTCTTGTCATGTAGCAGAGTTCTGACTTTCCTAGAAGAAAAGAAGTTTCCAGGCTGGAGAGATTGCTTAGTGGCTAAGACACTTACCTGTGAAGCCTACAGACCCAGGTTCGAGTCACCAGTCCCACATAAGGCAGATGCACAAGATGGCACATGCATCTGGAGTTCATTTTCATTAGCTACAGGCCCTGATGCACCCATTCTTTCTATCTGCTTTTCCCTCTCTCTCTCTCTCTCTCTCTATCTCTCTCCTTCTCTCTCTCTCATGCTCTCTCTCAATATAAATTTAAAACCTTTTTAAAAGAACAAAAAGGCTGGAGATGTTCAGATGATAAAGTGTTTGCCTTGCAAACATAGGAACCTGAGTGCCTTAACTGATGAGTCATCTCCATGGCACTGTTTTGTTAATTTTAGATCCCCAAAACCTATGTTTAAAAAAATCTAGGCATGGTGGCATGCACATATAATTCCAAAAGTGGAAAGGTGAAGACAAGCAGATCACTGGGGCTCACAGACCAGCCAGTATATCCTACGTGGCAAGCCCAGACCAATGAGACTCTGATTCTAAAAGGGTGTATGGGGACTGGAGAGATGGATGAGGAGTTAAGGGCACTTTCTGTGCAAGCATGAGGGTCTTAGAAGGTTTAAAAGACCATTCAGGTTTGATCCTTAGAACCCACATAAACAGTTGGGCATGGCCATGCAATCCTGTAACCCTAGTCCCATAGGAAAGCAGAGACCTGAGAATTTCGGGAGCTCTGAAAACATAGCAAGCTCCACATAAGTAAAAGACTCTGGCTCACATAAGAATGAGTGGAAGAGTGATGGAGCAAGACACCCAATATTCGACACAAGACACCATAGGTGAGTGCACTCCACCTCAGGAAAGTGTATAGTGTGCCATATGGACATATATACTCGCATATAATACACACAAAAAAAAACCAAAGAGGTGGGTGGCACCTGAGTGAGCTATACATATACATGTATTTGAACATCCACATACCTGCATGCACCTACATGTATGTATAGATGCATTCACACATGCATGTGCACACTCACATGTGCAAAGAATACTGAGATAAATGAAGCCAGTGTCATATAAGATCTGTTTCATTGCACCCAAACTGTGTCTTGAAAAATTTATATAGTTGATAGTGTGTTTTGTTTTCTGATTCTGGATCCAAGTCACCACTAATGTGATATTGAAACAAATATTAAGTTCCTTAATTTGATTACGTTTTGTGCCCCATATAAGGTTTAATTCTGGTTATTAAATCCTGAAGAGAGAAGAAGCATTAGCTGATTTTTTAATCAAAATCATATTTTCTGAAATAAACATCTCTCTACTTCAAATGAGATGAGTGTTTTTCATTAAACTTATGAATGCCTATTAGTAAAAGATGCTGTGTTTGAACCTCCCACATCCTAAACTGATCAGCAATATAGGTGTCTCTGACACTTGTGCTATCATTTGAATATTAAATATCCTCCAAAGTTCCATGTGTTATCCTTTGTCCCAGGGCAGTGCTATTCGAAGTGATAAAAACTTTAACATGTAAGGCCTAATGAGAGGTTTTGGTCAATAAAATAGGCTCTCCAAGGGGATGGTAGAACCATGATCTCTTCTTTTTCTTCTCTTGCTCCCTGGAGATGGAGATAGAAGTTTTCCTTCATCATACACTCCCACCACGGTGTGCTGCCCCACCACATGACTAAAGCAATGAGGTCAATTCATCTTAGTCTGTAACTTCCTAAACAGTAAGATTAAGTAAACTTTTCCTGTTTATAAAGATGGTTAAGCTCAGGTATTTGTTATAGTAATAGAAAGCTGACACAGCTGGCATGCTCTCATGAAAAATCAAGGTACCAGTTCTATCCAAAGTTAACTAAAGACAATTTTCTTTAACAGAAATATAAATTGAATAGAGAAGTATGGATTTACTGGATATTCTCTTTTATCCTTAGATTTTTTTTTTTTTTTTGATTTAAAGAATGACCTAAACCCAGGCGTGGTGACACACGCCTTTAATCCCAGCACTTGGGAGGCAGAGGTAGGAGGATCACAGTGAGTTCAAGGCCACCCTGAGACTACGTAGTGAATTCCAGGTCAGCCTGAGCTAGAGTGAGACCCTACCTTGAAAAACCAAAAAAAAAAAAAAAAAAAAAAGAATGACCTAAAATTCTAATGCTAGTCTGCCCACAGATGCTTCCTTAATTTCAACATAATTATAATTAAAGATAATTAACAATTATATTTCTATGATGCACTTGCTACATTTCAAGTGTTTAATGTGGCTAGAGGTGTCTGTACAGATAGTAAGGATACAGAATATGTCATCATCACAGGAAGTTCTACTAAATGAAGATGTTCTAGCATAGTCCGGAGCACCCACCTTCACTTATAGAATTAAAATGGACCTATAATTCCCCAGCTTCCCCCTCCCAAAATTCTGAAAATATTTAGATATTGAAATAATCCCATACTAGACCTAAGTAATAGGTCTACTTAGGTCATTCATTCAGAGGGCACTCCAACAGTAGCATTATTGCCTTATCAATTCATTTCATGATTTAGGAGGAAAATGCACATATGTATCCAGACCAGATTTAGTACCTCTTTGAAGCCTATTCATTTAATAGAAACTGACTTGCAGTACATACTTCCTGGCTTTCTTGCCCCCTAATGTGCTCAGAGTTGTGTCCTTTCCATGAAGGCTTCCTTCCATCAGCTGAATTTTCAGACCCACTTAAGATCATGTTTGGGCATTTAGTTTATGTTTTCACAGTGACAGGAAATTACTTCTTTCACTTGAGTTTAATTTCTGTATTTCTGTTTTTTTAATTTTTTAAGGAAAAGACTGTCTGACATGGAAAAAATTGTGCTCTTTGAAGACAGATAATTGAAGAATAAACACTAACAGGCATATTGCTCTATCAATAATGCTCTGTTCATCACAGACAAAAGATAGCTACTGACCCACCTCTAGTAATGCACAGGCATTGAACTGTGTTTCCAGAAGTGAGAATAGGTTTCCCTTGATCCATGTGATAATGATCATGTGTATAAAACTAGCTGGGGTTAGGATACCATCTACAGCCAAATTTGGGCTCAATCTGTGGTCAAGGCCAGGACTCTGTTTTGATTACAGTTTGGAATTGAATTTTGTGTCTGTGTGTCCAGATCAAAGCTCAATTTAGTATCTAGTACCAATAGCTTAAGAATATGTGAGGATTAAAAATAGTAGCCATGAGTTCAGGCTTTTTAACCTAACAAGGCTCAGATCATTATTTGACAGAACTATACAGGTTTTTCCTCAGCCCCAAGGATAATGCATTTTGAACTATACATGTTCTCAATCTCCCATCCCACACCTTTAGCACACATCGTTATTCAGACATGGCCTTCATTCATGTTGTGTTCAGATGAGGCCCCAAATGACTTTTCACTATGTGCCACTACCATTCAATCAGAATTGGCCCAAAAGATTAAACTTATTTATCATCTTTGCTCCAGAGGTCCATGAATCAAGTAGCAGATTACTCCTGGAAAGAATATTGTTATGATTCTAACCATTTTTTGAGGTCACAGGAAGGTAGGGACCAATCAAGTTAAGAACAGGACCTGAGACAAATCAAAATATGTGTACAAACACTCCCCTGACACAAAGGTGAAGAGTTGACACAATCAACCTAAGAAATGGAGAACATGCAGGAAAAATTTACCATCAAGACATTTGCTCTAGTCTGAAGATTACATACTATTAAAAGTAGCCATGTTTGCACCAAGTGGATAGATTTTTTGTGATTTTTTTTCTACATTTCAAGGCCTGTGTATGGAATAATTTCAACTTCCTTGTTCCTTGAGACATTCCCAAAAATGCACCTCAAAATATTCAGATAACATCTGTTAGAAATAACTGACCAAAGTTGATTCAGGATCTAACCACAAGATTGAAATCTTTTTGAAGCATGCCTTTCATTAACCATTATGCATCTTCCTGAGATGTTTCCTTTCCATTTCAGGAGTACATAAACTTATTTAATAGATTTACTATCTTTCCAGAAATGTGGTCCACACTTCATCCCAATGCGTTAAGGTCTATACACTTGAATACAAAGCGTTGCCTTAGTTTTAACTAAGAATTTCTCCAACCATACTTAAAAAAACAAAAACAGTGTCCAGCCACATTTCTGTTGCTTGAGCCCCCCCTTTACAATATCATTAACAAGCTGTCATTTTGCAATTCTTGGATGTTTCTAGAGCTGTCTCCCAAAGCATCTGTTCCATCAACATCTGCTGAGTGCTAACATGAAGTTCACATGCATAGTTTAGTCCATTTCCTATATATTTCTTCCATATAATGTGCCAAAATCTCAGTTCATTCCACCCTTTGGTCCTGGTCTGCTTCATGATAGCTTGCAAAATGGATGAAATGAATCTGTTATTTCCTCCATATGACAAACTTGTAGAGGTCTCAGTAAATTCATCATGACCATCCATGAGTCTTTCCTTCTCTGTGCTAGTCAAGTTCTGTTCCTATGGCTGTTGGCCATCAAGTTTCTTCACCAGCAAAACCCAAATTAGTAGATGGAAAGAAACAATAAAGATGAGGGCATAAATCAATGAAATAGAAACTGAGAGATGAACAAGATAGACAAAACTTCAGCCAAAGTAATGAAGGGAAAAGAAACAAATTAATAAATTTTCAGATAAAAGGAGGCTAAAACAACAGATATCATGGGATCCAGAAGATCATTAGGGAATATTTTGAAAAGTTACAATCTGGTAGACATGAAATTTTAGTATAAATGGATTAATTTCTAGATACATATAATCTACCAATATTTTACAAAGATATAAACAATCTGAACAAATCTATAACAAACAATGAGATGTGAACAGTAATAGTTCTCAGACAAGAAAAGCCCAAGACCAGATGATTCATTGCCAAATTCTATCAACCATTATAAAAAAAAAACAACTAACATCAGTGCTGTTCAACCCAACTAAACTCATTCTATGAAGTCAGATCACTTCAATACTAAAACTGGATAAGCACACAACAAAAATGAAAACTACAAGCCGGGCGTGGTGGCGCACGCCTTTAATCCCAGCACTCGGGAGGCAGAGGTAGGAGGATTGCCGTGAGTTCAAGGCCACCCTGAGACTCCATAGTGAATTCCAGGTCAGCCTGGGCTAGAGTGAGACCCTACCTCAAAAAATCAAAAAAAAAAAAATGAAAACTACAGACCAAATCATTTCATGAACATTCATGCAAAAGTCCTCAATAAAATACCTGTAAACTGAATTCAATAACACATGAAAAAGATCATATACCATGATCAAGTTGCTTTCATTCTGAGGAAATCAATGATGGTTCACATGCATAAATCAATAAATACAGCATATCAAAAGAACTAAGGACAAAAGCACATGATCATCTCAATATGTGTAAAAGGAAAGCTTTGAAAAAATCCCTTCATGTTAAAATCCCTAAGAGTAGAAGGATCATATCTCAACATGATAAAGGTTATATATAGCCTACTTGCAGGCAACATTAAACTAAATAAAATGTTTTCCTTCCAAACCATAAATAAGATAAAGGTGTCCACACATATTTAATATAGTCCTGGGATTTTTAGCCAGAGTAAAAACTTAAGGGAAAGAAACAAGAGAGATACCAATGGGGAAGGAAGAAACAAATTCATTCCTATTTTTGATGAAATGATCATAATCTTATGAGATCCTAAAGACTCCACTAGAAAACACTTAGAACTAATAAACACAGCAAAGTAATAGGATAAAAAAATCAACAAACAAAAGTCAACAGTTTCCTTATATACCATTATCAAACATGGTAAGAAATAAATGGGGAAACAATCCTATTCGCAATAGCTTCAAATAAACTAAAATAAAGTAACTAGGAATAAACCTAACCCAGGAAGTGAAAGATGTCTACCATGAAAATTTTGAAACACTGAAGAATTAAGTTGAAGACACAAGAAAATAAAAAGGCCTCCCATATTTGTTGATTGACATAATTAATACTGTGAACATGGTTACATGACTGAAAGCAATCTACAGATTGAATGTATTGAGGGAAAACCCCATTAAAAACTCCAATGACATGCTTCATAGAAATGAAAAGAATAAAATCATAAAATACATTTGTACTCATAAAACACCTGAATATTCAAAACAATGCAAAAGGAGCAATATTGGAGGTATCAAAATATCTTATTCCAAATATACTACAAAGCCATATTAACAAAAACAGATGGCCAGTAGCACAAAAACAGTCATGTGGAAGAATAGAATAGAAGGAATAAAATAGAATAACCAGAAATTAACCCACACAGCTACAACCATCTGATTCTCAAGAGAGGTGCCAAATATATACATTGGAAAGATAGCCTTTTCAACAAATGATGCTAGAAAGACTAGGAAACTAGATCCCCACTTCTCACATTGAACAAAAATATCAATTCAAAATGGATCAAAGACCTGAACTACTAAAGCAGGACTGTCCAACCTGTTTTTAAAAATTTTATTTTATTAGATATGGGCATACTCAGACTGTCCAACCTTTTTACATGGTGGCATGATGTTGTCATCTACAAATGTGTTGTACTGCATTGATAGCTATCCTGGGATGCATGCTGCCTACAGGTCACATGTTAGCACTCCTGTGATAAAGAAAACATGCACAAAGTACTTCAAATTACGGGCATAGGCAATAACTTTCTAGTCAGAAAGGGATCCAGTAGCTTAGGAAGTAAAAGCAATAATTAACTAATGGGATTTAAAGAAATTAGGAAGCTTCCGCATAGAAAAGGAAATAGCGAACAGAGTGAAGAGACCATCTACAAAATGTGAGGAAAATCTTTGCTAGCTATTCAGCTAACAAGAGATAAATATCTGAGCTAGGTGTGGTGGTATACACCTTTAGTCTCAGCATTCAGGAGACAAAGATAGAAGGATCACCTTAAGTTCTGGGCCACCCTGACACTACATAGTGAATTCCAGGTCATCCTGGACTTGAGCAAGACTCTACCTTGAAAAACCAAAAAAAGAAAAAGAAAAAAGAAAAAAGAGACAAACATCCAGAATATATGAAGAATTCAAAAATTAAGCAGCAAAAGAACAGAGTCCTTGAATCACATGATGAGTAATTGATTACTGTGTGCAGCTCCTAATTTCATCCTTTCCCCAATAAGAGTGACCTCTACCTACCCAAAAGCATCAGGCTGGAACTTCATCTCTAGGGAACTCTGTACAACTGTGAGTCTTTGGACTTCCCTTCATCTCCATGGAATTCTGTGCATTCCCAAGCCTTTGGTCCCACACTTGTCTGGGGGAAGTTCTGCAAGATTAAGTGTCTTTGGCCCCACCCTTTATCATCCATTAGTACTTCACACTGATGAGCCTTTGGCCTTCCCTTTCTCTCTGTGTAGCTCTGTGTATCCAAATGTCATTGGCATACCCTTCATCCCTGGAGAGCTTAGTACACCCAAGAGCTTTCAGCCCACCCTTTATCTCTGGGAGTATGGGTGTACCTGGGAACCTTCATCTTGTCCTTATATTTGGGGAGTTCTATACACCCAAGAGTCATGCTCATCATCTCTACCGAGCTGGGTACAACCAAAATCCTTCATACTCTTCACAGAGCTGGTGAAAGTAAATGTAGAGAATACTGGGGTTTGAGTCTAGTGTCTTGGCTACCAATTTAGCAAAAGGAAACAAGACTGTAACCCCATACCTATTTAGTGCCTCTTTTTTAAATTTATTTTTATTAAATATGGACATGCTTACTATGTAAACAACACATGTTGGTACCACCCTTTCCTCATCCCTGCCCCTTTTCCAAAGAGACCCTCCTCATTGGGGATGCAGATCAACTCCATGGGGATTGCAGGTCATGCATTTTGGGGGCAGCACTCAGTTATAAGGGAGAGAAAATGTCTCTGTGCATAATGTCCCAACTTGTGGCTCAAATTGAGAGCAGTTGGTTCCCCACCATGGGTATGTGCCACTATTGCACTTGTGTGGGCATCACAACAAGTTATTTGCTGCTAAGTAGGTTAGACCATGAGTTGCTTGGACAGATATTGGTCATTTTCCCCCAGTTGCCCATGTAGCACCTTCTGGCACTAGACTCGCTGACTGTCTGGGGACTGACTCTCTTCCAACTTCCAGCCATGCCATTCTATTCTGCATGTCAACCACATAAGGTGTCTTCAGCAGTAGGGTCTTACCACTAACCTTTGGAGGGTCATCAAGTACTCTGACAGAAATCTGTCTGTCTTTTAGGAAACCTTGTAGGTCTCTCTGATCAGAAGCACATTGTGGATGAAATCCCCATGCTGGTACTGGGAATTACAGGTCAGTGCCCACTAAGAAAATGAGGAAAAAAGATAACTAATATACAAGAGTTAGAGAGAAGAGAGAGAGAGAGGGAGAGGGAGAGGGAGAAGGAGGGAGGGAAGATGTAGAAGATTAAGGTTAGTCGTGATCCTACCCTCTCCAGTGTCTTGTGGTTCAGGTGTTCCCTGTAAGGGCCTGGTGAAGGATCAGCCATTTGGTCTGTTTTTAGTAAGTAGAATTTTATTGTGCCATTGCCGTTTGGGTCTAGATTTGTGTTTCCCATCGCTTTGATGCCCTCCCCTCCCTCCCCTTCCATCCTAGTGTCTAGTCCACGAGATGCTTGCTGGATATGTAAGGTATCTTGGGTAGATTCAGGTTAGGTGCTGTAGATGAGTGAGACTATGTGGCGATTTTTTTTTTTTTTCTGTGACTGGGTAAGTTCACTGAGAATGATCTGCTCCAGGTTCAACCATTTTTCCTCAAATTTCATTGTGTCATTTTTTCTTACTGCTGTATAGAATTCCATTGTGTAGATATACCGCATCTTAGTTATCCATTCTTCTAGTGATGGACATCTGGGTTGATTCCATCTCTTAGCTATTACAAATTGAGCTGCTACAAACATGATTGAGCAAATCTCTCTGGCCTGTGGTTTGAAGGTTTTAGGGTAGATGCCCAGTAAGGGAATAACTGGGTCTGTTGGTATCTCTATACTCAGCTTTTTCAGAAGTCTCCATATTGCTTTCCAAAGTGGTTGTACCATCCTACATTCCCACCAATAGTGGATGAGTGTTCCTACTTCTCCACATCCAGGCCAGCATTTATTTTTATTTGATTTTTTGAAATCCAACTAGTTTCCAATTTATTAATTTGTTCTGTGATCTTGATGTTTTTCCATCTAGAGTTCTTAGGGACAGATTCTTCTTGTTTTGTAAATGTCTTTAGGTGGATGATTTGACTATTAGTTTTGGTTCTCTGCATCTTTGTTATGAAGGCTTTTAGTGCTATAAATTTTCCCCTTAGAACTGTCTTCATCATGTACCATAAGTATTGGTAGGTTGTGTTTTTATTATCATTCAATTCTAGAAATTTTACAATTTCTTTTTTGTTTTATTCCATAGCCCATTAATTGTTTAAAAGTGTGTTGTTCAATTTCCTGGACATTGTAGAATACCATACGTTTCTCTTGTTAATTTCTAGCTTTAAAGCATTGTAGTATGATATGATTAATGAAGTTATATCCATTTTCCTGAATATATGGAGTCATGCTTTATGGCCTAATATATGGTATATTTTGGAGAAGGTTTCATGGGTGCTGAGAAGAATGGGTTTTCTGTAGAATTGGGGTGGAAAGTTCTGTAGATGTCTATAAGGTCTACTTGATCTATGGTATTGTTCAGTTCTATTATTTCCCTGTTGATTTTCTGCTTGGATGATCTGTCTATTGACGGTAGCAGAGTGCTAAAGTCCCTAACTATGATGGTGTCAGTGTTTATTTCTGTTTTGTTGTCATGTAAGTTTTGTTTAATAAACTGTGGTGCACCTGTGTTTGGTATATAGATTCATGATTGTGATGTCCTCATGTTGTACCATTCCCTAGATGAGTAAGAAGTGGCCTCCTTTGTTCTTTGTGGCTACTTTTGTTTTGAGGTCTATTTTATCAGATATTAATATAACAATACCTGCTTGTTTATTATTTGCATTTGCTTGGGCTATCATTTTACATACGTTCATCTTGAGGATGTATCTGTTCTTAGTGGTGAGGTGGGTTTCCTGAAGATAGCAGATAGAAGGGTCTGTTTTTCTGATCCACCCTGCTTACTCATGTCTTTTGATGGGTGAGTTAAGAGTGTTAATATTTAAGGTTATAATTGTGAGGTTTGATTTAATCCTTGCCATGATGGGGTGCTTTAGGGTGTGGTGCATTCCTGGGCTTTGTACTTTTCTGAGCTTGCTCTGGATTTTGTTATAGTGATCTTCTTGTTGGCTCTTGAGATTAGTTGTTTGGCTCTTCTGTGTGGAATATTCCCTGAAGTATTCTCTGTAGTTTTGGCTTTGCGTTCATATAGTCATAAAGCTGACTCTTTTCATGGAAATTTTCCTTTCACCATATTTTATGAGGGATCATTTCACTGGGTACTTTAGTTTGGGTTGGAAAACATAGGTTTTTAGACTTTGAAGTGTTCCATTCTAGGCTCTTTTGGCTTTCAGAATTTCCATTGCAAAATCAGAGGCAATTCTGATGGAATTGCCTTTGTATGTAGTGGGTTATTTTTCTCTTGCTGCTTTTATCAGTCTCTCTTTGTTTTTATTGTAAAGAGTTTTAACTATGGGGCTGGAGGGGTGGCTTAGTGGTTAAGGCATTTTCCTACAAAGCCAACGAACCCAGGTTTGATTCCCCAGGACCCACATTAGCCAGATGCACAAGGGGGCGCATAGATCTGGAGTTTGTTTGCAGTGGCTGGAGGCCTTGGAACACTCATTCTCTCTCTCTCTCCCCCTCCATCCCTCCCTCTTTCTTTGTCAAATAAATAAATAAATTTAAAATATTTAGAAAATGTTTTAACTATGATGTGCCTTGGAGAGTTTCTTCTTTGTTTCTGTCTGTTTGGTGTTCTATGAGCTTCTTGTATCTGGATGGGCCTCTCTTTTGTGAAATTGTGGGGAGTTTCTTCAATAATTTTGTTGAATATGTTGCCTATCCCTCTGGCCTGGATATCTTCCCCTTCATGATCTTGATATTTGGTCGTTTTAGGGTATATCACAGTTCCCTCATATCCTATTTGCATATTATTTTGATCTTAGCAAAGTTTTTGGTCTCCTGATCAATTTCTTCTGTCTTGTCTTCCAGGTCATGGGTTCTGTTTTCCACATGAGTAACTCCATTATTGAGGGGTTCTAGAGAGGTTCTTAAAAGCTCTATTTGTTTTTTGTTTTCTGTTGTGTTGTTTTGCATCATATCCATATCTTATTTTTAGGAATGCTTTCACTTTGAGGTCTGATTTTTCTTGTTGTTTCCTGGAATTCATTCTTGCATTTGATCATGCCTTCATTAATCTTATCAACTGGTTATTGAGATCCTCTATTTGTTGTCTCACCTTCAATTCATTTATTTCTTTTTTGAGTCTTCTGTGTTTTTCTTTCAGTTAAATTAAGCCTAGTGACAAATCTGAGTGCTCTAAGAGATGATTATGCTCAATTTCATTTATGCAATTGCTGTTGTTTTTGATCCTTTGCTTCCAGTTAAGCAACTCTTTTGATCAGGGTCACATAGCTTATTGTGTTTTCATTTTGGGGTTAAATTTCTGTTGTTTTCTCTGTGTTTGTATAGGATGGGGTTAGAACCACAGATGCACAGATTGTAGGGAATGAATGTACATCAAAGGTACATGGGGAACTGGAAGTTGGGGAACTGAGAGCTCTGGCGTTCTTACTCCACTTGCTTGCAATCTTCAATGCAAATGACTCAGGAGTCATGGAACCAGGACCCAGGTACCTGGAGAGCCAGGGACAAGAAGCCAGCTCCCAAAGTGTCCCATGCACCCTCTGGCTCAGGGGGATTGGGATTTGGGATCCCAGGGGCAGGTCAATCAAGAAGGTAAAGCAACAGGCCTGTTTCAGCAGCACACATGAAGGGTCCAGGCTGCCCCAAGTCAGAAGCAGGGGTACCAGGACCAGGGAATTTAGAGGTAGGAAAGGATCTGGGATCTCTAGTCTACTCACTGTGTGTGCTCACCCTCTGGAGCCTCATTCTCCTTTTCAATTATTTACCAATCCACCTATCTGTTGAAATTAAACAAATGTGGCAAGATGCCCATAATTGTAAAATCTAGGTGAATGATATATTCTTTTCCCTAGTGTTCATATCATGTATCTTTCTTTCTGTATGCTGCAAATTTTCAAAATTAAAAGTTTTGAAGAAAATATTCCAATAGCAGTTTAATTCTGATATCTTTGAATGCAATGCTCTTTCCCATTCTCTATGGAAGCTTTTAGAATATCTTCCTTTTTTTTTACAACATGTTTTGAGGTTTCTCTACTGTGTTCTGGGATAGGGACTTTTAGTATTCATTATGATGGACCTTTTCTAAGCATTTTAATCTGTATACTCATGTCTTTATGGTTGTGAAATGCTTTTTTAGTATTTATTGACATTTTCTCTAATATCATATTCTATTTCTATCCATTTTAGGCACTAATATTAATTAATATTAAATATTAAACCTATTGATTATATAAGATTAATATGTTCCTTTCTTTTTTCTAACATCACATCACTTTTATTCTATTTTTACATAATTTTTGTGACTTTATTTTCCCACATTTTTTGAATTATTTGACTGTGTATTGTTTTCTTATTGCTATGACAAAATATCTGACAAAAGCCACTTAAGGAAGAACATTTTTGGCTCACAGTTTGAGGATAAAGCCCATCACTGTGGGGAAGTCATGGTGGAAAGAACATGAAGAGTCAGTTCCATCGTGTCCTTAGTCAAGAATCAGATACAGATGAATGATGATGCTCAGTGTGCTCTCTCATTTTTATTCAGTTAAGAGTGGGCTTCCGCATTTCAATTATGTTACTTCTAAGGTACCTCATAGACATGCCCAGAATTTTGTTTCCATAGTGATTTTTATGTCCAATCAAGTTGACAATTGAGACAGACCATCATGACTGCTATATTTTAGTTGAATTTTATCAGATAAAAGAATCTTAATATTTATTTAGTTATTTAGTTCTTTCTTTTTTAAAATTTTTTTGTTCATTTTTATTTATTTATTTATTTGAGAGTGACAGAGAGAGAAAGAGGAAGATAGAGAGAGAGAGAATGGGCATGCTAGGGCCTCTAGCCACTGCAAACGAACTCCAGATGCGTGCACCCCTTTGTGCATCTGGCTTAAGTGGGTCCTGGGGAACCGAGCCTCGAACCAGGGTCCTTAGGCTTCACAGGCAAGCGCTTAACCACTAAGCCATCTCTCCAGCCCTTATTTAGTTTTTTTGAGGCAGAATTCTCTCTAGCCAAGGCTGATCTGGAATTTACTATGTAGCCTCAGGCTAGCCTTGAACTCTCAGCAATCTTCTACCTTGACCTCTGAGTGCTGGGATTAAAAGCGTGTTCCATTACTCCCAAGGGGCTGGAAAGGGGGGCGGTGAGAGAGAGAGAGAAAATATGGGCACACTAAGGCCTCTAGGTGACGCAAACAAACTCCAGGTGCATGTAGCACTTTGTGCATCTGGCTTTATGTGAATACTGGGGAATTTAACTAGGGCATTAGGCTTTAAGGGCTAGCACTTTAACCAGTGAGCCATCTCCCCTGCTCTGAATTTTAATGCTTTAAAAATTTAACTTCTGGGCTGGAAAGATGGCTTAGCAATTAAGATGCTTGTCTGCAAAGCCTGAGCACCCTTGTTTGACTCTCCAGCTCCCATGTAAGCCAGTCACACAAAGTGATACAAGCATACAAGATGGCGCATACGTCTGGAACTCAGTTGCAGTGGCTGGAGGCTCTGGTATTCCAATTCTCTCTCTCTTCCTTGCTCTCTCACATAAAAGAAAAAAAAAAGCCAGTCTGTTTGGCTTGCCTCAATATAAATATTCAATTTCTATGAAGTTTGCATTTTTACCTCTTCCCAGGCTTTCATAATGTTTTATGCCTATTTTATAGAAGCAATACTTTCTCATATTCAGTAATATTTTTCCGTATTCCTTGATGTATTTTTTGTCTTTTTTTTTGGTCTGTCCTCAGTGATATGGTGATCACTGGTTACCTGTCTATATGTATGGTTGATAAATGAAATGGTGTATAGGTGCTTTCTGCTCACTGATAAAGGGTATACCCTAGAGGCATTCATTGTAGAATGTTCAGGTGGTCCATTGGAGTCTCAAAATATTGCTATATGGAGATTTTTTTTCAAGCCAAATTTATCCAGGAAAGTGTTTTCCAGGTTCTTACTGAGTGGGTAGTAATCTGATTGTAAAACTTTGTTTAGTGTATAGAGGAAGGGGAGTCCATGGGTGTCTGTACATTTCATATGCAAAGATTTAATTAGTGTCCTTATGTTTGGCTTTGAAATTCATCTTTACTTGTCATGTTGTTTGATGTCTCTAACCCTAAAAGCATTACATTTTTGTGTATATGAGTATAGTCTGCATGAGTATGTGTGTTTTATGTATGTATACATGTTTGCATGTAGATGTGCATGCATGTGTATTTGTGTGTGTGGAGGTCAGAAGACAACCTTTGGTGTCATGCTCAGGTATGCTGTACGCTTCCTTTTGAGACTTGTCATTCATTGACAGAACGGTATTATACCAATTGGACTAGTCTGGCTGACCAGTGAGCCCCAGGGATCCACTTGTCTCTGGATCCCTAGCACTGGGATTATATGCACATGACATCATGACCAACTTCTTCATGTAAGTAGGGGGTATCAAACTCAGGTCTTTGTGCTTGCAAAGCAAGCACTTTACTGATAGAGCTACATTCCCAGTCTCTGAAAGTTCAGTTTCTCTAGAAAGTTAATAACAAATGGTTCATTAAGTAGGTTTTGGCTAATGATGTGCTGAGAGTATGGATTGTGTCTGTATATGTGGGAATGAACATTGATTTTATGTAGACTTTCAATCTATTTCCCATATTTTTGCCCCACAGCTTCATCCCTATACTTTGTCAAAAACAATGCCTCCAGGGCTGGAGAGATGGCTTAGCAGTTAAGGCACTTGCCTGCAAAGCTAAAGGACCTCGATTTGATCCCCCAGGACCCATGTAAACCAGATGTACAAGGTGGTACATGCATCTAGAGTTCCGTTGCAGTGGCTGGAGACCCCGGTGCACTCATTCTCTCTCTGTCTCTCTTTGTCTGCCTAGTTCTCTCAAATAAATACATAAATAATTTTTTAAAATAAGTTAAAAAATGCTTCCAAATTTGAATCTTTTCTTGACTCTGTGTATCCTTTTGGATATTTTTGCATAAAAATCCAATCCTCCTTGTTGCACATTTGAGGACATGAGCTTCTCTGCTATGCCAGATCAGTGACTGCTCTTTCATCTATATTGTCTTGTTTTTTATTTTATATTTTCCATATCTTGAATTATTTTGTCAGCTGATGTCTCATCTCCTGAAACCATTGACTTTGTTGTCTCTTTCAATTTCAATGAAGAAATAAATATATTTAATACATTTGTGTTCCCATTTTATGTTTGATACGGAGGAATGAAACTAGGGGCTCACTTATGCTAGAAGAGTGCTCTACCACTGAAAAACAACCCAAACCTTCTTATTTCTTCATTTTTGTGTTGACATAGAGTCTTGCTAACCTCAATAGGCCACCCTGGAACTCATTTTATAGCCCAGGAATGCCTTGAACATGTGATTATTTACCACAACCTCCTGTGTAGCTGGAAATATAGGATTGTATCACTATTTTTCATTCTTGTTTCTTTATTGTAACATATCTCAAGAATAAACATTTTAAACTTTAGTATATATATGAGTCACTAACACAACTGAAGAGTTGGATTCTGTTGTGCTGAGAGAGCCCCAAGATTCTACATTCATTAAAAAAATCCCAATAGCACATTGGCTTGCAAGTCAGGTTGAAGAAGCATATTAAGTTTGGCTAGTTACTGTGGAGACTGATTTGAAAGACTATGCAAAATGCCAGGCCATTAATTTAAGGCTCTTTGAATAGGATTTTTAATCTAAGGTTTCTAGCACCTGTAACATTTTCATATTGGCCATTATGCATCCTTTCTTTTTGTACAAAGAAACCATCCACCCACAGAAAGTATTTTTAAATAATGTAATCTTTTTTAACATATTTATTTACTTGAGAGAGAGGGGGGCAAATATATAGAGGGAATGGGCATGCCAGGTCCTCTAGCCACTGAAAATCAACTTCAGATGCATGTAACACCTTATGCATCTGGCTTAAGTGGATACTGGGGAATCTAACCTGAGTCCTTAGGCTCCACAGGCAAGTGCGTTAATGGCTAAGCCATCTCTTCAGCTCAACACAGAAAGGTTTCTTTTTAAAGGGAAGTAAAATACTTACTATAAAGCTTATAATATAATGATTTATTTTTCTCTAAAAGACAAACATGATACATTGTCCTCAAAATGCCCAACCAATAGTTCTACAACTTGATTATGTTGATGGTGCCTATAAAATACATATGGCAACATTTTATATAGAACTGTAAGTAAAAAATACAAGAAAAAAAATGATGAACTTTGAGTAAAGTCTGGTCTGTATCTTAGTTAAGAGCATTTTGCCAATGCTAATTTTCTGATTTTGAGAATATACTGTGTTTCAGTAAGATTAATGCCAAGGAAGAATGGATGAGGGTATAAAAAATCCCTCTAAAATATTTCTCAATTTCTTATGAGTTTTAGTATTTCAAAATAAGAAGCTATTTTAAAGAATATTTGATACATAAAACAATTAAAAATACAATCTGTTGTGAAGGCAGAAAGCAGATCAACGGGTTTCTGGGAGATAGTGGGGAAATGAGATGATGTAGAAAGGAGGGATACTAAATAATATAAAAAATTGAAAGGTGATATATATATATACGTATATATAAATTTCTCAAATGTACCATTTATGCATAGTTGACTATGTGCCAATTATACCTCAATAAAGGTATAAACAAAAATAAGAACTAAAACAACCAGGGGAAAATAAAGAAAGCCTCTCTAAGCCCACTACCATGATGTTATTGCTTGTACAATTTTGGCAAGCATTTTTACCTCATATCAACATTTATTGGGTACTTCTATTTATTTCACACCACCCGTATTCAAGTTCCTTGCCCATATATTATCATATTCAGTTTATTACAACTGCTCTCTGTGATTGATGCCATTATCATCCTCATTTTATTTTGTACATGCAGAAACCAAATCTCAGAGATGAAATAACTTATCTTAGTCCATATAGCTAGTAAATTTCACAGGTGAGATGCAAACTGATATGTGTCTGATACCTAAGCTAATTGTTTTTCATGCCAAATCTAGCCTATCACCTTGCAAGTCCTGAAAGTGATCTTCCTTCCAGAATGTTGGATTTCCTGTCCCAGACAGCTACCTCTCTGGCTCTCATTAGCATAATAGTACACCAGTCTTACCTTCTATTTTCATAGCTTTCAAATTCCTGTTTATTTTCTGCAGAGATTTAGTTTCTTTTCTCAAGTTCTTTCTGTGTTTTCTTTGCCTGTATAATAGATGTTGAGACCAGCCAGAACTTACAGGCTTTTGCTATGAGCATATTTCTCTTTGGCTTCTAGATTTATAACTTCAAACTTTGTCTTATTTGAGTTTTTCTGGCCTCTTAATATTGACAGAGTGTTTTTATCTGAAAATTATGTAGCTGGCTATATTTAAACCATCCCATTTTCATTTTTGTATTCTACTTCTCTCAAACATGGCATCAGTTTCCATGAGAGCCTGACAGGCCACATAAAAGGATAGCCTTCCCTTGCTCCACTATCACTTCAATTTATTCCTGTACCCACCCATTGCTATGCAGCATCTTGTTCAATTTCCTCAATACACTTGGCATTTCATTTCTCGGCAAGAGCTTGAGGAGAAAATCACATACTGGAGCCTTTTTTTGATCCAGACACATTTCACAGCCTTTGACTTTTACAGAATTTCAGAAAAATCTTAGCTCTTTTCAGTCAAATACTGCCTTTCCCTTTATTGCTGCTTCTAGCACCTTGAGGCATATGCATTTTGCCAGTCTCAGCACCTTCTGTAGCTAGATTCCACGTGTCACCTTGATGACCATTTCCGCTTCCTCCCAGGTGCCATTGAAAACAGCAGCTTTTAAAGCTTTGCTGAAGCTGCTGTCCTCCAGTCTTGTTGAACTCAGCAGTAAAGGCAGCAGTGCTGGGAGCATTTCTCTTCCTCAACAACTGGATCCTGCTGCTCTCTTCGGGAGCTGTCATGTCAACTAGTCGATATGCTGTCTTTTTCTGCTTTGATTGGCACCTCAACAGAAGACCATGGCCCTTCCTTCCTCTCTCATCCCAAATCAGTTTTGGAAACAGCTCCACGATCCCGATTTCTCTCTTTGCACTGACAAATCTGTCCAAATTGATTATTAAGGCTACCACCAACCAATATTCTCCTCCCTTACCTTTTCTTGGATGTTCATGGGACTTGCCATTTGTTTTGCTTCAGTTTACTTGTCTTCATTTTCCTCCTTGTTTCTATTTACAATTGTTTTCACTGATTTTGCTTTTGTTCTCTCTCTGCTTTCAAACACATCTGCATTTGAAAATTTGTATTTAGCTTTACAAATGCATTGGTTTAGCTCTTTCCACTGGGGATTTTCTTTGTTATTTTTCAAGTCACTTTTGTCACATACCAACACTGGCAAAAAAACATGTAAGAATTTTGCTGAGAAAAGAGCAACACATGTACATTATGATGAATGGATATGCAATATTATATGGTGTTCTGTAACCCAGTGGTGTAGTTAGCTACAATCTGCAACAACCTATTATATATCTCAGAACAACACAAAAGTAGAGCCCAAAGAATCCTAATTCATAGAAATAATGATTTCTAAACATCTATTTATGCCCCAAGATTAGTGTGCTACTATCAGTTTTGCCTAGAGAAGCTTCTTTTTGCAGTGGGTGGTATTACTTCAGATCTATAACTACTCAAAGTGCTGAGAATAAGTGACCCTTGAGGGCTCAGCTCTAAATGAGACATCTGTATCACCCCCTGGAAAGAATCAAGGAACATTGTGGGAAGAGTAAGAGGATGTGAAAGAGTGATGTGAAATACTTTCTTCTGAACATGACATGATCATTGCACTCATGAATGCATAGCAGCTATGTTCCCTGCACAAATACTTGCATAATATATGAGTTATAAAATAAAAATGAATAAAAATTCAATTACCTAAAATTAAAACAATGGATATGAAAGTGCAATGAAGAATAGGTGAGAAGTGATGAATAAATATGTCTTTGTCTTGATAACACTGAGTTTAGGAGAAAGCTCTTCTAAACTATTGTGAAGTTCCATCCCTAAGACATACTATGTAAATCAGGGAGGCAGTTCTCACATAATGATAGGGTGGATAGAGACAATGGCATCAATATTCATGGGAATTACAGATATTTTCTCAAAACTCCCAGCAGTACAATATCTCTATCCTCTTTCAAAATTGTGGCTTATATAGTTTACTTTGCACCATTTCTTACAGTTCATCACTGCTTTTCTCTGTGGTATCTAAACAAAATCAGGGTCTTCAGTATCTCCACAAGACAAGTGAGCCTTGGTGAGGATGTCCTAAATTCATGCACATATGGTCTGTTGGTTTCTGAAAGATGTAAAAAACATAAAATGGAGAAAGAATGGTCTCTTCAATTGTTGGTGTAGGGATAAGTGGATACTACATGCATAAAATAAAATTAGATCCTCATTTTACACAGTATACAAAAGATCAACTCAGAAAGGATTAAGGACTTAAATATAAGACCTGAAACTATAAAGCTACTAAAAAGAAAATGTACAGGAAATGTTCATAATATCAATTTGGGTGAAAAGATTTTTAGATGTGATGTCATCTAGAAATTTAATCAATGCAAGTAAAAATAGATGGATGTGATTATAGCTCTGACCCCCAAAAGCTTCTACCCAGCAAGGAAAACTTTGAACAGAGTAAAAGTACAACCTACATCATGGGAAAATATTTGCAAACTATACATTTGGTATGAGGTTAATATCCAAAAGGTACAAAGAACTGAAGTGGGGCTGGTGAGATGGCTCAGTGGAGGAAGCACTTGTCACGTATGCATGAATACCCAAGTTTGGAAACCCAGCAACCATGTAAAAAGATGGATGCTGTGGCAGGCATTTGTAACCCCAGGAATTCCTATATACTGGATGAGAATGGAGGTAGACACAGAACCGGGCATGGTAGTGCACACCTTTAATCCCAGCACTTGGTGAGCAGAGGTAGGAGGATTGCCATGAGTTCGAGGCCACCCTGAGACTACATAGTGAATTCCAGGTCAGCATGGGCTAGAGCGAGATCCTACCTTAGAAAACCAAAAAAAAAAAAAAAAAAAAAAAAAAAGTAGGTAGATACAGAAAAATCCACCAGAAACTTGGAGACTAGCAATCAAAGGTGAATAACTTGAGATCCTGACTCAAGCAAGGTTGAAGGACAATACCTTGTGGTGGTTTGATTCAGGTGTCCCCCATAAACTTAGGTGTTCTGAATGCTATGTTCCTAGCTGATAGAGATTTGGGAATTAACACTTCCTGAAGGCAGTGTATTGTTAGGGGTGGGCTTATGGGTATTATAGCCAGTTTCCCCTTGCCAGTGTTTGGCACACTCTCCTGTTCCTTTTGTCCACCTGATGTTGGCCAGGAGGTGATGTCCACCCTCTGCTCATGCCATCATTTTCCCTCACCATCATGGAGCTTCCTCCTGAGTCTATAAGCCAAAATAAACCTTTTTTTCCCCACAAGCTGCTCTTGGTCAGGTGATTTTTTCCAACAGTGCAAACCTGACTGCAACATATCTGAAAGTTGTCATCTGACATCTACATATGTACCATGGCATATGTGCCTGCACTCACACACATGAAAATCCATATAAAACACATACCCACATATACATACAGCACATTCAAAAAGTCACTGAAGTACCTCACTACCAAGAAAACAACTCAATTGAAAATTGGGCAAATGCCATGAATAGGTATTTCTTAAATGAAGACAAATACCCTACAGATATTTGAGAAAATGCTCAGATCTCCAGTTATCAAGGAACTGTAAATGAAAACCACATTGAGACATCATATTGTCCCTATAAAAATGGCTATTACAAAAAGGACTAAAGATATTATCAAAAAGAGTCTAAGTCCTACCCAGTTGCTGGTACCTTGGACTAAGTTCATGTGAACTGTGAGAGAATCACTGTGTTTATCCAGGTTGCAAATGACAGTGGAGGAATGCCAACAGCTTAGTTTTGTAGCCAAGTGCCCTGGCCTTCCAAGAGGCTTTGCAAATTGAGTGCTGAGTAAGGTTTAAGAGTTGGAAGCAGCAGCTTAACCCAGAGGGTGACTATGTACCCAGAAGATGGTTAGATCCTGGGGACCAGTACCTGCTACTGATTCAGATTCTGAAAACATGACTTCAACATTTGGTGCAAACAAATACTCACTTTATATATCTGGCTGTTTTAACTTTTTCTAGGACAAGCACATTTGATGTCATCTATTATCATGCCCAATAGGAGCTTCTATATGTCTTAATAAACTTTACTTTCAAAAAAGGCTAAGGTATTTGCAAGGATATGGCAAAAAGGAACACTTGTACACTGTTGGGGATCTAAATTATGGTAGCTATTATGGAAAATAGTATGAAGCTTCCTAAAAAATTGAAAGTAGAACTATTGTGGATACTGCAGTCTTATACATACCCACAGGAAATGAAATCAATATGTGGAAGAAATTTGCACTCTTGTTCTCATTGCAGACTTATTCACAATAGTGAAAATACAGAATTAACTAGTGTCTGTGATGGATGAATGGATACACAGAGTATGGTGCATATATACATACTATTCAGGCTATAATTTGTAATAATGTGAATGAACACAGAAGACACTATGTTAAGTGAAATAATCCATGTACAGAAAGATAAATATTACACTGTGTCATTTATATTTAGAATATGAACAAGTTCAAGACACATAAGTAAAGACTAGAATTGTGGTTATGTAAACCTTAGAGGACTTTTGGGGAGATTTTGGTCAGAAGATATAACATTGATGAAAGGGCTGAATATAGACATGTGTGTTGGTAGTTGTCTTTCAGAATGTGAAATATGTCATTCTAGGCTCTTCTAGCTTTTAAAGTTTCTCCTGAGAAATCTGCTGTTATTTGTATGGATCTGCCTTTATATATGACTTGGTATTTCTTTCTTTCTGATTTCAATAACCTTTGTTTTTCTTTATGCTTATTGGGTTAATTAGGATATGATGAGGGGAAGTTCTTTTATAGTTTTTTTCTGCTCTTTATACACATAATTCATAAATTTTGTCATTAATAGTGTCTCAAATATGTTTGAAGATCCCGCACATACCTTCTTACTAATTTAATTTTGTCCATGTTGGAATGTCCTAAATCTTCCATATTTCCTTCCAGCTCAGAGGTGTTGTCCTCTCCATGACTTATTATATTGGTAAGGCTTTCCATGAATCTTTTCAATTCAAGTATTATGTTTTTCAGTATTTCAGTCTAATTTGGATTTAGTATTTATGTCTCTTTATTTATAACCTCTTTCCAATCTTTTATATTCTTCCTAAAATTTAACAACATTTTTTTTATGTTCTCATGGTATTTGTTCAGGAGTTAATTTTCTTCTGAATTCTGTTTCTGGTCTTTGTTTAACTCCAGTCTTTGAGGAAGCGTTCAGTAAGCTTCTAACTTTTAGAGGGGTTATGTTGCCTTGGTTTTCATTTTACTTGCATTCTTGCATTGCAACTTACACACCTGGAACTAAGTTGATGTTTCATTTATTTCTTTAAAATTTAATGTTTACTTTAGCTCAGCCTTATTCTTCCAGAGTGATCATTTGTACTGATTAAGAGGGACGAAATACCATTTAACCAGCACTGACTTCTCTCTTTGTTGGAGATTCTACTTCTCTTTTTCAGACGTGAGCAGGACCTGAGGAGATAAACGACCTAGCACACTTTACCCTGGCCCCAGCTGAAACCACAGAGGAATTAGGGAAATGAGCAAGAGTGCTGCTTTCTCAGTGAACCTGATATTAGCCCAAGGAAGAAGGAGATAGACACTGACATTCAACACCTATCAAATCAGAAATCCAGAGTCTCCTAAGAGCCCATCACTGGAGTAGACTTGAAATGCACCTAACATGGCTCAGGGAATTTTGTAGAAGAGCAAATAGAAAGATTGTCACTGATCTCCTCAGTGGTACGGGACCCATAGCTGGAGCTGGGAAACAAGTCAGAACCATATCCAAACATAAGCCCACTTGCCATTATCAAGCTACCATCAATCATGGGCTACAAAAGGGCCTACACATATTAAATTCTCTATAAAAAAAAGTAAGCATTATCTCATTTTTCCTGGTGCTAACTTACTCTCCGTTGGAGAATCTGCTTCTCTTTTTCAGATAGATGTAGATCCTAAGCAGAGAGCCACCCCATCATACCTCAAAAGGGCCCCGGCTGAAACTAAGAAAAATTGGCGAAACAAGCAAGGGTGCTGTTTTCCTGATGAACCGGATACCAGCACAAGGGGGAAGGAGATCAACACAGAAAAATCAACTCCTACCAAATCAGAGAGCCAGAGCCTCAGAGGCCCCCAACACCTCATCACTGAAGCAGACCAAAAATGAACCCAACATGGCTCAGGGAAATTTTGCGGAAGAGGGGGTGGAAAGAATGTCAGAGACACATGTTGGGTCATGATATGCAGAGACATTTAGCTTACCCATAACTGTGGGCTAACTCCACAATGCATGACCCGTATACCTCAACAAGGAGGGGCCAAGGGGAGGGGGTAGGTCATGGATGAGCACAATAATGGTACCAAACTGACTGTATTTGCTGAATACAAAACTAAGCAATAAAGAAAAAAAGAAAAAAATCGGAAACTAGTTGGATTTCCAGCCAAGATGGTGACCACCTAACTGTGCCGCACATCCTTGGGAAAGAAAGGCAAGACATTAAGGGTTCACTCGGTCTCTTAGGGGAGAGAAATCTCCAATAGATTGCCATTGGGAGGGCACAGAGGGGAAAAACAGGGAATCACTCCTCCCCCCAAGCAGCCGCCGTACCCACAGACCCAGCTTCAGGAAACTCCTGAACTTACCGTAGGAAAAGGGTCCCAGGCCAACATAGTTCTACTTGCCTCATTGCACAGGGGCGAACACTCTGCTACCCCTGCCCACGAGTGCTGTTGGCCAGGCTATGCTTGCTGGCCCATTGGAACTCAGGCTCCTTTGATCAATTTGCCGGCCAAACGTGTGCCGTTGCTGATCCCTGCTTGTGCAAGCTTATCCTGCTCTGCCCAGTTGCTTACTTACTGCTCCAGCCATCGCACATTCACGCGCCAGCCCAGGCCCATTGCAACTCCCCACGTGAGCTCAGACAGAGGGCTGTGGATTGCGGTAGCTCAGGTTCCATCCTCTCCCTGTCTGCTGCACCAGCCGACCGCCATTGTCCTGTTGCGGGTGAGCTCCAACTGCTTCAGGGTCCCAGTGTTCCCCCTTGCCAGAGTTTGGGCTGCTTCAGTCCTTGGTGCCTCAGTGTCCCTCCTACTGTGAGCTCAGGCAGCTTTGGCGCATTACTGCATGAGAGTTCAGGCAACATTGGTGCCCCTCCCAGGCAGGAGCTCAGGCGGCTTTGGCAAGTAAGAGCCAAAGCCCAGGCCACTTGACAACTGCATCAGGCTGCTTCAGCTTCCCATTGTGCTTCAGCCCAGGCTGATCCACTGACCTACGTGCCTATACACTGTGATGGGCAGACCACAGAGCAAAAGAAATAACATGAAAAATCAAAGGCAAGAAAATCCAGTTAGATCACGCAGTGCTACAATGAACATCACTAATCAAAACATAGAAGAGTCATTAGGATCAGAACACCAAAATGAAGCTACTAGCAATGCAACCCTGACCAAGCTATTGATAGATCGTGCAGAAAAGCAACAATCATGTGGATGCTGCCACCACTAGACTAGACCTAATACATAAGAAAATGGAAGGAGTTCAAAGACAGTTAAGAGACATGAGGGAGAGTGAAAAAAAAGAAGAACTCAAAAATCAGCTGGCGATGCTAAATGAAGACATAAAGAAGTGCAAGGATGAATTCCAAGAAGCATCAAGAAAATCAGAAAATGATGTGAAAAGGGAGCTTGATAGAGGGATGGAAATTATAGATAGAAAAGTAATAGAAAATGCAAACTTAATTGAACAAGTCCAAAATTCTCTAGAATCTATCAAGAATACAGTCAGCTATGTGGAGGATAGAAACTCTGATCTAGAAGACAAGATGGAAGAAACAGTTTGAGAGTTCAAAAATTTCAGTAAGTTCAAAAGTTTCTGTGAACAGAACATGAGGGAATTGTGGGATACACTTAAACATCCTAATATCAGGATCATTGGAATACCAGAAGGAGAAGAAATTCAGACCAAAGGCATGGAGAAATCATTTAACAAAATAATTGAAGAAAACATCCCCAGTCTCTTAAAAGAAAGGCCCATCAAGATACAAGAAGCTAACAGAACTCCAAACAGACTGGACCAAAGGAGAAACTCTCCAAGACATATTGTCATGAAGACTCTAAACATTGACACCAAAGAGAAAATCCTAAAAGCAGCTAGGGAAAAACAGCACACCACTTTTAAAGGTAACCCTATCAGAATTACTCCAGACTTCTCAATGGAAACCCTGAAAGCTAGAAGGCCTGTAATGAAACACTGCAATGTCTAACAACCTATGGCTTCCAACACAAACTACTCTACCCAACAAAAGTATCCCTCACAATAGATGGTGACAGAAAAACATTGCATGAAAAAACTCAGCTTTACAATGATATGAACACAAAACCAAACCTACAGAGAGTATTTCAGGAAATTCTCCACAGAGAAGAAACAAATAATCAAACTCAAATGCCTACAAGAAGCAGATCACAATAACCAAACTCAGAGTAGGCACAAAAAACCTCAAAGTCCATGAAAACACCAACCCACATATACCATCACAATATGGCAGGGATCAAATCAAATCTCACAGTCATTACCCTAAATATTAATGGCCTTAATTCACCCATCAAGAGACACAAGCTAACAGGATGGATTAAAAAATTACACCCCTCAAACTGTTGTCTTCAAGAAACCCACCTCACCACTAAAGACAGACACCTCCTCAGGGTGAAAAACAATATTCCAAGCAAACGTGAATAAGAAACAAGCAGGTGTAGCTATATTAATATAAGATAAAATAGGCTTCAAACCAAAAATAATCCAAAAATACAAAGAAGGCCACTTCCTACTTAACAAGGGAATGATCCATCAAGAGGATATTACAATCATAAATCTGTATGAACCAAACACAGGGGCACCACAGTTCATGAAACAAAAGCTACTTGACAATAAAACAGAAATAAGCACCAACACCATCATAGCAGGGGACTTCAATACACCATTATCAATAATAGACAGATCATCCAAACAGAAACTCAACAGGGAAGTAAGAGAGCTCAACAAAACCATAGATCACTTAGACTTAACAGACATCTACAGAACATTCCATCCCAAATCCACAGACTACAAATTCTTATCAGCAGCCCATGGAACATTCTCTAAAATAGACTATATAGTGGGTCACAAAGCCTGCATCCACATATTTAGGAAGATTGACATAATTCCCTGCATGATATCAGATCACAATGCTATATTGCTAGAAATTAGCAACAAAAGACCCACCAAGAATCCCAACGGCACCTGGAAACTGTACAGCACACTTTTAAACAATAAGTGGGTAGCGGATGAAATAAAAAATGAAACTGCAAAATTTCTAGAATTGAATGACAATGAAAACACATCATACCAAAATTTATGGGACACAATGAAGGCGGTCCTCAGAGGAAAATTCATAGCACTCAATGCCTTCATAAAACAGACAGAGAGATCCCAAATCAGTAACCTAACCATCCATCTAAAGGCACTAGAAAAGCAAGAAAAATACAAGCCAAGGAGCTCCATAAGGAAAGAAATAATTAAAATCAGTGCAGAAATTAATGAATTGGAAACTAAGAAAACAATTAAGACAACTGACAAAACAAAGAGCTGGTTCTTTGAAAAAATAAACAAGATTGACAAACCGCTGGCCAATTTGATCAAGCAAAAAAAAAAGTGATGCTTCAAATTAACAAAATTCAAAATGAAAAAGGAGAGATCACAACAGACATAAGTGAAATTGGGAGAATCATCAGAACTTATTTCAAAAACCTCTACTCAACAAAACTGGATAATGTGGAGGAGATGGATAATTTCCTGGATGCATACCATCTATCAAAGCTAAACTCAGAGCAGATGAATCTCCTAAACAAACTTATCACACTCATTGAAATTGAAAATTAATTTTAAAAAATCTCCCTAGAAAAAAGAGTCCAGGACCAGATGGCTTCTCAGCTGAATTTTATCAAACCTTCATGGAAGAACTCAAACCAATCTTCCTCAAACTGTGCCACACAATGGGAGAACAGGGTAAGCTACCCAACTCCTTTTATGAAGTTGGTATCACCCTAATTCCAAAACCAGGCAGATATGCCACAAGAAAAGAAAACTACCAGCCTACTTTCCTGATGAACTTAGATGCAAAGATCCTGAACAAAATCCTCGCAAACCAAATCCAACAACACATCAAAAGCATTATACACCTTGGCCAAGTGGGATTCATCCCAGGAACACAGGAGTGGTTCAAAATATGGAAATCTGTCAATGTAATACACCACATAAACAAGGTTAAACACAAAAACCACATGATCATTTCAATAGATGCAGAAAAGGCCTTTGACTAAACACAACATCACTTCATGATCAAAACATTAGAGAGAATTGTCATGGTTGGTTCATATCTTAACATAATAAAGGCAATATACAAAGCTCCTAAGGCCCAAATAATACTTAATGGAGAGAGACTGGAGGAACTCCCATTGAGATCAGGAACAAGACAGGATTGTCCACTCTCACCTCTGCTTTTCAATATAGTACTGGAAGTCCTAGCTCAAGCAATAAGACAGGAGAAGGAAATAAAAGGGATACAATTTGGAAAGGAAGAAGTTAAGTTAGCTCTATTCACTGATGACATGATTGTATATGTAAGAGACCCGAGAGACTCCATCACAAAACTCCTGAAGGTGATTAACTCCTATAGCAAAGTAGCAGGATACAAAATCAATGCACAAAAATCAGTAGCCTTTCTAAATACTAATGACAAAGATACAGAGAAAGAAATAAGGGACATGGTCCCATTTTCAACAGCAACAAAAAAATAAAATACCTTGGAATAACGTTAACCAAAGAAGTGAAAGATCTATACAATGAAAACTTAAAAAGAGTCAAAAAAGAAATTGAGGTGGACTTGAGAAAACAGAAGGACCTCCCATGATCCTGGATAGGCAGAATTAACATTGTGAAGATGGCAATCCTACCAAAGGTAATATACAGATTTAATGCAATTCCACTTAAAATCCCTACAGTGTTCTTCACAGAGATAGAAAAAATGATCTCAAATTTCATATGGAAAGGCAGAAGGCCCACATATCCAAACATATCCTCAGCAAAATAAATACCTCTGAAAGCATCGCCATACCTGATCTAAAGCTATATTACAAAGATATAGTAATAAAAACAGCATGGTAGTGGCATAAAAACAGGAGTATAGACCAACGGAATAGACTTGAGGACCCTGACTTTGGGTCAAGCAATTATAGCTACTTGATATTTGACAAAGGCCCTAACAATATAGGCTGGAAAAAAAGACAGCATCTTCAACAAATGGTGCTGGACAAACTGGATAACCATATGCAGGAAATTGAAACTTGATCCACACATTTCACCATGTACTACTCTCAAGTCCAAATGGATCAAAGACCTAAACATAAGACCAGAAACTCGACTACTACTGGAAGAAAATATAGGAAGTACTTTCCATGGTATAGGAATGGAAAAAGATTTCCTGAACAAAACCTCAGTAGCTCATGATCTTAAACAGACACTCAACCAATGGGATCACATGAAGCTGAAGAGTTTCTTTACAGACAAGCATACAATAAGCAAAGCAAATAGATTACCCACAGAATGGGAGAAAATAGTTGCTGGTTATCCAACTGACAGAGGCCCAATCTCTAGAATCTACAAAGAACTCAAAAACCTAAACAGTCAGAAGTCAAACACCCCACTCACAAAATGGGGTAAAGAGCTGAACAGGCAGTTCACAGAGGAAGAAATACAAATGGCAAACATACACTTAAGAAAATGTTCATCATCCCTAATCATCAGGGAAATGCAAATTAAAACAACTATGAGATTCCACCTTACCCCAATAAGGATAGCAAACATCAAAAAATCAAATAAAAATAAATGCTGGCCTGGATGTGGAGAAGTAGGAACACTCATCCACTATTGGTGGGAATGTAAGGTGGCACAACCACTGTGGAAAGCAATATGGAGACTCCTGAAAAAGCTGAGTATAGAGATACCAACAGACCCAGTTATTCCCTTACTTGGAATCTACCCTAAAACCTTCAAACCACAGGCCAGAGAGATTTGCTGAACCATGTTTTTAATGGCTCAATTCGTAATAACTAAGAGCTGGAATCAACCCAGATGTCCATCACTAGAAGAATGGATAACTAAGATGTCGTACATCTACACAATGGAATTCTATACAGCAGTAAGAAAAAATGACACAATGGAATTTGAGGGAAAATGGTTGAACCTGGAACAGATCATTCTCAGTGAACTTACTCAATCACAGAAAAAAAAAAAATCGCCACATAGTCTCACTCATCTACAGCACCTAACCTGAATCTATCCAAGATGCCTTACATACCCAGCAAGCATCGCATGGACTAGACAACAGGATGGGTGGGGAGGGAGGGGAGGGCAATGGAGGGGATGGGAAATGCAAATCTAGACCCAAACAGCAATGGTACCATAAAATTCTACATCTTAAAAGGCAGACCAAATGGCTGAACCTTCACCAGGCCCTTAGAGGGAACACCAGAGCCACAAGACACTGGAGGGTGTATCATGAAGACTGACCTTAATCTTCTACAGCTTCTCTCTCTCTCTCCCTCTCTCTCTCTCTCTCTCTTTCTCTCTCTCCCTTTCTCTCTCTCTCTTCTCTTTAACTCTTTTATATTAGTTATCTTTTCCTTCCTTTTCTTAGTGGGCACTGACCTGTAACTCTCAGTACCAGCATGGGGCTATCATCCACAATGAGCTTTTGATCAGAGAGACCTACAAGGTTTCCTAAAAGAAAGACAGATTTCTGTCAGAGTACTTGATGACCTACCAAAGTTTAGTGGCAAGACCCTACTGCTGAAGACACCTTATGTGGTTGACTCGTGAAATGGAATGGCATGGCTGGAACCTGGAAGAGAGTCAGTCCCCAGACAGTCAGCACGTCTAGTGCCAGAAGGTGCTACATGGGCGACTGGGGGAAAATGATCAATATCTGTCCAAGAAACTCATGGTCTAACCTACTTAGCAGCAAATAACCTGTCGTAATGCTCACACAAGTGCAATAGAGGCACACAGCCATGGTGGGAAACCAACTGCTCTTGATTCAGCTAACTGATCCCCTCAGTGGTATGGGACCCATAGCTGGATCTGGAAAACAAGTCAGAAACATATCCAAACATAAGCCTGCTGTCCATTAACAAGCTACCACCAATCGTGGACTAAAAGAGGGCCTACACCTATTAAATTCTCTTTAAAAAAAAGTAAGGATTATCTTACTTGTCTTGTGCTAACTTACTCTCTGTTGGAGAATCTGCTTCTCTTTTTCAGATAGATGTAGATCCTAAGGAGAGAGCCACCCCATCATACCTCAAAAGGTTCCCGACTGAAACTAAGTACAATTAGCAAAACAAGCAAGGGTGCTGTTTTCTTGATGAACCGGGTACCAGCAGAAGGGGGAAGGAGATCAACACAGAGAAAAATCAACTCCTAACAAATCAGATATCCAGAGTCCCAGTGGCCCCCAACACCTCATCACTGAAGCAGACCAAAAATTAACCCAACATGACTCACGGAAATTTTGCAGAGGAGGGGGGAGAAAGAATGTCAGAGCCACATGTTGGGTCATGATATGCAGAGACATTTATCCTACCCATAACTGTGGGCTAACTCCAGAATGCATGACCCATATACCTCAACAAGGAAGGGCCAGGGGGAGGGGATAGGACATGGATGAGGCTAACAATGGTACCAAGTTGACTGTATTCACTGAGTACAAATCTAATTAATAAAAATAAATAAATAAATAGAATTATTTTAAAAATAAATAAATAAGTTGAACAAAAAACTAAAATAAAAATAAATTGGAAACTAAGAAAATCAATGAAATGAAGAGCTGGTTCTTTGAATAAATAAACAAGTTTGATAAACACTTGGCCAATTCAATGAAATGGAAAATGGAGAAGATTCAAATTAACAAAATAAGAAATGAAAAGGGAGAGGTCACAACAGACATTTATGAAATTAGAAGAATCATCAGGACATACTTCCAAAACCTCTGCTCCTCAAAGTTGGATAATCTGGAAGAAATGGATGAATTCCTAGATACATTCCACCTATCAAAACTGAAGTTAATTAATCTCCTAAACAAACCTATCACATTCATTGAGAATCAAAAGGTAATAAAAAAACCTTCCCCATATAAAAAGTCCAGGACCAGATGGCTTCTTGGCTGAATTCTCTTAAACTCTCATTGAAGAACTGAAACCAATTTTTTTCAAACTGTTTCACATGATCAGAGAACAAGGATCCTCCCCAACTCCTTTTATAAAGCTAGTATCACCCTAATACCCAAACCAGACATACAACAAGAAAACTATAGGCCTACACCCCAGATGAATTTAGATGCAAATATCCTGAACAAAATCCTTGAAAAGCAAATTTAACACCACCTTGATCAATCAGGATTCATCTCACAGATGCAGGGATGGTTCAACATATGGAAAACAATCAACCTAATAACCACATAAATAAACTTAATCACAAGAACCACATGATCATTTCAGTATATGCAGAGAAGGCCTTTGACAAAATACAAGATCACATCATGATCAAAACACTGGAGAGAATGGGAATGGGTGGTTTATATCTCAACTCAATAAAAACTATATATAAAGTACCAAAAACTCAAATAATACCTAATAGATATAGATTCAAGGAGTTCCAATTGAGATCAGGAACAAGACAGGGGTACCCACTCTCACAATTCCTCTTCAACATAGTAATAGAAGTCCTAACCCAAGCAATAAGACAGGGGAAAGTAATGAAAGGGATATGAACTGGAAAAGAAGAGTCAAGATAGCCCTATTTGCAGATGACATGATCCTATACACAAGTGATCCTAAAATGCCCATCTCAAAATTTCTCAAGGTGATAAATTCATTCATCAAAGTGTCAGGATACAAAAACAGCATGGAAAAATCAGTAGCCTTCCTATGTGCAAAGGACAAATGTACAGTGAAAGAAATCAGCAAGACTCTTCCATTTTCAATAGCCACAAAATATTGCATACCGTGGAATAACACTAACCAAGGATGTGAAATATCTTTATAATGAAAAGATAAACACACTCAATAGGACTTGAGAAGATGGAAAGTGCTCCCATGCTCTTAGACAGGTAGAATTAATACTATGTAAATGGCAATTCTACCTAAAGCCATATATAGAGTTAATGCAATACCAATAAAAATTCAAGCACCATTCTTCACCGAGATAGAAAAAGTGGTCTCAAAATTCATATGGAATGGCAGCAGGCCTTGGGTATCCAAACATATCTTCAGCAAAAGAAGCACTTCTGAAGGTATCACCGAACCTTATCTAAAGCTATAGTACAAAGCCACAGCAACAAAAACAGCATGGTCCTGGCATAGAAACAGGAATATAGATCAGGCAAACAGAATTGAAGACCCAAACCTTACGTCAAGTATCTGTAGCTACTTGATCTTCAACAACAATACCAATAATGTAGACTGGAGAAAAGATGGCATATTCAATAAATGGTCCTGGACAACTTGGATAACCACATGTAGAAAAATAAAACTGTACCCTCTCATCTCACCATACATAAAAATCAACTACAAATGGATTAAACCTCAAAACAAGGCCTAAAACTCTTCAACTACTGGAAGAAAAATTAGCAGGACCTCTCCACAATACAGGAGTGGGGAAGGACTTCCCCAAAATACCCCAGTATCCCAGGAAATTAAACAATCTCTCAACTAATGGGATCTCATGAAGCTAAAAACTTTTGCAGAGACAAACATATAATAAGCAAAGCCAATAGATTATCCACATAATGGGAGAAAATTTTTACCAGCTATACCACTGACAGAGGCCTGATATATAGAATCTACAAAGAACTCAAAAAACTAAACAATAAAAAATCAACCAACCTACTGAAAAAAATGGGGTGGAGAACTGAACAGAGAGTTCTCAGAGGAAGAAATACAAATGGCTAACACATTAAGAAAATGTTCAACATCCCTAACCATTAGGTAAATGAAAATTACAATAACTATTAGATTCCACCTTACTACAGTAAGGATGGCAATCATTTAAAAAAAAAAAATCAGCTGGGGGTGGTGGCGCACACCTTTAATCCCAGCACTTGGGAGGCAGAGGTAGGAGGATCACCATGAGTTTGAAGCCACCCTGAAACTACATAGAGAATTCCAGGTCAGCCTGAGCTAACGTGAGACCCTACCTCGAAAAACCAAAAAAAAAAAAAAAAAATCAAACAAGCTGGGCATGATGGTGCATGCCTTTAATCCCAGCACTCCGCAGGCAGAGGTAGGAGGATCCCCATGCATTTGTGGTCACCCTGAGACTACATAGTGAATTCCAGGTCAGCCTGAGCTGGAGTGAGACCCTATCTTGGAAAGCCCCCCCCAAAAAAAGACAACAAATTTTGGGGAGGATGTAGGCAAAGAGGAGCCCTTATTCACTTTTGGTGGAGATGCAAACTTGTAAAGCCGCTATGGAGATCAATATGGAGATTTCCAAACAAACTGAATATAGAACTACCAATAGACTCAGTAATTCCCTTACTGGGCATTTACTCTAAAAGCTCCACAGTTCAGAGATATTTGCTCAACCATGTTTATAGCTGCTCAATTCATAATAGGTAAGAACTGGAATAAACCCAAGTGCCCATCATTGGATGAATGGACAATGAAGTTGTGGTACATTTACACAATGTAATTCTACTCAGCAGTAAAAAAAAAAAAAAAAAAAAAGCAATACAAAAAATTTTTAGGAGAATGGATTGACTTAGAAAAGATCATACTCAATGAACATAATCACAGAAAGACAAATGCCACATGTTCTCACTTATCTGAAGTTGCTAACCTGTATCAGCTTGAGTTGCTGGAATTCTGGATAGGCAACTTGAGGCCCAGACAACAGGGATGGAAGGGTTTGTGGGGGAGGGGAATAGGATATTGGAGGGAATTAACCCAAAATGAGCTGGGACCATAGAAACCTTTCTCTTTAAATATAGACTAAAAGATATAACCCTCAACAGGAGTATAGGAGGAACACCCAAAAAGAAGGGCCCTGACCTGTAACTCACAGTACCAGAAATGAGTATTACCCACATTGAGCTGTTGATCAGAGAAACCTAAGAGGTCCGCAAAACAAGGCAGGCTTATGTCAAAGCACTTGATTACCTGCCTGAAGTAAAAGGTAAGACCCTATTTTTGAAGACACCATAGGCTGGGAACAGAACACAGAGAAAACTGGTTGGAATCTAGAAGAGAGACAATCCCCAAACAGTTAGCAGTGATAATGCTGGAAATCACTACATGAGCTACTGGGAGAAAGTGGCCAACAATGGTGTGAGCAACCAGGGGTCTAAGATACTCAGAAGCAACCAGCCTGACAAGAAGTACACACCAGTGCAATGGTGGCACACAGCCTTGGTGGGTAACCTATGGCTTTCTGATTAGCTAAGAGATCCACTCAGTGGAAAAGAACCCATATTTGGAACTGGGAACCAGGTCTGAATTCTATGGAGACAAAAATT
The DNA here is from genome assembly GCA_036346955.1 of Dipus sagitta. Classification (NCBI taxonomy): domain Eukaryota; kingdom Metazoa; phylum Chordata; class Mammalia; order Rodentia; family Dipodidae; genus Dipus; species Dipus sagitta. Next base: position 111,585,558 of record CM070776.1, on the reverse strand, counting down.
ATGGTCTCCAATGTCAAGCTCTTACAAGTCCTTGGCTAAAAGAGGGGCTACATCCATCCAACTCTACCCAAATTAATAATGCTTATCCAATTTAACCTATGCTAATTTTACTGTTCTTTGGAGAATCTGTCTTTTCTTTTTCAAAAGGCACTGAAACCTGAGGATATAAACCACCCCTCAGATCTCTGTCAAGGCCCAGGCAAAACCAGGGAGGAATTCCGGAGATGAACAAGAGTGCTGCTTCCATGGTGAGCCTGACAAACAGCACCAGGTTGAAGGATACTCAACACATACGAAAGCAAAGACCCAGAGGCTCCTAAGAGCTCATCACTGAAGTAGATGTATAATACAGCCACCAAAGCACAGGTAATTTTGCAGAAGAAGGGGTGGAATGATTGTAAGAGTCACAGGTTGGGATGTCATGCTCAGAGGCACTGCCCCCACCAATAACTGACTGATGCTCCAACAACTGCATGGGGAATATCAGCAACCCCACTGAGGAAGGGCCCCCTGAAGAAAGGGGCTAGGGAGGAGGGAAAACATGGTACTAACACATGGTGTATCCATACAAAATATGTTCTTAACAAAAAGTATAAAAAAAAGAAAAGGAGAATGAAAAAGAATAGCCCCAGAATGACACCTGTGCAGCAGGCCAAGGATCTAATGGAGTACCTAGCAAAGTGAGCATATTGTTTGGTAAAAAGGAAGAAAAGTAGCTGAAAGTGTTGAATGTGGTTGTTTCCATAGAGTGGGAGTCAGGAGTACATAACAGAGGTGCAGGCAACTAGAGATCCCTTCATAGTACCCTTGACATTTCAAACTTTTCAAATATTTTACTTTGATTAAGAAAACACATGGCTTCTTCTATATTTTCTCCTATTCCTCCCACTAAGTCCAAAAACCCCTGAAATGTATATGTAAAACATGATAGGAAGGCTTTTGAGAGTGAAGCAAAGAAGGCAGGTCAACTGGAGAGCTCTGGAGCTGAGGAATAACACAGTTGTAAGTTTCTCTTTGTTTCTTGTATGCCAGACTCAGAGATGAAATCTGGAAGCCCCCAAACACAAAAAGAAAACAGCAATTATAGCCTACTCTGTAACTTAAGGAGCAAGAAAGCCTTAACAGACAGAAAATGTTGAGATAATCAGTACTCTACTCAAATCAAATGCTACAAACATAGCCAAAAAGGAAACCAAGACTCTTAGTTGTGCAACACTGGAAAAAGCAACCTCCAATACCCCACTTGAAAACTGCCAGAGAAATTTATTATCAAATTGGAACTACATCCTTGCTGGGGCAACATAAACTTCTCCTCTTTAGTAGTAATCCCTGCAGGAGTTTGTAATTCCACAGAGCATTAGTAAAGTGCCTGTACCCATTCTCACTTGGCTGATGCAGTTTAGGTCCTGTAAGGAGCAGTAATAAAGCATCTGTACTCTTCACACCCAGACAATTATCAATAGAGGCCTAGTGTGGAGCTGGAAATCCCATCCTTGTATAGCATTAATGAAGATCTTCTTTTTGGATGTCCACATGTGGCAAAGGGTGAATATAGGGTTCTACTTTGATCTGGAATCTCACTTCCTCTAATAGAAGAGTGTCTAAAAGGCCAGAAAACAATGGGAGGTTTAAATTAACTTCAGTTTCATAACATATTAAGCATCATGTCCAAATTGTACTCATACCAGGAAGATCTTAAACTTATTGATAAAAAATCAATAGATGACAATGCTATGTTGATACAGATAATAGAAATATTTAACAATAATTTTACGCAGCTGTGTTAGTTTTCCATAACTGTGATAAAATCCATAGACAAGCAAGCTGGGTGTGGTGGCGCACGCCTTTAATCCCAGCACTCAGGAGGCAGAGGTAGGAGGATCATTGTGAGTTCAAGGCCACCCTGAGACTACATAATGAATTCCAGGTCAGCCTGAGCTAGAGTGAGACCCTACCTCAAAAAAAAAAAAAAATACTTAGACAAACAATTTAAAAGGAAGAAATACTTACTTTGTCTCATGGATGCAAAGGTTTAGCATGGTTGACCAGCTCTGCTGTGTTAGGCCTGCAGTGAGGCAGAAGGTGGTGGCAGCAGTGATGATAATGAAGGATGTTCTCTCCTCATGGAAGGTAGTAAAGAGATGGGGGCAGGCAGGCCAAGGCCAGCATGTATTCCTCAAGGGTACATGCAGAAGCAATAGTTTACCGAATTATGAAGGCATCGTGAATCCATGAATGAATTAATCCATGATGAATTTAGAAGTCTCATAATCTAATACTTTTCCAAAAGCTCCATTTCATTGGTGCATTGGGAACCATCCTTCAGTACATGAGTCTTTAGGGACATTTCAAATCTAAGCCATAATAGCAGTCATCATAATCAAGCTTCAATGATCCCATATAAACACTTATGAGAAAAACAGACCCAAGAAAGGAATAGCAAGTTTCATAAAAGAAATAGAATATATAAAGCCAGATTCCCTAGGACAGGCAACAAATAAGCTCCAGAGAGAATGTCCAGTGCTCTTTAACTAAGAACAATAACATACACAACAGTAAGTCTTTCTAATAACTATGCTTATTGCCTTTAATTCAAATTGCTCTTGCTTTTGGTTGGAGAATCTGTTCTATTTTACAGATGCTGGAGAACACTGGGGAGAATTAGGATACATCAATACATCAAAAATAGCAGACTATCTATCATAAAATGGGTCACCTCTGCTTCATCTTCCCAGACCCAGAAGTCTTTGCAGAGGAAGTAGTGACACAAGTACTGCTCTCACTGTTAACCTGAAAACCAGTTCCAGGGAGATAGTGACAAACACTATGATCATTTAAACTTCATCAAAACAGAGATCCAGAGGCTACAGAGAACTGAACACTAAATAAGAACTCTACCTTGCCCACAAAGGCTCAAGAAACACAGGGAAAATGGGTGCAAAGATTATAAAAGCCTCAGAGTGGATGGGTATAGCCTGAGGCACAGTATTGCTCCCCTCCCCCTCTGCAGAGACTGACTGATACCACTTATCCTCAAATAGATGCCAATAACCCCACCAAAGAAGACCCTTGGCTGAATGGGGTAGGGGAGAAGGGATATAAGAATACAACCTTTTAGGCCAGGTGTGGTGGCGCACACCTTTAATCCCAGCACTCAGGAGGCAGAGGTAGGAGGATTGCCATGAGTTCAAGGCCATCCTGAGACTACATAGTGAATTTCAGATCAGCCTGGGCTAGAGTGAGACCCTTCCTCGAAAAAAAACAAAACAAAAAAAAGAATACAACCTTTTATGGGAGACTTAAGCTCTAATATGTCAATAATTGTATCAAATTTAAATTAACAAATATATAATTTAAAAGACAAAAATCAGCAGAATGGTCTTAAGAATATGACCCAATTTTATGCTGCTGGTAAGAAATTCACACAAGTGGTAGAGAGTAAATGCAGAAATATATGCATATATATATATATATATATATTCATATTAGAAAAAGTAGACTACAATGAAAATTATTAGAGACAGAAAATGTCATTGCATAGTTATAAAAAGATTATCTATCAGGAAGACAATAGCAATCTGACATGAATATATAGCCAGCAACATAACTGAAAACAAGTGAAGCAAAACTAAAAGAACTATTTTTAAAGCAGAAATCTTTATTTCAAGACATGGACAAATCCAGGCTGAGAAGATAGCTCACATAGTAAAGTGCATGCCATGAAAGCATGAGAAGCTGAGTTTTATCCCCAGAATCCACATAAATTATTTTTTAAAAATGCTGGGCACAGTAGCAAGCACTTGTAATCAGACAACTGGGGAAGTAGAGGTGGATACAGGCAGATCCCTGAAGCTCACTGACCAGTAAATCTAGTGACAAGGCCCATGCCATTAACAGATCCTGTTTCAAAAAAGCTGGATAGCACCTGAGGAGCACCACCTGAGGTTGTCATCTGGCCTCTACATGCATATGTACCTGAAAACACATAGGACCTGCGAACACACAAACATACACGTATACACAAAAAGAGCAATAGACAAATCCACAAGTACAATTGCATGCAAACATAATTGAATAGAAGTTGATGGTATACAATCTGTTTGTTATAACTAGATAGGAAATCCATAAATATCTAGAACTAGACAGCAAAATCAATCTATAAAATCTAATGGGAATATTCAGAGCAATGTACCTAGGAAGATCCATATAATTTTTTCAAGTACTTGTGGACCCTATATCATCATAGACCGTATTCTGAGCCATCAGACAAAAGCCTCAATGAATTTATGTCATACTAAATATAATCTCCAACTATAATTGAATTAAAGAAAAATAATAACAAAAATATATAAAAGGAAACTTCCCAAGCCCTTCAAAAATAAATAATTGTCTTCCAAATGATTCATAAGTAAGAAAAAATTCTTAGAGGCTATTAAAATGCTTTGAAATAGCAGGGCAGCACAATATGGTTATGAGAAACAGATAAACCAGTGTTGAGATAGAAATTTATAGCACTAAATATCAGAAACTAAAAGAGTCTCAAATCAATAATCTAAACCACCAGTTGAAGTATCTAGAAAAGAGAGAGCAAAACAAGCCCAAAGAAAGCAGAAGAAAGGAAATAAAGCAAAGTTCAAAAAATTGAAAAATCAATAAAATGAAGAATTAGTTCTTTGGAAAGAACAATAAAATTAAAACATCTCTAGAAAGGCCAACCCAGGTAAAAAGAGAACACCTAAATTAAGATTATCAGAAATAGGGCAGGAGAGATGGCTTAGTAGTTAAGCACGTGCCTGTGAAGTCTAAGGACCCCGGTTCGAGGCTCGACTCCCCAGGACCCACGTTAGCCAGATGCACAAGGGGGCGCACGCATCTGGAGTTCGTTTACAGTGGCTGGAGGCCTTGGCACACCCATTCTCTCCCTCTTTCTCTTTCTCTCTCTCTCTCTCTCTCTCCCCCTCCCTCCCTCCCTCTTTCTCTCTATCACTCCCAAATAAATAAAAATAAAACAAAAAAATAATATCAGAAATAACATCGAGTATCAATACAAACATTACAGGCTTCAAAAGAATAGTAAGAGAATAATATGAAAAATACTACACAGATAAATTTGGCAAATTAGAAGATATGGACAACTGCTTAAAAGTATAAGCTGTCAGAACTGCATGAATTCTGAAATATGTAATTTATATGGCATTGAAACAAAATTAATTTAGTAATTTCAATATAATCCCAAAAGAAATCTCAATACCCAGATGGTTTCAGTGAAGAATTGCATGAAACATTCAAAAAAGAATTAATACAAATTCTGCATAAAATCTTCTACGTAACAGGAAATAACACTTCTTAATTCATTTTATAATGCTGGCACTATCCAATATCAAAACCAAACAAACAAATATAATATAAAAATGTGGCTGATATTCTGCCATTAGACTTGGGACCTATACATGGATTCCAGCACTCAGCTTCTCTCTGGAACTCCCTTCTATCCCCACCCCAGATGACAATGTTCAGCCAATAGAGCCATAATCTTCCCATGAGTTTGGGTTCTCAGCTTCTCCCTAATATCTCGCCCTCTCCCACCCTCAAAGGGTGACATTTCACCTTTAGATTTAAGTAGCACATGAGTTTAAGCACTCAGCTTCTTTATAGCAACCCCCAAACTTATTCCTCCTTTGGTGATAAACATATTCACCACTAGAGCCAGGGACTCATGTGTGAAATCAATCAGGCACAGCTGCAAAAAACTGAGACCACCTCACCCACCACATGTACAAAGCAGCCCCAAGTATCTCCAAGACTGAATCCCAAGTACCAATTGGTTATATCAAAAACAAAACCAAATGGAAATACAACAAGAAAATCAAAGTATAGGCCAATACCTCTGACAATATAGACACAAAAATCCCCAATAAAATACTTGCAAATCAAATTCAAGAACATAAGAAATATCAGCCACTCAATTAATTAGGCTTCATTCCAGGGATGTAGGAGTGGTTCAACATATATAAATCAATGAACAGTAATACATCATATAAACAGACCCAAGGACAGAAGTCACATGATCATCTCAGTAACTTCAGCAAAGGTCTTCAACAAAATCTAACATTCTATCCTAATAAAAACATTGCAGAGACTAGGAATTTAGGAAACATATCTCAACATAATTAAAGCTATATAGAACAAACCTATAGTCAAACATCATATTAAATTGAGAAAAATCTGGTGCATTTCCACTAAGATGTATAACAAGACATGGGCATCCACTCTCTCCACTGTTATTTAGTCTAGTACTTGAAATTTCAGTTACAGTAATATGATAGGAGAAAAATAAAAAGGGTACAAATTTGAAAAGAAATCAAACTAGCATTATTTGCAGATAATATTCTTTGTTAGAAAGAAAATTCTAAAGACTCCACCAGAAAATGCCAAGAGCTGAAAAAATACGTTCAGCAAAGTGGCAGGATATAAGATTAATATATAAAAATCAGTAATTTTCTAATATACCAATGGCAAATAAATGGAGAAAAAATCAGAGAAAAATCCTATTCACCATATCTATAAAATATAAAATATCTCAAAATATCCCTAACTAAGGAAATGGAAGACATCTTCAATGGAAATTTAAAACACTAAAGAAAAAAAAAATCAAGAAAGGCACCAGAATATGGGAAACAAGTTAATATCATCAGAATGTTTATAATACCAAAAGCAATATACAGATGTAATGCAATGCCAATCAAAATGCCAATACCATTCTTTTACAGAAATGGAAAAAAAATATTAAAATACATGTGGAGGCACAAAATACCCTGGATAGCGAAAACTTTCCTAATTCTGATTTCAAGTTATATACAGAGACATAGTAATAGAATAGCATACTACTGGCACAAAAACAGACACATAAATCAGTGGAATAGAAGATCCAGGTATAATTCAATGTAACCACAGCAACCTGATTTTTTAAAAAAGATATCAATAACACACATTGGAGAAAACACAGCATTTTTAGCAAATGGTGCCGTGAAAAAAATGTATATCTGCATATAGATGAATGAAACTAAATCTTTCTCTCTCAGTCTGAACAAAAAATAAACTCCTATGGATCACAGAGCTCAAATTAAGACCTGAAATTCTAAAACAACTAGAGGAAAAAGTAGGGAGAACACCTCAAGACAGAGGTGTGAGGGAATACTTTCTGAGTAGAATTACAATTGCACCAGAAATAAAGCAACTGATCAGCAAATTGGAATTCATGAAATTAAAAAGTTATTGTATAGCTAAGGAAATCATGAACCAATTCAACAGACATCCTACAAAATGGGAGAGAGAAAATCTCACTGGCTAGACATCTGACAAAGGATGAATATATAGGGTATATTAAGAATAGAAAAAGAAAAACCCTAAGCATCAAGAAAACAAAAAATCCAATTTAAAAATGGATGATGCAACTGAACAGAAAGTTTCCAAACAGAGAAATGCAAACAAAAATAAAAAGTTAAAAAATAAGTCAGATGCAGCCTTTAATCCTAACTCTCAGGAGACTGATCAAGGTGGATCATTGTGACTTCAGGGCCACTCTGGGACTACAGAGTGAACTCCAGGTAAGCACGGGCTAAAGTGAGACTGGCCAACAAAATATTTTTTAAATGTTCAATTGTAAAGTGAGCAAAATGTTATATTTCTCTACATTTCTTTATACTAATCTTAGAAAAAAAATAGAAGTCACTCCCTTCTAGGAGTTCATAAAAAGAATGGAGTGAAACATGTGTTTAAGCAGATGGGGATGGTAGATAAACAGGAGGCTCTGCTAATTGCAGGTAAACATGAGGCTCTGCTGGTCTGAATAGCATTACCTGGGCATGCATTGTTGAGAAAAATCCTTAAGGACAGATAATCCAGAGACTCCTGGTCACAGGTCCACCTCACACCCCCAGGTGCTTCCTGTAACTGACCAAAAGACCTGTTTACAAGTTCCTTTTTTATCTTCTAAGATACACTGAATTACCCACTATGTTTAAGGGAATAGAAAGGAAGGGAGGGGGGACTTAATAGGATGGTATTATATATATATAATATATAATGTATATATATAATATATAGAATGTATATATATATACATTATATATAGTATATATTACATATATATATATATATATGGAAGAACAGATTAATGGGGGTGGAAAGGCCTAAGTGAGGTCAGGGGAAGAGATTGAGTAAAGGAAAGGTGGAGGGAGGGCTAATCAAAATCTAAGAGGATGTAAATAAGTCATATGGAAGCCTACTTTTTTGGACAATGAAACACATAGGAGCCATAGAATGTTACTAGAAAATTTTCAGTGCCAGGGATGGGATACCTTCCAGTGAGTTGTTGGCCAGGGAGATCCCTGATGGTACCAAAACATTATAAGCCATTGCTGAGGCCCTTGGTTTCCCACCAGGAATAGCTGGTAAGACCCTATTACTGAAGACTCCACATACTCGGGCTGCAAGGTCACTGAGAAATCTTGCTGGAGCTGAGCTGAAAACTTCCTCCGTGTAGACCAGCTGACAGAAAGCTGGAAAAAGCCATGTTGCATGCAGTTCAATGGGAGAGAAATCACCAGTGAAAATAGCCAACAGTGGATGTTATGCCCAGTTCTCGGCATTCCCAGTGACCACCAAGGAGAACCAAACACATATGCAAGGGCAAGGAGCTTTATTTCGGGCTTAAGCTCGGTCTCTTGACTTCACCAACGCAGTGGATTCGTACAAGAGCCCTGAGTAGTGGGAGGGTAGGGTTTTTATAGGGATTTGAACATAGAAGAAGGGGATGGGTACATGATTGGTTGATTTAAACAGTGTACTCTTCTGGTTGGTTTAGGATTTTGGCAGGCAAAGTTGGCAGGCTGGGGCTAGGGGAATTGAGCTTATCTATGACTACAGGAATGTATGGCATAATGTTTCCAGTAACTGTTAAACCCACCCTTACCAGAAGATAAAAAACTTAGATCTTGCCGGGAAACATAAACTTAGGCCTACTGAGGACTCTGAAGCCTGTCATGGCGTCCATCTGGTTCCTGAGTCCTTCAGTGAACACCTGCAAGCCTTATATTTGGCCATCCAGGCCAAATGAGCCAATGGGTGCAACAGTGGCACATCTGTTATGGGGGAAAACAACCACCCTCCAATTTGACTGGAGGCCCACTGCATGGGAGGGAATATATCCCTGATACTGAAAACCTACAACAGGGGTAGTCATGAGCCCTAGGGGTATAATGTCTGCTGGTGTCTGGCTAAATGTATGTACTATGCTCACCAAAGTGACCAGTTAGAACTTCTCTTAATGTCCATAACCATAGTTAGAGATCCTTCTCTTTTCAGATAGCAGTGACCTTAGGATGACTCTGAAGGCACCATAGTGCTGAGAAGAAGTGACAGAGGAGTGTTCAGCACTGAAAAATCTCAATCACACCTTCCATGTCTCAGGGTCCATTGCAGAAGAGGTAGCAGAAAGAATGTAAGAGCCAAAAGAAGGGTAGGACTGCTTTCAACGTGCTCCTCCAGACACAAAATGGCCTGGATATCCATGACCTCACAGTGCCTGATACTACCTACACAAGACCATCATAATAGGAGGAAAGATCATGACATCAAAATAAAAGAGAGACTGATTGAGAGGGGGAGGGGATATGATAGAGAGTGCAGTTTCAAAGGGGAAAGTGTGGGGAGGGAATTACCATGGGATATTGTTTACAATCATGGACATTTTCAATAAAAAAGATTACTTTTATGGTTGTAACTGTCACATGTAAATTATGATTTATGCTTTAAATCCCATCCTGTTTTTTTTCCTGTGAACATCATGTGGTTATTTCCAGTAAAAGCTTACACTCCGAACAGTTTGGGGCTGCACTCTGAGATCCTAGGGTACAGACCTGATATGCCAGACTTTCATCTTTTTCTTTTCTTTCTTTTTTACCCAATAAAACTTTGTCTCACATTCCATGAGTTGATGGTTACTTGTGCAACACCAGACCCCATAATACAATATCCTTAGACATCAGGGAAATGAAAATTAAAATTATTTTGAGATTCCCTCACACTCTGGTCAGAAGGGCTGTCATTAAAAGAAAAAAAAGATGACAACAAATTCTTGGGAAGATGTGGGAAACAAGGGACCTTTATTCACTATTAGTGGGAATGTAAACTGGTATTGCCACTGTGGAAATAAGTGTGGAAATTTCTCCAAAAACTTAAAATAGAATTGCCTTATGAGCCAGCTATATATCTCCTGGTCATATATGCTAAAGGCTCTACACTCTTTAATATTTTTTAATTAATTATGAACTTTATTGAATGAACAAATTGCATGTTGGTCCCATTCCCCTCATATTATCCTCTTTTATCCCTTCTTCCCAACCCCTATACACCTGAGGGCATCCTCAGTGGAGTTATTGGCATTAACCCTGGGGTTATGAATGCTTTAGTCAGTCTATGTGTGTGGAGGGGGCTGACAGTGACTCAGCATACCCCTTCCCACCCTGTGGCTCTTACAATCTTTCTGCCCCATCTTCTATACTGTTTCCTGAGCCTTGGTAGGTGTGATATAAGTCTACTTTAGTGTTGAGGTATCAGCAACCTCTGGATTTCTGTTTTGATAATTTTGAGTGAACTTAGTGCCTACTGCCATCTCCCTGAAGCAGGTTATCAAAATAGCAAAGTGAGCAGCCCTCATGTTTAAACTGCCACCTCTGTAATGTTTCCTGAGCCCTGGCAAATATACGAGATGTGTCTCTTCTCATGCTATGAAGTTGGCTATCTTTTCTTGTCATATTAATGGATCTTGGTTTATCCCTGTTTTCACTGCCATATGTTAAAAAAATTCTCCAACCAAGAATGAGAGGTGGTAGAAAGAACATAAAACCCAGGAAGATGAGGACTGCTTTTCTGTCTCCCACTGCTTGCAAATCAATAAATAAATAAATAAAGGCATTACTTTTTTTTAAAAAAAAAGCTTGCCTAAAAAGACAATGCCATTTATGTTTTATTTTAATTAATCTCATAGACTTTGAGAATTAAATAGTGGTTGCCAGAGGCCAAGGATAGTAGAGGGTAGGAAATATAGGAAAACATTGATCAGTGGATATCTTATGATACAGTTAGATGGAAGGCTGTGGCAGTATGATTGCCGTGAGTTCATAGTAACACGTGACTGCTGGTGGAGTCAGCTTCAAGTTATTGAAATGAACATCCAAACCAGGCACAGTTATGTGAGGAAGGAATTTATTTCAAGCTTACAGATCCAGGGCAAATTCCATCAAATGGCAGAAGAAGCTGGCTCCCATTCATAAGTCCAAGCAGAGAGACACCATGAAACAACCAGCACCACAAGCAAGCACAACTAGAGCTCAAAACTCATCTGCATACCATTAGGCTGGAATTCAAATCCACCCTCAGTGACACACAGCCCTGTAGCAGGAGTCTGCCTGCCAGTGACTGAAGCTGTAAACTCAACTTTAATAAAACACCTGTGTTTCTGGGAAACATACATCCAAACTACCACAGCTGCATAATACATTCCAGACCTGCCTGGTCTACAAAAGAAGACCCTGTCTCCCAAAGGAAAATCACAACTATATAGAAGCAAGAAGCTTTGGGGTACTATTGCATAGTATAATAACTATAAACAAACGGGATTTTCACCATAGTAATATTGGTTTCTTGTTTGATTAGATAAATACATTTATTAGTCACCTTTGTTGTTGCTACAACAAATACTAGGCAAAAGCAACTTAAGAAGGGAGAGAAGGGTTTATTTTGGCTCACAGTTCATGGGCATACACAGTCCATTGTGTTGATAAAAGCATGGCAGGAAGAACAGGAATAACCAGAAGCAGCTTTGGGAAGAAAAAAGTTCTTTCTGGCTTACAAGCCAAAGTATAGAGTCCACCGTGCAGGGAAAGCACAGCAATCATCACATCAACAGGGTAGGTGCATATAGAGAGAAGAGCAGCAGGGCTGTCTTTCATACCTAAAGTTCTTCTCCCAGTTACATACTTCCTCCAGCAAGGTTCTGCTACCTCATAAAGGTTCTACAACCTTCAGAACAGCACCACCAACTGGAGATTAAGTATTCAAATACACGAACCTATGAAGGGCATTTTGTAGGTCCAGCGTGCTTCCACTTTGCTATGTAGGATTGTTTTATATCAAAACAACTAGAGGTGGGCTGGAGAGATTGCTTAGCAGTTAATCACTTGCCTGTGAAGCCTAAGGACCCTGGTTCAAGACTCGATTCCCCAGGACCCACGTTAGCCAGATGCACAAGGGGGCACATGTTTCTGGAGTTCGTATGTAGTGGCTGGAGGCCCTGGCATGCCCATTCTCTCTATATCTGCCTCTTTCTCTCTGTCTGTCACTCTCAAATAAATAAATAAAAATAAAACAAACAACAAAAAAAACTAGAGGTAACTGATCATATTGTACCAGTGTCGGGAAGTAGAGGGCAATTAATGCTGATGCTCAACTTGTTTTCTTCTCTTTATACAGTCCAGGATTCTGGCCAATGGAATGGTACTAACCACATTTAGGGAGTCTTCTGAGGTAGATTGAATGTAAAATGTTCCCATACTTCACCTGTTTGTGATTAATTTGCCTACTTAGTCCCCACTTAGTACAGTATCTGGGAAGTGAAGCCCTGATGGTAGAAGTGTGTCACAAGGGATGGACCTTGGGGTGGAGTCCAGCCCTGTGTGTTCAGAGTCAGCTCATGTTTTTTGCTCTCTTTCTGCTATGGATGTATGGTGAAGTGAGGCAGCTTCCTCTACCATGATGAGGCATCCCTCAGAATGTATAAGTCAGCAATAAACAGTTCCCTCCAATAAGCTGCTTCTTGTCAGGTGTTTTGTCTTAGCAACAAGATGGTAACTACACCAGGTGTGGTGGCGCACACCTTTAATTTCAGCACTCGGGAGGGAGAGGTAGGAGGATCACCATGAGTTCGAGGCCACCCTGAGACTACTACATAGTTAATTCCAGGTCAGCCTGAGCCAGAGTGAGACCCTACCTCAAAAAAAAAAAAAACAATAAATAAAGAAGAAGGAACTACAATATATTCCCACCTCAATTAACCTAATCTAGAAAACCCCTCATAAACATATCCAAAATTTGTTTATGTGGTGATTCTAAATCCAGAAAAGTTGACAACTAAAATTAAACATTACAATATGTTTAACTTCGTACAAACATTATGCAAAGTACACATGTATCAAGCACTACATGCATCTCATTAAGTATGTGTAAGTTTTTGCATATTAGGTAAAAATAAAACTAAAAATATCAGTTTGGCTGGCTTATCAAATTTCTTTTTTAAACTTGATACCATAACCCTATCTTAAACCCCTAACAGAATTATCCATTTACAAAACTTGCTACTATCCAATTGACATTTAGATTGTGATGACTGATAGTGAAGATTCCCAACATTATGTCTGTCCATCTGAATAATATGTCCATTTTTTGCTATTGTTTCCATTTGGATACCTGACAGGCACCTCACACAACAGAGAAAAAAGTAAGCTTGGGACTTCCCACTCAATTCTTATCCTCCTCCGTTCCTCTCTCTGATATCCAAATCAAAAGTAAAGACTGATAATCTCTATAATCCAGCATATTAATTACATGTAACTGTTTATGAAGTCCTGTCATGTCTACCCTCTAAATCTCTCTCAAGTATGTACCATCTTCTTCCTACTTAGTGGTAGACTTCTTCAAGAAGGAATAAAGCATTATTTTTTTTCCTTTTATAACCTGATGGTAATTTATAATAATTAGACTTTAGCTTATTTTTATTAGTATAGTATGCTTCTATTATTTTATTGGTTTTTTAATTAGCACATAAATAATGAGTTTCATTATGGCATTCTCACACATACTTTGTTCTGTTGAACCTCCTTTCCCATTCTCCTCTATTATTATGCCCTCCTTCTGATGGTCCCCTTCCTCCCACATGTAGCCCTGTTCTGCTTTTATGGAATATTTATAGACTATATATTTTTCTCTTTCCCCTCCCTTTCCTTAATACTTCTTTTGCTTCTCTCATGGTTCCTTTCCTAGTTTCATTGAGCTATATACCCACACCCATATTTACATATATGCAAATTAAAATCTAGGATCTATATATAAGAAAAAACATGTAACATTTGTCTTTAGGAGTGTGACTTATTTTACTTAACCTAATGATTTCCAGTTTTGTCCACTTTTCTACAGCTTTCATGATTTTAGTTTTCTTCATAACTGAATAAAATCTCATTGTGTATATTATATATGTGTATACAATATATTGCAATTATAAATTAAATATATATAATCTCATTGTGTATATATATAGTGTATATACTATATATGCATATATAGTGTATATACAATATATATGTGGGTGTGTGTATATATATATATACATATATATATATGCACAATAGGATTTTATAACATCAATCCATTACTATATGAATGGACACCTAGGTTACTTCAATCTCTCATCTATTGTGACTAGTATAGCAGTAAATATGAACATGGTATGAATATCCCTGTGGTAGAACTTAGAGTCCTTTGAGCATATACCTAGTAGTGCCTACTACTATGTTTTTAACTCGAATCCTTGTCATGTCCTTCTGGGTCACTACAATAGCCTCTATAGTATACTTATAATCAGATCTCTGCTAGCTTGAGTCTCCAATCTATAACTCCATTCACACAGTAATTTCAAGTTCTTCAGGAATCTCCAGATTCTCAATGACTGTGCATGGTCTCTCAGTTTTAAATGCCCTTTCTATTTCTTTCATTTCAGGTACTCTTTATCAGATCTTGGCTTCTACTTTTCCATTTGTATTAGTTACTTCTTATTGCAGGGAAAATATACCTGACAAAAAATCAGTTTTAAGCAAGGTTTCTTTTAGCTTATAGTTTCAGGTTACAGTCAGCATGGTAGGGGAGGAATGGTGCTAGGAAATTAAAGCAGAGCTGGTCACATTCAGCCAACAGTGAGGAAACAGAGCGCAATGAATACTGCTTCTACTCATGCAATCTCTCTCCTTTTTATATAGTCCAGGACTCCAGCCAATGGAATGGTGCCACACACAATTAAAGTGGGTCTTCCCACCTCAATCAACCTAACTAAAATAATCCCCTCACAGGTCAGCCTAGAGGCTAGCTTAATCTGTGTGATGCCTCACAGGCGGTTCTAGGTCCTGACAAGTTGACAATCAATATAAACTATCGCACCACTTCTGGAATAAGTGCCTTTCCTTACACTTCATGGTCTTTCTGGGATAGGTACCCTCACAACTCGTGCTCCTCTCCTCCACTATCCTAATTCCCCTAGAAGCAGTGAAGATATTCAACAATATAGTCTACATGCTTTTTAAAGTACTTTATACACAACAGTCCAGTATTTTTTAAATAAATGGTTCTATGCGTAAAGTGTATTTCTATTGGATTATTACCCAAAAGTCTTACAAGCTCCAACCTCCAATTTCATTCATACATGTTATATGTCCCTATACCAATCTAATACTCAAACAATGTGAACAGTTGAGAATACATTGTAGCTTTCAACTGAAGAGTTCGTAAAACATAATAGCTGTATTCACACACTTAAATAAATTATCACTGTGAGTGTTTAAATAACCAATCAGTTGACTTTACTATCTGAAAGTCTCTGTACTGGTTTCCTCCATTTATCACTGCTTCTGTTCTCCTCAATATGTCCTCTCAATGTCTGGCTCTATTAGAATTTATCTAGTAGTATTTCTGGCTTTTAGTAGAAATATTCACAAGCAAACAGAAAGAATGTCAGAGCCACATTGTTTGGTCATGATACACAAAGACATTGCCTCCTACCCATAACTGATGGCTAACCCCACAATGCACGACCCATATTCCCCAACAAGGGAGGGTCCCTGTGGAGGGGAGAGGACAGGGGGGAGGCTAACGATGGTACACCAACTTGACTGTATACACTGAGTACAAAACTAATTTAAAAAATCTCTTCTAAAGTTAACTATAATCCACCAGATTAAACACTATCTTCTTGAAAACTGGCCCACTCTAACAAGACAAAAGTGTAGGTGATTATTCCTTCCCCTGAGCCATTCTACACCTCAGATTATCTAGTAACCATCTAATAATTTTACCTTGTTTTGTAGGCTTTTGTATATATATATATATATACATATATATATATACATATATATGCATATATATGTATATGTATGTATATCCCTTTCTTGGATATAATCCCCTTCACAGCAAAGAACATGTCCTTCTTGACTCTTAGATGCCCTCCTGTGTCCTGTAGATGCCCTCCTGTGTCCTGAACTTAGCAGGTACTAGATGCATATTTTAAAATGCATATTGAACAAATTCAGATTAGAGGAGCATTTCAACTAATTACAAATGTACTTGGTATTTGATTCTCATCCCCAAAGCCAACTGTTTTATGAATTTGTAAAAAAGGAATCACATCTATGATAATAATTAACTATTAATTATCATGGTTGTATTTTCCATTTACAAATATTAATGCAAGGACAAGGGGTTTTCAAAGTCACTCAGAGAAGTATATACTTTGGTTTCCATTTGTAAAACCAAAACTGCAGAAATCATCTCCATGTGGTGTGCTTGCAGGATGAAGTGAATTGCCTCAGCTTTCCCACTGAAACTATATTGGCAAATGAGAAGTATCTCTTCAACCCTGAGTAGGTTCCCTGGAGACTTCCTGAGATAAAGAGCTAAAATTTAATTTGCCATTATGTAATCCAGTCACAGAAAGCAGGAAGGAGCTCTTGTTTTCATTCTCTTCGTAGTAGACATTTAATTACATGATAATTACTTACAGCTTGCTGCTCAGCTTCTACTCTTATAAGATGTAAATTACACTTCACTCAAAAGTGCAAGATGAACATTTAAAATACTTCATTAGGGATGGAGAGATGGCTTAGCAGTTAAGGCGTTTGCCTGCAAAGCCTAAGGACCCAGGTTTGACTCCTCAGAATCCATGTAAGCCAGATGTGCAAGGTGACGCATGCACACAGGTGATACATGCACACAAGTTGGCACATGCATCTGGAGCCCATTTGCAGTGGCTAAGGCCCTGGCATACCAATTCACTTTTTCTCCCTCTCTCATTCTTTTGTTCTCTCTCTCTCTCTCTCTCTCTCTCTATATATATATATATATATATATATATATAGTCACAATAAAATAAAATGAAATTCTTCATTAAATAGGTTTTAATTTTTTGACTTTTTTCCCCAGGCTAAGAATTAAAATAGCATTATATTAAAATAGCATTATACCTTTAAAGTACACGTTCACTTAGATAACAGGAAGCTGGATTTTTAAATTTTTATTTACTTATTTATTTGAGAGCAACAGACAGACAGAGAAAGAGGCAGAGAGAGAGAATGGGCATGCCAGGGCCTCCAGCCACTGCTAATGAACTCCAGATACATGTGCCACCTTGTGCATCTGGCTTACATGGGTCCTGGGGAATTGAGCCTTGAACCAGGGTCCTTAGGCTTCACAGGCAAGTGCTTTACTATTAATCCATCTCTCTAGCCCCAGGAAGTTGGATTTTTAATGAATACCAGAAGGAGAGAAAAGAAGCTTCCAAGAAAACATTATGTAATAGGTTCTAAACAAGCTCAACATCCTCAATAAAGCCACAGTGAACCTTTCACAATAATTCAGTTACTTTATAGCTGAGCTTAATGGTCGTTTCATTATTTCAGTTTTACTAAGGCTAAAGAAAAAATGATGAACATGATAAAGATATCACTTGGATGACTACGTTTCAAAGTAAATATCAAACATTTCATAATTTCCTTCTATAACTTATTTCCCTAGTATTAAGATTATGGGCCAACCTCTAAACAGAAGTCAAGTTACTATCTCCATTACTACATTATATACTGTGTTAAGTTCCCATTAATGTGACAAAATGCCTTGGAAAAATCAGCTTAAAGGAGAAAAGATTTATTTGGCTCATGGTCTCAGAGATGTTAGTCTATGTTTGTTCCACTCCATCTCTTCCTGAAATGAAGCCAACAACTTTGTAGGGAGCCTATGTGGAAGCAAAGCTGCTCACCTAATAGCAGCCAGGAAGCTGAGACAGCACACTTCATAACAAAGCCCATCCCTACAACACATTAAGATTTGAACCGATCATTTCATTACGCCATTGGTTGTGTCAGAGCTTTCACGTTCAAATGACCTACCAAAGGCCCTACCCAAAATACTATGTCTTTTGAGATCAAACCTACAACACATAAGCTTTTGCAAGACATTTACTATATAAATCATAGTACACACTGAAATAGAAAATCTAGTCTGGATAACCCAAAGCCACAAGCTGGCTCAAAGAAATCACAAAACATGTTTCTTGGGCTTCAGAGATGGTTTAGCAGTGAAGGCACTTGCCT
This sequence comes from Dipus sagitta, assembly GCA_036346955.1. NCBI lineage: Eukaryota > Metazoa > Chordata > Mammalia > Rodentia > Dipodidae > Dipus > Dipus sagitta. The sequence goes on along the minus strand of CM070776.1, from coordinate 111,567,091 downwards.
GTGAAGCCTAAGGACCAAGGTTTGATTCCCCAGAACCCACATAAGCCAGATGCACAAGATGGCACATGCACCTGGAGTTCGTTTTCAATGGCTAGAAGCCATGGAACTCTCTGTCTCTCTCTCTCTCCTCCCCCCAAATAAAATATTTTATAAAAACAAAATTCTTCTTAAACTTTGAGCAGTTTATTCAGCCTTTACCATCATTCATTCCCAACTCAAAATATGAAACAGACCAGTTTTATTCCAGCCTGGAGAGAGGTTTATTAGTACTGAAGAAGTAAACAGAACGTAGAAGGCACCAGAGGTAAGTAACTCTCAAGTCTCAGACTCACAAAGGCGAGGCAAGTGCAAGGTCTCACATGCCCACTAGGTGGCAGAACATTTGGAGTTTGATTGCAGTAGCTGAGACCCTGGTGCCCCAAGTCTCTCTCTCGCGCTCTAGCTCTCGCTCTTGCTCTCACTCTCTCTAAGAAAAAAAAGTGCAAGGTTAACAAGGCCCTACCCCAGTGTTACTTAAGCAATAACAACTGCTGGAGAGAAGAGAAGAGAGTTGCCTACAATCCATGCAGAATCATCACCCATGGTAGGGTGGGCTTTCCAGTGATGCAGTTGCCTTTGAATTTTCCATGCTCTTGTAAGTAACCTCTCACTGAGACTCTTGTTAAGAACCCAAAAAAGGCTAGCTCACTGGCTCAGTTTCCAAAAAAAAAAAAAAAAAAAAAACCAGCAGTATTTGGCTTAAAATGGGTGCCCTAGCATGGGCCATATTCCATTATGGCCTGTGCCTCTGTGAGAAGAAATTTGAACACAAACATACATAGATGGAAGACCATGTAGAAACATGAGGAAAAGATAGCCAGTCACGGACACACCATGGAGAGAGACCTCAGGAGAAGCCAATCCTATCTATGTGCTATCAGACTTCCAGATTTGAGGACTATGTGCAATCCAATTCCTGTTGCTTAAGCCACCGAAAAAAAATGACCAGTTATTCTCTCTATAATTCCTGACTCTCATGGCTCATACAGGGATCTTGGGCCAGGCTTGGTGGCGCACACCTTTAATCCCAGCACTTGGGAGGCTGAGGTAGGAGGACCGCTGTGAGTTTGAGGCCAGCCTGGGACTATATAGTGAATTCTGTGTCAGCCTGGGCTAGTGCAAGACCCTTGAAAAACCTTGAAAAATTCAAGTAAGTTAAACACAGAGCAAGAGCCAGAATAGGAGAGAGATAATAAAATTTCAATGCGGGCTGGAATGATGACTTAGTGGTTAAGGTGCTTGCCTTTGAAGCCTAAGAACCCATGTTTGACTCCCAGATCTCACATAAGTCAGATGCACAAGGTGTTGCATGCACAAGGTTGCACATGTACACAAGGTGGCACAGGTGTCTGAACTTCTTTTTTTTTAATTTTTTGTTTATTATTTATTTATTTGAGAGTGACAGACAGAGAAAGAGGCAGAGAGAGAGAGAGAGAGAGAATGGGCATGCCAGGGCTTCTAGCCACTGCAAACGAACTCCAGATATGTGCGCCCCCTTGTGCATCTGGCTAACGTGGGTCCTGGGGAATTGAGCCTCAAACGGGTCCTTAGGCTTCACAGGCAAACGCTTAACCGCTAAGCCATCTCTCCAGCCCTTTTTTTTTAAAATTTTTTGTTTATTATTTATTTATTTGAGAGTGACAGACAGAGAAAGAGGCAGAGAGAGAGAGAGAGAGAGAGGTGTCTGGACTTCTTAATGTTACCTGTCCTAATAAGTGTGTAGTGGTACCACATTGTGTTCTTGATTTTTATTTCTCTAATAATTCAATATGCTTGCTGACCATTTTATTATCTTATTTGGTAATAACTACTTTAGTCTCCAAATGTTTTAAATTGGGTTAACTCTCTTTTCCTTATCAATGTGTAGGAGTTCTTTATCTATTCTGATTACCAGCCCTTTACCAGTTATATATATTGCAAATATTTCCCTTACCACTGTTTGCCTTTTCACTCTCTTGTGTTTTTAGATAAAAGTTCTTCATTTCACTGAAGTCCAAGAGAGAGACCTAAAATTACCAATGTAAGGAATGAAAACAAAGCTATTACTGTAGATAGTGTATATGTCTAAAAAGATATGGTATAATGTCATCATATCAGTAGAAAGGAAGTAGAAATAGAGACCAGCAAATGGCATTGGGTTGTAACACCTCAAGGTCCACCCCCAGTGACACACTCTCCAACAAAGCTCCACCTTCTAAAGGTTCTACAATCTTCCCAAACAGTGTTATTTTTCTGGGAATAGATTATTCAAACACATGAGCCTATGGGGGTCATTTTACATTAAAACTTTCACACAAGCGAAAAGTAAACACTAATAATAACCTGAGAACCAGGCATGTTGGTGAATGCCTATAATCTCACTCGGGGGTGGGGGTAGGAGTCAGGAAGAAAGATAGTGAATTCAAGGTGACCCTAATAACTCATTACCATTAAAGATAGTGCTATACAGAAGAGCTGCAAGGTGCATGTGTATAATGAAGTTCTAATTAGACTAAGGGAGCAAGGGAAACTTATCTGAAAAAGTTGAAAGATTGTTAAGTGTTTGCTATATAAAGGTAAGTGGAATATCAGGGATGATGTGAAAGCTAAAATTTAGTGAGACTACCCCCCCCCATACACACACATGTGAACACATACATACTCTACTTGGGACAATATGACACAGGAATTCAACTGCTTCAGATCACAGTCTAGATAATCTTAAATTCTAAAGCCAAGACAAAAAGAGGCAAAGAATTAAATTATTGTCTTAAAATTGGCATAGCTTGAAGTTTAGAAACCAAAAATAAAAAAGTCACCAGAACTTCAAATAAGTGTCCTCAAAACTGGTAAGGCTACTAGAATTTTAAAAATTCTATAACTAAAATGTACAAGCACCCTGCTCTTGACAGTGTCATGGCAGGTGACAGAATCCCAGAGGAAAACAGAAAAATGAGATCCAAGGAAGGTTATGTGCAGGCTCTCAGCAGGACAGAAATTCTTGTTCTTCAGCTGGGTCCAAAATCATCAGATCTAGAAGCACTGAAGGTATTGTAGAGGACTGGTGAATAAATGTGTCATCATTGGTGATTAGTATGTAGGCTAAAAGCCTGATGACTCTGTTACTTTCCATGACACCCAGTACTTTACATGAACCAGGAAACCTCAATAATTACTGAAACTGAATGTCAGATCAAATTTTATTAGATTAACAATTTGTGAAAAGATTAAACCACATGCAGAGAGTACAAGAAATATTTACTTAATTCCATATATGGGGTTAAAATGTATGCCCACTAAAAAAATTTATTATTGGGGAGTGATTGTGGATTCTAGAGAAATTCTCAAGTGAGGATACCATTGGTATCTCTGATAGGACTTCTTTGGTAATGAGTAGGGCAAATGCAGTTAAAGATACAAGGCTAATGAAGACAAACACTCAATGAATGAATGAATGAATGACCCTGCTATCTTCATGGACCCATGCTATTGTAGTTGCCTCCTCAATGCTGGCACAAAACCTCCAAACAAAAGCAGTTTATAGGAGGAAAATTGTTTATTTTGGCATATAGTATCAAGGGAAGCTCCATGATGGCAGAGAAAAGATGGCATGAGAAGAGGCTGGACATCACCACTATCACAGCAGGTAGAAAAAGCAGCAAGAGAATAAGCCAAGTTCTAGCAAGAGGATGTACGCTATAACACCCATAAGCCCCCATACAATGGCAGACCTCTTCTAACAAGGCTCTACTTCCCAAATTACCATCAGCTTGGAACCAAGCATTCAAATCATATGAATTTATGGAGGATACCTAATTTCAAACCAGTACACATTATAATCTTCAGAAATTCACTGTTGCTAGTATCCCTCCATCTCTCCCACAGGAAAGACACACAAAAAGTTGGATTGCCTTGATTTAATCTATTGCTTCCCAGCAGTGAAAGAAAACAGACCTCCCAATGTGGTTGCCAAGGTTATAGAGGCAAAAATGTGCTTCACGCTTAACTGAGAAAGAAGCACCTCTTTGAGTTATGTGTCATTAGTAAATCCTAATGTCATTAGGAACAAGAATCAGAATTTGCATAGAAATCATTGCAGGGAATTGTTTCTTCCCCATGCCGGTATTGATTTCCCAGTACCGTTAGCTGCTTAATGCTACTGCTTTTAATTGATTACTCCAGGGGAGTCCCTCAATAGCAGACTTCTTCAATTGAGATGCCAGGATATTCATTGAATGTGATTCGACAACCTCAATTGACTCTGGAGACCTCTACCTACCTATAGCATAATCACAGGAGCCCCAGAGTTTATTAAATAAAGTGGCCCTTCCAACTGAAATATTCAGTTGAAGGTCCAGTTAAAAATATGAACCTGTCCAGCTCTGTTTACCTGGTAAAAATCAATGATCAAGCCATATCTTTGTAACTACTTGGAAAGTTGAGTATCTGAGGCTTATTGTAAAATGTCTGCTTGTTTCAAACTCTCTATATATGTGTGAAATCTCTAAAATGTGAGCTTCCCCTTCTCTGTTAGTAAGAACTTGAGTGAATCCACTTAGAGTCTCCTTTGGCTAACCAGGGATGTTGCGGTGTGCAGAATTTGGAACACCATTGTCTCTACCCAGGGGTAGAGAAGTTGAGAAGAGTTTGGCAAAAGCACACTGAGGTGAGGACAACTTAGACAGCACTCTACTTTTACCCAGTCCTAGCAGTAGGTTCATGTGTTCTCATTCACTTCTACTTCCATCCCATCCATTGAGGATTATATGTTTCTTTACTCGGGATTGGCCCCCAAAAGGCAAATTATAGTACCTCTATTAAAAGACACACCAAGGACTTACTCTTCTGTTATTGCATCCTTCATATATTCCATACAAACTTCATCTTGATCTGGAGTACAAGAAAACTAGCTTTGACTGATCCTATATCCTTCCACATATATTGTGTATGTTATTCATAGGTGTTGAGAGAAGCCCATCCATGACTGTGGATCTCAGAGTGAATAGCAGCAGACAACTGAAGGTCAAATGATTTTTTTTTTTATGTCAGCCACAATCCTGGACCTTGAATGACTAAGTCTTATATGACTTGGAGGAATAGAACTCAAGTTAGACTAAGATATAACAAAAACATTCTTGTGAATTTAAATTTGTATATTAGCATTTATATCCCTCTCACCAAAGCATATTATATTTATTTAATTGGATTGAATTAACAAAGCAAAGTCTTTTCCCAAAGCCTATATCTAACCTGCCATTTGGGGCCAAGTCCCAGGGGAAAGAAATAATACAATCCTTAATGGGTGGGGTGGAAGTAGAAAACTCTGAGAGAAATGGAACTGTACCTTGCCTCTCCCCATACAAGGGGAAGCAGCAAACCCTACCCATCCAGAGTCCAGCTGGATGCAGGCTGGTACCAAAGTAGTAGAGTTGGTAGAATGTGTTATCTGAAGAGGCAGGACTGAGAACTTCTTACAATTCCTCAGACTCTGGTGGTATACTGGAAGAAGCAAATAATTCTTCAGGATACCCACAAGGGGTCTGTGGACCTAAAAGAACTTGAGCTCAAAACTGAGGGGGCACAGCAGTGGTCTGAGTGCATCTCTGACTGAGATCTGCATGTATTTCCTGTGTTCTTCAAGACTTGGACAACTGAAGCTCAAAAGCTCTGCTTCCAGAAAATCTAAATAGATCGTTAAACATCAATGGCTTAAATAGTACTGGTTTTGTCTTTTTCTCTTCTACTATATAAGCCTTTCTCCTGGGTGATGAGTGTCTACAAATATGGAAGGGACTATATATAAATACACACAGAGGATGACTTATTAAAACATAAGTCCAACATGTTGGTATATTTTAAAGCCATGTTAGAAACTAGAAGAGACAAGAAAAAAGGGCACAGTCCATGTGAAAGGAGAATAAAATATCATCATGGAGACTGGTTTATAAACCTAAGGGAAAAAATAAAAAGAAACATCCATCATCAGATATAATCTAGGCATACCTTAAATACCATAAAGAAACAAAGGGAGAGAACTATCATTATGAACAATAGCAGTCAGATAAAGGAGGAAAGACAGGTGAAGGGGCAATGAATGAATAATCTTATCTTGAAACTTTGCTCCCAGTAAGTGGCATACATCTTATATTAAGCTTTCTATGTTTTCACTTCACTATCCTCCTACCATCTGTGATGGGAAAAAAAGACCATTCCTGTCTTCAGCACCTAATGGGCCCAAAATCTCAGTTCAAATGTATTTTTCAATACATACTTATTAGATACCTACCATATGCTGAGCCCCATGCTACGCCAGTGTTGCAGTTACTTTATCACTGCTGGGACAAAGACACCACTAGAAGCAGCTTTAATGGAGGAAAAGGTTTATTTCAGACTTACAGAATCCAAGGAAAACACCATTAATGGTGGAAGAAACTGGTTCACTTCCATAGATTCATAGCAAAGAGAAGCCACCAGTAGCCAGCAAATGAGAACATCCAGTGATACAACTGGCTCTGAACACACCTATGGCTGGAATATAAGACCCGCCCTCAGTGTCCCCTCCTCCTGCAAGCTGCTGGAGACTTAACTAGGAAGCTTAACCTTAATCAAAAATACCTGAGGCTATGGGGCCATACAATCACATCTAAATCACCACAGCAGCATTATGTCCATTTGCATGCAATGTGAACACACTGGATTTCCTACCAAGTCAGAATCACATAATGGACAGGGTCATGTAGAGCACTGGCTTTCATCCTTCAGTGAGTCACAGAATCATCTGGAGGACTTGTTGAAACAGAGTACTAAGCTTCACCTCCAGACTTCTGATTCAGTAAGTCCAAGAGATTTGATAAGCATTTGCATTTCTAAGTTTGTGTTCCTGGCTAATGACCCTGGTCAGGCAGAAACCAGTGGCATAATGGTTATATTCATACAGCTATGAGCTTGCATCCCTAGTGAGGCATTTATTAGCCGTCTAGCTCAATTCTAACATCAACTTCTTTCTTATCTATAATACTTGATACCACAATAATCAACAAATTTTGTTGAAAGCATGATCTCAAAAACACTTTCTGATATCTACTATGTGTCCAGGTACAGGGGAAATTAGCAATAGTGGTAAACCTAATGCAAGCCCTTACATACAATCTCAAAAATCTTGCATGATTAGCATTATGGTTAGTACTGTGAAGAAAGTCAAAGAGGTTCTACAACAACAACAACAAAAAAGAAAAAAACAGGGAAAACTAATCCAAACTGAAACATTGAGCAAGACATTATTATTGGAACCCATGGATACTGAACTGCAAGTAGGAGGAATTGTGCCCATAAGTAGTTGAAGTGGATAGGGCTGCTAGTGTTCTGGAGCATATAGATGGATTAAAGAGGACGCTGTGGTAGGCCTCAAGTATGAATAGTAGAGACTAGGAAGGAGATGGGGTAAAACTGAGCATGAGTTACAGAAGTTGGTGAAGCTGCTGGTGGTGGGTAGAAAACTACAGTTTGTGTCTAATGAAGGTTATTGTCTTGGTTATGACAGTGGGGAATTGTGGCAAGATGACAAGGAAACTGGAGAGGCAAAGCATGGTGGAAGTGGGTCATGGGACCTGGTGGGCTTACTCCTTGTGGTGGGCAAGGTTAATAATAAGTGTGACTTGTGAGTGTAACTGATAGTACTGACTGTGACCTTTACAAATATCAAAGGGACATTGTTTTACACAAACCAGTCAGTTGTTCCCTTCCTCATATTGCAGCATTTAAGAATAGACTGGAAGGAAAACCAGATAGGTGTCAAGTAGTCCCAAGTGGCAAGAGTTCCATATATAACATATATCTCAGCACAGACACAATCATGACATGAGGCTTCAAAAAGTACAAGGCAGACCCTGGTCCTAATTGACAGTGTAGTCAGGGAAGAGGCTAATTCCAAATGGACTATTGAATAGATTTTTGTAGCATGATGTCTCTACCTCCCTATGTCACTTCTCTCTATCCTCACACTGCTTTTGGAAGATGATGATCACTGGGCAAAGGGAATACCATAGTTTTCCTTGGGTATAGTATTTGTGGTAAGGGTGTGTGTGTGTGTGTGTGTGTGTGTGTGTATGTGTGTGTGTGCACATGTATGTGCTGATGCATTCACAGTGGCCAGAGGAGGACATCAGGTGTTCTTCCTCCTTCCTCCATTGCTTACCTGTGTACTTCCTTGGGACAGAGTCTCTAAATGCAGAGCGGTAGTGTTCACAAGCCCCATTGATTCTCTGGTCTCTACTCCCCACCTGACTGGGGTTACAGATGTGTATGTGGCCATGTCCAACTGTTTATGTAGGTTGTAGTAAAGAGAACTCCATCTCAGGTCCTCTCATGTTTGTGGCAAGAATTCAAGCCTAATATGCCATCTCAGCTCTCAATTGTTTTAAATCTAGACGTCATAAGCTATGTGCAGGGATGGAAAAGATCTAAAATGTGATGCAGTTTGAAGTGCTCCCTGTGTGAGGGTGACCAACGGTCTCCAGAAAGTTTCCATATATCAGTCTTTGGAACCTGTAGACATGTGACCTATAGTGAAAGGAAACCTGGCACATGTGATGAATAATCTTGACATGGGAAGGTGATCTAAGAGTATCCTGGTAAGCTCATACAATCATCTGCTTCTAATGACAGAGACAAGAGGAGTCAGAAGCAGAAGAGATGACAGCATGGTAGAAGCAAATTGGAGGGATGGCTTTGAGGATGAAAGAAATAAAGGAATATGAGTGGCTACATTCATGGGATCACTATTCACTCTAACATGGGGAAACTGAAAATTGTACCATATTTCAGATATTTGTTGTGTTTGCATGTAAGTATAGACTATCTCAAGTTTTCAAGTAAAAACTTTCATACTTCATTCATTTTCAACCACCCAGATTAGTTCAGATATGTGAGGGATATCATGAGCCCTGTATATGAGATTACAAAGAAAATAAAGAAATGAAATGAAATGAAAAAGAAAGTAGGAGATAAAGAAGAGAATGTGTGAGGGAAGAAATAGTAGGCAGAGGAGGAAGGAGAAGAGGCACCCTAAGGCTTCAGCTTGATGGAGGCAAGCTATTATCCAGATTTGTTCACTGGGTGCTGCACCCCACACCTAGATTGTATATTATTTCAAAATATGCAGGTTTGGGCCATTTATTTAATGGACCTCATTTAACAACGAAGCCTTATATTATCCTAAGTAGACAATGTGGGAGACAAAAACATGTACTGCCGAAGAGAGCATGTCTATCTCACTATTTGACATTTTCAACAAATACATGATTCATTTTAAAAGCACAGAAACAAAAAAGAGGGAGAAAATAGTTTTAGTGATTTGGTTCACTTAATTGTGAGACATTTTCTCCTTTGGTTTTATTATCTGATCTCTCCACCTTGCAACTCTCTGATTTCATTCTTTGGACCTCAGACTGCAGCCTATTTTTGTTGTTCAATGTATCTCTTCATGAAGATTGAACCTAATGTCATCTGTTACCTGATACCTTCACCTATTTGCAGGCATCACACAACCCTTATCCTGACCCGCAGGCTATCATCAGCCAAAACGGTGCAGCCTGATTTTTTAGTTATGGGACCACCAGAATAAAAAAAAAAAAATTTAAAAAACTGGCAACCACATGGTGGCAGTATAGTCAAATTCAAATAAAGTGTGTGTGTGTGTGTGTGTGTGTGTTCCTAAATGAGAACAAACAGCTAGAATTCACTAAAGTTAGAAAATGCAAAATTTACAAAGCTAAAGTTAGAAAATGATAACCATGTTGCATCTGCTTGCTGATATCAGTTGACCTCAGGAGGTTTCAATTGAGTATGTTATAGTCCTGATAATCTATTTTAAAAAGGAGGAGGAGGGGGAAGGAGGAAAAGGAAGACGAGGAAGATGATGATGATAATGGGAGTAATAATAATTTTCAAAAGTATTATGGTGGTAGGGAATGCATCATCAGGCCTATAATCAAAAGACAGAGTCTTGAGTTCTAATATTTTAACATTAAAGGCAAAATAATTTTAAGTCTCCATATTGTTCCACAGAAAACTGAGTTATTTAAATAATGAAATATCTAAATTGTTGCAGACAGTTATAATCTTAATTTAAATGCATTTACAGACTTTAAAATTTTTCGGAGCCACTAAACAAAGCATAACCATAAGAATTGGGCTGGAGAGATGGCTTAGCAGTTAAGCGTTTGCCTGTGAAGCCTAAGGACCCCAGTTCAAGGCTCAATTCTCCAGGACCCACGTTAACCAGATGCACAAGGGGGCGCACACGTCTGGAGTTCATTTGCAGTGGCCAAAGGCCCTGGTGCACCCATTCTCTCTCTCTGTCTCTATCTGCCTCTTTCTCTCTGTCTGTCACTTTCACATAAATAAATAAAAATTTAAAAAATTAAAAAAGAATAAAGGCAGCAAGTGGATATTCACTCATAAAGAGTCAAATTCTTTCCTGGTACCATTATCAAACATCAAATGAGCTACCATTGATGCTGAAGGTTGTCAGTTGCTGTAGATAACCTCCCAAGGCTATTGAATTCCACAAAAACACAGAGACTAATTCTAATTCTTTAACAGACAAAACATAATTATAAGCAGCCCAGAAAAACAAGATGCCCTTGATTTCTTGGAAGTATGGGGCTCAAAATCATTTTGAAATTGACCCCTTAGTCAATGATGTCTAACTGATTAAGGAATGCCTATACCTTGCATTCTAAATGTCTGTAAAACAAACAACTTCTCCTTCTCTCATTAGAGCTTTTCTATTTCTCAGGGAATAAATCTATAGTTTTCATTCATCATAAGGCATCCATGGCAAGAAATTCAATGCCAAACATTAATGGAGCATATTAGCTATGCTAGCATGCACATGGTCAAAGTTAATCCAAAAGAATATATTGAACGCCTATTATCTACCCATTCTTGTGCCAGCTACTACTGGATAGACAGGGACATTTTTGATATGATGCTTGGTCTCAATGCAATGTAGTTGGGAGTCAAATTAAAATTAGCATACAAATTAACATACAAAACAATTAAATAAAAGGCAAAATGTGTTTAGAACTAGATTATTCAGAGGTTAGGTGCTATGGTGTCAAGAAAGGAATGTGAATGTGACTAGAGTTGTTATGAAGAACTGTGAAGGATCTGAGATTTTACTTTTTTGCAAATTAACAAGTGAGACTACATAGTTTCATGGATACTAGAGAAAATAAAAGAGATAAAAGATTTTTTCATTCATGGTAATAGCAGCAACCAGAGTGATTCACATTGGTGTGGAGTTCCAATTCTCACAGGCAGTGGAAGGTGGGCCAAATTTGCCTGCACATGAAGTGAATTGCATTAAAGATCTCTGAATTTAGGGAATTCAAGCTTACAGACTCTTCTATACTGAGCAATTAACATTTCTGCCCTTTTCAGAGGAAGATACCATCACATATAGGAATGAACTTCCCTATTCAAACATCCGAGAAAAGAAAAAGGAATCAGAAAAAATGGGTAGTCAGTGCATTTCTTCTCAGACATTTCAAAACATCATTCAAAAGTCAAACAGCATTTTGGGGAGCCATGATTTTGGTAGGGGGTCCCATTCACAGCACAAATGTCTCACAAAATCCATTTCTGTCTTAAAGCACGTTCCTTACAATGAATTATTTCTGAAAATGATTAATAAAATACAGCCATGAGTTGCTTAATGGCTGAGATACATTCTAAGAAATTAGTCATTAGGTGATGTTTATCATTTGCGGGACAGCATAGATTATGCTTACACAAACAATGACAATATAGGTCACTCACTCAGCCTGGACTCTTAATGAAGTCAAGAGATTCAGTAAACAAGGATATATGAGGTTGCTGCTTGCATAACATGCCATAGTGTTCTATAGTATACATTTCTTCAAAAGTATAAGTATATTCTAAAATAATGATAAAATTATAGTTTAGTAAATATATGTAATCCAAAAAAAACATTTATTATCATTGTAAAATATCTTACACTTCACTGTGATTGCATGTACTGTGTGGTTTTTTTGTACTACAATTTATCACCACAGATATGAGGGTAGTATATCATGCTATCACATTATGAGGGTTCCATTGTGATCTTATGGGACTTCCATCATATATGTGGTCATTTGTTGACTGAAGCTTTGTTATGTGACACATAGCTTTACTTAAAATGCTCAGAGCTTGGGGGTCCTTGGTCCAACTTTCTCACTTTATAGAAATATAAACTGAGTCCTAGAGAAATTCAAGCAGTCATACTAGTATGCCATACAATAGGTAAATTTCTCATATCTGGTTAATCTGAAATATAATAGGCCCTGGAACAGTGCCTTACTTTCATAGTAGGATGCTCATTATAAACCCCATTAGGAACGAAATTGCTATTTGGACCTGGTTTACATTAATGTATTAACAACTATAGCACTTACAGTGCTCATTAAATGAAATGCAAGTCTGATACAATGAAGTTATTTTCCACTGAATGAAATCAGGCTTTAGCAAGAAGAATTGCCATTATGATATATCTAATGCCTAGCATTTGAGTTGGGTCTGACTAAGTCATTTCAAATACAGGAAAGAAATCTATACAATCATAAAATAGTAATAACTATGGAGCTGATGAGATGGCATTGGATAAAGTCCCTGCTTCTCAATCATGAAGATCTGAATTCAATCTCCGGACCCACATAAAAAGGCTGGATATAGAAACAGAGGATGGCATTCCTGAGGATAACATTTGAGGTTGTCCTCTGGTTTACACATGCATATGGACTGTGCACACCACACACATGCAAAAGTAATGAATAAAGTATAATAAATGTGGGTGTATTCTTTTTCAAAAACTAGTGACTAAATAAGCCATATTTGCAAGTTTCCTTATCCTGAATGAGGACTTTAAAGACAGTCAGTCATCAACCAGAATGGGCAAGTTGGTGGTCATATGAGGACTTGCATTTCTTTGTTCACTAAGTTTTTTGAACTTTCCCCCAGATTCCTAAGTGTCTTCAATCTCCCTACTTACACTGTTTAATAATTTCTTCAGTCCTTATTTGCATAGCAGCAGAACTATGGGAATGGGTCAGGGATAAGCTAACTATTGTCAGATATATTTAAACAGAAACCAAAGTAGAGATACAGACAGACCTCCTTGCATCTGTGAAGAATCTAGATAAGAATAGTAATCCCAGAACAAGGTTAATTGGACTTAAAAATATTTTCTTACTGAGTTTCATTAAATCTGGCCCAGAAAGTCAGTAGCAAGTGTTGAACAAATGGGAAAAATCTACTTGTGATTTTTCTCATTATGTATGTAAATCCACACAGGCCACAAGATGAGGAAATAGAACTATTTTCAAAATGAGGATCATAAGTGGCATATAAAATCCAAGGCATGAAATGTGTTTCTTAGCACCCAGATTCTAAATTTCCTAAGGTAGATTTAAAAAACTGACACTTGTTACTAGCCTAAGAAAAATTAGCTTGCTCTGGGTTTGTAAGCAATCTTCACCAAAGACTACTTTCTTTTAAAAAAAAAAAAGTTTTTTTTTCTTATTTATCTATTTTTTTTTTATGAGAGAAAAATAGGCAGATACAAAGGGAAAGAATGGGCATGCCAGGGCCTCCAGCCTCTGTAAATGAACTCCAGACACATGTGCCACCTTGTGCATCTGGTTTTTGTGGGCCCTGGGGAATCAAATTTAGGTTTTTGGCTTTTCAAGCCAACATTTTAACCACTAAGCAATCTCTCCAGCCCACCAAAGACTACTTTTGAGGTCAAGGGAGAGAAGAATCCCACTGCACTGGATAGACCACACCTGAAATATCTTTATTCATTTGTAGGCACCATTATAAAGAATCTTGAAAATTATAGTGTGTCAAAAATCAGTAGGCTTCCTATTTACCAATGACAAACACACTGAGAAAGAAATCAGGGAAACAGTCACATTCACAATAGCCATAAAAAATTAGATATATCATATCCTTAGCCAAGGAAGTAAAAGACACAAGGAAAACTGTATAACACTGAAAGAAATTGAGGAAGATACTGGAAGACATGTACATCCCCTATGCTCATGGATTGGAAGAATTAAAATCATGAAGGTTACCCTCCTACCAAAAAGGAATTTACAGATTCAATGCAATTTCAGTCAAAATTACAGCTATGTTCTTCACAGAAACAGAAAAACAATCAATTCATATGGAATGACAAAAGGCCTCAGATAACCAAAAGTGTCCTCAGCAAAAAGAATACTGCTAGAGGTATAATCACACCAAATTTCAAGTTAATACTACACGTAGTAGTAATAAAACAGTATAGTAGTATCACAAAAACAGACATGTAAATCAATGGAGCAGAATAGAAGTTCCTGGTATAACTTCATGTAACTACAGCCACCCGATTTTTAGGCTAAGAGGCCAACAGCACACATTGGAGAAGAGACAGCATTTTCAACAAATAGTGCTGGGAAAACTGGATATCTACATGTATAAGAATGATTCTATATCCTTATTTCTTACCATGCACAAAAATAAACTCCAAATGGATCAAAAACTTCAATGTAAGACCTGAAACTATGAAATGACTACAGGAAAAAAGTCGAGAGAACTCTTCAAGATAGAAGCATAGGGAAGGATTTTCTCAATAGGACTCCAGTAACCCAGGGAATAAGACAATCAACAAATGTGATCTCATGAAACTATAAAGCTATTATACAGCTAAGCAAACCACCAAATGAGTCAATAGACAACCTACAGAATGGGAGAAAACCCTCACCAACTGTACATCTGACAGAGTACTAATATCTAGAACATACAAAGATTTAAAAAAAAAACCCTAAGCAATAAAAAATTCAAACAGCTCATTCAAAAAGCGGGCCATGGAAAGCTGGGTGTGGTGGCGCATGCCTTCAATCCCAGAATTTGGAAGGCAGAGGTAGGAGGCTTGCTGCGAGTTTGAGGCCACCTTGGGACTACATAGTGAATTCCAGGTCAGCCTGGTCTAGAGTGAGACCCTACCTCAAAAAAAAAAAAAGTGGGCCATGGAACTGCATAAAGAGTTAAAAGAAAGAAAGAGAGCAAGAGAGAGAGAGAGGGAGAAAAGAAGGAAGGAAGGAAGAAAAGATAGTGGACAAAGGGCAAAAAAACACACTTAAGCTGGGCATGGTGGCACACACCTTTAATCCCAGCACTCAGGAGGCAGAGGTAGGAGGATTGCCATGAGTTTGAGGCCACCCTGAGACTCCATAGTGAATTCCAGGTCAGCCTGGGCTAGAGTGAGACCCTACCTAGAAAAACAAAACAAAACAAACAAAAAAAAAAAAACACTTAAAATGTTCATCTTTTGTCATCACAGAAATGCAAATTAAAACTACTTTGGGATTCCATCTCACTCTAATCAGAATGGCTATTATCAAAAAATCAAATGACAACAAATGCTAGGGAGGATGTAGGGAAAGAGAAACCCTTATTCACTATTGGTGTGCATATAAACTTGTACCACCACTATGGAAAACAATATGGAGTTTTTTCTCAAGCCCCTAAAAATAATTCTAACATATGACCCAGATTCTGGACATATACCCTAAGAACTCTAGAGTTTACTGTAGAAACACTTGTTCAGCCATGTATATTGCTGTTCTATTCACAATAGCTAGAAAATGGAATCAGCCTAGATACCCAACAACTGATGAATGATTGTTAAGGTGCAGTACATATACAATGGAGTTTTATTCAACTATAAAGAACAATGAAATTCACAAGAAAATATACTTGGAAAAGATTACATAATGAATGAGATAACCCAGGCTCAGAAAGACAAACACCGCATTTTCTTCATATGAATCCTAGCCTGGAATATGTGGATTTGTTTGTAAGCTGGAAAAAAAGGATAGTAGTAAAGGCCAGGAAGGTATGATGAAGCCTGGAGGGAGGATAAGTGGAGAGTGATTAGGGGAGGTGATAGTAGATAAGAAAGTAGAGGGACAAAATACAAAGGTGGAGGCTGGGGAAAGGAATTGGGAGAGAAGGGAAGTAGAAACAAACAAAACTAGACTGTGTTTGCTTGAACAGTTTGAACTGGGTTTCTCCCAAAATACCTTCGAAAGAATATTGAGTTATTCATTGTTGTAGCACATGTAAAATGCATATAGCATAAATGGTGTTGACAAAATGATAAAACACACAATGGGATAACAGTTTGAAAACATATAAATGCACTTTTTTCATTTGCATCTTCACACACCTGGTTTTTTTTTTTTTTTTTCTTAGCTCTAGACATCATTCTCTTGCCTCTGGCAAATGTAGACCCAAAAGCACACTTGTCTCCTCTCAATTCTCTTCTGGGTGGTTGATTCATTCTGTTGGCATATTCCCTCTAGGTACACAGGAGGGTGACAACCCATATGCTTTGAAAACACACACAAAAATAAATAAATAGATAAATAAATAAAAAGTTCATGTTCTCCTCAGCATACAAAAATCAATCAACAGAAGACTTCTGATTGGTCTTATTTATCTCTGCTGCCCACCTATGGACCAATGACACTTGCCGGCAGATAGATACTATGAGAGGGCCATCCTAGCTTATATATATTGATTACCACCATAGCCAGGAGGATGAACATCATGGCTAACAACCCCACAGGATTACAAGAAATACAGGCAGACATAGTCTTGCAAAGACACAGAGATTAAAACAAAATAAAGTATCAAATGTCAGCTCTGCAATTATCACCCCATTCCTTCAAAACTCTTCAGTTCATTCGCATTTATTTCTCGTAAGCTAAATAAATTCCCCAAAGTCACATAGCCATATGATAGAGTGAGAATTTAAAGCTAGTTTCAACATTTTGCCAATGTCCTTGCCTTTCTATTGCAACTTGTACTTTTTTATATCACCAACCCCCTGAGTGATACACACTGCCCTCTACTTCCATCTGTAACCCCAGTTGAAATATGCTCTGAGAAAAGGAGTTGACAAACTCATTCACACTCCACTGTCTGACACTGAATGACTAAGACCTGATATTCTTCTCAGAGAAAATTATAATGTAGCTTGTACCACATTTAGGAGGCAGAATGGCTTAATAATTAAGAGGTGAATTTAAGAGTCAGACAGGCATAAGTTATAGCTTTACCTCCAATACTTGCTAAGTGTGTGATCTTGGGAAAGTTATCACTTAGAGCTTCAGGCTACTCATCTGTAAAATGCAGATAATAGCACATATGAAAACAGAGATACTGGGATGATTAACTGTGATAGTTCTGTTAAAATGCCTAGCCTAGACCATGCCACACAGTTCAATTCAAATAAATATTCATTTCACCCTATTCCACAGGAATAATTTAAGTTTTGTTTTAAACCCATAGGTGAAGAAAATTCAGAGAAAGCCAGAATTCCTTTTGCTCTTTGAAAATCAAGACATAGAAATATCTATGAATAATGTTAAAAATTAAAAATAAAAACAATAAGGAAATTTTTAAAAATGTATGTATTAGTTGCTTTTCATCCCTATGACAAAATAAGTAATAGAAACAACTGTCAGGAGTAAATGTTTATTTGGGCTTGTGGTTTCAATGGCTGACAGTTCCCTACAGCAGGGAAAGTAACTTAGAACAGCCTATGAAGGTGGGATCATGTGGTGACCACTTGATCACACAGTGGTAGACTAAGAGCAGCAAAAGCAGATTGGAAGTCAAAGTAGCTAAAAGCTCCTAAGGCCCACCCTTAGTGACCTACTTCTGCCATCCAGGCTACAACTCCTGAATGTTCCACAGCTTTCAAAATACTGACACCATGGGCTGGAGAGATGGCTAAGCAGTTAAGGTGCTTGCCAACAAAGGCTAAGGATCTGGGTTAGATTCCCCAGTATCCATGTAAGCCAGATGCACAAGGTGGCACGTGCATCTGGAGTTTGTTTGTTGTGGCTAGAGGCCCTGGTATGCCCATTCTCTCTCAATATATGTATCTGCCTCTTTCTCTCTCCCTCTCATATAAATAAATAAATAAAATATTTTTTAAAATAGTGCCACCAGCTGGCTACCAAGCATTCAAAACATAAGATTGTGCAGGATATTTCAGGCTTCTATGTTTACAACCTTAACATCTGAATTTTTCACATTCCTCGGCTCTTGATAATTTTGACAACTCTTAAGAGAGTCAAGGCAGATCTTGTTAAGCTTATTTTTAATGATTTAAAAACACTGGGGCTGGGGAGATGGCTTAGTCATTATGGCACTTTCTGAGAAGCTTGAGGATCCAGGTTCAATTCCCCAGTGCCCACGTAAAGCCAGATGCACAAGGTGGCACATTCGTATCTGGAGTTCGTTTGCAATGGCTTGAGGCCCTGGCGTGCCCAGTCTCTATCTTCCTCTGCCTCTCTCTCTCTCTCTCTCTCTCTCTCTCTCTCTCTCTTTCAAGTGAATAAATAAATAAAATATTAAAAAAAAAACACTGGTTCTAGGAAAGTTGACTCACATTTACTCAGGTAATGTTTAACACAGCTGATGCAAGAGGCTGTCTGCCTCCTAATCCAGAAGAATTTTCTGGTGGACAAGATCATATCTTAGTTGTTATAAAGGGGAGCAGTTTCTGCATTTCTCCACAGAAATGTTTTCCCTTTCTTCTTTACTCACCTCTAGTTTGCCAGCATTCATTCCAGGAGGGGAAGAACAGATAAGGCACAAATGAATGTTACTTAACAGGTTTATTAGGGCTCTAAAGGGAAACAGAACCAGTAGCAGATATACAGTGTATGTATATTATATATAATGTACATATTACATGTATTACAGCATATAGACATATATTATTGTACATATATAAATATGATATAGATGTTATAAGGAATTAGTTATAACTTAATTATGGAGGATGACAAGTCTCAAGATTTGTAGGCTTAGTAGGAGAGATGTTTCTAGTCAAAAGGCTTGAAAAACAGAAAGACCCCACATTTCAGTTCACATCCAAAGTCAGAAAAAAACTGGTGTCCCAGTTCAGAGGCATTAAGACAGGAGAAATCCCTTCTTCCTCAGAGACAGTCAGCTTTTTTTTTCTATTCATACCTTCAACTGATTGGATGTGGCCCCTATGACCATATTATGAAAGGCAATCTGCTTTACTCTACTAATTATAGTGTTAATTCCATCTAAAATATCCTCACAGGCACACCCAGAATAATGTCTGACAGAACTTGTGGGCAGCCCATGGCTTAGTCAATTTGACACATAAAATTAAACATCACAACTGGTAAGAAAAAATAACCTTATCTTGGCACATTCAGGATGTGAGAATCCTTTATCTTGTGGTGCATATTCAATGGTTCCTCAGAGATAACCCCAATGGGGCCTTTCAACTTGTTTTGCATAATACATTTTCTCTAGCTGCCAACTTATACCTCCTGTGTACTCAGATCCTGGGGAGTGGACTATTCTACCACACACAGACTCTGATGGGAACCTGTCATGAGCCCAAGTAGATTTAATATGCTTGGGAAGATGTTTAAATTGACACAGATGGGTCTTAAATTTGGTCACAGAAAACATGTACATTCTTGCCATCTTTTCAGTGAGAATATAGTTCACTCTGAATGAAAATCTTTCTCTCTGATCTCCCACTGTAGAACAATTCAGCCACAGTTTCTCCAGCCAGATCATATGCCTTTCTGACAAAATCCAGACTCACATGTTAAGCTCACTGTGCGGTTTTATTAACACACTCTTTCTTACTTGACTGAACAATAGCAACTCCTGAACAACAGAGGAGAAAGCAGGAGGTTGCAAGATACAAACTCTTCCTCCTAGTAACTGCTTTCTCTGACCCCTTTAATCTCCACATATCAACATCCCCCAGGTGAGTATCTCCGTAAGAATCACAAAAGCAGTTTCCTATCACTCTCTTTGATTACAATGACAAAATTTATATTAATTTTTTAATCTTTGTATAAACACAGTTTGTTTACAAGATGAGGAAAAATTTGGTCATTTTTCAGTGACATAATCTTTTAATGAGCTTATTTATAAATTTAACATCTTCAGTGAATATTCTGCTGAAATTTTATATAGTTTTTCAGCTAGAGTTGTGTCTCTAACACTTTTTGAGAGCTTCAATATATTCTGGTTACAAATTCTGTTTGGGGTACCCAACACAAAACTTGTAACCAGAATATTACTTTTTTAAAAAATGGGCTGGAGAGATGGCTTAGCAGTTAAGTGCTTGCCTGTGAAGCCTGACTCCAGCTCAAGGTTGGATTCCCCAGGACCCACGTTAGCCAGATACACAAGGGGATGCATGCATCTTGAGTTCGTTTTCAGTGGCTGGAGGCCCTGGCACACCCATTCTCTCTCTCTCTCTCTCTCTCTCTCTCTCTCTCTCTCTCTCTCTTCCTCTCTCTCTATCTGCCTCTTTCTCTGTCTATTGCTCTCAAATAAATAAATAAAAATAAACAAAAAAAATTTAAAAACACATGAAATAAAACCAAGAATACAGGGCTGGAGAGATAACTTAGTGGTTAAGGCACCTGACTGTGAAGCCTAAGGACCCAGGTACAATCTCCCAGTAGCCATGTAAGCCAGATGTACATGGTGGTGCATGTGTCTGGAGTTCATTTACAGTGGCTAGAGTCCCTGGCATGCCCATTATCTTTCTCTCTAATAAATAAATAAAAATAAAATATTTTTAAAAACTGAGACTGCAGAAACCCTGAGAATCACTGCCATCCTTCCAAATTCACCATGTAGCTCTTTGCCATGGGTTTGTCAGAGGTTTCATAAACATCTTCCTTTCCACATATAATTCACTTTAAACCAAAAGTAACTCTCCTTCATATTTTGTAAAGGTGTTAGTTAGTTTTCTATTGCTGTGGCAAAATGTCTGAAACAAACAACTTATAAGGTGGAAAGACTTGTTTGGGTTCACATTCCAGGGGTTTTAGTCCATGGCTGACTCGCTCTGTTGCATTTGGGCCCTTGGCAAGGCAAGCTATCCTTGAGTGTTGCTGGTGATGAGATAAAGTGATCTACTTTATGGTGGCTGGGAAGCAAAAACGAGAGAGAAAGTGGCTGAGTTCCCAGTATCCCCTTCAAAGGCTTACCCCTCAGGACATAAGTTCCTCAGGTTATGCTCCATCTCTAAAATGTTCCCCCACTTCTCAACAGAGTTGTCCAGATTGGCAACCAATCATTTAACATACGGGCCTTTCAGGTATATTTCACATCCAAACTATAACAGCAACATAACATTTTGTTGTCATTTTAAGTGATACTGTTTCCCAAAGTCATAGTTCTTCAGCCTTAAACATTACCCCATGTGGAACTCATTCCCTCCACAAACATTTGCTTCTGATGCTTTTCAGCAGAGTGCAGTGCCCTCAGTGTCCTGGGAGTCTCTGCTTCATTGTCTCTCCCACTGGAAGGTCCACCTGAGGGCTGAGACTGTGTCTGATTTATTGCTTTATCTCCAGCACCCAGCACAGTCTGACATGCAGGGTGAGCAGCTCAGTCAATGTTTGTTAAATGAAGTGATCATTACTGGAGAAAGCTGTGTGTTTTATTGATTCAATGACAACTAGAGAATAGCACCATGCCCTCCAGGAACTCAATGTCTACTTGAGGATATTTTATAGCCACCATTTTATGATCCTGGAGATGGAGGTCCTGTGTTTTAGTCATCTCTGTACTCAATCATTTGGCATAATTCTTGGCACAACCAATGTTTCTCAAATTTTCAAATTTAACTTTTCAAACAATAAAGGAAATTATGTATACATCACTAAAGGATTATGAAATAATTAGTACTGAGGATAAATTGCCCTTGGATTTTTTTTCTAAAAAGATGCTATGGTTTGGATATGACTTGTCCTCTCCTAAACTCATATTGAAATATAATCCCCATTATAAGACTTTAAGAGGTAGTACCTTTAGAGGTTAGGGCTTCTACTCCCATGAATATATTAATATACCCATGCTATTAATATACTAATGAGTTATCTTTAAAATTGGTTTCCTATAAAAGTCAATTTGGTCAGGTCTCTTACAAGCAATGCTTGTTTCTTACCATGTACCTGTGCCACTTGGAGACTCTACCAGCAAGGAGGCCATCACAAAATATAGACCATTAGCTTTGGATCAGAATCATGTGCTAAAATAAACTTCTTTTCCTTATAACTGACTCAGGCTGTGACATTGTGCTAATGACAACAGAAAACAGCCTAAAGTAAAAGAGTTAATAGAACCAACCAGCCCCAGATATGAAGCTTCAATTGATATGCTAGGCTATATACAAGAAGCAGGGGAACATAACTGTCCTTTGAGATTAGGAAGTAGAAATGGAGTAAGAAGAGACTGATTGCATGGGAACGTTTTGTTTTGCATCACACTTGAAGAAATCTAGTGGTTCAGTCACCACCTTCACACAAACGTGTCTGTTCTAACTCTGAGTCTAACTGTGTCACAATGGTATATTTAGGCCAAAGGTAAAGTGATTTGGCATAAGATAGATAAAAGACTAGAAAGAAAAGGGGACAGGATGCTATTATTTGAAGTTACTGATCTACAGAAGAGATAAAAAGACACCAGTTGTAATTAAATAAGAGAAAATTTAAAGAAAAAATCACTCTTTTTCAGGAAGACAGTACCAATTATTTCAAAGCCAGTATTGTGCTATCTACATTTTATTTTGTTTTTGAGGTGGGTTCTCACTTTACCCCAGGCTGACCTGGAACTTACAGTGTAGCCCCAGGCTGGCCTTGAACTCATGGTGATGCATCTACCTCACTCAGTCTCCCAAGTACTAGTACTGAAGGCATGTGCCACAAACCCAGCTAGATTGTCTATTTTATGGCCCCAGACTGAATTCCTGAGTCTATAGTTGGAATCCTAACCCCTAACACTCATGTCACAAAATGAATATGTACCTGACCATTATAAAAAAGTTAAAATAGTTCCATGTGACTTTTGCAGTCTGACTGCCTTGCTCCAACAGTGTGTGCGCAGGCACAGCAGTCTGGAATGAGTAGGCCAGACCCATTTCCAGGCTCCTCCCACCTCCCTGGTATGGGTTCCCTGCACTGGTCTGTGGGCTGAAGGATGCTGCACAAAGTAGGCCAGATCCCTGTTCCCTTGCTCCTTCCAGTCCTCTGCTCCTGGTATATCCAATTGTGCCTTGCTTGGTGAGGCCTGGTCTCTGTGAGAGCTGTGGAATCAAGCCTCTTGCTCTGGTATCCTGACTGGCCACTGGGTACCAACATCCTGTTCACGTTTATGAGAGGGTGCCTGGGCCAAAGGACAAAACCTTGCTTCCTCCTCAATGAAATAAAGAGTCTTCTTAAAATGGGTAGACAACAATGCAAAAAAAGCCAACAAAAGTCAGAAAACTGAGAGATCTCCACCAAGGATGCCTAGTCCTACAATGGAAGCTTCCAATGAAATCACAGACAAATCAACAGAAATTCATTCCCAAAATGAAAACACAACAACCAAGGAGACCCTGATCAAAAAAAAAAAAAAAATACTTAACTAGAAGCAAACTATCAAAGAACCCACAATGATATCAATGAAATTGAACAGAATCATCTCCTAGAGCATTCAGCTTTTGACAGTAGGCTTCATTTGATTGAAGAAAATGTTATAACCCTCCAAAGAAATATGAATAACTTGAAGGTAAGCCAAGAAATGGAAGATATAAACAACCAGTTGATTAAGCTTAATGAAGACTTCATCAAATGCAAGAATGAACTATCAGAAGCATCAAGAAAATCAGAACTTAAATTGACATCATAACTCAAAAAAGAGATGTACACAATGAAAAATAACAAAACAGAAAACAAAAATTAAATAGAAATCATAAAACCCTCTCTAGAACCCCTCACCAGAAGAGTTACTCATTTGGAAGATAGAACCTCTGACCTGGAAGATAATACAGAAGAAATTGATCAGGAGGCCAAAAACTTTGCTAAGCTCAAAAAAGTCAAGTGAACAGAATATGAGGGACACCCTAAAACAACCAAACATCTGGATCATGGGTATACCAGAATGAGAGGAAACCCAGGCCAGAGGCATAGGGAACATGTTCAGCAAAATTATTGAAGAAAATTTTCTGAATCTCACAAAAGAGAGGACTATCCACAGACAAGAAGCCCACAGAACACCAGACAGGACCAAAGAAGAAACTCTCCAAGACGCATCATAGTTAAAACTCTGGGCTAGAGTGAGACCCTACCTCGAAAAAACAAAACAAAGAAAACCTCTTAACCACAAAAAAAAAAAGAATATTAAAATGGCAAGAGAGAAGTAATTAACAAAATACAAAGGCATTTGAATGACATCAGATTTCTCAGTGGAAACCCCAAAAGCCAGAGGGCCTGGAATGGAACACTTCAAAGTCTGAAAAAATATGGCTTCCATCCCAAGCTACTTTACCCAGCAAAAGTATCCCTTATAATAGATGGTGACAGAAAAAGTTTCCATGAAAAAGTCAACTTTATGATTATAATACTCCACACAGAACAGCCAACAAGAAGAAGATCACAATAAACAAAATAGACCAGTCTCAAAACAGTACATAGCTGGGCGTGGTGGCGCACACCTTTAATCCTAGCACACGGGAGGCAGAGGTAGGAGGATTGCTGTGAGTTCGAGGCCAGCCTGGGACTACACAGTGAATTCCAGGTCAGCCTGGGCTAGAGCAAAACCCTACCTCCAAAACAAACAAACAAACAAACAAAGTACATAAAAGAAGAAAGCACCCAACCCCATAAAACAGCTCATAATGGCAGGGATTAATTCAAACTTCACAGTAATAACCTAAAATATGAATGGTCTTAACTCACATATCAAAAGACACAGGTGACCAGGATGAATCAAAAAACTGGGCCCTTCTTTCTGCTGTCCTCAAAAATCCCACCTCACCACTAAAGTTAGATACCTCCTCAGGATGAAAAGATGGAAAATGATATTCTAAGCAAATGGAAATAAAAAAAACCAAGTGGGTGCAGCTATACTAATATCTTATAAAATAGACTTCAAACCAAAAGTAATCAAAAAGGACAAAGAAGGCCACTTCTTACTCATCAAGGGAATGATCCAACATGAGCACATCACAATCATAAACACATATGCACCAAACACAGGTGCACCACAGTTTATAAAACAAAATCTACTCGACAAAAAAAAAAAAAAAAAAAAAAAAACCAGAAATACCCGGTTCACCAAGAAAACAGCACCCTTGCTTGTTTCGCCAATTTTTCTTAGTTTCAGCCAGGGCCCTTTCAAGGTATAATGGGGTGGCTTTCTCCTTAGGATCTACATGTATCTGAAAAAGAGAAGCAGATTCTCCAACGGAGAGTAAGTTAGCACCAGGACAAATGAGATAACCCTTACTTTTTTTATAGAGAATTTAATAGGTGTAGGCCCTCTTGAGAAAAATCAACTCTTACCAAATCAGAGATCCAGAGACCCAGAGGCCCCCAACACCTCATCACTGAAGCAGACCAAAAATGAACCCAACATGGCTCAGGGAAATTTTGCGGAAGAGGGGGCAGAAAGAATGTCAGAGCCACATGTTGGGTCATGATATGCAGAGACATTTATCCCACCCATAACTGTGGGCTAACTCCAGAATGCCTGACCCATATACCTCAACAAAGAGGGGCCAGGTGGAGGGGGAGGACATGGATGAGCCTAACAATGGTACCAAATTGACTGTATTTGCTGAGTACAAAACCAATTAATAAAAAAAAAAACAGAAATGAACACAAACACCATCATAGTCATAGACCTCCATATTCCACTATTATCAATAGACAGATCATCCAAGCAGAAAATCAACAGGTAAATAATAGAACTCAACAACATCATAGATCAACTAGACCTAATAGATATCTACAAGACATTCCACCCCAACTCTACAGAGTACACATTCTTCTTAGCAGCCCATGGAACCTTCTTCAAAATTGACCATATATTAGGCCATGAAGCGTGCCTTCATAAAGTCAGAAAAACTAAAGTAATTTCCTGCATCATGTCAGATCACAATGCTATAAAGCTATGAATTAACAACAAGAGACACATCAAGAACTCCACCAGCTCCTGGAGACTAAACAACACACTTTTAAATAATGAATGAGTTGTAGAAGAAATCAAAAAAAGAAATTGTAAAATTCCTAGAATTGAATGATAATGAAAACACAACCTACCAAAACTTTTGGGACACAATGAAGGCCATAATAAGGGGAAAATTCATAGCCCAAAATGCCTTCATTTCAAAGACAGAGAACTCCCAAATCAATAACCTGACTGTCTACCTAAAGGCTCTGGGAGGATAAGAAGAGTCCAATCCAAAGAACTCCAGATAGAAAGAAATAATCAAGATTAGAAAAGAAATTAATGAATTGCAAACTACAAAAAAAACAATTTTAAAAATAGATGAAACAAAAATCTGGTTCATTGAAAAACTAAGCAAGATTGGCAAACCCCTGGCCAAATTTATCAAGCAAAAAAGGAGAAGTCTCCAATGAACAAAATCAGAAATGAAAAAGGAGAGGTCACAACAGACATCAATGGAATTGGAAGAATCTTCAGTACATACTTCCAAAACATCTACTCCACAAAATTAGATAATCTGGAAGAAATAGATGAATTCCTAGACACATAACACCTGCCAAAACTAAACTCAGTGCAGATCAATCTCCTAAACAAACCTATCACATCCATGGATATCAAAAAGTTAATCAAAAACCTCCCCAAAAAGAAAAGTTCAGGACTGGATGGCTTTTCATCTAAATTCTATCAAACCTTCATTGAAGAACTGAAGCTAATTTTTCTCAAACTGTTTTGCATAATCAGAGACCAGGGAATCCTGCCCAACTCCTTTTATAAAGCAAGCATCACTGAATACCAAAACCAGACAGAGATGCAACAAGGAAAGAAAATTATAGGCCTATACCCCTAATGATCTTAGATGCAAACATCCTAAAGAAAATCCTTGCAAATCGAATTCAAAAACAAATCAAATGCAGTATCCACCTTGATCAAGTAGGCTTCATCTCAGGGCTGCAGGGATGGTTTAAGATGTGGGTGGGAATTGGTCAATGTAATACACCACATAAATAAACTGAATGATAAGAACCACATGATCATCTCAATTGATTCAGGGAAGGCCTTTGACAAAATACAACACCACTTAATAATCAAAACACTGGAAAGAATAGGCATGGAAGGGTTATATCTCAACACAATAAAGCCCTGAAGAAAGAGGCTGCTATAGTTGTAGTGCAAAGCCAGGCTTCATCCCAACTTGATAATAGCTACTCAAGCCTTTTGGAGTCCAGAGGATTTCATCATGAGACCAATATACTAGACATAGAGCAGTAGGATTTGATATATGTATGTCCTACTAGGTTTAGATCTTGCTTTCATCCAAGCTTCCCTTGCTATATCCCCATTCCTCCCTTTTGGAATGGAAATATTTATTCTGTGCCATTATATGTTAGAAATATGTAGGTTTTGTTTTGATTTTACAGGATCCACAGTTGAGGTATTGCTTTGAAATTTTTGAATTTTGAACAATAGGACTAATAAAGAGTATGGGGACTTTTAAAGTTGGACTGAACGCATTTTACATTATGAGTTTTTCAGAGTTTATAGGGATCAGGGGCATAATGTGGTAGTTTGAATATAAAATGTCCCCCATAGACTCATGTGTTTAAATACTTAGTCCCCAGATGGTAGTGCTGTTTGGGAAGCTTGTGGGTCCTTTGAGACATGGAGAGTTGCTGCAGGGAGTGTGCCACTAGAAAAAGCCTTAAGTATTACAACCCAGCCTGGCTATCAGGTTCTCTTAATATCTCTCTCTTTCTTTCTCTCTCTCCTTACTGCCATCTGATTTGAAGATGTGACACAGGCTTCCTTCTCAAGCCTGCAATGATTTTCCCAACATAATGGACATTTGTCCTTGAAACTATAAGCCAAAATAAACCTTTTCCTTCCCTAAGGTGCTTCTTGCCCAGTATTTTATCCCAGCAATGAAAAGAAAATAATTGATACAAGCATTATTCACAGCAATAATGTCTCCCCAGGCTAAAGAGAAATATACCTGGACTAAAAGAAATCAACCTATAAGCAATAAAAGCAAGAATAATTTAGCCAAAATGTCTCCATGTTACTGATGATTCATGACCTTAGTAATACAGATCTAAAATAAGTGTAGAGGGAAAAAATAAAATGTTATTTCATCTACTATTTTGCAAGTGCTGTATTATAAATGTTGACAGAGGTTACTACAACCAAGGAAAGTAAGAACACTAACTGTTCAATAAGTAGTAAAATTCTTCACTAAATCTTAAAACTGCCAAAGATAGCTTTGGTTTTGAAAGAAGCAGAGATTCATAATGAGAAAAATAGACCATTAGGAAAACAGAGGAAGGCTTTATCATTCAGAGTTTTCCAAAGAAATGAGAAAAACAGATTAATTTATGTTTAGAAAGTCGCATAATGGTTCTTATGACTGTGGTGGCTGTTAAGCCCATAGTTTGCAGGTAACATGGGCAAGAACTGATATTGCAATTTTGAAACAATTTCTTCTCCAGGAAAATTTAGTTTTTGTTCTTCCTTTCAAATAATATTATTGAGAATAATATCTTTCATGTAAACTAACTATAAAATGTTAGCCATATCTGCCAAATAATTTCACAGAGAATCTAAGAATGATGTTTCATTAGATAGCTGGGTAGGTAGTATTGTACAGGCAAAATTGAAAGATGAAATTAACCATTACTGAAATTATTCCAGGTCATTGGCTCTAATCCCTAGTTTTTCATTAGAATTAGAATTATGTGATTTTGCTGGGCGTGGTGGCACATGCCTTTAATCCCAGCACTCGGGAGGCAGAGGTAGGAGGATCACCGTGAGTTCAAGGCCACCCTGAGATGACAGTGAATTCCAGGTCAGCCTGGTCCAGAGTGAGACCCTACTTCGAAAAACCAAAAAAAAAAAAAAAAAAAAAAGAATTATGTGATTTATTTTCTTAACTTTTATTCCCTTCCTCCATCCCTTGACTCCTTTCCTCCCTCTCTTTCTTTCCTTATTTTCTTTCATTCTTTTCCTCATTCTTTTCCATTTTTAAGACATGGTCTCACTATATAGTCCAGACTGGCACTGAACTTATGATCCTCCTGTCCAGGCCTTTGAATGCTGGGATAACAGAATATACTTCTTTTAAATACTAAGCAAAGGCCTCATTCCTAAGAGGATTCATAAGCTTAAAAGATCTTCAGATGATTCTAATGTGCAGTGAAGCCATTGCAGAAAGCCACACAAAGGCCGATGCTCTTTTTTTTTTATTATACGAGAAGAAAGTAAAACCAAGAAAAAAGAGAATTCCCCTTTATCCTCTAATAAGCCCAGATTGGCCATTCTAACTCATAACTCTAGACATGATCAACATCTATAGCATCTTCCTGACCATAAGACTTTACAAAGGAATTCCACACTATAATATTTACAATTTGATTACAGAATAATTTGGCAAATTTGGAAATATGGGAATAGTCTGAGGCTGGGTAACCCTCTGTGACTGTAATGAATGTAATTTTCTGGGCTGTAAGTTTTCCTAAAATAATGAATGAGCAAAAATACAATAAAATAAAATGCTAGCTGAACAATCCTGCAAACAAATTACTAACTAATAGGTGTTCACTAAGAAGCCCAAGTTTTGGAAAGTCAACTGCATAAGACAAGCTTGACTTTAGTGAGATACAAAGCATCCAAGACTGAGGTATTCGTACTCAATAAGGAAAGATTATTACAATGTTATTGGTGATAGCATTTTGTAGTTGTCACTTAGGTCATTTTAGTAGTGTGAATAACGACATTTTCTTCTGCTTTATTGTTCAATTCATTGTTCAAAGAAGAGGATTAATATAACCAAATATTACTGTTGAATTATGCACTTATAAATTTAATTCTGCCAGAGTCTGCTTGATGTACAGATGCATTGTCACTTACAATCAGATTGCATGAAAATAAACCCATTTGAAGTTGACAATATCCTGTTAAAATATATATTTAATAGGCCTAAGATATTACTTAGGTAATCATTAATTTTTCCCTGTAGGTCACCTGTAGCAGTTACCTTCTCATTTCTGGGACAAAATATTTGACCATGAGTAGTTTATGGGAGGAAAGGGTTTATTTCAGGCTTACAGTTTTGAGGGGAAGCTCCACCTGCCAAAGACTTCACCAGTTGGGGATTGAATAATCCCAAACTTAATCACAAATACATGAAACTATGGGGGACATTTCATATTCAATCTGCCATACTTTATATTCTAAACATGCTCTTTCTTATGTCTATTTTGGGCTAGCATTCCAATTTCACTCCAACCAGCACCTCAGTTCCTGTCTTCACCTACATAGATAGAGTCATAGGAGTGAAGAACCCAAAGTAGCTGGCTAGCATTTTTTTTTGTTCATTTATTTATTTATTTATTTGAGAGTGACACAGAGAGAGAGAGAGGCAGATAGAGAGAGAGAGAGAATGGGCACGCCAGGGCTTCCAGCCACTGCAAATGAACTCCAGATGTGTGTGCCCCCTTGTGCATCTGGCTAACATGGGTCCTGGGGAATCGAGCCTTGAACTGGGGTCCTTAGGCTTCACAGGCAAGCACTTAACTGCTAAGCCATCTCTCCAGACCCTGGCTAGCATTTTTAACTTCAGTTCAATGGCATCATTGTTGTGTCTTCAAGTGAAAGAGTTCCTCCTTTTTCAACTAAGACCTTCAGGCCAGTGCAGCATAAATTTCATATGAACAGGAAACAAAAATGTTGCTAGTAGATTCCTAGAATAATTATGGATATTGATATATGCAGATTATACAAACTGAAATCTAAGATCTGCATATGAGAGAAAACATGAAATATTTTCTTTCTGAGTCTAGCTTATTTTACTTGACATAATGATTTCCACTTATGCCCATTTTCCTTCAAATGCTCTGATTTTATTTCCCTTCACAACTGAATAAAAGTTTGATAGATGATATATAGATAGATAGATAGATAGATAGATAGATAGATAGATATCACATTTTCTTTATGCATTCATCTGTTGATGAGCATCTACTCTGGTTTCATTTTCTAGCTATTCTGAATAATGCAGCAATAAATGTGGATGTGCTAGTTATCTCTGGGGTAGGATAGAGAGTCTTTTGGTAGTATATAGGGCTTAGATCATGTAATAGTTCTATATTTAGTTTTTTGATAATCCTTCATACTGATTTCCAGAGTGGCTGCACCCATTTATATTCCCACTGGTGGAAAATAAGTATTCTTTCTCCCCATACTCACCAACATTTGTTGCTGGTTGTTTTCTTGATATTAGCCATTGTTACTGGGGTGAAATGCAATCTCAAAGCAGGGCTTATTTCTTTAACCAGGCTTAGTGACACACATGCGCATGCATGCATGCACACCAGGGTCTCTTGGTCTCTTGTCACTGTAAATGAAAGCCAGATGCATGCACCACTTTCTCTCTCTCTCTCTCTCTCTCTCTCTTGAGTTGACTAAGGGAACATGATGCTGTTTTCAAGACTTGCGTTAGATTTTAGTTCACATGACCTAGAACCTTTTGTTTATACAGATCAAATAAGAATCCAGTAGGCTTCCCATTTCACATCTGTTGCAGTCGAGTTTGCATTGGTAGGAATCACCCAACTAAGAGCAGCTTCTGGGAAAAAGAGATTTATTTTGGCTTACAGGCTCAAGGAAAAGCTCCACGATGGCAGGGGAAACCGATGGCATGAGCAGAGGGTGGACATCATGCCCTGGCCAACATAAGGTGGACCATAGCAACAGGAGAGTGTGCCAAACACTGGCAAGGGAAAACTGGCTATAATACCCATAAGCCCACCCCCAACAATACGCTCCCTCCAGGAGGCATTAATTCCCAAATCTTCATCAGCTGGGAACCTAGCATTCAGAACACCTAAGTTTATGGGGGACACCTGAATCATACTACCACAACATCTATGAAAACCATGCTTAGCTAAACCATAACTCTGGGTGAGTCAGACTATTGCTGTGGTGGTTCACTAGGCTGATCTTAACCACATCCAACCTTGCCTCTGTTGGCTCAGTGTTGCTATCTTCGTCCTGCTATGTCAGAACACACTTGAACTCACTGCATTGAGGATTCCCAGTTCAATCACTGCAGTTTTCCATGGATGATCCGGCCTACAGAGAAGTGTAACTACAGAGTTCTTCAAAGATATCAAGATTTCCCTCATATATTTATTTCTTACAGTATTGGTGAAAGGCAATTATGTCTTCTGGACCTTCTCTGTGTGACTGAGTAGGTACTGGCAAATTCATTTCAACATTCTAATCTTCCTAAGCTCTTAAATATCTTTCAGCATAAGAGCAGGTCTAGAGTTTCTAATTTGGTAATTATGGGTATTTTGGCCCATGTTTGAGCCAATCAACTAAACATTGCCTTTTTAATCCTCTGAGCTGCAATATCAAATGCAGAATTCCTGCTTAGTAAGTTCCTATTAACCAATTCTGCCTGATCCAACTTTATGCTTCTTTCAAAAGTATCATATATTCTTAGTATCCATTCCCATATTCATTGTCCAGATTTCTGCCTATAAGTCATACAATTCAAGCAGTTACTTAGCATACCTACCCACAGATCACATTCCATACGTCATATTGGAGATCTGTTGAGACTTGACTTCTGTTATAGATCTAGAAGCAAAGAGGGGTGGTAAGAGGGGAGTCTTGATGAAAACCAATACAGTCTTCAGTGTCTCCATTTCCATCACAGTCTCCTCATACATCCCCATTTCAATTTACAGGATCCCCCTTTTTTCCAATAAATGCTCTCATTTTTAGCACATGATACCCTGCAGGACTGGAAGTTCAGTGAATGTGGAAATTCAGCCAGACATGGTGCTTTTCTGCAATCTTAGCCCTGAATATACTGGATATAAGAGTCTTCTTCCGGACATACATGAAAGCCTTCAGATTATTTATATAACACTTAAGTTGGGAATTCAAATTTTTTAACTCATGCTGTTCTTTAACTACTTTCGAGAATAAAAACTATTTAATGCCAACGCCATCATAGTTGGGGACTTCAATGCTCCACTATCATCAATAGACACATCGTTCAAGCAGAAAATAAACAGGGAAGTAAGTTTTTTACTTTTCTAAAATTGTTTTAATATAGAATGTTGACCAAAACCCTTTTTTCTGTAAGTGGTAAATAGCTGATTAGGAATATCCAATACCGATATTGTACATATTTCTATGGCTGAATTGCATGTAAATTATTTGTGGTATTTTGACTACCAGAAATAGATTCATTAACATATTTAAATTTAATCAGATTTCAGAGCCAATTACAGAAATCCTAGAGCCATTTCAGAAAAGTCATCCCTAAAATTCTATTTTTCTAGAACTAATCTCAGCACCAAAATCTACTTTAGTCAGTTCTCCAGAAGAACAAAACAAACAGGAATGAGATAGAGCATAGATAGATAGATAATAGATTATATTTCCATATTATATAACACAAAGAGATTTTTTTATTATTAGGTTATACAACAAGAACTTAGAAACTGCTTTTGGAGGAATCTGTAAGAAGCAGAAGAAGGGGGAACAAGGAAAGGCAGCTGGGGTGAATAAAAACAAACAATAATGCTATATATGTATGAAAATGGTACAATGAAAAAACCATTTCTAAGAGGAAAAATAGAAATTGCTTTTGCTAAAAAGTACTGACTCTGCATTTGGGATGTCAAGACAATGAGAAGCAGGATGAAAGCTTGACATCTCTGCCTTCATTTTGCATCTGTCTCCTTTACTTTGGCTTAGACTTCTGCTGGGCTCTGCACAGGCATTTTAAATCCTCAAGATGTGCCTGTCTTAAACTGTATTATTCTCCATGAAGGTTAAAGGCACAGAGGTCATTGTTCAAAACCTGTAGTCACCTTAGACTGCAGGATGAGAAAATACTTGCAAGACAGACAACCTCACACACACACCAAATGATGATGATTATGTATGGTGGAAAGACTGCACCCTGAGCAGAAGTAATTGTCTTATGGGAACAAGATTGCTCCTATCAAGTCATGACAGCTGACAGTCGTACCAAGGTAACATCTTCTTTGGATCACCTTTGAGAAGTAGAACTGAGATAATGATCAGTGAGGCCACACGTGGAGGTACTGAGGATGGAGGTCTGTAGAAGAGCATTTGCCTCACACGCACAAGGTCCTAGGTTAGATCCACAGCACGGGGGGGGGGGGAGCAAGAGTACAAGATTGATCAGGACTACTTAATTAACTATGCCCCTTCACCTCCAGTTCTTCTATTGAAATCTAAACCTAATGTCAGTATCTTGAAGAGAAACCTGGGGTCATTGAGCCCCTTAATCAGTGTTCTTTTATCCTGATGCATGTCCTTTCTTTGATTTTCAACATTACTTGTCTCTTTAATTGGCATAGTGGGGTAGGTGGCTGAGCCTAACCTGTTGAGGCTGCTGAAGCTGGTACTTTTGCCTTAAAACTCCTGTTGCAGTATTCCCTCATGCAATTATGGTGACTAAGTCCCACACTGTGCTATCTATGAGCTGGAAGCTCAAGAAAGCCAGTTGTGTAGTTTGAAGACCTTAGAGGCAGGGAGCTGATGGAGTACATTCTAGCACAAGTCTGAAGGCCTGAAAAGTAGGAATGTCAAGGGTAAGAGACCTATGCCTCAGCTCAAGCAGTAAGAGAAAAGCGAATTCAGCCTTCCTCCACCTTTTTGTTCTATTCATGTCCTCAACAGATGGCATAATGCCCACCCATGCTGAGGATAGTCATCTTCTTTATTTAGCTCATCGCTTTGCTTATCTCTTCAGAAAACATCTTCACAAGCAACCCTAGAAATACTGTTTAATCATATATCTGTGCACCCTATAGTCCAGTCTACGTAGAAAACTAACCATTGCATCATGTTAATTATGTGAAAAAACTATGTTGTTATTTGGTATTTTTGCACATGTAGTATGTGGTATGTGTATGTATGTGCACTAACATGTGGTATACACACATGTATGTGCAGATGTGCTTGCATACAGAGACCAGAGTGTCAGGTGTCCTTCCTCTATCACTCTTCTCCTTAAAGTGGAGTTTCTCTCTCTGAATGCAGAGTCAGTTTGAGTGAAATCCAGCAGTTCTGCAGACTCTGCTCCCTGTAGGCCTGGGGTTACAGATGTGTGTGGTCACACCCAACTTGTTCTTTATATGGGTGCCAGGAAATGGAACACAGGCAGTCTCAAGCCTTCATCCTTGCAGGAAGCCCTCTACTCAGTGAGCAATGTCCCCAGGCCTGTTTCTCTTTTCATAATTGCCAAAATTATGAATCACTGAGATAACAAAATTAAGGATCCCCCTATTTTCCAAACTATTCTTTTTTCAATTTTTGTTTTTATTTTTATTTATGTATTCGAGAGTGACCAACAGAGAGAGAAAGAGGCACAGAGAGAGACATAGAGAACGGGCGCGCCAGGGCCTTCAGCCACTACAAACGAACTCCAGATGCATGCACCCCCTTGTGCATATGGCTTATGTGGGTCCTGGGGAATCGAGCCTCCAACCAGGGTCTTTAGACTTCACAGGCAGGTGCTTAACCGCTAAGCCATCTCTCCAGCCCCGCAAACTGTCTATTCTTAATATAGGTTTAAATACTCCTCCCTAGCCTGTCCTACTAGCTTTAGTTTGATGACTAAATGGGACTGTGACATGAACGGAAGCACTTGGTAGACTCACATAACAATCTAATATATAGTAGTATTATCATTACATGAAGGGTTGCAGACAATCTTCACAAATGCATGTATGTACTAGATGGCATTTCTGTGCTCTGCTTGCCCTATTTTCACATCAGGATGCACAGAATATGATTGTTGTCAGCACACTCTGAAAAAGGTAGACCTGGTACCTTGCAGCCAGAGCAATCTGCCAAGGCTCTAGCCACCCCAGGCCCTGCCCCACCTAAGGGTGAGAGGATCAATAACTCTGCACACCAGATGGGAATCTTTACTTTACTGGTCTGACCTTTTCCTTCAGAAGAGAAACGTAGAGTCTTGAAGTGAAGAACTTTGTGACTTTGGACCTCCTCTGACCCTGTCACAAATAGGAATACTTCTCAGTCTTCCTTTCCTTCCCAGCCTTATAGAATAAAGTAAAGAACAAGTGAAATTATGAATGTGAATATTTTGTTTGGAAATAGAAAAGATTAGGATTCTATCATTCCAGGGACATACGATTTAAACTCTAGGGAGAATTGTTGTTGCTAGAGATTAGAAGCCAATGTGTTTTCAGTGTTGCTCATTTATTATATGGGGGCTTGTTGAATGCTTCCTACCTAAAAGAAATCCACTGTGCTAAGTGATCATAGGGAGAATTATGAGGTTTTTTATTCTCTTAAGAAAAGATTGACTTTTTTGGCCATAGCAACAAGTACTCCCCCCCAGCTAATTGTAAACTCATTCTTTGTTCTGTGACACTAAGGCAATCAATGAGCAATGGCCCCACACTTCAGAAAATCAGCCAATCACAGCAGTTATACTCCAGTAACTTTGTTTTCATGGCTAAATAAAACGTTCCCAAACACTTTTGCATTTTAACCTTGAAATTTGACATGAAAATATGATAAGCCCTCTACTAAGACAGTTTATACCTTGTAGTGAAATTCTATCTTGCTTAATCAGGCAATAAATTCTACTTTTTATTTCCATTATTGCACGGCAATTTCAACTGTACTAATACATGTTGTATTAATGAGACAAAAATGTCCTCTGTACATTGACCATTACTCACTTCTTCACAGCAAACAGCAACCTATTAGCTCAAAAACCAATAGGCACTATATTCTAATTTTTACACATCCAGTTGTCTTAAATATAGTCCAATGAAGTGGAGTTTTTAGCCATGTAAAATCCTGCCTATTACTCCCCCTTACAATGAATGACTGATGTTCTCACACCCCATAACCCACAACCCCCTGGTAAATACTAACAATCTCACTAGGGAGGGCCCTCAGCAGAATGAGGACAAGGAGGAGGAAAATGATAATACTAACACATGATGTGTCCATATAAAATTTCTGCCTAATAAAATAATTAAATAAATAAACCATAGACAGGTTACAAAAATAGATCCTGCCTGCATTTCATACTTTGAAAAACTGTGCCTAAAAGCCATTAATCAAACATCTGATAAAACTTCCAGATGTTAAAGATGGCCTGTCATTCCTTCACCATCACAGATCACTGACTCAGAGGCTCCCCACCATGCTAGTAAATGACATTACCCAGAACTGTAAGCTCCCTTAGCCATTTTCCCTCTATCCTAAGTGTTGCTTGCTCTATTCCTGATCTCTGTGTTGGCCCTTGTACCATGGCCCTTCTTTTATCATAAGGGACTTCTTTCTTCCATTCTATAGAAACCTGTAAAGTGGAACTAAAATAAGACCTGCTATGTGCTCCTGTCACTTCAGGGTCAAATCTCTGTCTTAATCAAATGCAATACACACTCCAAGCCACTAGAAATGGAAATGAGACTGGCTTGATTTTCTGCCCTAAAAGAGTTCTGAGAGTGATAAGAGAGTAATGATAAATCCACTCATATAAGTGGCCTGGCAATGGATTTAAGATTTGAGAGGAGGAAATGGGTCTCTGTTGGTTTGGGCATATCAGGAATAACTTTGTGGAACAGGTGGGGATTGAACTGATCTATGAAATGACCAGAGAGAGGAAAAGAGAAAAGCCAAAAGCTGAAACCAGAGGGAAAAGGCCAAATGGTGTGTGTGTGTGTTGTGTGTGTGTGTGTGTGTGTATATATATATATATATATATATTTGTGTGGGTGTGTATTTCTAATCTTCAAGAGCATAGTAGAATTAGGTTCCCTAAGATGGGCCAAATGCTAAGAATCAATTTTTACCAAATGTATCTGCATCTAAGAAATGTCTCAACGTCGTTTTCATTTCCCTAATGGTCACTGGATTATGAATGCTACCCAAGGAAATGACTGCAGGCAAGTAATTTGTGAATCATGAAACAAAACAGCTTCTGATGACCCACTTTGTCCCTGGGTCTAAATAACCCAGGGAGAAATAAACTTTGTAAACACAGAGGAGAGGTTATGTCCTGCCGTGGTTTTTCAAACACAAAAGAAGTGATCATAAATATTCTGTGATTTCACTGGTAACAGCAGTTGCTCTCAAGAAAATAAAACCATCCTTCCCCTGCTATTCATGCTTTGCAAAGGTATCCCACTGCCCTGATCAGGTTACCCTCTTTGAAACAAAGTAACTTTTAATAAAGTGGGCTGGCGGCAGGGAGAACCTGATATGATCACACACCTGTTATAATAGGATTTAATTCTGCTTCAGATGTGCTAGTTTTAATAAAAAAGGATTGAGCAAATCGAAAATAAATTACATTGAAAGGTCAGGCCTATTGCTTGTACAGTTATGTTAACTCCCCCACGGACACTTTTAGAGACTGTATTTATGAGACCTTTTGATTTGGGAAGGAGAGGTATAAAATACATCTACAATTTCCCTATTATTTGCAGCGGTATTTCATTTTCAAGTGTCAATTCCAAGCACTTAAGTATGGCATTCTTTAACAGGAGTAAATCTAAAAAGTATGAGTTGTTTACAGAATGCTGTTATTCAGTATATTAATAAAACAAGCTTTTCTATGCAGTAAAAAGTTACAAAAATCCTTCCAGAGTTTGTGCACCAAGATAATTCACTTTGTTCCATGTGAAACATTTATTAGGAATATATCTGCTCCTAATTTGAATGGCCAAACTCCTCTGACACAGCATCTCCTCTACTAGAAGGAGAACTGGCTCAATTTATTAAACAGGGATGGGTGGACCAATGATCCATGCAGCCTTACTTTCCTAACTATTTTTAAGGGGACATTCAAGTGGGTAGAGAGGCCTGTTCCTGTGCTCAGCATCAATTTGTCTGTACCTTAGTTTCATTGTCTACCCATCAAACACCACAGGATGTGGAAGAGATGTCTCCTTTTACCCACAAACTGGTAAATGTAGTCCAAAACCAGATAAAAAGAGTAATAATATTAAACAATGAATATTATATGACATTTACTATATACCAGGATTTATACTAAGCAGCTTACAAACCTTAATAGATTCTATTATTGTCCTTGTCTTAGAGGTGAGTGAATTGTGGTAGGCCATGTTAAGTTGGAGAGCTGAACAGTCTTTAAGTAGATGGATCAACAGCTGAACTTGGGAACTCTGACTTCTGACTTGAAGTGTCTTGTAGCCAGAAAAGTTTCATCTTATAAACATTGCCACTAGGCTGGAGAGATGGCTTAGCAATTAAGGCACTTGCCTGTCAAGCCTAAGAACTCATGTTCGAATCTCCAGGTGCCACATAAGTCAGAAGCACAGTTACCCAAGCACACAATAACACACATATGCACAAGGGGGCCCACACATCTGGAGTTTGTTCACAATGGCTGAAGGCCCTGACACACCCATTCTCTCTCTCTCTCTCTCTCTCTCAAAATAAATTAGAAAAAGAGCCACCAACAAATTAGACCCAATATTTCCCCAAAGCCCAAAGCTTACTGAACATGCCATCACTCTGTCATCATCCACTCTCCACCTCCAGTCTACTCCCCTGAGGACTAAAGGAAA
Source organism: Dipus sagitta (assembly GCA_036346955.1). Taxonomy (NCBI): domain Eukaryota; kingdom Metazoa; phylum Chordata; class Mammalia; order Rodentia; family Dipodidae; genus Dipus; species Dipus sagitta. The sequence goes on along the minus strand of CM070776.1, from coordinate 111,527,321 downwards.
GGGTAGAAGTTAATGGAGTTTTCAACCTGGTGAGAAGGGAGAAGACAGTTTCCTCTCTCCATCATCAATGTCAAGTGAAGTAGCGATGGGTCCTTCAAAGGAAAGAAACTCTTAACATCCTTAAGATATGGGACTATATGGTATCTGTAGACAGATCATGCACACAAATATTGAGGCCAAAGTCTGCTCTGCACCTGGACAGTTTGAAGATAGGACACTTGCTGGAGTAGTACATCCAAGACATGGAAGGACTGTAGAAACTTGGAGAAGGAGACCCAAGTCCCTACTGCCCATGAAAGTCTCAGAAAATGATCACAGTCCTGCTGTGACTCCATGCAGAGGAGCAAGCACAGAGTATGCAGGCAAAACCTTAGTATTTCCTAGGTAGATTCGGGGTGAATAGTCATGGCAATACATTTAAGACAGATACTTGGATTTCTGCACGAGACTGAGTTAAAACCGGTTGATTCTGTTTGAAGAGCACTCCATAACATTGGAGTTATTACAACGAAGCCAGACACCACTGCTGTGAAAGCAACATATATATGCCTTCTATATATACAGAGGACAGCTCAGTAATGATAGCTGCTAGCAAGAGGCAAGAGTACATTTAACCGGGCAGGGTAAGGCCTGTGATATCTCCCTGCCCTTAAAAGAGAAGCTGAATGAGGAAGAAGAATGTCAGCGAAAACCAACAATTTCCCTGCATCTACTCCTACTCACCCATTTTGACACCAGCAGGGTAAAGAGCAATCTTTGAATCAAAAAAGAAATTGAAACTTTTAATGGACTAAATTTTAATAGATGAAAAGTGCCAGGAGGTTATGAACTTTCAAATTAACTCAACAAAGCAAATCTAGAAATAATGTCTAGAAAGCATGATTAATGCCTCTTAACAATATTCTTCAATGAACCTGTCATATGTGAATTGCTTGGGGGAGCCACACGCCTCTGTAGCAGGCTTTAGGAGTGTGGCAATTACCTGTCATTCCCTTCACTTCAGGGAGTACAAGACTATATAAACATTCTGGCCTTCCATCACCGTTCATTTTCAGTTTGTCACTCCTCTGTTTGGCAGAATACGGTCACATACAAGCAGTAACAAGATTGGCTTTCTGTGACTCATTTGCCACTTTTCAAGTTGGAGGAAATCTAGTCCCACCCAAGTCCCTTGTTGCTCAAGTTATAGTGGAGGATAGATGAGGAAGGACCCTTGGGATGTTTTACAACTTCTGACTTAGTCTCTATTTCCATATGGTTCCTAGGTGCCAGGTCCTGACCACACTCTCTAGATCTTCACATACTGTCACTCTACCAATAATAAACTTCTGTCTGCAGTAGTACTGTTCCAGAAGTGACATTCCAAGTGCCACCTCCAGCACTGCACAGAACACTTCTGTTTTGACACTCTAAGTCTACAGTTCAGATATACTATAGGAGACCCCTTTCCCTTGGATTTTGATAGAAGCCTCTGAAAGTCAGCTCACCCTTTCTGCACACACTAGCTTTATTCATGTTAGACTCACCTCCTTCTGTTACCAGTGTGAACATCCTAATAAGATTAGATATTTGCTGTATAGGTGCTATAAGGTAAAACACGGTAGTAATTATTGCATTAATGCAGTTAATCTTCAAAATAAACCAATTTGCTAATTTCTGGTTTAAAAAAATTGAGTTTTCCTAGAAAAAATGTAAAGTAATAAGTCCTTAACCAACATAAGGGCTTTACTTTCTTCTCTTGAATTAGTAGGACTAATAAGATATCAACAGATTCACAGACCTAGCTTTTTATTCCATTGTTCCCCTTTTCAGGATTCTATCCCATTGCCACTTACTGGTTCTAATTGGCTATTGGGGCTTTAGCAATGATGGTCCCATTAATGATGGAGTGAGGACATCCCTTTAGGAACACTTACTAGAACTTATACACACTGCTTCTTGGGTGATGGCTTCTCCTTGTCCTTCTTCTTCTTGTCTTATTTTTTTTTTTTTTTTTTTTTTTTTTTTTTTTTTGGTTTTTCGAGGTAGGGTCTCATTCTAGCTCAGGCTGACCTGGAATTCACTCTGTAGTCTCAGGGTGGCCTCGAACTCTCAGCGATCCTCCTACCTCTGCCTCCCGAGTGCTGGGATTAAAGGCGTGCGCCACAACGCCCAGCTAGTCTTGTCTTATTTTTTGAGGCAAGTCCAATGGACTGGTCTTTTGTTTAGAGAGAGAGAGAGAAAGAATTGGTACACCAGTGCCTCCAGCCACTATAATCGAACTCCAGGCATGTGCATCACCTGGTGCGCATGTGCGACTTTGTGTATGTGTGTGTTACCTTGTGCATATGGCTAATGTGGGATCTGGCGAGTCAAACATGGGTCCTTAGGCTTTGCAGGCAAGCACCATAACCACTAAGCCATCTCTCCATCCCTTTTGTCTGATTTCTGCTATGGAGGTTTTCTTTATGTTTTGAAACAAAGTCTCACTCTGTAATGCAGGATGGTCTACAATTTACTATTTTTTCCAGGCTGGCCTTGAACTCATACCAATCCTCCTGTTTCAACCTCCCCAATTACTGGCGTTAGAGAAATGAGCCATTATTCCTGGATTGCACACCCCATTTCTACTGATAATTCATTAGTAAGAGCTTTGTCACATGATCATACCAGATGGCAAGATTGGCTATGAAATATAGTCCTTATTTTTGTTGTCCATATAGCCAACTGGCAATATGTTGCTGATGGAGAGAAAAGAATGGATTTGGGGTACAATTAGCAATTCCTACCACAGGCAGAGACAATGATCTTGCATATGTTTGTTAAGTTTGTGGATTTTAAAAAGTTGTTAGGATGGAAGTTGAAACTAGCTAGTCCTCACTAGTCATAACTAAAGATTTAGAAAGCCTAACAAAGGGGAACCTTTTAAAAACATTTTTTTGAACCATATGAAATCAGTGTTTTAATAGTCCTAAAATTATAGGATACCAACAATTTGATTTGAGACAGAGAGAGAGGGAGAAAGAGAGAGGGAGAGAGAGAATGAATGGGCATGTTAGGGCCTTCTGTCACTGCAAACGAACTCCAGACGCTTGCATCTGGCTTACGTGGAACTTGGAGAATTGAACCTGAGTCCTTAGGCAATGTAGGCAAGCACCTTAACTGCTGAGCCATCTCTCTAGCCTTAAACCTAATATTTTTAAGTATTTTATTTATTTATTTATTTATTTATTTATTTATTTATTTACATGCAGAGGAGACACAAAGACAGAATGGGCATGCCATGGCTTCCATATGCTGCAAACAGAACTCCAGATGTATGTGCCACTTTGTCCATCTGACTTTATGTGGGTACTGGGGAATCACACCCAGGTTGTTTGGCTTTTCAGGCAAGTGCCTTAACCACTGAGCTCTCTCTCTAGCCATGAAACCACTAATTTATCTGGCCAGAAAGAACACCATTTTTAAATTTAAGGTACTTATTAGATTGCTTATATTAATACTCTTGAAATTCTCCAATGTTTTATTATTATTTTTTTCAAGGTAGGGTCTCATTCTAGCCCAGACTGATCTGGAATTCACTATGTAGTCTTAGGCTAGCCTCAAACTTACAATGATCCTCCTGCCTCAGCTTCCTGAGAACTGGGATGAAAAGCATGCACAGAACTGGGATGAAAAGCATGCACCACCTCTCCTAGGAGAGAGAGAGAGAGAAAGAGAGAGAGAGACTAAGAATATGAATTGGCTGCCAGGGCCTCCAACCACTGCAAATGAACTCCAGATGCATGTGCCATTTTGTGTATCTGGCTTTATATGGTACTTGGGAATTGAACTCAGGTCATTAGGTTTTGCAAGCAAGTGCCTTTACCATTGAGCCAACTCTCCAGCCCCTCCCCACCAATTCTCTATTTTTGGTGTAACTGTGTTCTTTGTATTGTGGTTTTGTCATTCATTCTATCATGAGCTAGATTTGACTTTGTCTCTCTCTTCTCTTTTCAAGTCTTATCAGGATTAGGCAAAAAAAAAAAAAAAAAAAAAAAGCCTATACTACCCTTCTGGAAGAATACCATTCTAGACCATCCTACAGCCAACCAATTCTGAAATATGTGCATGAGTTCAGCCAAGATCAACAAAACTGCCTACCTGACCCACAGCTAATCATCAACATATGAACAAGTCCAGCTGGCACCACTGTGATCCAAATGATTCATAGAATCATGAGTAATACCCAGTGCTTATTGTTTAAGGGTCTGAGTTTTGGAATGATTTGCTATACAGCAATAGTTAACTACTACAATGAAATGTTTACTAGCAATAGCCCTGCATAGTTGTTGTTAGTATTAATCTCATTTTTTTTAGCTAAGTGAACTTCTTAATCATTAATCATGGTGCCTAAGGCCACAAAAGCTTTTTGGTTAATGCAGGAAAAGCCAGGGTTCTAAACCAGGCTGCCTATAGACTCTGGGATTGTAAACATTACTCAACATGACTGTGTTATTACTAAAATGAGTAGAGGCCTTACCTCTTTTATTCCCCAGTGACAATGCTACATGTTTACTATATCCCTGAAGGAAAATGTCTTACTTTCTAATGCTTGTTGATTTCAAATACTCCTGTCATGGCCAATCTCAAACCTACAACTTACCATCCCTGAATATGGAATTGAGAAAATATAGATAACAGCATACCATTATGTATAGTTCCAATGTACAAATGAGGTTAAATAATCTCAAGGGCATAAATAATAGTAAAATAATTAGGCAAAGATAGTATGTCAGTTACTTCTCAATGTTGTGAACAAATATGAGACCAGACGCAACTAAGGGAAGAAAAGGGTTTATCTTGGCCTACAGTTCCAGAGGGTAGAGTTGTCACTGTACGGAATGCATGGTGGGCCCAAGAAGGAGCAGAGCAGGACACATTGTGTTTACAGTCAGGAAGCAGAGGGAGTAAAGGAAATGGGACCTGGCCACAAAATATTAATGCTTGCCCTCAATAACTCCCTTCCTCCAGCAAGGCTCTGCCTCCTAAAGATTGCATGACCATCCCAAACAGCACCACCAGCTTGGAACAAGTGTTCAAACATATGAGCCTATGGGTGACATTTTGTATTCAAACCACAACAGATAGTTTTGAGTATTTGTTACCCTTGGTTTATTTACCTCTTCTCTCTCTCTCTCTCTCTCTCTCTCTCTCTCTCTCTCTCTCTCCGTGTGTGCGTGTGTGTAAGAGGGAGAGAGTAATGTGACATGTGGTGTGTGATGTAAGTGTGGTATATGAATGAACATTTGAACATTTGTGCAAATGCATGTGCCCCATGTGTGAATGTGCAAGGACTAGAACAGAATTCAGGTGTCTCCTATTGTTCATCCACATGTTACCTTGTTACATATATATATATATAGCTAAGGGTCATATTCTAACAGTTATTTGACTCAGCAAATTCCTTGCTTCTTCCTGTAAACCAACAGCAAGGTGCCTACCTCTCTGTCCCTCCAGATATGTAAGAGTTAGCTGAATATTTATAGCTTAACCTATACTCTGGGACCTCTGTCCAAGTCAGCATTTCTATTTTATTATTTAAAATATTTTATTTATTTGAGAGAGAGAATGGGTGCACCAGGGCCTTCAGCCACTGCAACGAACTCCAGATGCATGTGCCAATCGGTGCATCTGGCTTACTTGGGTCCTGGGGAATCAAACCTGGTTCCTTAGGCTTCACAGGCAAGCACCTTAACTGCTAAGCAATATCTCCAGCCCCATGTCAGCATTTCTTCAACTCCTCTTTATCATTTTAGCCTGTACTAACCCTTTAAATAATGGAATCTATATCTATTCCCAGTGGGGTGGTATTAATATTTCCTTAGCTTATCATTCTACAGTATCTTCTGCTAGCTTCAAGAAACACCTCTACTTACCTTTCTCAGGATCCAGCATTTAGACAACAGCTCCATTTTCTCCTTACCATCCCTCACCTTGCTGATAGCAAAAACCTATGCTCTATGCCCTGTCAACCACCCTCTCTTCACATAGAGTGAGTCTAATTCTTTGTCCTTGTGGCCAAATTTATACACCAGCCACCCCCACACCCAGGATATTCCATGTAATATCTGGACATCGCACACAGAAGCAGGTGTTATGAGAAGAGAAGGGACAACAAAGAGCTGTATTATCACTGCTTCCTCTTACTTCCCAGCTTGTATCAAAGTGGTGAACTTTGAGCCTTCTGAAACCAGCACAGGCAACTTCGGCCTAGCACCAGCTTTCACACAGGGTCATTGAAGAGGCTTCCAGAAGTTCCAAAGATTTTCTCTGTCATACAGGCCAGGGCTTAAATTTTATATTCAAAAACGTGTGTGTGTGTGTGTGTGTGTGTGTGTGTGTGTGTGTGTGTCTTGTCTTCTCTTCTAACCTCAATTCTTGGGTTTCAACTTGTTCCAATACTCTCCTTGGCTAGTGTTATTATACCCATACAAGACATTTTATGAAGTCCACATTAAGTCTCTTTCTAGGTCTTAAAATTTTGCCACTTCTTACCTCACATTTGACATTTCAACAACACTGAAGTGTCTGGAATTGCTTACATGCCCTGAAGTGTTTCTTGCCTTGTGCTGCTGCTTTTCTCTCTACCTTAAATGCCCTTCCCCTTGTTCCTACCCTGCATAACCATGTTCACCTGTCAAATGCTCATTCTCTGACTATCTTCATCACCTCCATGAAGCATTCTCTGAAATATCAAGTCAGAATCTACTCACTGCTCACCATAGACCAATGTCTCTATTATTTGCATAGATCTACTTTGTATGACACAGAGTTGCCAAATAAAAATACAGAACATGCAGTTAAATTTGACCTTCAAATAAATAGTAACTTACATTGCATTTATTCTATGTAATATTTTCAATCTTATATTCAAACTTAGCTGGGCAGCCTGTAATTTATTTTTGGATTTGGTGACACAGTATGCTAGTGTTTCTCTCTGGCATTTCAACAATGAGGGAAGTCCTTGAGAGCATGGGTTTGGGCTTATTCTCCTATGTACCCCTATAACCATATAGCTCTCAGCACATGGTAACAGCTCATTAAAAGCTTTGGGAACTTTATGTGGGTACCACTTTATATCATTTCACCTAGTTAATATACATCTTATTGAGTCTAACAAAACCTCAGTGAGATGAGAAGCAAGCATTATTCTCATTTTTCCCCAATGATAAGCTGGGGAACAGAGTTACTTACCCAAGACCATGAAGTTCCACAACAGCAAATCCAAAGTGACACTTAGGTCTGCCTGACTTCCCAGATCTTTCCACTAAACCACACTGCTGTTTCTCTGTGTGACTACACACTGAAGGTAACTTTTTCATTTGCAAAATTATTTCTAAGCTTTAAATAAATGATTATACTTGCTTTGATTTTAAATATTATGCCTCCTTTGGTATAGCACTGACTTTAATATAGCTTGAGGTGCTTGCAGTTGAGCCTAGTGAATTTTTAATTAGGTATCAATCAAATTGAGAGACTAGTAATAAAACATCATTTCCAGTAAAGTCAGCAACATGGTAAATGATTTTATTGGTAAACCATGAGCTTTCTTTACATATTTATTATTATTATGTCAATACATATTTCCTCCATCTGTGTATGTATAGCAGTTGACAATATCAGCCACATTATTAGTTTGGTTTCCTCTGCTTGGTTAGCTTTTCAGTTCGGGTAAGTGAAGTCTACATTTCCTGTATCAGCACTTTTTAAGAAGTGGTGGTAACAGTAAAACTTATATTAACTTGTACCCAAGTAATGAGCCTTCTTTTAATTGAAAATTTTCTGCACTGAGCTCTTATGGAAAAGGAAGCAATTATGTAAAGATAGAGTAACAAACATTTCCCCTAGAAGCATCTGGTACTACTCTACCCAGTCCCATTTTCTCTACTACCTATTTTCATCGAAAGCTCTAGACAGTAATGAGAAATGACTCTTTGGCCTTTGCAAAGGGCCCAGCTCTCTACTAGATGATCTGGGACACAAAAGGATGCAGAAATGAACACATTAGATATCAACACAAGAAATTGGGTGTGGTGGTCTTTGGAGAGGGGAGATAAATTGACACAGTAACAGGAGTGAATGGCAGGCTTGATTTACATAACATTCTCTTTTGTACATTTTTTTTTTTTTTTTACTTCTTGGAGGAAAGGGTTTATTTTGGCTTACAGATTCCAGGGGAGTCTCCATGGTGGCAGGGGAAAACGTGGCATGAGCAGGGGTGGGACACCACCTCTTGGCTGACATCAAGTGTTTAACAGCAGCAGGAGAACATGCCAATCACTGGCAAGGAAAAGGTGGGTATAACACATATAAGCCCACCCCTAACAGTACCCCACCTCCAGGAGTATCCAATTCCCAAATTTCCCACAGAGGGGGACCTAGCAATCAGAACACATAAATTTATGGGGGTCATATGAATCAAACCACCACATTCCACCCTTGTCCTCCATAAACTGATAACCATCCATGATATAAAAAGCATTCAGTCAAACTTTAAGAGTCCCCATAGTTTTTACCAATACCAACATTGTTCAAACATCCCCATAATCCAAGGTCTTTTAACTATACCATAATACAAAAGAAAAAAACAACCATACTTACACAAAATAAACATTCACACTACAAAAGATAGCATTAGGTATATTAAAGAAATATTCAACCAGTACAAGATTTAAAACAAACAGGGCAAACATCAAACTCTGTAGCTTCAAGTACAACAACTCTAGCCAGTGACAAATCTCCAAGTCTGATAATTCTACCCAGTGAATAGTCTTTGTAGTTCCAATTCTACCCCTCCATCTAGGCTGCTCACAGTCCCTGAAAACTTCATCAAGTGCTGGCAGCTCTCCTTGGTAGCCATCCCATAATCATGGCATCTCCTTTGATCTCTATTACAACCCACGGTTCATCCTCATGGTTCCATTGGGCAGTTGTGCAGATAATCTAACAAACCTGCTTCACATTGCCCATGGCCATTTCCGAAAAACAAAACTGTGTTGCAAATTCAATGAACTTCTCCTTGCTTTGTTTGTTACACTTCATAGTACTAGGCAAGCTACCAACTTGTTAATCCGGGACAGGGGTGGGATAGAGCAGACTTTGAAGAACAGATCACACCTTCAGCATTCAGACCCTTTCAAAAGCATCTGCATTCTTCTTGTATCTCAAATGAGATCAGCTGGTCCAATCTCAATGATTGTAATCTCTCAAACAATTGCAACTGAAAGGGCAGCAGTTTTAGCCCAAAGGTTTCATTTCTTTCTGTGCCATATCCTTCTGCTCATACCAGTCCATTTCTGTGCAACGCAACCTTGTACAAGTTCTCAGGATATGGACATAACAGCAAGCCTTTCACACAGACTGCTTCTAGCCCAGTCCAGGCAAAGCTTTTTTTCTCGTCCTCATAAGCCAAACCTCACAGCCCATAGTTTCTACTGCATTCCGGTCTTTCAACTATGATCAGAATGTTTGATCCATCAAACTATACTTACAGCACTTCAAGGAGTCTCTTAGACCAAGATTTCAAATCCGTCCACATTCCTCTGGCAAATCAGTTCCAAAAGGCCAAAGCCCATGTTTCTAGCATCAAAGACCCCACTTCATTGCACCAAATTTACTGTTGCAGCTATCTTCTCATTGCTGGCAGAAAGTACCCTGCCAAAAGCAAGTTATGGAAAAAAGGTTTATTTTGTATTATAGATTCAAGGGGAAGCTACATGATGGCAGGGGAAAATGTAGCATGAGCAGAGGCTTGACATCAACCACCTAGCCAACATCATATGGACAACAGTGGCAGGAAAATGAGCTCACATTCTGAATTTTATATCAACTTTTTAATTTGAAATTTTGAATTGAGTTTCTGAGCTTAAATTAATTGAAAAATTAATCATTGTGTTTAAATTACTGCCACAGCCTTTTTATGATGTAATAAATTCTCACAATGACCCTTTAAATGAGTGCTAGTACCACCCCTATTTTACAGACAGAAACTGAAGTTCACAGAGTTTAGACTACTTGTCCCAGTCATACGCTTCAGAAGGACCCTGAATCTGATAACAGGTCGCTCCTGTCAAGGCTGTGCTCATTTATCCAGCTCCATAGAGTAGCCAGAAGCACAGTATTTATTTGTTGTCTTTCTTTTTTCATTTTCTTTTTTTTTAATTTGGGAAGGTGGGATTTAAACTGCACCTTGCAATGTACACCAAGGTGCACCCAAGTTCAGGATCCTCCTGCCTCCATCTCACCAGCATTGAGATTCAGATATGTGCCACCATGTTTGGCATTATTCTTATGGATAATTTTGTTGGAGAGTTAAGACTTAAACCTGAAGAGACCATCACCATAGATCACTCATTCTTTAAGAAACATATTTTAAATTTTGTCCAGTTAGGATGTGGCTTCTGATGGATAAGCGATTGTAATGTATTTGTTGGTGTTGTGTAATTATTATCACTGATTCAGTAGACAATAATGAGTTTTTTCAATCAATAGCTTCTTGATGTTAGTGAAATATGGTACCAATACAGTGAAGAAAATCAAAAATGCCAAATAGCACAGGCATTAAGTGATGTCAAAAAATCTGAAGAAGGGGGCTGGAGAGATAGCTTAGCAGTTAAGCACTTGCCTGTGAAGCCTAAGGACCCAGGTTCAAGGCTCGATTCCCCAGGACCCACATTACCCAGATGCACAAGGGGTCACATGCGTCTGGAGTTCATTGGTAGTGGCTAGAAGCCCTGGCGCGCCCATTCTCATTCTCTCTCTCTCTCCTTCTCTCGGTCTGTCACTCCCAAATAAATAAATAAATAAAATTTTAAAAAAATCTGAAGAAGCATCCCTTTCCATAGAGTTGATAATGATTAATTTGTACAAATCTGAATTAATCTTCAAACACTAGAGGCTATTGCTCTGATAATGCTGTATACTAAACTACCCCCCAAAACTCAATGGCTCAAAACAACAGCCATTTATGTATTATTTCTCTTGAGTCTATGGGTTAGTTGGGAAGTTATGATGATCTTGGTCAGGCTTGCTCTTACACTTGTGGTCAGCTTCAGGTCTGATAATATCTTAGTTTTTCTCAATCCTGTCTGGACATAGGATAATTATTGGTTATTCTAGAAAGACCTAAGTTTGAGTGAAGGATAGTGTGGCCCTACTACTGTGTTTCTTATATATTCCCAACTGTCCAACCAGAGCATATTCTCATGGTGAGGGAGCAACAGGAGAGATGCAAGAGTGAGCAGAATTCAGGCATAGTACCACACATCTGTAATCCCAGTATCCCAGAAGCAGAGGTAGGAGGATCAGTAGTTCAGGCAAGCCCCAGCCATACATAACAAGTTTGAGATCAACCTGGTCTACATAATGAATTCCAGGTCAGCAAGGGCTACATACTAAGATTTTGTCTTAAAACAACAAGAGCAACAGCACAACCAAAAAGAGTGACCTGAAGTGGGCTGGGGAGATGGCTAAGAGGATAATGTACTTGTTATACAAGCATGAGGCCATGAGTTCAGGTCCCTAGTGTCCACAGAAAATGTCAGGCTTGGTGATGTGCACCTATAATCCCACCACTGGGGAGGTGGAGACAGGGAATTTGTGTGGCTCACTGGATGGCTAATCTATATGAATCAGTAAGCTCTAAATTCATCTAGAGACCTTATTATCAAGGAATTATGTAGAGAGAAATTGAGGAAGACACTTCATGCAAATCTCCACATGCATACACACACACACATATGCATATGTACCTACACACACGTGTGTACCCACACATATATGAGCATGCATGCACACATGCATGCACACCACACACAATTAAAAACAAAAAGTGTAAGCAGGAAGCAAAGTTCTAGCAATTTTCTAGCCTCGGCTTGCCATGTTTCCTAATGCCCTTCTAGCAAAGTATGATACATCCTAGTCCAGAGCCAATGGAAGTGAATCACTGCACTGTCAATGGGAAGACTGAAGAATTAGGGCCACTTAGTGCAGTCAAAAAATCATAGACATGCTTCAGATATAGAAATAGAAAAAAAGACAGGCTTTTATTGTTGACTACTAGAGATCCTATAAGGAGAATGTAATCACCTATGTTTTTATTTTAAGGAGGGTTACATTAGAAAGAAGGCAAACTCAGAGAATCTGTTTACAGAAAATGTTCACAGTAACAATATAGTATTGTTTGAAACAAGGATAGAACCCATTGTCTCATAAACCCTACCTCTGCCAACTTCTGCTTCAGAAGCTCCAGAGGTCCACCTATGGCTCCCTAAGTCTCTATCAAATGCAGATGGGAAAAAAAAACTATATGGCCTCAGGAAGGGGGCTAGCTAATCTTTGTTTGAGGTAAGGATAATAATGAATTTATCATCTGCTTTATTCATTCTTTTCTTTAGATTAGATGCCACAGTTTTCTCTTCTAATCATTTTCATGAGAAATCTTCCTAAACATTCTTTATATCTGTTATCTGCTAATTTGGGATAATTTGTTTTACTGCCATAATTTCATTTTTGAAAACAACCTAATGTTGAATAACCCAGGTGTTCATCCCTAAACTCAGCTTTTTCCCAGTGACTATAACACCTACACTTTATCAAGTTCCTCTTTCCTGGTCAGAATCGGTAACAGAGGAATATCTACCCACATTTTGTTGGGGGGGAAATTGCATTGCCAATAAGATAAAGAAAGAATACACTAAATATACTGCTTTTATCTAAATGAGCTTTATGAGGAGTGAAGCCTGAGATGGATTCTGAAAATACTGCAAGCTTAGAATGGCAAGAACAAGTGCAGAAGATTAGATTATGACAACCTATTCAAAGTGGAAAATACCTGCAATCCCTCACAAGTTATAATATTCTTTTAGTAGCTTTGTAAGCTACCACCACAGAAGCAACCTTGAGGTTTGTTTGTTGATTATCATATATAAAATTGAAATCTGGCATCATGATTTTAAGCTTGGAATTGTGAGCATTCTGATCCCTGGAAAGTCACCCTCCAACTCAGCCATGTTGTGAGCTAATGTATCTCCTTTGCTGACAATGACATTATTCTTCATATTCATCTCCCTCCAAGGTGAGGAAATGGTGCCCACCTCTGCAGATGAACTTCAAAAAGGACGCATGAACATCCTACATTTGTATTCTAATTTTCACCCTAATCATGTTTGCATAGCTTTCTTCTTTGTAATATTGCTGGATAATTGGCCACCTTTGAGCTCTGAATCACACATAGGATATCCACCACACTGAGACTTTTCCTTTTGAAAACAAAGGAAAATCAATTTCAGCCAATTGAATTGTCGCTATTTTATGAAGTTTAGGACCTCAATGTAAATTAATGTTTTACATGTATGCCTTTGATCAATAGGTATAATTATTGATTGGAATCACACAAAGCAGAAAGCAAACCAATCATTCTTGACACTGTAGGCTTTATGCCATGCAGATAAATCCCTAAGACAACTACATAGAGTTTAAGGCTTATGTGGCCCCCTTCCAATGTTACAAGTAAATTCTTGAAAAGAAGGCAAATACGTTCATTGTTTATTTTTCACCTCCTGTCCTCAGCAAACTCCTCTGGATTTTGAACTAAAAGAATTCATAGTCCAGAGGACAGCCATTCCTGACTGGTCACCTATCCAGAAAGCAACAAATAAATTTACTTATGCTTAGTAATCATACTGCTGCTGAGAAGTATAAATTATGTAAAACATCATATAGCCCTCAGGCAAAGTTAGCTTATGACTGTTAATTTCTATTGTCAACTATAAGAGACATACTGCTCTGGCAGGTCTTCCAGTGCATTTACAGGAAAGATGACCTTAAGAGGGGGGAAGATCTTCCATCAGAATGAGCAACCTTTCTAGTGGCAACCTATATGAAAAGAGGTTCCAGGAAAAAGTGTTTCTATTACCTGTCTACCCTTGTTCTTTGCTGGTGAATTCACATACCTGCTTGCTACCATCTTTTGCTGACACCACTGTCTGGCTTCTTCGGCCCTCCAATGTGAACTGATGACCACAGGGTTTCCAGGAATCCTCTGGGCTTTCAGAGATCCAGATTAAGCCATATAGCCCCATGAACTGAGCAGCACCTGGTTTTCAGACTCTCTCCAGTGTGCAGAAAAGATGGTCATTGTTGAACTACAGTTTGTGTCATGTAAGTCAATCTTAAAAAATGCCTTTTGATATATATATTCTATCTGATCTTCTCCTCTAGAGAACTTTGAATAATATGACGCCTGACTTAATTATTGGAGGGGTACTACAGTATGCTCTCCAATTAAAAAAAAATCCCAGTGAGGTAGATAACCCAGGCTCAGATAGACAAATGCTATATGTTGTCTCTCATATGCAAATCCTAACTTGGAATTTTTAGATTTGTATGTAAGTTGGAGCAAGAGTCAGTAGTAGAGGCCAGGAGACTAGAAAGGGGCCATGGGGGGTGTAGAGCATATAAAGGGTGGAAAGATCAAAGTGCAGTAATGGGAGGGGGTAGAGGAGAAGAAAGGATGAGGAGAAGGTTAACCAAAACTAAAGATGTGATGAATCAGCCATATGGAAATTTACTCCACTGTTAGCTAATTTAATGGGCAGAAGTACCCAGTGGGGTGGATGCTGTTTTCAGAAGCCACAGGTTTTTTTACAGGAAAATATCAATATCAGGGGTGGGACAACTCTCAGTAAGTTGTTGGTCAGGGAACTCCCTGGTGCCTCTCCCAAGCAATACCAAATCATTGCCAGTGTTATCAGTGCCCAACAGAATTATATGGGAAGACCCTATTATTGAAAATATCACATACTTTAGTTGCATGACACTGAGAAATAAAGCTGGAACTGAACTGGAAACCTCCACCCTGCTAATTAGTGGTCATAGTGCTTGACAGTACTATGCAAGCTGCTGAGGGAGAAAAGCCATCAGTGAGCTCCACAAATGGCCACCCAGGCAAAATGTGCCCACTGGTGCAAAAGAGGGATGTCTATTATAGGAATAACCAGCTGCTCTCTGATTGCATTTGAGGTCCACTCCACAGGAGAGAATTCATGCCTAGTACTAAGAAGCTACAACTATTGCTAGGCTAAATAAATATGTTGTGACCGTCAAATTGCCTTCTAAATGTTTATGTTTATGCCAATAGACTAGTGCTGTTCTCATTGCTGGTCAGAGATGCTTCTTTTTGCAGATGTTGATGAATACTGAGGAGACTCAAAAGTTATCAAAATGCTGAGAAATAGTGACAGTTGAGTTGCCAAAATGAAATGAGACATATCTATCACCCTTTTCAAGGCTCAGGGAACAATGCAGAAGAGAGGATGGAAAAAATGCAAGAGCCAATAAGTGGGGAGAAGTATTTTAGAATGCTGTTTTCTGAACAAAAGTGAGCTCATGGAGACTGTCATTACCTGCATAATACCTGCACAATATTAGACACATCAACATGCCATTCTGCATGATGGAGAAGGGCAAAAGAGGTTCAGGGAGGACCCTCTAGGCCTGTGAACCCCAACTTTTGGATCTTTATCCTGTGGTGGTTTGTTTCAGGTGTCCCCTACAAACTTATGCATTCTGAATGTTAGGCCCCCAGCAGGTGTCAATTTGGGAATTGGAGCTTCTTGGAGGCAGTGTATTTTGGGGGACAGGCTTAGGGTTCTTATAGCCAACTTCACTTGCCAGTGTTTGGCACCCTCTCCTGCTGCTTTTGTCCACCTGATGTTGATCAGGAGGTGATGTCCACCCTCTACTCATGCCATCATTTTTACCTGCCATCATGGAGCTTCCCCTTGAGTCTGTAAGCCAAAATAAACCCTTTGCTCCCACAAGATGCCATGGTCAGGTATATTCTACCAGCAATGCGAAGCCAACTGCAACAATCGGATTTAGCAAACAATTGAAATAAGAGACTCCAAGAAGGATAAATTATGAATTATGAGCTTTATTTTGGAGGAATTAAAATCATGAAGGAGGCTAGTTGAAAGACACAAGCCAGAGGAGAATTTTCCTCCTTGCCCAGCTGGAAAGGTGGGAGGGGGACAAAAATAATCTTCACCAAAGAGAAATACCCCCGGGATAAAACATCCCTGGAGGGGGCTCACACACTCACACATGAAAGGAAAACCATGAGAACCAAGAGATCCCCTTCACATAAAAGACCAGAGAGGATTAAGAAAATGTAAAGGACACACAGATTAAGGAAAGATCATACATGTAACAAAGTAAGAAAGCACTCCAAGACAAGGCACATGTAAGAGGCAAGCAGGAAAATACCCAGGCAGAAGGAAGGCTGGGAAGAGGGACAGAGTTCCACACTGGTGTTCAGGTGAAACCACAGGAAGGAAAGAGAGTAGACACGTGTTGTTAGGCTCCTTTATACATATCAGACGCTCAATTAGAATCACCCTTGGTATCGGACTCAGGTGTATAAGGGAGAGACCTGATTACTTGGGGAACTCAAGAGGCTGACTCAGCAGGGGCCAGCCCAAACAGGTGTGCTAAGCTAAGGAAGGAAGCAGGAATTTTCTGCTGGAAAGCGTTACTTGTAGCCATCGTGGATAGAACTGAATCAGATGTGGGTTCTAATCCTGCCAGCACAGATAAGGTGGCATCTTTAGGCCTTTGCCCCTAGATGACTGCATATAAAAAAAACTATCTTCTTTTTTTTTCTACTTCAAAAATAGAAGAGATACTGTTTGGACAAAATAAGGGGTTCAGTGGAAGGTGGCTTGGGGAGAGGAACAAAAGAAAGTATGGGAGGTTATTATGTTCTGAATAAACTATGTGTATGTCAAAATTATTAATAAAAAATTTAAAATTCCCATGACTTTGTCCTAGTGTTCAAAATTGTAATTATTTGTTATTGCTATGGCACCCAAGGGCTTTTCTTTTCTGAAGTACTAGGATCAAGATCCATTCTTAGTTCCAGACCAGTATCCCATACTTTTATGAACACTTGCAAACACTTAGTACTTATATACATTCTAGGCACTCAGCTAAGCACATTGCATGCATTATCTTACTGAATCCTCAACCCAACATGGTTCAGGGAAATTTTGCGGAAGAGGGGGTGTAAAGAATGTCAGAGCCACACGTTGGGTCATGATATACAGAGACATTTATCTTACCCATAACTGTGGGCTAACTCCACAATGCATGACCCATATACCCCAACAAGGAGGGGCCAAGGGGAGCGGGTAGGTCACGGATGAGCCTAATAATGGTACCAAACTGACTGTATTTGCTGAATATAAAACTAATTAATAAAAAAAATTTTAAAATCCTCACAAAACTCTATGAAACAGGTAGTAGTACCCTAGTTCTGACTCAGATACCATTGATTTTAAGATTCCCTATTAATTGAACACATTATATACATTGTACACATAAATTTTAAGATACATATCAAATACATAAGTATTCAGATGTTAGAAGCAAGAAAAGAGGATGATATACCCATTTTATAGGGAAGGAAACTGAATCCTAGAGAAGTAAAATAAGTATTGCCAGGTCACAAAGCTAGGAAGTAGTGATATTACTACCGAGATCTCTCATTCTGGTGCCTATGACCTTAAGATTACTTTACATCTTCTGACACAGATCTCAGCTGCTTTGCTTCTATCATCCCTGGATGCTGTCTTCCATTTAGTTTCATGGAGTTTTTCTTATCCCTGGAGTGTAACCACAAAAGTGATATGATACAAACTATTCAATTTCTTACTTCCATGAACCTTTAGATAATCACTAACAAATAATCATGCCAGGAAATAGAGAAAATAGAGTCTGGCACATAAAGGTGTAAGGCTCACTGATTTCAAGATGCAAAATCTCATACATGCTAAAGTCTCTCTCTACAGTACCAAACCCACTGCAATACAGGAGAATCCTTTGAAGATCCTAAACAAGAGGAATGATAGTGAAGAAAAAATTATAGCCCAAGACAGGCAGTAAGAACTTTGCTGGGTAGATAAGAAAAGCACAGACAGTCTTCCATACACTTAGGTGATAGGAATACACCAGATGAGGAACAGCTAGAGGATGTGGTTATAGAAAATGAAATCAGCCTTGCATTCCTCACCCACCTCGGATATGGCCAGGTAATATCCACAATAGCAACAGCAATGTATATCTCCAGATGAGACCAATACTGCCATGCACAGAGGTATCATGCAAAATCTATAACAACCCATACAGCTAGAAATCCGAATAAGCAATGCAATTTTTTCATATATATGGGTCCCAAATATTGAATGATATGTATGTTGCAATGTTTAAATATCTGTGTGTGATGATTGGAATGCAATAGCCCCATAGCCTCAGGTATTAAGATCAAGCTTCTTATTTAAGTGTACAGCACACAAAGCCCTGCTGGAAGAGATGTGTCACTAGGGGAAGATCTTGTGTCCAGCCCTGGCTGTGTGGTCAGAGTCAGCTCAGGCTTGCTGGAGTTGGCTTTTCGTCTCCCTGCTATGGATGTGTGATGAAGTAAGCCAGCTTCTTCCACCACAATGAAGCTTCCCCTGGAATCTGTAAACCTGAAATAAACTCTTTCTTCCCATATGCTGCTTCTGGTTGGGTGCTTTGTGCCAGCAGTGAGAAAGTAACTACAACACTGTATCTGGAATTCAACTTTAACTAGGATTCCTTTACATCCAGCAACCCTATTCATGAGAGGAACAAGGAACAGCTACGTCCACATAAATGTTGGCACATGTCCCCCAGCCAGCAATATGTCCTACTCTTGACGAAAATAGTCACCGCATGCAGACAATGTTCATCTATTCCCTCAAGCACATAGGCAGAAGCAAGAAATGGAAAACATTGAAGGAGAACACATACCAATGCAGACAAATAACAAGCACAATAAAGAAAGAACTGTGAACAAATAAATAGAAAAATCAGAATAAGGCCCTTGCATAGTTTGATTTATTCCCTCAGACAGATAAGGATATCACAACTATAAAGTAAGAATAACTGGTTCTGAACAAGAACCCAAGGTTGTTCTTTGTGTGTGTGCATACTTGCATGTGTGTGAGCACATGTATATGGAAGGGGTATGTGCATATTTGCATATGCATCAAGGCCAGAGGGTGACCTGTTATGTCTCTCTTGATTTCTCTCCATCTTATTTACTGAGACAGTTTCTCATTTGAACCCAGAGGTCAATAATCAGGCCAATTTAGCTTGATGGCTTGTTCCAGGGATCCTCCACCTCTGCCTGGAATTAAAGATAAGATAACATGTCCTGCCTGCATTTACAGGGGTGCCCATTGGTCCTCATACTTTTTTTAAATATTTAAATCATTTTTATTTATTTATTTGAGAGCGACAGAGAGAGAAAGAGGCAGAGAGAGGGAGAGAGAGAATGGGCTCGCCAGGGCCTCCAGCCACTGCAAACAACTCCAGACGCGTGCGCCCCCTTGTGCATCTGGCTAACATGGGTGCTGGGGAATCGAGCATTGAACCAGGGTCCTTAGGCTTCACAGGCAAGCACATAACCGCTAAGCCATCTCTCCAGCCCCAGTCCTCATACTTTTGCAGCAAGCACATGATCCACAGAGCCATCTTGTTGCAGTAAGGTTCACATTGCTGGTAGAAATCACCCAACCAAGAGCAGCTTGAGGGGGAAAAAGAGGTTTGTTTTGGCTTACAGGTTCGAAGGGCAGCTCCATGATGGCAGGGAAAATGATGGCATGAGCAGAGGGTGAACATCACGCATTGGCCAGCATCAGGTGGACAACAGGAACATGAGAGTGTGCCAAACACTGGCATGGGGATACTGGTTATAACTCCCATAAGCCTTCCCCAAACAATGCAGCACGCTTTAATTCCCAAATCTCCATCAGCTGGGAACCTAGCATTCAGAATACCTAAGTTTATGGGGGACACCTGAAACAACCCACCATACTCCACCCTGGCCCCCATTAACTGATATCCATACATGATGTAAAATACAATGCATTCAGTCCAACTTTAAAAGTCCCCATAGTTTTTATCAATCCCAATGATGTTCAAACATCCCCATAGTCGAAGATCTTTTAACTTAGCCATTATACCAAAAAATCCCCCCAAAACCAATAATGGCACAGAATAAACATTCCCACTGCAAAAGATGGCACTGAGCATAGCAAAGAAATATTCAGCCAGTACAAGATTTAAAACAACCAGGGCAAACATCAAACTCTGTAGCTTCAAGTCCAACAACTCTAGCCAGTGACAAATCTCCAAGTCCAATACTTCTAACGAATAACAAGTCTCTGGTATTCCAATTTCACCGCTCCAGCTAGGCTATTCACGGTCCTGGAAAACTTCATCCAGGGCCGGCAGTTTTCCTTAGCAGCCATCTCGTGGTCCCAGCATCTCCACTGGGTCTCCACTGCAATCCAGGGTTCATCCTCATGGCCCCATGGGGTCTCCATGCAAGCATCCAGCAAACCTGCTTCACACTGCCCATGGCCATTTCCAAATCACAAGACCATGTTGCAAACTCAATAACCCTCTCTTTTCTGAATTTCTTATACTCCACAATACCAGGTAGGGTGCCAATTGGTTAATCCAGGGGGGAATAAAGCAGACTGTCAAGAACAGGACACTTCTTGAGCAATCAGGCCCCTTCAAAAGAGTCTACATTCTTCCTGTTGCCCCAGTGCATGTCAGCTGGCCCAATTTCAAAGGTTGTAATCTCTCAATTGCAGCTGAATGGGCAGAAATTCACCCAAAGATTTTTTTTTTCCTGTGTTCATACCAGTTCATTTCTATGCAAAGCAACCCTGCACAACTTCTCATGACACAGGCATAACAGCAAGCTTCTCACACAAACTGCTAGCCCAGTCCAAGCAAAGCTCTTTCTCACCCTCATAAGCCAAACCTCACAGTCCATAGTTCTTACTGCATTCAGGTCTTTCAACTCTGACCAGAATGCTCCACCAAGCTGTACTTACAGCACTTCAAGACATCTCTTAGGCCAAGGTTTCAAATCTTTCCACATTCCTCTTGAAAATCCGCTCCAAAAAGCCAAAGCCACACAGTGAGGTGTCTAACAGCAAATGACACCACTCTTCAGTACTAATATTACTGTTACAGTCAGATTTGCATTTCTGGTAGAGATCACTCAACCAAGTGCTACTTATGGGGGAAAAAAAAAGAGGTTTATTTTTGCTTTTAAAAAAAAGGTTTATTTTTGCTTAAAAAAGAGGTTTATTTTTGCTTACAGGCTCGAGGGGGAAGCTCCCCTGGCTGACAACAGGAACAGGAAAGCATGCCAAACACAGGCATGGGAAAACTGGCTGTAACACCCATAAACCCACCGCCAATAATACACCACCTCCAAGAGGTTTTAATTCCCAAATCTCCACCAGCTGGGAACCTAGCATTCAGAACACGAAAGTTTATGGAGGACACCTGAATCAAATCACCACACATCTTCTTAGCCTCCATAGTTGTTCTTAAAAGTTAATCAGAGCTTTTGAAAATTAAAATATGGTGGTCAAAAAAATAGTTCAAGCCGGGCATGGTGGCGCACGCCTTTAATCCCAGCACTCGGGAGGCAGAGGTAGGAGGATCGCACAGACTTTGAGGCCACTCTGAGACTACATAGTTAATTCCAGGTCAGCCTGGACCAGAGTGAGACCCTACCTTGAAAAACAACAAAAAAAAAAGTTCAATAGATGTCCAAAACAGCAGAATAGATTCAGATAAAGAGCCAATAAGTAAGTGGAAAGACAGAACAGAGATTTTAGCCAAGAAAATCCAAAGAGCTAATAAGAAAATAAAAGTAGAAAGTATGAAAGTTAAAAAAAAAACATAAAGGGCAGACTCAGAACTTTCAATATCAGTTTAATACTAGTGTTAAGAGACTAGAATAGACAAAATGGAGAGAAAGCAATATTTGGAGAAAAATAGTAAAAACTTTCCCAAAACAGGAGCGTTATATGAGTCTTTGTTGGAAAAGACCTGTCAAATTCCAAGCAAAATAAATTAAATGAACACTGTTTTGTCCATAGTTTGTTACTCTGAGACAAAGAAATATTTTTCATAAAACAAAAATTCCACTGACAAGATATGATAGCTCTGAACCTTCTGTATTCATGAACACAGGCACAAAATGTATGAAGTATAAAATAATAAATGGCATGGATGGTGGCTTAAGTCGAGGACCACCATGAGTTCTGGAGTGCTAGAGTGAGATCCTAACTCTAAATCTAAAAATAAATGAGTAAACTAATAAATATACAAAAAGAAATAATGTTTTATTTAAGTGAAAATCACAGTGGGAAATATTTAACAGATTTCTTGAAGAAATGGCTAGCAGATAGACAAAACTGAGAATACAGATTCTCCTCAACTTACAGCAAGATTATGGCTGAATAAACTCAACAAATATTAAAGAGTAGTTCTAGAGCTGGAGAGATGGTTTAGCGGTTGAGGCACTTGTCTGTGAAGCCTATGGACCCATGTTTAATCTCTCTCCAGATCTCGAGTAAGCCAGATGCACAAAGGTGAGACAAGCGCAAGGTCTCACACACCCACTAGGTGGCGCAAGTGTTTGGAGTTCAATTTCAGTGCCTGAGGGCATGGCGCACCATTTCTCTCTCTCTCTCTCTCTCTCTCTCTCTCTCTCTCTCTCTTTCTCACTCTAAAAATAATTTTTTAAAAATTGGTATGAAGTTCATTTTATATGCCTATTCTGCCAAAAATCTTAGCTTATCTTTTATTAAAGTTGCTTGGAGCATTTATATTTGCCTCAAATTGAGAAAAATCATCTAGCGCAATAAATTTTATAAATAACTATAAAAATAAAATATCATATTAAAGTATATATCAAGTGTCTATAGTATTATATGATATTCATATAATACATATATAAAAATATATAAATTATTTTTATAATAAAGTTCTGAATAGTTCATGTGACATACTGAATAAAGTACTAAAGTGGCAAAAGAAAATGATCGCAAGAATACACTTTCTCACTAATGTAATATCAAAAAAAAAGTGCATCAAATCCTCCTAAGTCAGGAGCCATATGTATAGAAAAACTAAATAACTCAATATAAAGAACTTAGTATTCACCAGGAAATACACCTTTTCACACATACATCAATATTGACCAAATTGGCTATTCAATAGACTAAGAAATATCATTAGACTTACAACATATAATATTAATTTGTTCCTGATTTTTTTTTTTTTTAAGACATTGTCAATCCCAGGCTGGCCTCAAATTCACTACATAGCCAAGGCTAGCCTTAAATTCCTGAACTTCTGGCCTCCACCTTAATAATTACTAATGTTACAGAGGTATGCCAGCATGCCCAGCTGAAAAACATGGTGTCATATAGGCAAGTTCACAGTCCTCAAAATTAGATCAATTAGAAAATGATACTTCCTCACAATCTTTATACCTAGAATTTTTTTTTTTTTTTTTTTTTTAGTTTTTCGAGGTAGGGTCTCACTTTGGTTCAGGCTGACCTGGAATTCACTATGTAGTCTCAGGGTGGCCTCGAACTCTCGGTGATCCTCCTACCTCTGCCTCCCGAGTGCTGGGATTAAAGGCATGCGCCACCACACCTGGCTAAGAAATTTTTAAAGAACAAATTTCTAATAATTCCTCATCTAAAGTATAAGTAAAATGCAAATTTAAAATTATTAAGAGTAGAACCATAAGACAAATCACTGACTCCAAAACTGTTCTCAACTTCATTATTCATTGTGGAAAAATAAATCATATCAGCAATGTGATACAATTTTACACTGAGTGGAATGATTATCAGAAAATATCAAGTATTAGTAAAGAGAAAATGAAAGAAAAACAGATAAAAACTTCATACACTGATAAAAAAGGGGGTACCTACATAGAAAAACTGCCACAGACTTCTTTTTTTTAATTTTTTTTTATTAGTCAGTTCTGTATTCAGCAAATACAGTCAGTTTGGTACCATTATTAGGCTCATCCGTGACCTACCCCCTCCCCTTGTCCCCTCCTTGTTGAGGTATACGGGTCATGCATTGTGGAGTTAGCCTACAGTTATGGGTAAGCTAAATGTCTCTGCATATCATGACCCAACATGTGACTCTGACATTCTTTCTGCCCCCTCTTCCGCAAAATTTCCCTGAGCCATGTTGAGTTCATTTTTGGTCTGCTTCAGTGATGAGGTGTTGGGGGCCTCTGAGGCTCTGGCTCTCTGATTTGGTAGGAGTTGATTTTTCTCTGTGCTGATCTCCTTCCCCCTTGTGCTGGTGTCCGGTTCATCAGGAAAACAGCCCCCTTGCTTGTTTCTCCAATTTTTCTTAGTTTCAGCCGGGGCCCTTTTGAGGTATGATGGGGTGGCTCTCTCCTTAGGGTCTACATCTATCTGAAAAAGAGAAGCACTTTCTCCAACGGAGAGTAAGTTAGCACCAGGACAAATGAGATAACCCTTACTTTTTTTTTTATAGAGAATTTAATAGGTGTAGGCCCTCTTGTAGCCCACAATTGATAGTAAGACCCTACTGCTGAAGATACCTTATGTGATTGACATGCAAATTAGAATGGCATGGCTGGAAGTTGGATGAGAGTCAGTCCCCAGACAGTCAGCGCGTCTAGTGCCAGAAGGTGCTACATGGGCGACTGGGGGAAATTGACCAATATCTATCGAAGCAACGCATGGTCTAACCTACTTAGCAGCAAATAACTTGTTGTGATGCCCACACAAGTGCAGTGGTGGCACACAGCCATGGTGGGGAACCAACTGCTCTCAATTTGGCTAACTGATCCCCTCACTGGTATGGGACCCATAGCTGGAGCTGGGAAACAAGTCAGAACCATATCCAAACATAATGCCACAGACTTCTTTAGCAATTCCAACCCTATGTACATACCTAATGGAAATGCATGTATGTAAGTGTCCAGAAGATTCAAGGCAGACTTATTTGTTATTGCTAAAAACTTCAACTAATGTAAACTTCCACCTATAATAAAATAGATAAATAAATTATAAGCATATTCTTACAGAGAAATACTATGCTGCTTAGGATGAACAGTTGGGATAATATAGATGAATCTGACAGATATATTTGAGTCAGAAATGTACATACTGTATGATTATGTTAACATAATGTTCAAAAACACATAACACCAATCTCTATGTTGTTACAAATCAAAAGAGTGGTTAATGCTGACAGAAAGTTGGAAGAAACAACTCTATATGTAGTTCAATTGGAGAAAAAGATACCATCAGTGAAGATACTCAACAGTGGACACTGCAAGCCTTATATTTGGCCAGCCAGGCCAAATGAGCCAACGGGTGCAATAGTGGCATGTCTGTCATGGTGGAAACCAACTGCACTCCAATTGGACTGAAGGCCCACTCCATGGGAGGGAATACATCCCTGATACTGAAAACTTAAAACAGTGGTAGTCATGAGCCCTAGGGGTGTAACATCTGCTGCTGTCTGGCTAAATGTATATACTATGCTTATCAAACTACCCAGTAAGCACTTTTCTTAATATTCATGCCCTTATATTAATGCTACTCTCACTTTGGGTAGAGAATCTTCTCTTTTCAGAATGCAGTGATCTTGGGACAACTCAGAAGGTATCATAGTGCTGGAAAGAAGTGACTGGAGTACTGAGTAACATCTCGATCACACCTTCCAAGGCTCAGGGTCTAATGTGGAAGAGGTGATGGAAAGAATGTAAGAGCCAAAGGAAGGGTAGGACTCCTTACAACGTCCTCCCTCCAGACATAAAATGGCCTGGATATCCATGACCTCATAGTGCCTGACACTACCTAAACAAGACCATCATAAAAGGAGGAAAGGATCATGACATCAAAATAAAAGAGAGACTGATTGAGATGGGGAGGGGAAATGATGGAGAATGGAATTTCAAAGGGGAAAGTGGGGGGAGGGAGGGTATTACCATGGGATATTTTTTATAATCATGGAAAATGTTAATAAAAATTGAGAAAAAAATAGTGGTTAACTCCTGGTGAAGGGGATGGTAATGATTGAGAAAGGGCACAAGGGGACTTTATGATGCTGCCTATATTGTGTTCCTTGATGAGGATGCTGGTTACATAAGTGTGTCAAGCTTTGGAGAATTCATTGAAATATATGCTTTTGATTTTTTGTATGCTTTCCTATGTATACTATGCTTTAAAAAATTAAGTATGGCAAAATTTGTACTTAGAAATAAATTTAATATTAACAGTCTATATTATCATTAAAGATAAAAATAAAATAAACTTTTAACTGAAGAAGGTAAAAATAATACAATAAGCTAAACCCAATGAAGATAAAATAAAAAATTATATTTAAAACATTTATTGGGGCTGAAGAGTTGGCTTAGTGGTTAAGGTATTTGCCTGTAAAGCCTAAGGACCCAGATTCAATTCCCCGAACCAACATAAAGCCAGAAGCAGAAGGTCTGGAGTTCGTTTGCAGTGGCTGGAGGCCCTGGAGTGCCCATTCTCTCTCTCTCTCCCTCTTTCTCTCTCTCTCAAATAAATAAATAATAAAATATATTTAAAAAATTACAAGACCATTACGTACAAACTAATAACAATCAAATTGAAGCCCTGAAAAAACTGTAACATTTGAGAAAAGTACAAATTACTAAAAATTGACCCAAAAGTAAACAGAGGATTTTGAATAGACCACAAACAATAAAAGAATTGTTAATAATGGTCAAATTGGTCTAATTTCCCCCAAAACATGTCATATTTACTGACTCATTCCACCAAAGCCTCATGAAACCTGTACTTAAAAGTAATTGAAAGGAAATAGTCTGAAACTATATAATTAAGTTGGTAACATAACAATTACTTTCAGAGAAAGAAGTTTGGTATTATGAGTAACAAAGAGATAATAATTTCATTTACTATTCATGTATTATTTGCATAATTTATGCTTTACTAAATGATTATTCTACAAACTAAATACCAAAAGCCTTCATTAATACTTAAATTGAAGATCGGAATGAAATCAAAATCTACCAATCAGCTGTGTGAACTTTAGCAAATTATTTAACATCTCTAAGCCTAAATTTTTTCTATAAATCATGGATAATACTTTACAGAGTTGTTATAAAAATAAATAAATTACAGCAGAAAATTAAAATTAAACAGTAAGTGCTTGACAACTGTTTATGGTCACCATTGATGTTTATTAACGGAATAGCATTTAAGAATTATAAAGAACTCAAAGTCACCATGAGGAGTTTGGAATTCCTGATTCCTTCCTTAGTAGCGACTGGGATGTCACCTCTACTTTCATTCCTCAATCTGGGCTCACGCTCCCTTCTCAGCCACAACTCTCACTCACCTTGGGCAAAATGATTTGAGATCTACTTTTTGTTGCTGTTTCCTTGTTTGCTTCTTTGGAATGATTGTATGCATGCACCACTTAACATTTGAACAATTTCTCAATCTAAGTCAATGGCCTTCAGTGCATTCAAATCATTGTGAAACCATCATCATCCACCCTAAAACTTTTCATCATCCCAAATGGAAACACTATATCCCTGCAAGAATTTCTCTATTTTTCCCTAAAGTTCCTTTCTTTCCATCTAAAGAATCTAAACTATTGTCTCTAAGGAAATTTAGCATTTCTTTTAGATTACATGGCCTCCAAGCATCCAGTTCTTGACAAAGATGGTTGCTGGGGCTTTCATGTCAGTCTGTATATCCAATAAATTGAGGAAGACTTCTTTTAAAACAAACAGGTAAACAGAGCCATTTAAAATGATTATGTATTCTCACCAAGTTAGTCAGAATGCACCGTGGGATAAACTGTATCTCCAAAAATGTCATGTAGAAGTCATAACCTTCAGTACCTTCAAATGTGACATTATTTATAAATGAATTGTTTGCATATGTACTTAATAGAGGGTCATACTGGAACAGAGTTGGACCCTACTCCAATATGACCAAGGTCTTAGAAGCACCATGGAAAGGAAATGACATGAACACATGGTGCTAGTCAAGTAATTATTCTGCTATAGATTGAAGAACTACCAGAAGCTAGTTGAGAATCCTACATGAGATCCCTCCTTGGTGCCTTCAGACTTTGAGAACAGACACAATAAATATCTTTTGTTCCAAGCCACTTAGTTTGTTATACTTATTTTTAAAGGTCAAGGAAAGTAGTGAGGTAGTTTAGACATAACAGGATACTGAAAGTAAAAACAATGTCCTTGAGCCCTGTCCTAGCAGTCTTCACTTTACTAGAGATAAAAAATGTCATGAGGATCAGGATTATCCTTCTCTTTCTGCCTAAAGGAGTTATGTTTTCATAAAACTCAACCTGAATCCCTCCCTTAAAAGGAATTCCTTTTCCAAGAATAATTCCCTTTCCTGGAGGATTAGGATTCCAAAAAGGATTCAACCTAATGCTCCAGAGGAAACTTGGCATAGGGGCTGGTCAATTTTGCCCCTATTCAAAACCTAGATAAGGGCTGGAGAGATGGCTTAGCGGTTAAGCGCTTGCCTGTGAAGCCTAAGGACACTGGTTCGAGGCTCGACTCCCCAGGACCCACGTTAGCCAGATGCACAAGGGGGCGCACGCGTCTGGAGTTTGTTTGCAGTGGCTGGAGGCCCTGGCGCGCCCATTCTTTCTCCCTCGCTCCCTCTTTCTCTCTCTGTTGCTCTTAAATAAATAAAAATAAACAACAACAACAAAAAAAAACCTAGATAAAATCTGGATAATCTGGGTCTCTTGGTGGATGTTTCCAATTAGAGAAAACCTCCTCCTTCCAAACAGGAGCTTTGCCTTCCTTTCTTCTCTTAAATTCTATCCATAATCTAATAAAATCTTTCTAATTTTCAATTCTTTGAATTCATAGCATAAGAACCTAGAGGCTGCTGACTCAGTGGAAGTTTCGTGTGACTGTTATAGTCTAGCACCCTAATTACTAGATTAAAGCCCAACCAAGAGCTGTGAAAAGTTCTAATGCTCTCAAAGACACCCAAAAGTCCTGTATCATATTGGTGGATTGATTGAGAATGTATAACTCAATTCCCATATACTAGTATAATCACTTACTTAAGAAAATAGAATTGGGGAGTTTTGAAGAACAGTAAAGGGGGGTGAAGTGTTTCCATTTTCTATTGTTCTGAATAACAAATTACCCACAATACAGGGCACTTACAAGGGGTAGAAGTCAGAAACTGGAGTCTATGGACAACAGAAGTCATTACAAGAATATTAGATTCATGAAACATTCAGAATGTTTATATAAGCCACACCTACTTACTGTCATTTATCTTCCCAAAGATGATGTTATCTATCTGATACTTCTCTGGTTGTCATATGATGTATAATTTCTCCTGTATGGGCTTTATTTTTGTTCCTATAAAGAGGCTTCTTGGGAAAAGGTAGGTAAACATTTAGAGGGAGGCAGTTTGGCACCATAAAGCACTATATAATGCCCAGTTTCTATGGTGCTTCACTTAAGACCGATTTTTGGCTTTTACTGGGTATAAGGCTGCCCTGATATTAGGTAAGAGCTTTGAAGATGTGGCATCTGAAATGAGTTGAGATATTCAGACCCCTCTCCAACAAGAGCTGAATGAAAGGCTCCCTTCCCTTTGATGCTACAGTGATATCCTCACAATAAGCCACAAGATCAGGAATCCAAGTTCTTTCAGCCAGCAGCTGCTATCTCAGAGTTAGGAGTAATGCCATAGAATTATGACCAAAAAGCTGCCTTAAAACCCTGCTAACATGCCTGTCAGTTGAAACCACAGGATTCTTTCTCCAGGGCATGAAATTAGCTCCCTCTTCTTATTAAAAATAAAAATTGGGCTAGCGAGGTGGATTAGTGGTTAAGGCGCTTACTTATGAAGCCTAAGAACTCATGTTTGAATCTCCAAGTCCTATGTAAGCCAGATGCAGTGATGCAAGCATGCAATGTCCCATATGCACACAAGGGGGCACACGTATGTGGAGTTTGTTCATAGCGATTGAGGACCCTGTCACACCTATTCTCTCTCTCTCCCAAAATAAGTAAATAAATATTTTAAAAAATTAAAATCGTAGGATTTAGAAGTTCATGAGGATGGAATTATCATTTGCTGAATTGGCCTTTAATAGTCTTTCACTTTTCATCTGTGCTTTTCTGTGCCCAGTGTCCTATAATTGTAACCATACTGCCAAGTAAACAATCCCTTCTTAGCAAAAAAGCTATGAGGTTCATAAATAAGTAGCTGAGAAAGAAGAGTGCCTTAGTAGGCTAAATAAGTTTAAAGTGTGTCATCCCTTAATTATCATTTTTTTTAATTTCCCCAGTGGATCTTCACATTAGTTAGGTAATGATATTTATAAACCAAAATAAAGCCCTCCCCATAGAATAATTGGCAGGATTTTCATCCATAATCATCTTGACCAAATATTTAAACATGCCCTTGGTATTTGAAAGATTTCCAAAATCTCAAAGGGTATTCTATTAAGTAAGCTATCAATTTTTTAGTAAAAAAAAAGGAAAATGAGGAAATTATGGAAAACTTATCATCATCAACATATTTTATCAAGCCTTCTGGAAGGTATTATAAAGTGCAATGCATGGTTTGATTCATTTAGTCATTTGGCAGATAATTTTTTGACTAATAGAAAATGTGTTCCTGATAGACAATTTCATACATGTATATAATGTATTTTGAGCATAATCCCCTCCTAATTACCAATTACTTTCTGATGGCCCCTCCCCCCACTGATCCTCTTCTTCTTTCAAGCTAGTCCTTCTACTTTGATGGAATGGTGATGAGCCCAATATCCTGCAGTTAGTGACAGTTGCTGTGAGCCATTAATGCAATGACCATTTCATGACCACAAGATGTCATTCCAAAGTACTCCATCTTATGGCTCTTACATTCTTTCTTCACACTCTTCCGAAATGTTCTCAGGACCTTGGAAGGGGTGATATAGATGTCTCATTTAGCACTGTTCACTCAACATTTACTTATCTTAGAATTTTGATGAATTTTGAGTCTTCTCCGTAGTCACTGACAATTGCAAAAAGAAGATTATTTGATCAAAGATGAAAGCAGCAGTAATCAATAAGCATAGACATAAGTATTTAGAGGGCAATTTGATGGGTACAACATATCTATTTAGTCAAACAACAGTAGTAGCTTCTCTCCTATTAGCTATGACCTTGGAAGCTACTGAATTTTTAATAGGTTTTCAGTAGCAGGAAAGAATTCCTTTCAAGGAGTGGGCCTTAAACCCAGAGAGTAATTAGTTACCCCCATAACAGTTATGCCACTATTGTACCTGTGGGCACATCTGGTCTGGTTAATAAGTTGTGTAGCTCAAATGGCACACTGCTAGATAAAACTGTTGATGAGTTTTCTACCCCAGCAGTCTGCATAGCACTTTCTGGCACTATGACAGCCATCAGCAGATAATTTTGTCTAGAGAATAAAGTTTATTTCAAGTAAGAGGAAAAGAAAATAATGAAGACAGACTCCTAAGTGAGAAGGCGATTCCACAGTTGGAAAATATGTCAATCCCATTGGGAGCTGGACTTTTTTCAAGTAAGGGAAGCCAGCTCATCCTGGGCAGATAAATTTTTAGCTATTTATTGACAGCTTCCATAAATACAGACAATATGCCATAATCATAATGCCCTCTCACCACTCCCCTTTTAACCATCCCAAATCCCCCTCCACTGAATTCCTTCTTTCCAACTAGACTCTCTTCTATTTTGTTGTTGCCATTTTCCCTCTTAATATGCAGGTCTTTCGTAGGTAGTGTCAACCACTGTAGGATCATGAATATTTGGGACACTTTGTGTCTGGATCACAGCATTGTAAGCACTCCTCTACTTCCTTTGACTCTTAGATTCTTTCTTCCACCTCTTCCAAAATGGTCCCTGAACGTTAGAGGGTGTGATAGAGATGTTTCTTTTAGTACTGAACACTGCACTGTCACTTCTTCCAAGCATTTTGGCCAGGTTTGAGTCAGCCCAGTGGTCACCACCATCTGAAAAGAGAAGCTTTTCTAACCAAAGGTGAGAGTAACATTGACATATGGGCATCAACATAAATGTTTATAGGGCATTTTGGTGGGAAGATGATAATTTTTAGGAACCTACCTACAGGGTAATGTCAGTAAGGTGGTTGAATAAGCAGCCCAAGCTTCATTTCTGTCACTAGAAAGTATAACTAGTAACTATCCATAAGCAAGAACACCCTTCTGAAAACCCCAACACTTGGAAAAAGAAAAACAATATAGCTACTTAGCCCACAGAACTGAATAAAAACTATATCATAAGTTTAAAACAATAGACAGTTTGATTTCACCAGTTTTTACCTTCACCCTTAGTAAGCAAAATGTCAAAGAAAGGATTCTCCATGTCTTATGGCTTATACAGTAGGAAAAGAGAAACAATTATGAATTTCTAGCTTCCATAGAATAACAAGATGCTTTCTCAGATGCCCACTCTTGCCTTACTTCATCAGAAACACAGGTGTTTTGTAATGGGAGAGCTAGACTGTCTGGTGACAAGTAGTAACAAAATTGGAGGTGGAATTCATGACAATTAACAAATAGACGTTGGTGATAGCTTCATGTTCCAAGTTCTATGTTCCAACCAGCAGTAGCACCTGCTCAGGCATACCAACCATTGGCAAAGCCCTCCTGCAAAGCCAAGTAGGCCACTCTTTTACAAGCATGCTAGGAAGTTAAAAATGGCAGGAGTCCTTAGACAGAGAGCCTTCACCCCCAGCCTCAATAACTAACCCAAATCTCTACTCAGGCAGGGATACAACAACTACCTTTGCAGATTTTAACAGAGCAGAGAGGTTTGACTTGGACAATTTAGGAACCCAAAAAATTAATCTTTTCAATGTCAGTACCCATGTTAAAGCCCTACCAAGACATGGAAATGTCTGCCACTAAATATTTTGTCAGAACATAGGAACACATTAAGACATGGCCAGGGACTCCAAATAGCAGCTTCATCTAACCTCATATCCCACTCTAAGCCCTACCCAGTCAGGAAGACACTTGCACTAAATATTTCTATAAAGTCTAACCTCTAGATCAATCTCTCTATAGCAATAATGACTCCAACTAACTTAGAAAGCCAGCCTGTAATCTCAACTGCAGAACCCAAACAGAGGTATCACCTAACCTTGAAATATACCTTGTAACCTTTCCCAATCAGAAATAGTTACAATGCCCACAGATATGGAGGGTTGGGGATATGGCTCAGCAGTTAAAGGCGCTTGCTTGCAAAGCCCACCAGCCCAGGTTTGATTCCCCCAGTACCCAAATAAATCCAGATGCACAAAATGGTGCATGCATCTGGAATTTGGAGTGCCAAGCGGCCCTGATTTGATATGTCAAATAAAAAAAAAAAGATATGGACAGACAAATGGATACAGTAAATAAGAAATGCTACTACTCCATTTCTTAATGGAATTTCTGTGATTTTTGACAACACAGATGAACTTGGAGGACATTATGTTAAGTGAAATAAGGCAGGTACACAAAGACAAACACTAATTACATCATTCACATGCGGTACTGTACCATGTTACACACTGAGGATACAGTTGTACCCAAGGTAGACCTTTCCTTCCCTGAGCTTAAGGGTAAATATTATCAGCAAGAAATACAACTAAAACATCAACTGCAAAAATAGGTGATGAATTCTGCAAACTGTTAATCTCTCCAGGGTATATAAGAATATAATGAAGGGATATTTATCCTGCATTTTGGAGAGAATATGGAGATAAGAAGACTTCCCAGAGACAGTAAAATGTCAGCTGATACCAGAAGCCCACACTCACCACTTGAGTTTATACCATTGCTCTATATTCATCTTTCTCCCAATCCCATAGTCTCATCTCTGAATGCCTTCTTTCATGAATTAAATAAGATGGATACCGTGGTAGAAGTCTCTATTTTCACTCTTGATATTGGACACTTCCCCAGCCTTCATGTCCATTCATGACATCTAAATTTATCCTATTTGAACAATGTCCTCTCCAAATGATTCCTGACATGAATCTTCAAACTTATCAGTCTGATTACCTAATATGACCAACTTCTTATTACTTCCTTTATGGTCTTTTCATTGCTGTCTGTCCATCAAAATTGTTCAAAATCAATCCTAAGTCATCAGCTTCTCTCAAAGGCCTTCTTTCACTCAGTTCCCCCTGACCACATGCTCTTATGCCCTGGTTTCGGCAGGTATCATACACTACCTCTAACTAATTACTTTCTCTATTTGAAGTACTGATGCAAGATTTTGGGGTTGAGGGGAGTCTCCCAGAATGTATGAATCCCAAGTTTTGGGTTATATCCTACCTTTAATAAAGATTAATAAAGATGGGCTCAAGAAGGATAAATTATGAATTATTAAGCCCAACTGGGCCGTCTGTCAAGATAGTGTGCTAGACTGTGGGCAGTAGGTGGTACTGTACATTAGTCTCAATTAGACATGAGTTCCATTTCTGCCAGCAAGTACATTCTTGTGTCAGGGTGAGATGGCATGTGGGGTGGTATTGTTGTGCCAAGACCCCTGACCAGGAGCCAAGACACCCGGTCACCCAGGAGTCACCCAGAGAACTGCCACAGAAGCCAAGACACTCGAATTTAAAAGCAGCAGGTTTCTTTATTGCAAGCCTAGGCCTGGGCTCTGTCCACACAGTCCAGCACAGCGGTAGTGAGGGAGAGAGCCCCGACGCTCAGAGGGAAGGGGTTTATAAAGGAAAAAGATGGCCAAGGTTACATCATATTGCGACTTTTAAAGTGATTGGTTCTAAGAGGGCTCATGCGGGAATTTCAGAGAGGGTGCGCGTGGGAACTCCAGCCTACTTATCTTAGGTCAGTAAATGTATTTATAACCTTATGATGGTGGGCCCTACCTTCCAGCTCAAGTAAATAAGAGAGAGACAGCTGATTGGTCTAGGCAATAGACTGGCTCAGGAAGAGGCCAGCCATTATCAAGCTTTGCGGTGTAGGCCAACCACAATGTCAGGATTAAATTTGAATTTTAGGAAAGGAGGCCACCCTCCTAGGGAAGGGCTCTGGTGTGGATAAACATGTTTAGGCATCTCCTTTAGGCAAGAGATAAAGGGGAAGCCATATTCTTCTCTGATCTCTAACAAAGTATAATTGTAAGGGAAAGCCCAAGGACAATCTGTTAGGAGCACTAGTGATAGTAACCAAGAAAATGGAGGCACTCACCTAGTAATGACAACACCATCATGGCAATCAGAGACCACGGCTGGAGACCAGCTGTGCTCCAATACCTGAATGAGCTAACCCTAAGGTGGCTATCAGCAGCTAAAGTGACTGAAGAGAAAATGGATATAAAAACCCCAGCAAAAGCTCAGAGCACTGTCACTCAACTCAGAGAGAGACTCTACCTCCCTTTTGGTGTTGATACCCACCTCTAGGGGAAGGAGCAGCCTGTGAGAGCCCTCTGCTGGAGTAAGACCTGGACCAGAGCAGATGGCAGAGTCCTGACCCACACACTGCCCACAGACCAAGTAGCAGGTGAGATGCCTCTGTGGTTGAGAGGATAGGAGAATAGGGAAACTGACCTAGTTAACATGTGTGAAGAGTGAATAAAGT
Source organism: Dipus sagitta (assembly GCA_036346955.1). Taxonomy (NCBI): domain Eukaryota; kingdom Metazoa; phylum Chordata; class Mammalia; order Rodentia; family Dipodidae; genus Dipus; species Dipus sagitta. The sequence continues at coordinate 111,491,738 of CM070776.1, read as the reverse complement.
GTGGCAATTAAATTAACCTAATCTGCCTTTCCACTACTTAATGCAGTGACACACTCCTGCTTTTTGTTTTGTTTTGCTTTCTTTTTACCTTCAGGGGTCCAGTCACCCAAACTACCTAACAAAGCTACCTGACTTCCTCTCATACCCATTCTCCTAGAGCAACAACTCCTATCTCCCTAATCTTGGAAAAGATTTAGTGCTCAGCAAAAGCCTAACAATGTCCACTTGAGACGCAGTATGCCTTTTTAGCTGTTAGGGCAGCAAGACCCAGGCCTACATTTTGTTATTTGTGGCATGCTTTTTGCAAGGGATTATCCTCCTTTGGTATTTGCCATGGTTAGTGGGGTGGACCAGGGAGATGTCAATATTTTAGTTGCAATAAAGCACAAAAAAGCAAGCAAATGTCACAGAAAGTAAAGCAACATTAGGCACTATGCTCAGTAATCTGAGACCTTTGTTACAAACTCTCAAACCACAGCATGGGCCAGGCCTTAAAAATGAACATTTCACACTGAGAGGCACTCGTTTTCAAAGAAGGTCATGTTTGAGGTTATAGCTAGTGGACTGTATTGCTTTAATGGGGACAATATAAAAATCATACATTCTCCAAACAAGGGCTGTGGGGATGACTTTGCCTTGACTTGTGGTGCATTTACTCTGAAAGGAGAGGTAAACATGGTTGAGACTTTCATTAAGTTGTAAAAATTGATGGAGCCAATTATCTCCCTCCTGAAGCCCAGCCAATATAAGAAGAAGAAAAGAAATGGTTTGGAAATAGGGATGAGTCACTGACAGAGGGCTGAGCATCATCCAGAAACTCCCTGAAGTTCACAGTAGTTCACAAAGAGAAGATCTTTCTGGAAGAACAAGATTCAAATGAAGTCAGTCAGATTTTGTTAAACATTTTCAGTTTCTGTAAGCCATTGTGTTGAGCCCTCTGGGGGAGGAAATTAACATACATTGTTCCTGGTTTTCCCTCTGGAGAAACTTACACTGTAATTGGTAGAACCAAGACAAAGATAAATGAAATAACAAAAGAATGTTTAAGATCTGCAAAGGAGCTTGTATGAGCTAAAATAAAATGTACATTAACTTCAAGTACCCAGGAAATGGGTGGTTAAAGAATCACATGATGCTGAGGGTGTGTATCCAGATGTATATGGAGTCCACCGTGTCTGCTGGGGAGGTAGTGGTGCAATAATCTGGGAAATAGAGTTTTACCCTAAGGAAGTATATAAGCTAGGTATTTTTGAGGAAATGGGGCAAATCAATTTTATGATCTATGGGTGCAGAAGCAAAAAATAAACAAAGCATGTGATAAAGAAGGGAAAACCAGGCCAATTAGACCTTTGGGATTTTGTGAACAAGCCTAGAGTTGGGCAGTTGCTCAACAAGCACACAAAAGTTGACAATAAGAAAAAGAGCTGGAGAAAAACATTAAAACTAGTAGCAAGAGAATTTCAAGGCTCATAGCTAATATGATATTTAGCAATGAAAGAATGAAAATATTCCCTCTCCAACTAGGAACAGATAAAGATGTTTACTTTATCCACTTCTATTCAACATTGTGCTAGCAGCTCTAGCTTAGGTAACTAGGTACAAAAAGAGAATAAAAGGCTTCCATGTTAGAAAGGAAACAGTAAGACTATTTTCAGTCATATATGGCATAATATTGCATATAAAAAACACCGAAGAATTTATTAAAAAACATATTAGAACTAATAAAAAAGTTCATCAAGGGTTTAGTGGTTAAGGCATTTTCCTACATAGCCAAAGGACCCAGGTTCTATTCCCCAGGACCCACAGTAGCCAGATGCATAAAGGAGTGCACGCATCTGGATTATGTTTGCAATGGCTGGAGGCCCTGGCACGCCCATTCTCTCTCTCTTTCTCTGTCAAATAACTAACTAAATAAATAATATTTTTTAAAGTTCATCAAGGTTACAGAATAAAATATCAATATGGTAAACCAACTGGATTTCTGTACAATTGCAATAAAAATATAAATAAAAAAATTTAAATGGCTGGTTCTGCAATGACATCATAAAGAATAAAAGATTTAGAAGAAAATTTTATAATAATAGCAAAATATTAAAAACTTCAGCCAGGTGTGGTGGTATACATTTAATCCCAGCACTTGGGAGGCAGAGGTAGGAGGATCATCGTGAGTTCAAAGTCACTCTGAGAATGCCGAGTGAATTCCAGGTCAGCCTAGGCTAGAATGAAGCCCTACCTCAAAAAACCAATACATATATAACTTTAAACATTGGAAGGGAGAGATGACATTGCTGTGAAAGTTGCCTGCTGTCAAAGTTTGATGGGTTTAACTTCCCAGTACCCATGTAAAGCCAGATACACAAAGTTAGGTGCTTATGTCAGCAGTTTATTTACAGTGTGGCAGGAGACCCTGGGGCATCCATTCTCTCTCTGCCTGTCTTTCACTCTCTCCATGTAAAATAAATAAATAAACTTTTAAAACTATAAACATGGTACAAATTAAATTAAGAAATTAAAAACCCTGGGCTGGAGAGGTGGCTTTGTGGTAAAGGTGCTTACCTGCGAAGCCTGTGGCCTAATGTTCAATCTCTATTCAGATCCCACATAAGCCAGATGTACAAAGTTGAGGCAAGCTCAAGGTCACACATGCTCACTAGTTGGCCCACATATTCTCCCTCCTCTCCCTCTCTCTCTCTCTGCTTCTTTCTCTCTCTGAAATAAACAAATAAAAATAAAATATTTTTTTAAAATATAAAGGGTTTATTTGGGGTTTACTGTTTCAAGGAGAAGTACCATTATGACAAGGAAAGCCTAGCAGGAGCAGGAAGCCAGGATCACATCATGTTATATCCATGGGAAGGAAGTAGAGAACATGTTTTCTAGTGCTCAGCCAATGATCTTTTTAAACAGTCCTGGACTTCACTCAGTTAAGGTGGGCCTTTATACCTCAATTAACCTAATCAAGATAATTCCTCACAGGTTATTCTATGTCCTATCTAGGTAACAATCAGTATAAACAATTACAGTAGACATAGCAGGATTGCTCCTGCAGATACTCCACCCTCACATGGATCTGTCTGAGTTGCATATATCAACACCAATTGCATCATTCATTCAACTGCTCTGCAATTCATCTATGCTTATTTTAGTACTTTTTCATACACTATTTTTTGCATTAACTTTTTCCTGTGGACACATGAAAAAACATCTATTTACCTGAGGTAGGGCACTGAAAACAGGCCAAAGTAATGATTACACAAAAGCCCAATTTGGTGAGCCAATGAATTTACTTGAATTAAGTATAGGACTATGGGCAAGAAGTTACTTACAAAAGCATGGAGACTCAAAGACAACCACATCACAGAGAAACCCACCTTCTCATAGGTGAGAATTCAAGGAAACTTCATCCCTGGATCTACCTATATGATGTGCAGGAATCTCTGCTAGTAGGAGGGTTTCTCCTCCCAAACCATTCTTATTCCTTATATAAGCTTGAAGAGGGGCCTTGTGAATTCTATGAGTTTCAGGAGCTTCCTGAAATTTATGGGGTATTTATATCCTTAGCCTTTTCTACTTCCTGAGCCTTAATGGGCATGAGAACTTCCTGAGGCTTAAAGAACCTATGCTTCTATTTAGAATTTCTTAATGAGCCTCCATCCACATTGGAATATTTCAATTTAAAGGAAATTGCTATACAATAGGACCCATTCCTCACGGAGTAGCTACTGGCAATTCATGGTAACTACAGGAGGGGGAGACATTTTATCCAGTGGTATAGCTGCTGGCAAGTTGCTCATGCTCTAATTAATAACTCTCCACACAAGTTCATGCAAGCATCCCCAATTAAATTCAGTGAGTCACCCCAAAGTGGACCTTAAAACAGAAGAGGAACTAACTTGGAAGAAGAAGGGGTTGAAGGTTCAGTGGGAGGGGCAGAAGGGAAAGGAGACAGTAATGAGAAAGAATGTGAATAAAATGTATTACAGGGGCTGGAAAGAGGGCTAAATGGTTAAGGCACTTGCCTATAAAACCTAATGGCCCTGATTTGAGTCCCCAGTACCTATATAAAGCTAGATGCACAAAGAGTATGCACCTGCAGTTCATTTGCAATGTCTGGAGGCCCGGCCATGCCCATTCTCATTCTCTCTCTGTCTCTCTGTCTCTCTATCTCTCTCTGCTTGCAAATAAATTAAAATATTTTAAAAATTCATTATATACTTGTATATAATTATAAAAAATAATTGCTTAATAAACATGGTGAATAGATCTGAAAAGATATTTCTCCAAAGCATATATATGTATATATACATATGGCTTCACATCATTAGTCATTATTGAAATGAAACACTATTTCTGTATAATAGAATGTATATAATAAAAACTAAATAGGGCTGGGAAATATGGCTTAGTTCATAAATTGCTTGTTGTGTAAGCATGGTAACCTGAGTTCAGATTTCCAGCACCCACATATAAGCTGGGTACAACCCAGTGCTGGGAAGTCAGAGACAGGATGATCCCTAGGGCTTGCTAGCCAGCTAGTCTAGCCAAATCAGTGAGCTCTGGACTTAAGGAAAGACTCTGCCTGAAAAATAATGTTGATATTGACTGAAGAAGACATGTAATGCTTATCTCTGGCCTCTACACATATACCCACACACACATGCACACACATAGAGCATACATACATATACACTACAAACAAAAATGACAAATTACAATGAATGTTATAAAGATGTGGAGAAGGCTGGAGAGATGGCTTAATGGTTGAAGCACTTGTCAGCAAAGCCAAAGGAATCAGGTTCAACTCCCCATTACTCATATAAAGCCAGATACACAAGGTGGTACATGCATCTGGAGTTCATTTGCAATGGCTAGAGGTTGGAGAATGCCAGTTCACACACTCTCTCTCTCCCTCTCTTTCTGTCATAAATAAATAAGTTAATAAAATATTAAAAAGGAAGATGTGGAGAAAACCAAACCTTCATTCATGTGGTGGGGTTTGAAATGGTATAGCACTATGGAAACACTGTCAATTCTTCGAATTATAAAATGCGGAGCTACCATATCATTCAGGATTCCATTCCTGATCATTTATTAAAGAGAAATGAAAACACATGTTCATACAAATTTTTTATATTTTATTTTTATTTATTTACATGAGAGAGAGAAAGAGGCAGAGAGAGAGAAAGAGAGACAAAGAGCGAGCAGATGCTCTAAGAGTTCCAGTCTCTGCAAATGAGCTCCAGATGCATGTACCACCTTATGCATCTTGTAGGTCCTGGGGAATTGAACCTGGGTCCTTTGGCTTTACAGGCAAGTGCCTTAACCATCTCTCCAGCCACAAACAATTTTTTAAAATATGAAAAATAGCATTTTTTCTTTACTTCTGAATAGAACTCCATTGTGTAGATGTACCACATCTTTATTATCCATTCATCTGTGGATGGACTTCTAGGCTGGTTCCATTTCCTAGGGATCTGGCAAGGATTATACTAAGTGAGGTAACCCAGGCCCAGAAAGCCAAACGCCGCATGTTCTCTTATATGTGGATCCTAGCTACAAATGTGTAGACTTGTGTGTGATCTGAAATCAAAAATCAGTAGCAGAGGCCCATAAGCTGGAAAAAGGCTATAAGGGAGGGAGGAGAGGGAAGGTCTTAAGGGGATGGTATTGTATATATGTTAAGTAGAAGAACAGATTACAGGGAGGGGAAAGGCCTAAACTAGGTCAGGGGAAGTGATTCTATAAAAGAAGGGTGGGACAGGGTCAATCAAAATTGAAGATATTCTGAATAAGACATATGAAAATCTACTTCCTCAGATAATGGCACATACAGAAGCCATAGATTGTTAAAAGAAAATTTTCAGTGCCAGGGATGGGATACCTTCCAGTGAGTTGTTGGCCAGGGAGGTCCCTGTTGCCTCCTAAACATTATAGGCCATTGCCAAGGCCCTTGGTTTACCATGAAAAAGAGATGGTAAGACCCTTTTGCTGAAGACTTCACATGCCTGAACAGCAAAGTCACTGAGAAATCAAGCTGGTGATGAGCTGAAACCCTTCTCCCTATAGACCAGCCAACTGAAAGCTGGAAAAAGCTGCACTGTATGTAGCCTTATGGGAGACAGAAGCCATCAGCGGTGAAAACAGTGGACACTGGGAACCTCAAGTTTGTCCAGACAGGCCACATGACTGAATGAGTGCAATAGTGGCATGTCTGCTCTGGGGGAAACTAACTGCTCTCTAATTGGACTGAGGGCCCACTCTATGAGAGGGGACACATGCCTGGTACTGAAAACCTAATCAAAAGCTTATGGCAGGGGAGGTCATGAGTCTTAGGGGTAGAAAGCCTGCTCTTATCCAGATAAATGCATATATTACTCTCACCAAATTGCCCTGAAAGCAATACACTTAATGTTCGTACTCATGTATTAATGCTACTCTCATTTCTGGTTAGAGAAGCTTCTCTTTTCAGATGGCGATGACCACTGGCGATGACCCAAAGGGCAACATAGTGCTGAGAAGAAGGGATGGAAGAGTGTCCAGCACTGAAACATCTCACACCCTCCAAGGCTCAGGGTCCATTGCAGAAGAGGTGGTGGAAAGAATGTATGAGCCAAAGGAAGGGTACCACTCCTTACATGTAACTGTCCGGACAGAATTTGGCCTCAATATCTAGGACCTCACAGTGCCTAGCAATACCCACACAAGACCTTTATAATAGGAGAAAAAGATGATGATATCAAATTAAAAGAGAAACTAATAGAGAGAGGGAGGGGGTATGATGGTGAGCAAAGTTATGAAGGGGAAAGTGGGGGAGGGGAGGGAAGGGGAGGAGAGGGAAATACCATGGTTTGTTTTCTGTAAGTATAGAACTTGTCTATATATATATATATGTATATATATATATATATATATATATATATATTTGTCTATATATATATATACATATATGTATATATGTGTGCGTATATATGTGTGTTTAAAAATATATATTTTAAAAAATAAATAAATAATAAATTTAAAAATAAAATAAAATAAAGAAAAATAGTATTATCTACAATAGCCCTAAAATAGGAATGACTCAAATGTCTATCAACTAGAATATGGTATGCTTATGCAATTAAATATTATTTGGCAGTAAAAAAAAATAAAGAAAAAGTTCTATTACATGCTGATGCATTTATTAACCTTAAAAAATTTTTGTGTACATGCTGCCAACTCAGAATATTGAGAGATCTAGCTGGAATCTAAAAGGAAGCCAGTTCCTAGATGGTTAGCCCCATATAGTTCTAGAGAGCACTGCATGAGCTGCTGGGGGAAAATGGTGAACAACACTGTGATCAAACAACAGACACTATGATACAAAACCAAACAGCCTGACAAGTTGTACACACCTGTGCAATGGTGGCACTCAGCCTAGGTGGGTAACCAATGGCTTTCTGATTGGCTAAGAAATCCACTCATTGGAAAGGAAGCCACAACTGGAAATAGGAAACAAGTCAGAATACTATGGCCACTAAGATTATAGTCTCCAATAAGAAGCACCCACTAGTTTTTGGCCAAAAGAGAGGTTACATCCATCAAAATCTCTCTAAATTAACAGTGCTGGTCCCTTTTAACCTATGTTGATCTCACTCTCCATCAGAGAATCTTTTCTTCTTTTTCAGAAGACAGCAAGAACCAAAGACAACAAAAATCTATCAACAAGATGCAAGAAAACCACAACTCCCACATCAGTTAGGCCCCAGGGTGAAACTACAGAGGAATTAGAGTGATAAGAAAGAGTGCTGCTTCCATGATGAGCCAGACACCCTGAACTGGGATGACAGAGACAGACATCGAGGATACTCAAAACATACTAAAGCAGAAATCTGGAAGCTGCTGAGAGCACAAAACTAAAATAGACTTAAAACACACCCACCATGGCTCAGGGAATTTTGGAGAAGAACGGGCAGAAAGATTGTAAGAGCCACAGGGAGGGAGGGAATATCCAGAGGTATTACACCCCCCACAATGGCTGACTGCTCATCATACAGCTCATAACCCACAACTCTATGATGAATACCAGCAATCCCACTGAGGAGGACCCTCAGTAGAATGGGCTCAGGAAGGAGGAAAATGATGGTTCCAACACATGGTGTGTACATACAAAGATTGTACTTAATTTAAAAAAAGCATTAACAAGTTAGCTAGGTGAAATAATTGTCACAATGGACCTTATATTGCATGATTACACTTATATGTAGTGTCCAGAGTAGGCATAATTATACAAAAATAAATTAGTTCCTAAGGGCTGAAGCAGGGAGGAGGTAAATTGGGAATAAATAAAGTGAAGTCACATTCAGGAAGAATGAAACTTCCAAAATGAGATTGTAATGATAGCTGCATAACACTAAATTTGCTTAAAAAATTCTATATTGATCTTGTCACTTGAATTGATAAAGTATAAGGTATGGTGGTTTGATTCAGGTGTCCTCCATAAACTTATGCATTCTGAATGCTTAGGTCTTCAGCTGGTGGCAGTTTGGGAATTGGAGCTTCCTGAAGGTGATGTATTGTTGGGGGCAGGCTTATGGGTATTATAGCCAGGTTCTATTTGTCAGTGTATGACACACTCTCTGGCTGCTGTTGTCCACCTGATGTTGGCCAGGAGATGATGTCCACCCTCTGCTCATGTCATCATTTTCCCCTGTCATCATGGAGCTTCCCCTCAAATCTGTAAGCCAAAATAAATGCTTTCCTCCCATAACCTGCTCTTGGTCAGGTGTTTTCTGCCAGCAATATAAAGCTGACTGAAACAGTAAAATTGGTACCAAGAAGTTGGATTGTTAATGTAAAAAACCCGATTCTATGGCTTTGGCCATTTTGAACTGACCTGCAGGAAGAATGTGGATAGATTTCAAACCTTGGCGTAAGAGACACCTTGCAGTGCTATAAGTAAAGCTTGATGGACTATTCTGGTCAGAGTTGAAATACCTGAATATATTTAAGAACTATGGCCTATGAGGTATTATATTAGAAAAGAAGCAAAAAGTTGAACTGATTCATTTAGTTACTGTAAAAGTTTATTTCTGAGGAACTAAAACTTATCTTTGTCTGCAGATAGAAAAATCCCAAAGAAGGAACTGTCCAGAAAGGGCCCAAAGGAATGACTAGAAGGAAAGACAGTTTAGGCTAAAACAAAGTAAAATGGAGTTCATTATTAGGGTGGTCTGACTACAGAAATGATTGATATCCAAATTGCCCCATCTCGTTTGGTCACTTACCCCTCCCCTTGGCTATGAAAACTATAAAATGGAAATAAAATCTCAGCTTGGGGCCAAAGCTTCTTTGGAGGGCTACCTCAAGCTTTGTGGCCACTAGGTAATAAACTCCTCTACTTTCACTCGTACTGACATTGGAGTGATCTTTCCAGAGAATTTCTACATCTTGGCTTATGAGGGTAAGAAAGAACTTTGTAGGGCCTGGGTTACAAGCAGTTTGTGTGAGAAGCGCGTTGAATATTGCCTGCCTGTGTCCTGGGTACTTCTGCAGGGTTACATAGCATAAAAATGGACTGGCGTGAGCAGACTGATATGGCACAGAAAGAAATAAAATCATTGAGGAGAAACCGTTGCTCATTCGGTTGCAATTGTCTGACAGATTGCAATTGCCCAATTGAGATTGGGCAGCTGATCTGCATTGGGATAAAAGGAAGAATACAGACTCTTGAAGTAAGGAGCCTGAACGCTGAAGGAGTGTCTTGCTCTTCAAAGTCAGCTTTATTTCCCCCTGGATTAACAAATTAGTAGCCCACCTGGTACTAGGGAATATAACAAATACAGGAAAGAGATGGTCATTTAATTTGCAACACCATTTTTATCTGTGGAAATGGCCATGGGCAGTGCAAAGCAGGCTTGTTGGGTTACCTGCATGGAGGCCTGATGGAGCCATCAGGATGAACCATGGGTTGCAGTAGAAATCCAATGCAGATGCCAGGATTGTGGGATGGCTGCCATGGAGAGCAGCCTGCACTGGATGAGGCTTCTTAGGACTATAAGTATCCTAGCTTCAGGGGCAGAATTGCAACTCCAGAGACTTGTCACTGGTTAGAGTTGTTGGACTTGGAGCTACAGAGTTTGAAGTTTTCCCTGTTTGTTTTAAATCTTGTATTGGCTGAATATTTCTTTGCTATACCCAATGCCATCTTTTTCAGTATGAATGTTTATTCTGTGCTATTATGGGTTTTTTGGTATTATGGCTCAGTTAAAATTCCTTAGACTCTGGGAGTGTTTGAACAACATTGGGATTGATAAAAACTATGGGGGCTTTTAAAGTTAGACTGAATGCATTACATTTTACATCATGGATGGTTATCAGTTTGTGGGGGTCAGGGGTGGAATGTGGTGGTTTGATTCAGGTGTCACCCTTAAAATTATGTGTTCTGAATGCTAGGTCCTAAGATGGTGGCAGTTTGGAAATTGGAGCCTCCTGGAGGCAGTATATTTGTTGCAGGCTGGCTTATGGGTGTTATAGTCAGCTTCCCCTTGTCAGTGTTTGGCACACTCTCCTGTTCCCATGTCCACCTAATGTTCACCAGGATATGATGTCCACCCTCTTTTCATGCCATCATTTTCCACTGCCATCATGGAGATTCCCCTCAAGTCTGTAAGCTATAAAATAGACCCTTTCCTCCACAAAGCTGCTCTTGGTCAGGTGTTTTCTGCCAGCAATAGGAAACTGACTGCAACATAAAGTATGTTAATTATATTACAACAAAGATAGCTTTAGAACCATGTCTCCCAAAAATTATGTTGAAATCCTAACCCAAAATAACTGTGACTATGATTTGTAAATAGGGCACTCATAGATGTACGCAAATTAAGACAAAATTATTGGATTAATCTCTGTACCAGTATGACTGGTGCCCATATAAGAAGAAGGAAAATTTGAACAAAGACACACAGAAGGAATGGCATGTGACAAGAGGAAGGAAATGGAGTGTTGTAGCTTTAAACCAAGAGCACCAAGGACTAAAGATCACTACCAGAAGCTAGAATGCCAAGTAAGGATTCTACCCAGTCTCAAAGGCAGTATGGCCATGCTAACCTTGATTTTGGACTTCTAGCTCCCATAAATATGAAGCAATTTCAGTTGTTTTGAACCGACCAATTGATAGTCTGTTGTTACAGTGACTCTATGTAGGTAACAAGTACAACTTTGTTTTCTCTTTCTCTGGTGCTGGGGATTGAATTCAAGGCCTTATAAGTGCTAGGGAAGTACTCTGTAAATGGGCCATATCCTCAGTAAACAAATACAACTCTTAAAAATTGAAATAACCTGGAAAGCTTATCTTATATAAGCTACCAGAAATAATAGTAGATTAGAAGTTAAGGGATTTCAGTTTCTTTCCAAACTCAAGACATTATCTCTTTCTGAGCCTAAGTTTTCTTTTCAATAGAATATGTGGATTACCTTAAGTGATCATTAATGCCCTCTCAAAGATGACATTCTCCACCATTAAGAGGAAACATTTTTACAGTGTTGAAAATGTTAGTAGGGGACTCCAAATTCAAATAACACAAGCCAAAAGCAAAATATTTCATAAATCAACTCCTTCTTTCTTGAAACTTATTTGCTCATCCTGAAATCTCACTGAAATTAAAGACATCCCAATTTTTAGCTCCTGTAATAACATGATTCTCTAAGTCTTATTACAACTGGAGTCTTGGGGTTCCTTGCCAACATGTCACTATACACCAATAAATTTGGGGTGTCCCCAGATTCTTGTATTATGAATTTAAAGAATTAAAATCCACAGACCAAAGGGTAAAGTTTAGACAGATTTAACTAGATTAGAGAAGGAAAGACAAGAAAGTACAAACAGCTCCTTTCATGTGGAAGGCAGAGCAGGTAGAGAGCCCACGTGAGAGTACGGCACCCTCCCGCCATACCAACCCTGCTGGGCTGAGGCAAGAAGGATTTACCACAGCAGAGAACTGGAGATTCAGTCCTCAGAAGACATGAATAGCCAGAAATAGGCCATGCCCACCTGGTAAGCATCTACTTATAGTCTTATTGTGGTAGGCTTTACCTTCCGACTCAGGTGAGTCTGAGAGACCACTGGTCTGTACTCAGGGGGCTGGCTAAGGAAGAGGTCAGCACAACTGAATAGGGGGTTGGAGAGCTGCTTGGATGAGGCTGAATCAGATGCTACACTCTGGTTCTGCTGAAGCAGGCAAGCGGTGTAACATCTCTTTTCAATTCCCTCTTTGGGCCCTCTTCTGACTGGCTACTTGAAAATAAAGCTAGCTAACTAAGTGCCCCTCATTATGAGGATTAACAATGAATTACAATATAACATAGTTGCTGAGAAAACACAGTTGTGAGTTAAGTGCCACTGTCCTTCCACTTATACCTTGCAAAAATGTTTTTATAAGCCGGGTGTGGTGGTGCACGCCTTTAATCCCAGCACTCGGGAGGCAGAGGTAGGAGGATTGCTGTGAGTTCGAGGCCACCCTGAGACTCCATAGTGATTTCCAGGTCAGCCTGGGCTACAGTGAGACCCTACCTCGAAAAGCCAAAAAAAATGTTTTTATAAACATATGTGATGCCAACCACTAAGCCTCACTTAATCAAAGAGAGAAAGCAGTGTCCTAGTTCTTGCTTTGCCAGGTATACAAAGATGCTTTATGTGTTCTATAAACCATTGGAGTTGATATAAATTAAAGCAACTCCATGCTGATCTCCTGTGCTATGAAGAATGTACAGCATATGTTTGCACAACACAACAAGTGTTCCACATGACTTCCCTTCCATGTTTTCAAGATCTGGGACATAATGCTGGACTCTCTTCTTTATGTTTCACTCTTTGAAATCTTCCTTTTAGTTTTCCTATTTTCTTTTCTCTTTACAAGAAAAGTCACTTGACCCCATTGACACTGCATTGTAGCTCAAGAAATGGAGTACACAGCAGTTGCTGGATTGTACAGATGCTATAAAAATGTCCTTTCTTTAACACACACTTATGAAGTTTAAATTAACTTCCCAAATCGCCACAAACAAGCTGAAGGGCTTTCCCCCACCTTCCCCGCCCCCCACCTTCCCCGCCCCCCCCCCCCCCCCCGCCCGCCGCTGGCTGAATATTCAGAAAGCAGTTTTCTATTTAGCTTCAAAGTAATGAACTCTTCTATCCTAAGTGCCAATCATTGGCTTCTTGGCAACTCATTATACAGAAAACCAAAGATAAAACAAAACAAAACAAAACAGCCAACAAAGGAAGGACTATTAGATTGACAACAGAGGCTCAAATAAAATGGAATGATAACTTCAAAGGAAGGAGGAAAATACTGCTACCCTGAAGTTTATGCCTGGCTAAACAATCATTAAGACGTGAGACTAAATAAACAAAAGGCAGGTTCCAATAAACAAAACTAAGAGCATTTTCCACTCATAGACCTTTGGTGAAAGACAATGAAAATATGGACTTCTGCAGGGAACAAATAATTTGTGAAGGAAAATTTAGGACACAAAAAACAATAGTGACAGGCTGGAGAGAAGGCTCAACATTTAAAGCACTTGCTTGCAAAGCCTAATGACCAAGGTTCAATTCCCCAGCGCCCATGTAAAGCCAGATGCACAATGGGGCACATACACCTGGAGTTCATTTGCAGTGGCTAGTGGCCCTGTTGCGCCCATTCTCACTCTCACTGCCATGCTCTGCTTGCAAATAAATAAATAAATAATATTTTTTAAAGTGGCGAACAAAGAAAATGAAAAACATATTTTCAAAAGGAAAAAGGCATTAAATATAAAAGTAATCATAACAGTTGGGAACAATTTAATAATAAAGTTAAGATACAAGAAAATAGCATGGTAAAAGTGGTGGTGGTGAATATTTGTATTCAGTTGCCTTTGCATTATTCAGAAAATATGTAATTAATTAGAGCCACATGGTGGAAGGAAATATGCAGAGGCACTACCCGCTCCCCGGACTGACTGCTACTCTTAAAACTCATAGTTTACAATCCTATGGTGAATACCAGCAATCCCACTGAGGAGCGACCTCAGGTTGGAAAGGAAATGATGGTACCAACACATGATGTGTCTGTCTGTACAAAGCTTCCACTTAATAAAAAAGAAAAAGAAAATAGGTGCCGTAATTAATATTAAACTTTGTAAAAGAATAGACCTTGGGGTTGGAAAGATTGCTCAATGGTTAAGGTGCTTACCTGAAAAGCCTTAGGACCATGGGTTTGATTCCCCAGTACCCACATAAAGCCAGATGCACAAAATGGCACATGCATCTGGAGTTTGTTTGCAGCAGCTAGAGGCCCTGGTGCACCCATTCTCTCTCCCGATCTCTCTCTCTCTCCATCTCTCTCTGTTTCTCTCTGCTTGCAAATAAATAAAATTATTTAAAACAAAGAATAGACTTTGTACCAAGCATTGTTGCCAGTAATTCTAACACCTGCAAAGCTGAGGCAAGAAGAGCAGATTGATCATGAATTTGAGGACAGGCTGGGCCATAGCAAGACTTTGTCTCAAAAAACATATGTTAGATTTTTTATGCCACATTTTCTTCCACAAAAATATAAAGTGTTACTTGCTAATTTCAAAATAAACTACTAGAAGAGGAGCAACAAACTGTATGGCTTCCAAATGAGTAGGAGATGGGAACAAAAATAAACTAGAATAAGCCACTCATGGGTGTTTCCTCAAAAAATACAACTGAGTTACTATATGACCCAGCAATTCCAAACTAAGCCATATACTGGAAAACACAAAGCATATGGCCACATGCAAACTTGAAGATAAATGTTCACAATATCATTAGAAACAGCCAAAAAAATGAGAAATAACTGAAAGATCAATCAAATGAAAAACAGTTAAGCAAAATGTGGTACATCCATATATTAGAATATTATTTGTCCAGAAAAAAAGGTATGGAGCAATGATTCATGCTACAACATGGGCATGGTGGTTTGATTCAAGTGTCCCTCATAAACTTAGGTGTTCTGAATGCTAGGTTCCCAGTTGATGGAGATTTGGGAATTAGCGCCTCCTGGAGGCAGTGTATTGTTGGGGGCGGGCTTGTGGGTGTTATAGCCAGTGTCCCCTTGCCAGTGTTTGGCACACTCTCCTGTTGCTACGGTACATCTTATGTTGGCCAGGAGGTGATGTCCACCCTCTCTGCTCATGCCATCGTTTCCCCCTGCCATCATGGAGCTTCCCCTCCAGCCTGTAAGCCAAAATAAACCTCTTTTTCCCACAAGCCGCTCTTGGTTGGGTGATTTCTACCAGCAATGCGAACCTGACTGCAACAAAGGGTGAACCTTGAAATCATGATGCTAAGTAAAGAAAGACAGACTGAAAATGTCACTCAGTTTATGATTCCATTGATATTAATAGTTCAAAATAGGAAAATTCAGAGACAGGAAAAGAGTAAGTGAAGGCCAGAAGTTGTAAGAAAGGGAGAATTAGAAGAAAACATTTATGGGTATGGGGCTTTGGGTGGACTGAACATGTTCTAAAATTTGACTGTGGTTATAGTTGAGCCACTATGTCAATTTAACAAAATAAAAACACCTAAATTTTAAATGGCCAAAGTAAAACTTTTGTAGTATATGAACTATATTATAATGAATTTGCTATTAGGAAACAAATAAAGTCCTAAGGGGGGTAGCTCAATGTTTAAGGATACTTGCTACACAAGTAAGATGACCTGACATTTACCCCCAACACCGATATAAAAAAACAGGCCTAGCCAGGCATGCCTGTAATCCCAGTGTTGAGTGGACCTGAGACAAGAGAATTGCTAAAGCTTGCTAGTCAGCCAGTCTGTCCAAAAAAAAAAAAAGAACAAAACAAAACCAGAAGCTCCAGGTTCAGTAAGAGACTCCATCTTAAGGAAATAAAGCAGAAGTTCAATAGAGGAGGACACCAGACGTTCTTTTCTGGTCTCTGCACCCATGAGCATGGAACATGAGTATTTGCACTTGCATATGCATACACTACACACACACACACACACACACACGTTTGGGAATGTAACTTAGTGATGGAGCACTTGCTTAGCATGCAGGAGACCTTGAATTCAAGACTACAAAAATAAATCAATGTAAAAATAGATGAACAAATAAGAAATAACCCTAAATATATTAGTATCCACAATAAATGAAAATGTACTAAATTTAGCAGTAAATGACCCATATCATTTTGGAAACAAGTTTAATTATATTTTCAAAATGTATAACCCATATTCTACATATGTTCCATAACATGTTTCTAATACATCATTCACAATGGCAAGAAAATCTGTGACATAGAGCTAACTAAATGTACAATCATGAAAGAAAAAATTACTATTCAATTCTATCCCCACCAAAATCTCAACAATATTTTTATTGAACTTGGCAAGCTAATTCTAGAACTGGAATGGAATTATAATCAGCCTAGAATAGTAAAAAATAAAGTGAAAAGCTGGAGATATGGCATGATGGTTAAGGCATTTGCCTGTGAAGACTAAAGACCTAGGTTCAATTCCCCAGTAGCCAAGTAAGCCAGATGCCCAAGGTGGTGCATGCATCTTGAGTTCGTTTGCAGTGGCTGGAGGCCATGGTGCACCCATTCTATCACCTTCTCTCTCTCTCTCTCTCTCTCTCTCTCTCTGTTGGCCTCTGAAAGGCCCAGGTGTGAGGCCTAGTGGAACTTCCTGAGCCTAGCTAAAGTTTGGTGATCTGCCTCTGGCCAGACGTGACTCAGCAAGACGCCTAATGGCTTCTTGCCTGCTACTTCCGCATGGGATTTAGGATTATCATCTCAATAGTCAGTTTACTATTGGCCCTTACCTTTCCCCACTGTCCTAAAATCCCCGCCTTCGTCCCCAACATTATATAGGCAACTGTTCATAGCAATAAATCGAGTTCCTGCTTCGACAAGACTCCCGACTCAGTGTGGTTTTTCTCCGGTGGCCAGGAGAGGTCTGAGTCGTCGGACGCTCATCTCCTCCTCAGCCCCTCGGGAGGAACCAGCGGGCCTGGTCCTTCCCTCAGCACTACCTGCCCCCGCCAGCAGAGCCCGGCATCTCTTTCTCATCTTTCTCTCGCTTTCTCTTAAATAAATAAATAATTTTTTTAAAAAAATGAAAGTTAGGAGTGGAGTCACTCTATTAAAGCTCAATAAATCATAAAATTGTATTAATTTTGCAACAATATGATATCACTACAAAAAATGAAGCAGATCACAGATTCACAATTTTTTAATGAAAAGTATCAGAGAGTAACATCTTTAGGCTTTAGTAAAAGCATTTAGCAATTTAGAATTTCTAAAGAATTTAGACTAAGAGTCAACATTGAGATTATTATACTAAATTTATTCAATGTAATAGATACTCCTGTGTGTACCCACACTGTTTGCCAGAGGTATGTGGTCTCATTCTTTGTGCCTTCTATTCGAGACCGTCTCCAAATGAACCACGACTGTCTAAAGGGTAATGTGACTATGACCAACTTTCCTAGTTGATCTGGGAATGCCTTTGTTTTGGTCCTAGGTATCCTCTCTTATTTCCAGAAAGCTGACAAGTTTTGCTACTCTAACAAAGCCATGGGCATAATGGTCTTGAGAGGACAGCCACTACAGTTTCACATTCATCTCTAGCCACACCCAGACCTCAGCACAACTTGCTCCGCTTCCATAGAGCTAGTCATCCTTTCTTTTTATTAAAAAGTAAACTATTTATCCATTTTGAGAGAGAGAAAAAGAGAGGGGGGGGGAAGAAGAATGGACACACCAGGGCCTTCAGCCACTGGAAATCTACTCCAGATGTATGCACCACTCTGGGCATCTGGCTTACAATTCCCTTGGAATTGGACCTGGGTCCTTAGGCTTCTCAGGCAAACGTCTTAACCACTGAGCCATCTCTCCAGTCCCCTAGTCATCCTTACATTCTAAGTTGACAACTCCCAGACTGAGATTGCAGAGCCTCCAAAAAGTAGGCAGAGACTTTGGGACCTGAGAAACAAAAAGTGACTACCACAAGCGATGGCAAGCATTGTTTTTATGAGGTAGGGTCTCATTCTAGCCCAGGCTGACCTGGATTTCACTATGT
The DNA here is from genome assembly GCA_036346955.1 of Dipus sagitta. Classification (NCBI taxonomy): domain Eukaryota; kingdom Metazoa; phylum Chordata; class Mammalia; order Rodentia; family Dipodidae; genus Dipus; species Dipus sagitta. Next base: position 111,473,653 of record CM070776.1, on the reverse strand, counting down.
AGTCTCAGGGAGGCCTCTAACTCACAGTGATCCTCCTACCTCTGCCTCCTGAGTGTTGGGGTTAAAGGCGTGTGCCACCATGCCTGGCTTTTTTTTTTTTTGATGCATGTACCCAATAATGAATTGATATGCACTATTTATTTCTTGACACATACACATCAGTAACAAAACACTAAACAAACCAAATGGAAACAAAGATACATTAGCTGGGCATGGTGGCACACTTCTTTAATCCCAGCAGCAGAGGTAGGAGGATTGCAGCGAGTTCAAGGCCACCCTAAGAGTACATAGTAAATTCCAGGTCAGCCTGGGCTAAAGTGAGATCCTACCTCGAAAAAACAATAAAAAAATAGTAAATTAATAAGCAATTTCCAGTTAAGAATTCTAAATAGCTAACATAGAAAATATGAACAACTTCATTAAAGGATATTATATAATTTAGAATAAACTGGATATACATGGAAGTAATGGATTGTCCTCCAATCTCAGTAACTTTACACATAATAGTTTTTCATTCATACAATGTCAGCTGTAAATCAGGCAATTCTCCATTAGGTGACTCAGGAATTAAGGCTACAATGGTCATATGTCTACATTATTTCTACATGCTCATTCTTAAAAGAAAAATAGAGGAATATATAGAGGGAGGAAAACAAGGAAAAAGTGAGACTATGGATGACAATCAAAGAGAATTTTGTCTGACTCAGCCAGGAAGTAGCCTACATCACCTCTGATCACAATTAGCAAAATTAGCCATATAAGAACTTGGAAGCATAGTTTTCTGATGGTCAGGAAGCTGGGCATTCATAAACACCAAAGATGAACAGAATAGGGCAGAAGTAGAACTGATGATAATACAGGCCTTAATTAATAATCTGAGTATGGACAGTTGACTTTCCTCATTCTCCAATTCCTCATGCACAGAAATATCAATCCCAGACAAGAAAAATGAGGCTTCTTCTCTGAAGAAATAAAACAGTCCTAGAACAAAGTCATCTACAGTCTGCCTTTCAGGGCAGGGGGCTCCTAGTCACATTATGAAACACATAGTTGACAAGCTTTCCCCAGCACCAAGCAATTGTTCATATTTTGCTGGGATGGTCGGGCATTTGAAGACAATTAGCAATGGAAAAGGAATCAGTAATAAACAGAAAAATGGCTGCAATGATACAATAATTCAGGGAATCAAGAGAACTTAAACAATAATAAGAACAAAGTAATTTTAAGCATTATTCTCAGGGATATTCAAGATACTGCATTCATAACCATGGACAAAAATGGTAAAGCGAAGGACCAGAGAATAAAAAAAATAGCTTATATAAATTTTAAAAATTATTTATTTATTTATGACAGAGAGAGAGAGAGAGCGTGAACATAGTGACACCAGGGCCTCTAGCCACTGCGAAAGAACTCCAGACGCATGTGCCACCATGTGCAGCTGGCTTATGTGGGTGGTGGGGAATTGAACCTGAGTCCTTAGGCTTCACAGGCAAGTGCCTAAACCACTAAACCATCTCTCCAGGCCAGCTTATATAAATTTCAACTGTAATTTCCAAACCCAAATCTGTTACAAGTTTGGACATAGGCATTGAGGAATTTATGCAGAAAACATAATGAACAAAGAAATGGGGAACCTGAGCAAAAAAAAGAAAAGAAACAGGATAAATCCAAAAGTATTTTCAGAAAAGCAAACAGTGAGAGCAGAGGGCGAAAGTTATCAGAACAAATAACCCAAGAGAATTTTATAGAACTTTGTGGTTTATTTAATTTGCAAGCAACCTGGGGGGGGGGAGGATAGGAGAAAGAATGGGCATCCCTGGGCCTCTTGCCATATTGTTTGCAGTCATGTAAGTTGTCAATAAAAAAAATGATATACTAATGGCTCAAAAGATACTAAAAGACAATTGAGCCATGCCTTCAAGTTCTGAAAGAAACATTTTCAAACAAGAATTATGATCTACAAAGTGCATCAATAAAATGTAAAAATAGAATTTGAAAAATTATTCAAGTTTATATCTCACTCATGATTTATTAGGAAGTTACCTGAGGCTCTATTCCAGCAAGATACAGCAGTGAGACCAAAAAGATGACATTGAAATTAAAAAACCTGGTGAACCCAACCAAAAGACTACAGTGAAGAGAAGTCATAGTATGACTGCTATCTGTACATTAAGATGGAAGAGAAATCAGGACAGATTAGACAAGGGTGATAGAGGATACTAGAAGGAAAATACCCATAGAAAATAACAGTAATCAAGATATTATACACAATTCCAAAAAAAAAATGTAGGGAGAGCTGGGCATGGTGGCACACACCTTTAATCCCAGCACTTGACAGGCAGAGGTAGGAGGATTGCCATGAGTTCAAGGCCACCTTGTGACTACATAGTGAATTCTAGGTCAGCCTGGGCTAAAGTGATACCCTATCTCGAAAAACTACAAAAAGTAGAGGGAAGTGAATATGGAAGACAATGCCTTGAAATTAGGATGGAAAGCATGCAATCAAAAATTTAGGTCAGGGCTGGAGAGATGGCTTAGCGGTTAAGCACTTGCCTGTGAAGCCTAAGGACCCTGGTTTGAGGCTCGATTCCTCAGCACCCATGAGAGCCAGATGCACAAGGGGGCGCACGTGTCTGGAGTTCGTTTGCAGTGGCTAGAAGCCCTGGCGTGCCCATTTTCTGTCTCTCTTTCTCTCTCTCTCTCTCTCTCTCTCTGCCTCCTTCTCTGTCGCTCTCAAATAAATAAATAAAAATAAACAAAAAATATTTTTAAAAAATTTAGGTCATACAGTGCTGATCAACCCTTCTGGAAGAAAACTGCTTAATGAAATCCAGCCAGTTAAGAGATTATCAAAATTTCAATTTTATTGTGATTCATTAGTAAAATGGACTAGTATTCCATACTACATATCCATGAACTATAGAAAGTGAGGCTACAGGAACTGCCAACTTACACAATGTGATGAGGGGGCACATTCCATTTCCTGGTCTCTACTGAAGATGAGGTGAGCAATAACATACAAAAGACAAATACGGCTAATAAAAGACTTTTTGACTTTCTTCCTATTCCTATTTTCTTTATAAACACATGTGTATGTGCATGCACACATAGACATGTACAGGTTAGAGAACAATCTCAGGTTTCAGTCCCTGCCTTCAACCTTGTATGAGACAGGGTCTTATTATTCAGCATTGTTCACACCAGGCTAAATGGCCCACAAGCTTCCTGGGATCCTCCTGTCTCAGCTTCCCACCTCACTTTAGAAGGTCTAAGATTAGAGCCACTCACTACTGTGTCCAGTGGAGGGGTACTGAGTATACTAACTCAGATCCTCACACTTGTGTGGCAAGCACTTTTACCTACTGAGCCATCTCCCCAGCCTCCTCCTCTTTGCTTTTTGCCTGAATCCTATGTGAGACTCTCAAAAGCCATATGTTGACCTTTTTAAAATATTTTTATTTATTTGCAAGCAGAGAGAGATATGAGAGAGACAGAATGGGTGTGTCAAGGCATACAGCCCTGGAAAATGAACTTCAGACACATGTGCCACCTTGTGCATCTGGCATTATGTGGGTACTGGGGAACTGAACCTGGGTCCATTGGCTTTGTAGGCAAGTGCTTTAACCACTAAGCCATGTCTCCAGCCCTATACTTGGACCTTTAAAACAAAACACATATAATAAACATGGAAAATCAGGAATCCAAAGGACGATGAATCTCTAATGAATTCATGGAGTCTTGACTGTGACCTCCAGGCTTGCTTTAATGAGACACTACATACTCTGTTTTGCTTTTGTGTTTGAAAGATACCATTTTCTGTGTTGCTCACATTAGTCGTGAATTCACAATAGCTTCCCAAGTGCTGGGCTTATCTGTTTATATCTCTATAATTATGCCTCCATTAACTGGAAAACACAATCTACAAATGATTCATACAATATGAAGTAAATGCTAGACTTAGACAATGTAATATATTAATATAAAAAGTTAAAATGTCGGAAGAGAAAAATAAAGTACATAGGATTACTTCATATTTCATATCAATCAATATTTTTTAAAATTGAGAACACACATCATCCTTTTGAGTCTTTTCACCATTTTTCTTTTTCTTTCTTTCTTTCTTTTTTTTTCCAGGTAGGTTTTCACTCTAGGTCAGGCTGACCTGGAATTCACTATGTAGTCTCAGGGTGGCCTTGAACTCATGGCGCTGCTCCTACCTCTGCCTCCCAAGTGCTGTGATTAATGGCATGTGCCACCATGCCCAGCTTATTTTTTTCATCACTTCTCTTTAACCTCAAAGGGATCTGTTAGAAAATATTCCTTGTAAAGAATAGCTGTTCAAAGCGTATACTTCTCTCCATTTTATATCATTTTATGTATTCTATTAAATCATAATAAAAGCACATTTAGATTAAAACGTGTATACTATGGTCTATGTTTTATCAAAAATGGGTTGTTTTCACTTAACAACTATCTGGATGTATGTAATTATATGCATGGAATTTTGTTAACCTTATGTTAATGATAGTCACGTCAGGTAGTTGGATTTAGGATTGTTTTAGTTCTTAAGTTTTTACTTTGAATTGCTACAATTTTTATAATGAACATGCATAATTTTAAGAATAAAATCATGTCGAAATTAGTCAAAATGGCTCCAAAATTCACAAAGCTCTAAAATGATTTAATGTTATTATCAAGATGACAAAATAATAATCTTTTTCAAAACATCTTCTATTGTCCCTGCCTCAGATAGAATCTTCTCCAAAATTTGTTCCCATCTTGGCCACTGTGTTCACCAAGCTTTGTTTTACACCTCAGAGGCTATCTTCAGTGTCCATCTTCTACAAACTTTGTTCCTTTTCAGCCACCATCTTCTCCAACTATTGTATCCACTTCAGTAGCCATCTTCTCCAAACTGTTTCCACTTCAGCCTCCATCTTCAGCAGCCATCTTGTCCAAACTTCGTTTCTGCCTCAGCCACCATCTTCAGCAGGCGACCTTTTCAAACTTTGTTTCTAGCTCAGCCACTGTCTTCTACAAACTTTGTTCCTTCTCAGTCACCGTCTTCTCCCAATTTGATTTCCACCTTAGACACGTTCTTCTCCAAACTGTTCCTTCTCAGCCACCGTCTTCTCCAAATTTGATTTCTGCCTTAGCCGCCATCTTTTCCAAAATTTGTTTACACCTCAGAGGCTATCTTCAGTGCCCATCTTCTACAAACTTTGTTCCTTTTCAGCCACCGTCTTCTCCAAGTATTGTATCCACCTCAGTAGCCATCTTCTCCAAACATTGTTTCCACTTCAGCCTCCATTTTCTGCAGCCAGCTTCTCCAAATTTCGTTTCTGCCTCAGCCACCATCTTCAGCAGGCAACTTTTCCAAACTTTGTTTCCATCTCAGCCACTGTCTTCTACAAACTTTGTTCCTTCTCAGCCACCATCTTCTCCCATTTTGATTCCGCCTTAGCCGCAGTCTTCTCCAAACTTTGTTTCTATCTCAGCCACCTTCTTCTCCAAACTTTGTTCCTTCTCAGCCACCGTCTTCTCCAAATTTGATTTCCGCCGTAGCCGCCATTTTCTCCAAACTTTGCTGCCACCTCAGCCGCCATTTTCTCCAATGTCTCAGCTCGGTAGGAGCCGCTTTTCTCCGCTTTAGTAAGAAGTCCGAACCTGCCCTCTGAAGAGTCACCACCATGTCACACCGTCATTTCAGACACCACCTATCTGCTCCATGCCCTGACCTCCAGAGCCAGGCCACTCCGACAGTCCCTAGTCTTCAAGGAAATTCATCTGGGTCCCTCCGGGATATTCACAGGGACCTAAAACAAGCAGGCCGAACTGTCCGCCAACTGCCCACTCCAGGTACTGGTCTTTGGAGCAGTGTGCCTGGGTCCAGCCATGAACACTGCTCATGGGACACTCCTTCAGCTCCAAGTCTATACAGCAGTGCACCCTGGCCCAGCTCTGATCTTCTGGGCCAAGCTGGCCACAATGTCTATTATCCACAGGCCACACCACCAGTTCCTGGTCTTCAGAGTAATGCATCCCTGTCCAGCCCTGATCAACACGAACAAGCTGGCTGTGACCTTCTCAGAGGAGTAACTCATCCAGGTCCTGGCCTTCACAGCAGTGCACCCTGCTCCAGCACAGAACACAGAGGCCAAGCTGGCCGTTATCTGCACAGATGGGGCACTCTTCAAGGTCTTGGTCTTGGCAGCACTTCACCCCATGGTGGCCGAACAGGCCGTGATATGAGTAGACGGGCTACTTATCCAGGTACTACTCTTAGGAGCAGAACACCCCAGTCTGGCCATAAACGTGGCCGAACTGGCCATGATGTGCAACGATGGGATATTCCTTCAGGTGCTGGTCGTCGCCGTAGAAGTACGCCCAAGTCCGGCACTGAACATGGCCGAACTGGCCGTGATATCCGAAGACACATTCCTTCAAGTCCTGGCTGTCATCAGTCCAGCCCTCAACATGGCCGAACTGGCCATGGTATCCGAACTGGCCACAGACGGGCCACTCCTTCAGGTCCCGGCCGTCGTCGCAGCAGTACGCCCCAGTCCGGCCTTGAACGTGGCCCAACTGGCCATAATATCTGCAGACGGGCCATTCGTTCAGGTCCTGGCCGTCGTCGCAGCAGTACGTCCCAGTCCAGCCCTGCACGTGGCCGAACTGGCCGTGGTATCCGCAGACGGGCCAGTCCTTCAGGTCCTGGCCGTTGTCGCAGCAGTACGTCCCAGTCCAGCCCTGCACGTGGCCGAACTGGCCGTGGTATCCGCAGACGGGCCAGTCCTTCAGGTCCTGGCCGTCGTCGCAGCAGTACGTCCCAGTCCAGCCCTGCACGTGGCCGAACTGGCCGTGATATCCGCAGACGGGCCATTCGTTCAGGTCCGGGGCGTCGTCGCAGCAGTACACCCCAGTCCGGCCCTGAACGTGGCCGAACTGGCCGCAGGTATCCGCAGATGGGCCCGTCCTTCAGGTCCGGGGCGTCGTCGCAGCAGTACGTCTCAGTCCAGCCCTGCACGTGGCCGAACTGGCCGTGATATCCGCAGACGGGCCCGTCCTTCAGGTCCTGGCCATCGTCACAGCAGTACATCCCGGTCCAGCCCTGAACGTGGCCAAACTGGCCGTGATAACTGTAGACAGGCCAGTCCCTCAGGTCCTGGCCGTCGTCACAGCAGTACACCCCGGTCCAGCCCTGAACGTGGCCGAATTGGCCGTGGTATACGCAGACGGGTCCATCCTTCAGGTCCTCGCCGTCGTCGCAGCAGTACGTCTCAGTCCAGCCCTGAACGTCGCCGAACTGGCCATGATATCCACAGATGGGCCATTCGTTCAGGTCCTGGCCATCGTCACAGCAGTACGTCCCAGTCCAGCCCTGAACGTGGCCGAACTGGCCGCGATATCCGAAGACGGGCCAGTCCTTCAGGTCCTGGCCGTCATCACAGCTGTACACCCCAGTCCAGCCTTGAGCATGGCCAAACTGGCCATTATATCTGCCGATGGGCCAGTGCTTCAGGTCCTGGCCGTCGTCACAGCCGTACACCACAGTCCAGCCCTGAACGTGGCCAAACTGGCCACGATATCCGAAGACGGGCCAGTCCTTCAGGTCCTGGCCATCGCCGCAGCCGTACACCCCAGTCCAGCCCTGAACATGGATGGACTGGCCGCGCTATCCGAAGATGGGCCATTCCTTCAGGTCCTGGCCATCGTCGCAGTAATATGCCCCAGCCCAGCCCTGAACGTGGCCGAACTGGCCGTGACCTGCACAGATGGGCCACAATTCTAGGTCCTGGTCTTCGCAGCAGTGCATCTCAGTTCAGCCCTGAGTTTGGTGGCCAAACTCACCATGATGTCCATCAACCACGAGCCATGTCACCAGTTGCTGGTCTTCACAGCAGTGGACCTCAGTCCAACCCTGATCTTCGTAGCCAAGCCACCATCCATCTGCAACAATGGGCCACTCCTCCAGGTCCTGGTCTGGGCAGCAGTGCAACTTGGTCCAGCTTTAATCTCCGTGAACAATCAGTTCATGATCTGTGCAAAGGTGCCATTCCTACATTTCCTGGTATTCACAGCAGTGCACGTGGGTCCAGCTCTGATCTTGGTGGACAAGCTAGCCATGATTTCCATGGAGGTAACATTCTTCCAATTCCTGGTCTTCACATCAGTGCGCACTGGTCCAGCCCTGATTTTGGTGTACATGTCAGGCATGATTTCTAAAGAGGTATCACTCCTTCAGTTCCTGGTCTTCACAGCAGTGCACATTTGTCCAGCCCTGATCTTGGTGGACAAACTATCTATGATTTCCACAAAGGTATCACTCCTCCAGTACCTGGTCTTCACAGTAGTACCTGGAGGTGTAGCTCTGATCTTGGTGGATGAGCCAGCCATAATTTCCATAGAGATGCCACTCCTCCATTTCCTGGTCTTGACAGCGGTGCACATGGGTCCGGCGCAAATCTTGGTAGACAAGCTTGCTAGGATCTTCATTGATAGGCTACTCTTCCAGCTCCTGGTCTTCATAGCGGTGCACAAGGGTCCATCTCTGATCTTCGTGGACAAGCCAGCCATAATTTCTCCAGAGGTGTCACTACTCAAAACTGTTCTGTTTTACAAGCTACTTTTCATGTGACTAACATTTAAATAAAAATGTTGTTTTCATAAATAAAACCTCACTGATTCATTTATCCTCCTATGATAACTGATCTTTGTCTAGACTCAAAAGCCGTTAGGAAAATCATTAAATGACCTCAAATAACCTTACAGGATAAATTGCCAATACCAACTCAAATTTAAAAAAAATAATACAAATGCAAATAAATTTAAAATAGTTTGCTTTTTTCATTTTTCCAAGAAAAGTGAAGAAGCAATAATTTACACAAAAGTAGTTTTAGGGCTGGAGAGATGTCTCAGCCGTTAAGGCACTTGCCTTTAATGCCTAAGAACTTGGGTTTAATTCCATAGTACCCATGTAAAGCCAGATGCACAAAGTGGCACATGCATCTGGAGTTCATTTTCAGTGGCTAGAAGCCCTGGCACATCCATTCTATCTCTATCTCTGCTTGCAAATAAAATGTTCTTTTTAAAAGTAGTTTTAGGGCTGGAGGAATGGCTTAGCGGTTAAGGCATTTGCCTGCAAAGCCAAAGGACCCAGGTTCGATACCCAAGCATGCATGTTAGCCAGATGCACAAGGGGGCACAAGTATCTGGAGTTCATTTGCAGTGGCTGGAAGCCCTGATGCACCCATTCTCTCTCTTGCACTTTCTCTCTCTCTCTCTCTTTCTCTTTCTCCCTCTTTCTCTGTCAAATAAATAAATAAATACATAAATAAATAAATAAAAATATTTTTTTAAAAAGTAGTTTTAGGGCTGGAGAGATGGCTTAGCAGTTAAAGAACCTGCCTGCAAAGCCTAAGGACCCATTTTCACTGTGCAGGTCCCATGTAAGACAAACGCACAAGGTGATGTAAACTCACAAGGTTGCACATGTGCACAAGATGGCGCACACATCTGGAGTTCAATTACAATGGCTGGAGGCCCTAGTGTGTCAATTCTCCCCCCACAAGAAATACAAAAAAATCTAGTTTTAATATTTAATTGGATGATTACCCATTTCTTATATAATCTGATAAGAGAATCCATTATTCCACTGATTTCCCAGTTCTTTCATACCTTTATGCCTTTTGCACACACTGATGCTTTTCCCTTTATCTATATTTTCCAAATGCCATTTTGACCATACAACTCAATATTCTACCACACAAGGTCAGAACACATGGAAACTATGTTTCATAACAGTTCTCAACCACCTTGGATAATATATATTATGCACTATCTCAGGTCACTTAGATGAGGAACCGAGAGGGATCTGAAATTCAGCTTGCATTCAACTGCCAAACAAAGCAAAGGCTGTACCTGCTTAAATGAGGTCTACTTACTAAATTTGCACTGAGCTACCTTACAGGTTCATGTTTTGAGACTTAAAGTTGTTTGGATTAAAAGCAGACACTGTTTTTCTGAGATTGTGAGCTCATCATGAGTCAAGACTTGGCAGTGTTCATCTTTTTACCCCCAGCATCTATCAGTGATTGGCATAGAAAAATTAACGTTTACCTGATGGATGCTGAATAAACAGAAGATGTAGTTACCTTTGTGTTGCTGGATATAACACCCAATGAAAAGCTGCTGGTGGGAGGAAAGGTTTTATTTTGCCTTACAGTATTGAGGGGAAGCTTCATGATGGCAGGGGGAAAAGTGGCTGGACATCACTTCTGCCACAGCAGGTAGAAAATAGCAAGAGTGAACTGAAGTAATACTAGCAAGATAGGAGCTAATAGACTTCAAGAACTACCCCAAGTGACATACCTCCTCCAGTAAGGCTCTACCTCCAAAATGGCTATAAGCTAGGGACCAGGCATCCAAATATGGGTTTATGGGGGACATCAATTCAAACCACCACATTGCACCCCTTGTCCCCATAAATTCACACACATGCCATGATGCAAAATGTACTCAATCCAACTATAAAAGTGCCCATAGGAAGAATGGCTTCCATTGAGGGGGAGATTTGGGAGGTATAAGGATTATGGGAGAGGATTATGGTCATGGTATTTGTCTATGCTTATGGATGTTTTCAATAAAAAGTAAATAAATAAAAATTCCCATAGGTTTAATCAATCCCCAAACTAAAAGTCTAAAGTCTCATCTGAAACTCAAAACAGTCTCTTAACTATAAACCTGTACAATTAAAACACAAGTTAAATACACATAATGACATAGAATAAGCAATCACATTGCAACAGATGGCACAGCAAAAAAAAAAACAAAAACAAAAACAAAAACAAAAAAAACCCAACATTGAACCAATGCAAGATCTAAAAGAAGCAGGACACATATCAAATCCTATCATGTCCATCTTAGATCCACAATAAAGTCTCTGGGGTTCCATTTCCTCCCCACCAACAGGGCCGTCCACAAGAAACAATACAGCTGGGGCCAGCATCTCTCCTTGGTAGTCATCCCATAGTCCCAGCATCTCCAAAATCCTGGGATTTCCACTATAACCCATGGTTCATCCATGTCATGGCACCCATAGCCTCCATTCAAGAACTATGACACTGTACCACATTGCCTAGTGGCCATCTCCAAAAACAAAACTGGATTGCAAATATAATGACCCTTCCTATATTTGTTATACTCCCATAGTTCCGGGTTGGCTACAAAACTTGTTAATCCAGGGATGAATAAAGCCCTTGACAAACAGGAAAACTACAGCAATCTTCCTTCAGGCTTCCTACTTTCAAAAGAGTAGCATTCTTACTGCTGACCCAATGCAGAAGAGGTACTCTAATCCCAATGGTTACAATCTTTCAAACAATTGCATCTAAAACAGGCAGTGTCTCCGCCCAAAACTTTTATTTCTTTCTATGTCATATCCATCTGCTAACACCAGTCCATTTCTTCTAAATTCCACCCTGTTCACGTTCTCAGAACATGGGAAGAGAACAGCCAACCTCTCAGACAAACTGCCTCTAGGCAAGTCCCCCCAAAATTCTTTCCTCCGTCAAAGACAAGCCTATACAGTTCACAGTTCTTTCTGCATTTAGGTCTCTCACTCTCATAAGAATCCATCAAGCTCTACTTACAGCACTTCAAGGTGTCTCTTAGTACAAGGGTTCAAATCCTTTGACATTCCTCCTGCAAATCAGTTACAATAGACTAAAGCCACACAGTCAGGATTCTAGCAAAAACAACCTGGCTCGTCTGGTGCCAATTTTCTGTTTTAGTTGCCTTTGTATTACTGGGACAGAATACCCAGCTAAAAGCCGTTGATTGTAGGAAAGATTTTATTTTGGTTTATAGTCTCAAGGGGAAACTTCATTATTAATAAGGAAAATGTGGCATGAGCAGAGGGTGGACATCACTTCTGACATGGCAGGTGGAAAAGAGCAGCAAGAATGTGAGATGAACCGGCAACCTAGGGATTAATGAACCTCAAGGTCTACCCTCAGTAACACACCTACTCCAGCAAGTCTCCACCTCCCAACTTGTCATCAGCTGGTGACCAAACACCCAAAACCCATTTGTTTATGGGGGCCATCTGACTCAAACCACCATAGATGTAAACAGTTTCATTAACTGATTAATTAATTAATTTTACATAAAATTGTTGGAAAAAATTGCTCCCCTTTTTGGTTAAAAAATATGTTTGAATTTCTACAAGAGAAAAGGAAGATATAAAAATAAATATTTCATAAGTAACATCTATGTCAGCTACCGCAAACATTATCTCCATTGGAATAACACTACCCATGAACTCTTCTTAGGACTGATTGTGAAAATAATTAATAACTATTATTATGAACACCTATCAATCAGAGTGGACACTGTTCCAGTCAGAACAGAGTTCCATCCATGCTGTAAATATGAGCCAAATGTCAGCTTTGAGTATGCCATGCCCACATTACACATGAACAAATGAATGCTCAGGGAATTTAGATAATGTTTTGCTCTCATGTCCTAGCTAAATGATAAAGGTACAACTAGACCCCAGATGAATCATGTTCCCCAAAGCTGTATTTTCCTCTGTACCTTGATACCTTGATGTCTCTACCTTGTTTCTTAAGCCTACCAAGAGTCTAGTAATGTGGTGTAAGTTTCTGTGCATCCAGTATAATATCTATTCACTAATATACTTCACTTCCACAAACAGGAATAACTGAAGTTAATATCTCTATAGTAATAGTAATAGTCCTGTTCTACAAGTCACTCACAAGTACTCATGGTACTTTATAGTCATGCTTTGTCTTTTAATAAATCTAAGCATTACATTTTTATTATTTCACACAATGAAAGGGTTCACATAAAAGACTATTATTGAAAAATGCTCTTGGCTCTCTTTGTAGCTACTGAAGTCTGTTTTCTTTAAATTTGAACTACATAATGCAGTTTTTGCAGCAAATATGCTTCAGCTGCTAAAGAATATATCTAATGTAATGATTTTCTGTGGACATTTATGACAATAATTTATGCCCTATACATTTTTATTTTGTTTTAGTATTTTTCTTTATATTTAATTTTTAAAATATTTATTTGAGAGTGACAGACAGACAGAGAAAGAGGGAGAGAGACAGAGAGAGAGAGAGAGAATGGGTTCACCAGAGCTTCCAGCCACTGCAAACGAACTCCAGATGCATGCGCCACCTTGTGCATCTGGCTTACGTGGGTACTGGGGAATTGAGCCTCGAATCAGGGTCCTTTTTCTTCACAGGCAAGTGCTTAACCACTAAGCCATCTCTGCAGCCCACCTATACATTTTTAATGTCATACATGTACATAATATATTTTAATCAGAATTCCCTCCCATTACCTTGTTTTGGCCCCTCCCCTTATTGTCTATCCACCTAATGTCCCCCTGTTTAATCTAGTCTCTCTTCTATCTTGACATCTTCATTTTTTGCCCTCTCCCCTTACCCATGATGGAATATTTATGGGCCCAATACTCTACTTTGTGTCAAGGCATCATGTGTCTTTTGATTTGTTATATGTTCGTTTTGGGATTTTTATTTATTAAATCATTTGACCAGTCATTGTATATCATTGTGGCCAGATACATTCTACAAAGTTTGATTTTCTTTGATGCTTGCCATCACATTCCTGTAAGAGAGTTTAGTGCATTTGTTTTTACTATGAAATCAGTTCTTCTTTATAAAGAAAAGAGGTGTTTCTTTTTCTTTAGGTCATTTTTCCTGGAATGTCATACTTAACTACAGGTAATTATTGCCACTTAAAAATTATTTTGTATGTGTGGTATGCATGTATGGATTATGTTCATATGAATGTTGGCATATATGTATCATATAGGGTAGAGCCACAGATTGACATAAGGTGTCTTCATCAATCGCAATCAGCATCATTTTTGAGATAGTCTGACACTGAGTCAAAAGTTCAGTGATAGTGATTTGGCTAGACAAGCTAGCCAGCAAGCTCAGCTATCCCCTAAGTATCCCTTACTTTCTCTTTGCTGGGATAAAATATCAGACCAGAAGCAATTTCTGGAAGGAAAAGGGTTTATTTGGTTTACAGTCATAAAGAGTAGAATCCATCAAGGTGGGGAAAGCATGAAAGGAGCAAGAAACCAGCATCATGTAAGGAGCAAGCATGGAAGGAACAAGAAACCAGCAGGAAGTAAAGAAAAAACAGTAAGCAGGGATGGGCTACTGCACCTAAAGGCCCACCCCCAGTAACACATTTCTTCCTCCAAGTTTCTACCTGCTAAAGGTTCTGTAACCTTCACAAACAGCACCCCTTTGGCGTGGGTTAAGTGTTCAAACACATAAGCCTATGGCATGCATTTTATATTCAAAACACCACACCCTTCATATCCCCAGTGCTGGGATTACAGGCATGTGCTTTCATACCAAGAATTTCACATGGGTGGGTGCTAGAGACCCACATTCAAGTCCTCACGCTTGCAAGGTAAGTATATTACCCATTGAGTTCTCAGCCCTAAAAATGCATGCATAGTAAATGTGGTGTGGGGTGTGTACGTGCTGATGTAGTGCCCCAAGTGCACACCTGCAGAGATCAGAGGAGAATGTTGGATGATTTAGGTGAGTGACCTGCCTGTGTTTTTTTTTTCTTCTTTTGAGACAGAGTCTCTTAGTGATGCAGGAGCTTGCCAGCCTCAGCTATTCTTCTTTCTCTGTTCCCTACAGGATTTGGTTACAGATGTGCATGGCCATGTCCAAATGGAGAGATGCCTAGTGCTGGAGAAATGGCTCAGTGGTTAAGGGAACTTCCTGTGCAAGCATGAAGACCCACATAAATAGCTGGGCATGTCTTTACCCTAGTCCCTTAGAGGGGAGCAGAGACCAGACAATGATGGGGGCCCCTGAAAAAAAGTGGCAAGATGACCATATTCCCAGTCTTTGGAATTTGAGTTAGGAAGCATGAAGAAATTGTTACACATGGCAGTTAGTCCTTTCCTAGCAGTAAATGAGAATGGGAGAGCTGTTGACAAAGATATCACTAAAAAACATATAGATGAAGAGTGGACTCTTAATCACAAAAGTAACGATGAACATCACAACCACCATGCAGGGAAGGGTGGCAAACCAATGACAGAACACAGGCAGAATACTTCTGAGGTTTACAAAAGGAGGGGGATCCCAGAAACACAACTGGTAGGTAATATAGATTGAACCTACCAGCAATACAACAAAACTTCAGAGTATCAGAATTACTTGAAAGCAGACTGCTGCCCTTGGGGTATCCAAGGGGCAATACTCTCACATAAAGGTTCTCCAGTTATCTAGAAGTGTTGATGAAGGGACTCAGTTCTTTGCAATACATTTATGATTACTGCCTCCAGCAGAAAATTCACCATACCCAAGCAGCTGCAGAATGCAATATATATTCTGAGCAACAACCATTGCAAGGCTCAGGAAATGAAGATTTGAAGAAACCCTCTAAAGATTATAGACACTGAATCTGACAGGTAACTTTTCTAGCATTATTATTGGTGTGTGTAGGTGCATGTGCCATGGTGCATTGTGGATGGAGGTCAGAGGACAGCCTCTGAGTATTTCTCCTTTCCCTTCTTTCTGCTATATGTATATGATAAAGCTGAACTGCAATCATCTGTATTCTTCTGGTTATGCCTCCCATTGCCATAAGTAAGTTGGGATTTTAAATACACAAGCCAGGCTTAGAGTATATACCATTTGAATTATAATATTTCAACTGTACAGTTTAATGTAATACCCCTTCACAATTTACAAGAATTTCTTTCAACATATAATTAGGGATTTGACATCTTGAAAGAAGCTGAACCTATGAAATACTAAGTCCAACCCAAACTGCCAACCCATACAATTACAAGTTTAAAAATAATTATCTTGACCTACTAAATTTTAGATTGCTTTGTTATACAGCAAAGGCTGATACAAAGCCTAACTAAAATAAAGCTAAAACAGATCTTTCAAATTCAAAGCTCCAGAACCCAGGTAAAGCACTGGGTGTGGCCACACATAACTGTAACCCAAGTCTTGTGGGGATCAGAGACCAGAGACTCGCTAAAGCTCATGAAAAACAAGCTCCACCATCAGTAAGAGACCTCATCACAAGGAAAAATAAGGTAGGTGAGTGATGGAGGGGGAATCCTGATGTTCTCCTGCCAGCGCAGATGAACCCATGGAGCACTACACCAATGCATACACATACATACAACCACACACAACATCATACCTCAGAAAGAGAGAGAGAGAGAGAGAGAGAGAAGGAGAGAGCCAAAACAAATACATTTGTTGTCAAAGCCTGAGGTTGACAATTCTCAACACAACTCAGAATGCTTTCTTTTAGCACAGTGAGTTGCCTCCTGAGAAAGTCACTAGTTCCACTTCTGTGTGATTTGTTAGACAAGACAGCTTTCTATGTCATGGTACCTTCCTAATATGTTGGATGATTACCAAACAGGAAAATTATGACATGCAAATTATTCATACAGTTTATACTGATTTTAAAACAAACTACAAAATAATGTTTTAAAACATTCATCCAGGGCTGGAGATGGCTCTACAGCTAACAGTATTTTCTGTGCAACATGAAAGTCTAAGAAAGCCAGAGAAACTGCTCAAATTCTGTCTCAGAACCCACATATACATATACACATACACATACACATACATATACATATACACATACACATACATATACATATACATATACATATACATATATCTGGTCATGGCCATGTGCATCTGTAACCCTAGTCCTATAGGGGAGTAGAGACCCAAGAATCAACAGAGCTCACAGTAAAAAAATAAAAATAAAAAAAATTGGCAAGCTCCAGGATTGGTAGTTCTCAACTAAGAATGGGTGGGGACTGTTGAGATGACTCAGTGAATAAAACGTTCATAGCTCAAGCTAGAGTACTTGAGTTCAGTCCCCACGCCCCATGTAAAAGGCTGGAAACTAAGCCAGGTGTGCTGGCACACGCATTTAGTCCCAGCACTAGGGAGGCAGAGGTAGGAGGATCGCCATGAGTTCGAGGCCACCCTAAGACTCCATAGTGAATTCCAGGTCAGACTGGGCTAGAGTGAGACCCTACCTCAAAAAACCAAAAAATAAATAAATAAAAAATAAAAAGCTACAAACTGTGGAGGGCTTCTATAATCCCAGAACACAGACACTGATGGATGACTGTGAAATGGTAGGCAGAGAGAATTTCATGGAAGCTTGTGATGAGCATAGGAAAGAACAGCAGAGCAAGAATACAAATCAAGAAACCCAGCCTCAACTAAGGTAGATGGGTGAGAACTGTCCTGAAAGTTGTTCTCCAAACTCTACACACAAGCCGTGGCACATGCACCCCCACACTGGCATGACCACACACCACAAACAGGCACACACCTGAACATCCATAGACACACACACAATTAAAAAAAAGAATGGGTGGAAGAGTGGTAGAGCTGGACACCTGACATTCTGCTCTAGCCAAGGCGGGGAAGAGGTGCTACATGGACCCATACATGTATATACACCTTAAAGTCAATTTCTATTAACATTTTAGCAGTGCATTTATAGTAGCTTCTGAAAATATCACTTTTATTCTACTGGCTGCATGACCAGCATATTTCTCAGAAGACTCAAAATATTGTGACAATGTTATATAGTACAGCATTGTTCCAAGGAGGGGAGTTCACAGAAAGCCACACTAATAATCACAAAGGAAAAAATAGCAGATAATAAGAAACCTTATGGGCTGGAGAGATGGCTTAGCGGTTAAGCGCTTGCCTGTGAAGCCTAAGGACCCCGGTTCGAAGCTCAATTCCCCAGGACCCACATTAGCCAGATGCACAAGGGGCCGCACGCATCTGGAGTTCGTTTGCAGTGGCTGGAAGCCCTGGCGTGCCCATTCTCTCTCTTTCTCTCTCTGCCTCTTTCTCTTTCTCTGTCACGCTCAAATAAATAAAAAAAAATAACAAAAAAAAATTTTAAAAAAGAAACCTTACATTGGTGACAGTGTTCTTACCAGAAGTATTCAGGTTTGAAGCTGGGATGCAACTTAGAGGTCAAACACTTGCCTAATATGTGAAGAACCCTGTATTCCATTCTCAATGCTGAAAAAGTTACAAAATTTGCATTATATAATGGAACTTCTTGTGATGCCTTCTATAACGCTTAATGCTCCAGCCACAGATAAACATGAAATCAACCATGGAGTGTAAAATTGACCTATAGCATCTGAGAAGTCAAAGCATTGCATCCACAATGGCTTCCAAGGGAAAGAGTCCAAAGCTCCTCTGAAACCTGATTTTGGCTTAAGGGGAATACAAAGCTACTCATCCTATTTTGGTCCTGTGTTCCAGACTGCCTCTAGCCTTGCCCCTTTATGGCTGAGTGTATCTCAGTTGGGTGCAGAGCTTGGGTTTGTCACTGTGCTTCCTTTGCCACTCCTTAGTCACATTCAACTTTTGTGAAATACACAGCATAGTAGAGCTATAAGAGTATTTAGATGACCCCTAGAACATTGGAATAGAGGGGTTGGAAAGAATTAAGAGCTGAAGGATGGGGAGGAGTTCTGTGGAACATCATCTTCCAGACATGGCATGGCTTCTGCACTCATCAACTCATAGCAGCTATGGTTAACTGCACACAACATTCACAAATTCAAAAAATCCCATAAAAATAGGATAGACTCAGTGGACTTACTAGGGAAGCAAGGGGTTCAGTGGGTGTGGCAGGGGAAAGAGAAGATAATGTGGGTGAACAGCATCTAAATAAATTATATACATTCATGAAGATTTATAAAATACATCAAAATTTTAAAAAATAATAAATATTCCCTAATTCTTTATCCAGTTACAGCCATAATATATCCTTTAATAGTATCTGGAACTCAGCTCCATTCCTAACACAGACATGATCTCCAAAAACACAGCAACTATGTACCTCTGGTACTGTAACCGAAGAGTAAAGTTACACAGAATGGACAGATTAAGTCCTCATACCTGAAGCACTGGTGCTGGAAGTCTACAATATAATCTCCTTATGTGTGACTGACAGGTGTGATAATTTTGGTAAAAACATACACTTTAGGAAAATAGGATAGCCTTGATCATGATTTTAACTTGTAGAACCTATAAGGTTGTACATATGCTAGGTCTTTCCAGAATAAACAGAATTTCAGTATCTAACATGCTTAGCCTATTAAATCATTATGTCCAAATATCTTTCAGAAAACTAGATGGTAGGCCCAAATTTGGTTCCTCTTACTCTTGTTTAAAACTGCATTCAGACAAAAGAATAAAACAGTAATGAGACAAAATTCTGAAGTGTCATAGGAGTTCTAAAATTCTCCTGGATCCCTTCTTCATATTGGATATGCTTTCATATTGACTCTGATTTCAACACTGGATAAAACCTAATCTACCAATCTGTGGAGAAAAAAAAAAAGAGATAAAGGATAACATTTAGTAACCACAAGGGTTGACCATGAGACTGCACAATCCTTATAATTGCTATCCTGTCTAGGAAGTTTAGCCAAGTGTCTAATTATGTTTGAGGATTCCAAAGACTTCAGAGTATAGGTGCAGCCACTGAAGGAGGACAGAGAATGTTGACTAAGATAATAGACTAAGGCCTTAATTACCTAAAGATGTAGCTTATTCCTGCCTGGGATAGGAAGGGAAACTTAATGAAAGAATAAATAAGACCAAAAGCCAGCAAGATCGTAGAAAATGGTTAGACCCAGAATGTCTTTGTTTTGAAAACTGGGTTGGCCTAGACAAACTCAAAGGCCCTTGAGAAGAAAAAAGTGAATATAAGATGTAACAAATGAACAAAAAGTTCTTGTCCAAGAAAGTTTTAGAAGTGATAAGCAGTGCAGGAAATACTTAGGAAATGAAGGAAACAAAAGAAAGCTTGAGATCCTAGAAATTACAATTGACATATATGTAAAGAATATGGAAGACTAGATAGATGACTCAGCAGCTAAGGCATCTGCCTGCAAAGCCTAATGACCTGAGTTACATTCTTCAGTATCTACATAAAGCAAGATGTGTGCATCTGTGTGGTACATGGAGTTCATTTGCAGTGGCTAGACGCCCCAGCATGCCCACTCTCTCTATCTCTCTTCTACCTCTCTCTGCTTGCAAATAAATACAAATATTTTTTAAAACGAATGTGGAGGACTGGGGAAATGACTTAATGTTTAAGGCATTTGCCTGTGAAGCCTAAGGACCCTGGCTTGATTTCCCAGGACCCACGTAATCCAGATGCACAAGGGGGCACATGCGTCTGGAGTTCATTTGCAGTGGCTGGAGGCCCTGGCATGCCCATTTTCTCTTTCTCTCTGCCTCTTCTTCTTCTTCTCTCTCTCTCTCTCTCAAATAAATAAATAAATATTTATTTTTAAAAAAGGAATATGGAGCCGGGCGTGGTGGCGCACGCCTTTAATCCCAGCACTCGGGAGGCAGAGGTAGGAGGATTGCCGTGAGTTCGAGGCCACCCTGAGACTCCATAGTGAATTCCAGGTCAGCCTGGGCTAGAGTGAGACCCTATCTCGAAAAACAAAAACAAAAAAAAAAAAAAAAAAGGAATATGGAATACTCACACAAAGATACACTCAGCCCAGATCTAATTGCAATCAAGGGAGGTCATTCACTCAAATGTAAATAATACAGCTGACACATGCTGGAAAAGAGTAAATGGAATTCCATCACAGTCTTAGCACAAAAGAAAATAATGGTCATACTTGAGGAATGCTGATAGCCAATAAAAAAAAAAAAACCCTAGATGGCCAGTACAAAAACAAATAGCACTTGAGGACTTACGGGTGATCTTTCAGAAGGGGTAAATGAGGTTCCAATGCCATTGATGATGATTGGTCACCTATCAAATATTGTAATAAAGGTGAGGCCTTATGTAAAGATCTTTTCTGAGATGGATAAATCAAACAGCCTTTGGTGTCCCACCACTAAAGGATATAGGTTCATTTAAATCTTATTCATAATGAAAAGCAAACCGTTTTATATAAATAGTACCCACCATCAACATGTCATAGATACCCCCCACATAAATTGGCAGTACAGAATATTAATGAATTCTAGCATCTATATTATAAGAACAGTATCAGGAATTCAAAGGGTAGGTTTTGAGGGAAATACAGAAAGTGGGGTTGAAAATAAATTTAAAATATAGCTTCTTCAGAATTAGGGAGATGGCTCAATAGGTAAGATCACTTGCCATGTGTGATGGTTTGAATTAGGTGTCCCCCATAAACTCATGTGTTCTGAATGCTTAATCCTCAGCTGAAGGGAATTTGAAAGGTGGAGGCTTGCTAGAGGAGATGTATTACTGCAGCCGGACCTTGAAGGTTTATTAGCCCTAGCTTGTTAGTATTAGTTTGACTCATTCTCTTGCTATTTCGACATGCTGTGGCACAGGTGATGTCTGGCCTATGCTCATACTATCTTTTCCCTGCCATCATAAAGCTTCCCTTCAGGGCTATAAGCCAAAATAAATACTTTCATACCATAATCTGCTTTCAGGTAGGTGTTTTTTCCCCAAGCAACAAGAGATAATTACAACACTGTGCAAGCATGAAAGGCTGAGGGACTGAGCTAGCATGAGTTCGATCCTCAGCACCCATATAAAATATTGGGCATGCCCCACAGTGAACTGTTGGCTAGAGAGACTCATAAGGTCCCCCAAACAATGTAGGTCATTGCCAAAACACTTGATTACCTGCAGAGCTAAAAGGTAAGTCTCTATTGCTGAAGACACCACAGGATGTGGTAACAGGACATTGAATTACCATGCTGTAACTTAAAGGGAAACTGGCTGCCTCCTGTCTAGTTCTCATAGTGCACTATGAGAGCTGATGGAAGAAAATGGCCACCTACAGCATGAATAAGCAGGTGACCCTGTAGACTATGAAATCAACCAGCAAGACAAGAAGTACACAAGTTGTGAAATAGTGGCACAAGACAGACTTCTGTCAGAGAACTTTATTACTCACCAGAGGTTAATGATAAAACTCTACTGCTAAAGACACCAATGGCTATCAGCATGGGCCATGGAGAGACCTGGCTGTAATCTGGAGGAGAGCCAGTCTTCAGATAATTAGCCCATCTATTGCTGGAAGGTGCTACATGAGCTACCAGGGGACAGTGGCCAACATCTGGCCAAGCAACTCAAAGTCTAAGCAACTCAAAAGCAAACAACCTGACGTGGTGCTCACACAAGTGTAATAGTGGCACACAGCCATGGTGGGTAACCAACTGCTCTTGGATTGGCCAACAGATCAGCTCAGTGGAAAGGAAACCATATCTGGAAGTGGGAAACAAGTCAGAATCATATCCAGATAATGATTCTACTTTCCATTGTCAAGCTCCCACTAAGTTTAGACTATAAAAGTGTCTAAACTCTTGTAATTCTCTCTAAATTAATAATGGTTATCCCATTTAACTGGCACTGACTTCACTCTCTGTTGGAAAATTTGTTTCCCTTTTTCAGATGGGAACTGGACTTGAGATAAACAACCCAGCACACTCCATCCTGGTCCCAGCTGAGACCACAAAGGAATTAGGGAAATGAGCAAGAATGCTGCTCTCTTAGTTAAGCTTATATCAGTACAAGGGTGATGGAGAAAGACACTGAGAACACTCAACACCTACCAAACCAGACATCTAGATGCTCCTAAGTGCCCATCACTGAAGTAGACTTAAAATGCATCCAGCATGGCTCAGGGAATTTTATGGAAGAGGGGGCAGAAAAATTGTTAGAGCCACAAGTTGGGACATTTTGCACAGAGACATTACTTCTCCCCTACAACTGACCGCTGCCCCTATAATGCATGACCTACAATCCCCATGTGGTTGACCTGCATCCCCAATGATGAAGGCCTTATCAGAAAAGGGGCAGGGAGGAGGGAAAGGAAGGTACCAACATGTGATGTTTACATACAAAATATGTCCATATCTAATAATAAAAAAATGAAAATAAAAGAAAAAAGATCAGGGCTGGGGGCCAGGTGTGGTGGGGCATGCCTTTAATCCCAGCACTAAGGAGACAGAGGTAGGAGGATCGCCATGAGTTCGAGGTCACCCTGAGACGACACAGTGATTCCAGGTCAGCCTGGGCTAATGTGAAACCCTACATTGAAAAGCCAAAAAACATATATAAAATCAGTATAGCAGGGCTGAGGCTGGAGAGATGGCTTAGCAGTTAAGGCGCTTGCCTACAAAGTCTAAGGACCCATGTTTGACTCTCCAGATCCCACGTAAGCCAGATGCATAAAGGTGAGGGAAGTGCAAGGTTGCACATGACCACTAGGTGGCTCAAGCATCTGGAGTTTGATTGCAGTGCATGAGGCCCTGGCATGCCAATTGTCTCTCACACTCTCGCTCACTTTCTCTCTAAAAAAACAAAAACAAAAACAAAATCAGGGCTTAGAGATGGCTTAGTGGTTAAGGCACTTGCCTGCAAAGACAAAGGACCCAGGTTCAATTCCCCAAGATCCACATAAGCCAGATATACAAGGTGGCACATGCATCCGGAGTTCGTTTGCAGTGGCTAGAGGCCCTGTTTTACACAATCTCTCTCTCTCTCTCTCTCTCTCTCTCTCTCTCTCTCTCTCTCTCCATCTTTCTGTCTGTGTCTCAAATAAATAAATAAAAATAAATGAATTATAGCAATCAGGTGACTCTCATAGGAAAGGGAACATGACAGACAGTGATAGCTACATATATTCGCATCCTGGGAAAATCTTACCTCTTATCTATTGGGGAGGGTAGCTTAGACTAAATGAAGACATGGAATGGAACAGTCATAGAAGATTAAAATTTGATGGGAACTTAAGAATTGCAGAACCTGTTAAAACCACCTGGAGAAAAGGCAATGTGGATATTAGCATTAATCATTGGTATCAACACTAGACAGAAACCTAACTACTGCTGAGGAGGGACAATAGGCCACAGGTGGAGATCTCTGCCAGCAACTTTGAAGAGTATTTTACTTTAGTGATAATAGATAATTCTATCAGTTAAATATAGGCTTTTCAAATCAAACACACAGCAAACAAAACAGCTGAAAATGCTCTATTCAATAACTTATCTTAAATGGAAGTTCTTGATCAAAAGACAAAATTTTGTTGGGCGTGGTGGCACAAGCCTTTAATCCCAACACTCGGGAGGCAGAAGTAGGAGGACTGCTGTGAGTTCGAGGCCACCCTGAGACTCCATAGTGAATTCCAGGTCAGCCTGGGCTAGAATGAGACCCTACCTCGAAAAACCAAAAAAAAAAAAAAGGACAAAATTTTGTGTATAAGTCCTAAAAGAATTATACAATCAAGGTTGTAACCATTCTACATAGCATGATATTTTGTCCGGAACTAGGGAGAAAGAAGGAACTGCACACCTAAGTGTGAGACATCAACAATGAGAGATTAGTGACCTTTATCTTATTGTACAGAAATAAGACCTTGAAAACCCAGTGGATTGAGAAAGATACTTGATGAGTGATTCTCCTGAAGCCTTAGGGTGGTTGAGAGACGTATTCACCTCTTTGTCTTCACCATAGATGCTTTGAGTGAAGGAGACCCTTTGGAGCCTCTGCCCCTCTGTATGCTTTCTTCTGTTCACATTTTCCAAAGAATCAGGCTGGATCCAATTCTATTACAACCAATTAGACTGCTGTTACTGGTGGAGAAGGCCAAGGTCATTGTGCTTTTATACGATTGCGTGTGGGTATACAGGACTCTTCTGCTTCCTCTGGGCTCTAAGCAGGTTTAGGGATACTATCTCATAAATCTAAGCCTATTGAGCTGGAGAGATGGTTCAGGAATTAAGGTGCTTCTCTATAAAGCTTAATGATCCAGGTTCAATTCCACAGTACCCATGTGAAGCCAGATGTACAAAGTGATGCATGCAGCTGGAGTTCTTTTGCAGCATCTGAAGGCCCTGGTGTGCTCATTCTCTGTGTATCTCACTTCTTTCTATCTTTCCCTGTCTGTAAATAAATATTTTTTTAATCTAGGGCTGGAGAGATTGCTTAGTGGTTAAGGCACTTGCCTACAAAGCCTAATGACCCGGGTTCAATATCCCAGTACTTACATAAAGCCAGATGCACAAAGTGGCACATACATCTGAAGTTAATTTGCAGTGGCTAGAGGATGTGGAATGTCCATTCCCTCCCTCTCTCTCTCTCTCTCTCTCTCTCTCTCTCTCTCTCTGTGTGTGTGTGTGTGTGCAAATAAATTTTTAAAAATCTAAGCCTCTTGTCTTAAATATGATTTCTTTATTGTGACTATTAAATTTTCTGTGGGAGTTTAATTTCTCTGTGAAAATTTGATAACAAGAGGGATCTTATAGTCAGACTTGGTACATTTTATATTCCCAACAAAATATATATATTTTTTAATTTACTATGCTATCACAATGTGCTCACTGTATAGGTAGGTCATCTTGGAAGCTACATTCAATAATGTAATTGTCCATTATGATGAGAAACAAGATAACAGTAAAGTTTTGACCATAAGTATAGTGTGCATAAAACCATTTATTAAGTTCCTAAGGATGACATCTCAAAGATTCTTTAACAGCCTTGGGGAGTTGGATTTCACATCCCTGGTCCAAGAAACACTCATCAGAGCCGTGGAATGAATTAGGCAAATTGCCCCATGAAAAAGCTGAAATAACTTACCTGCAACTTTTCTCCCTTAAGGTAGACAGTCACATACAACTCTGCCATTAACCACTTAGGGTTAATACAGAAAGAACAAGAAGTACAGTCTGTAAAATTTCTATGAAAGTATTCAAAAACCTTAACTGTACAATGTTTCCACCCTCCATCTTCTTCCTCCCAGAGTAAAGAAAGATTTTTTTTTCCAGTGTAATACTTGAGGGTGTCTGGGAAACTCCCTCAGGTATCATTTTCTCCAGCTCAGGTGAGTGATGGTAGCTTTTCAATTCAGTGAAGTGGAAAATTTCAAAATTTGATTTGGGGCTTAAGAGCTCTGGATTGGAGTTTGGAGCCAAAGCACTAGTTAGTGAGGGCAGTAACGTAAGACATTCTATTCGTTCCCCTACATTTGTCAGCTTTCTTGCCAGTACACAGACAATGTGGCTAGTGTGGGGCAATGCAACCTAAGTAGATGTGACATGCTAAACCATTAAGCAGTCTATAGAAAATCTTCTAGCCTCTTATTTTTCTCTTACAGTAACAGCTAAAAATATCACATTGAGGTGGTCCAACTGCAGAACAGGACAGCCTCATTCACCCTGGAACTTGAGTGACCATCCCAGACACTTGACCTATAAGGAATATGTGGTGTGAGCAAGAAATGAATTCTTGGTGCTCAAAACCTCCGATGCTCTGAGATTGTTACCTGAGCATAACTGTATTCCTAAAAATACAGCCATCCTTCTCCTACAAAGCACAACACTTATCTCATCATCTTAATTTAGTTGGTAATAAATCCACACTACACCCAGATTCTTCTGAATTGTCTCTATGACAGAGATGATCACATACAAGTCAGCAAGCAAAGTTTTAGATTTTAACCAAACACACAGAACTGAGGAATGCAATTCAGTAAACACAATTGTGTTCTACTGCACAAAAAACAGGAAATGATTAAATTTATTATAGACATATCTTTATTATATTTTCCCACTTGAATATTTAAAGAATAATTTAAATGTAATGCATACTGACAGCAAGCACAGGATCAAATATTAAGCTTTTAAATGTTTTTCGTTTCTCACCCTTTATTCCTTTAGGAAAAAAAAATATTTAGATGACCTCAAAGAAACAATTATTATGCTAATCACAGTATGCAGTAACACATACAAGCCCAGACTCAATAGAAAAGAAAGCAACAAAGAAGTGAAAAAGTCTTTCTCCTCAAATCATTTTAATTTATTTTTCCACAGCCATATAAATTTAAAGTATGAAACAACAATAATACAGCTATAGAATCTAGGTTCTCTTTCAAAGCAGCGGCATATAAAACATAGAAAAGCTAAAACCTCAGCACAAGCTTCAGAAAAACAAGGACTGAGAGGGATTTGATGAAGACATGAAATGCACAAAATACAGTACACAAAATACTAGAATGCATAAAATATAAAGCTACACATTTCAGGTAGAAAGCATTGTAAAATATATAAAATGTGCAAGAAATCAAAACCAAAGAGATTGTTCTTAGAGTACCATGAATACACTGGAACTGGCAATTAGCATTTGAAGATGGGAACAAGAAAATAGCAGTTTCCCATTTAAAACTTTATTTCTAGTCTTTAGGATTTCACCTTCTTGACATCCTTCTTTCCAGAGCTCTCAGTAGCTGACTCTGCTTTTCTTTTCTGTGACTAAAATGGAAACAGATTTAATGTTCTGCTCCAATATGCACATTTTAAATGGCCCAACAATGTTAAATCTAGGATGTAAATGCATTAGAAAATTTTAATATGAATATTCACTTCAATGTCACACTCACAGTTAATGTTCTATATAGCCCAACAATTATATAACCCAATGTAAAATAACTTTTAAAGATGTTTCTTTTTTGTGAAAAGACACAAAATATCCATCAAAAATAGTTATCAAGTATCTACTTACACATGGCTTATAAATGTTCTCTTATCTTTACTTGATACTTAAAGTTTCTGGGGAAATTTTTATTTATGTTATTTTAAAATTAAGATAGATTTTAACATACCATATTTCATATCTTCTATGATGCACATTTCTTTCACATTTTAGCATCTCTGAAATCAGAATGCATTTTACAACGGATAACAAATTACGGTTGGCAACAATCTTTCTTACTGATACAAAAAATAATGCTGTATCTTAAAATGGAAGGCACCTTAGACTTGATGAAATACGGCAGTTTACTTAACACACCCAAGTAGTATGATACACTGAAGAATATTTTACATTATGGCTATACAGAGCAACCTGGCTGGATTAAAATCAAGTTATTATCAAACAGTTAACTTTTTTACCAAGTAACACTTTCTTGTCTGCTCATGGTTCTCATTTGCCCTCATGGTTTCACAAAGACCAGACGACTTATTTTATTAATTTAGAATTTCTGGTTTCAACCTTGGCATAAACAGTCCATCCCATCTCTAATCCTCTCCTAACCCCACAGTAGCCTAGTCTCAATTCACAGGCTCTTACTTGCATCATACTTCAGTTTTCATGAGGAATTTCTCAAATACTGAGCCTTGTTATTAGGGAGTTCCTAACCATATGCTCTACAAACAAATAGAAAACATATGGTTGTGACATTTTTCTTTTCAAAACAAATTATCACTTCATAAAACCAGCTTTTATAACAGATATCACTATGGCATTAAACATAATGTAGGCAATTTAACTATATAAAAAATGGGATCTACCTAAATGTTATGAAAATGCTGAAAATTTTACCATTGGAGTTTTAGTTGCACGTTTCTTCTTTTCTGCTCTCTCTCTTTCCTCAATTTCCATATTTTCTTTTTCAATTAATGAAATCAAGGTGTTACAGCGTCTCTGGAATTCCTGAATGAAATAATAAAGACTTAATTCTGTAACTTAGTCATAATCTTTAAAAACATGACAATTCTTCAACTGTGTCACTTCTGTAGAAGAGAATTTCCATAACTGGTATTCTTTAGAACACCATTCATGTAGAGTATTAGTAGGTTCCCCTAAAAATAGAGATGGGGTAAATGGCATCAGTGGGTGATGGTTAAACAAACTGGTTCACCCATACCATGGAACATAATAAAAATAAAACAAAGGAATGACTGGTATGCAAAATAACCCAGAGAAGCATTCAGAGAATGATGCTGTGTGAAAAAAGCCAATTCTAAAGGTTAATCTTCCATCTATATGACGATTTTTGAGACAGTGTCCCACTCTAGCTCAGACAGGCCTGGAACTCACTATGTAGCCAAGTAGGCCTCAAACTTGCACCAATCCTCCAGCCTCATCCTCCCCAGTGCTGGGATTACAGGCATGTGCCTCCATGATTAGCTATGTAATGTCCTTAAAATGACAGAATTATAGAAGTGGAGAACAGATCAATAGTTGCCAATGTCTAGGAAGAGTAGGAGAAAGGGTATGACTGTATATAGCATAATGGTATACTTTAGTAGCAATTGTCCTGCAAATCTACAGGTAGCTAAAACTGAACTGAAAGACATATTCACACAGTGACTACAAAAGTGATACTATAGCAACAAGCTCTATTGGATTGTACTTATGTCAGTTTCCAGATTATGACATTGCATTATAACTATACAAAATGTTATCACTGGAGAAAATTGGATGAGTGGATAGTATCTCATCATACATTTCTTTAGAACTTCCTGTTACTGTATAATTATTTCAAAATAAAATGTGAAAATAAATCACATAGAAAAAATACAGGAATGGTCTATGGTCAAAATACGTTCCAGAAATACTGAGTATACACAAGTCAAAACAGATTACTCAGCTCCAGGGCTTGTCAGATCCTTTTTGGCTTCCTGATGCTCACTGTGAATCAGTAAGCAAGGGCTATAAAGGTACAGCAGTTCCCTAAGCTACTTAGTCAATGGAACTCTCTTTCTCACTAGGTATTCTCCTGGGATCCAACTACTTGGAAACACATTTCAGGAAACACTGCTCTACTTGCTAATTCAAAGCAAACAATATCTGAAAAGATTTTTGCATTAACCTTGCCATGGCTATATTTCACTGCCAGTGAATCAATGCATCCAAACAATAAACAGATTTTATGAATGCATATTGAATATTGAAGTTATGATTCATTAATATTGAACCTCATATATTATTAACCCTATAGACTTTGCTGTACTTAAAAGGTAAATAATGGATTAATACCAAGGTATAAATAATATTTTAATATATGGTTCCTTTTTTATGCAAGTAAAAATGCCTGACAAAATAAAAAACATGGTGCTGGGTAGATGGCTCAGTGGGTAAAATGTTGCCCTGCAAGCATGAGAACCCTACTTCATATCACCAGCACATAAAATCCCTTGTGCAAAATGTCAGGTGTGACAGCATGCACCTATAATTCCAGTGCTTTGAAGGTGAAGACAGGAGGATTCCTAAGGCATATTAACTAGTCAGTCCAGCCAAATCAATGAGCTCTATGTTTAGCAAGATTCATTCTCAAAAAAAAGTAAGGTGGAGAAAGACTGAGAGAAACACCTCTCATATAGATCTCTGACCTCTATGCACTTGCACACACACTCAAAACCATACTTATACAAACATGCATACATACACTATATACATACAGACATGCAAAGAAACAGAAAAAAGTTAAACACTAAAAAATGAAGCTTACTGGCAATTAAGAACAATCTCAAGAAGAGAAAAAAAATGGTCCAAGTATAGGAACACAAAATTCACAAGAAATAACCAAGCATTAAAAAAGAAAAAAACCTCAAGAGCTGGGGATATAGCTCAGTGGTAGAGCACTTGTCTTAGCATGTCTAGCAACACAAACATACTCACATTTTTTCACTAAAACTAAGGACCAAAGAAATAGAAAGTAAAACAATGTCATTTCCCAGAAAATAGTAATAATATGTGCATGCACAGATGTGGTATACTTAGTGTTACCATAAGATGGTGAGATGAGAACTCTCATTCACTAATGATGAATGGCTATGTTACTCCTATCTGTTATGACTGGAACCATGTCTCCCCAAAATTCATCTATCAAAGCAAGCTCTAACCCTAAATGTGACTATATTTTGAGAGGGGGTTCTTTCAGATTAAGCGAGGTCAGAATGGTAAGTCTCTAACTCCCCTCCTCCAGCACCCTATCGTGTGTAAAAGGTGGTCATCTGCACTGCAAACCAATCCTCCTGGCACATTAATCTTGGACTGCTAATGTCCCAGACTGTGAGAAAGCAAATTTTTGTTAATTCACCCCATCTGTGGGATTCTATTATGGCAGCACCAACAGACTAATACACATCTTTCTAGAATGCAAGTTAGTAATATCAAAGAACTATTTTTATAATTTCACTCCTTCTGACCAAACAGTTCCATTGTTAGACTTTGTAAGGAAGAAAAGCATACAAAGATTTCAAGAGATTGCTTAGAACAGTGTTAACACGGAAATATTTGGAGCTAATTAAATTTTGGTAATTTGGTAATAAAACAGTCAGATACCAGATGAAGCTGGAAGAATGTTAACAATGGGACTAGTGTTAATAGCAACTATCTATAGAAGTAAAACCACTGGTTCTTGTTTTCTTAAGAAGTGAGGTCTGGCTCTGTTGCTCAGGCTGCATTTGAAGCAGAACACAAGAGATCCTCTTACCACAGCCACTCAATAGTAGACTGGTGACTCTTATTTTCTGCTTACACAAGGTTGTACTTTCTAGATTTTCTAAAATGATCATTTAGGTCTTCAGCAATCTATAAAGTTTTTAAGAAATGGAAAATATTTTTTATAAAGTACAGTTTCTTCATTCCAAATAAAATCAAGATAAACTACACACAAGAAAGGAAATGTTAAATTTGTAATACAATCAACTATCCAAGCATTTTATACTCTAATTTAAGCCCCAAAAGAAACAGAAAAACAAAGAGTTCACCCACAAAGATATTTTACATTAATAAATTATAGTTTACCAAGCTGGAGAGATGGCTCACAGGTTAAGGCACTTTCCTGCAGTGTTTAACAACCCGAGTTTGATTCCCCAGTGCCAGATGTACAAAGTGGCACATGCATCTGGAGTTCATGTGAAGTGGCTAGAGGCCCTGATGTACCCATTTTCTCCCTCCCCCGCCTCTCCTTGCAAATAAATAAATAAAGTAAAAGTAATAAATAAAAGAAATTATCATTTACCAATTTAAAAGAATCTTACATAACACTGAAATGTTCAAGTTCCTTGTACATTCTCAACTACCCATGGTTAAATAATGGAAATGCATATAGTTTTCCTTACTTAAGAAAATAGTGATGATATATTTAATATGCAGACCAAGTAGTCTTCATAGTTTCATTCAATAATATACATACAAATTAAACAGCATGTTATTCAATTTATCTATTATAGAAAGGGCTAAGTTGACCCTGATGAGATTTGATGCTTAGTTTCTGGGGAGACTTCGTAGATTCTTTATATGAAGCTGATTCTTGAATCATTAAGCTATACCCTCTGGCTATTATTATTCTCAATACATAATAGTTGCCTGTGACTACAGATATCTTTAGATACATATTCATGGTTCATATGAATGATTCAGAGAAAAAATACTAATACATTCAGACAGTCTTATATGCAGGAAGGTAGATTTTCTGAAAATTATCATAAATAGACTGCATAATAAATTCTTAGCCTCATTCCTTTTAAGCTATCCTTAACTACTCCAGACACAGAAAAACAATTTAACTCTTTAGAGAAAGGTACCAATGAATGGATGAGTATGAATGTTACTTTCCTAGCATAGGTCAGTCCTCAGTCTCTAGAGATAACTCCATTTTTATTCACATGAAGAGGGACGTGTGAAGGCAGAGGAGGGTAGTGGAGAAGAGGGATAACAGCAAAAAATATTTACATATGTATAAGAAAACTATTATAATGAAACCCATTACTTTGTATGCTAAGTTTAAAAACATAGGAAAAATATAATAGTTACCAGGAAAAAGGCCTGCCTAACTAAATAAACAGAGAACAGCAAAAGTCAAGCATAACAAAGAAAAATTCCACATAGTTGACAAAACAATAACTAACTGACTGAAATTACAATGAGAAATTTCATGATGGCAAAAACATTTTTGTTTTCTATGATTTCTCCATTTGAATATTCTTCCAGGTTATTAAAAAACTTCTATTTATGACAGAGAGTGAGTATGGTTTCATTAGGGCCTCTTCCCTTTGCAAGTGAACTCCAGACACATGCACTATATTGTGCACTTAGCTTTATGTGGGTAGTGGGGAATCAAATCCAGGCCAGCAAGCTCTGCAAGCAATTGCCTTTAACCTCTGAGCCATCTCCCCAGCCCTTTTCCATACTCTTGTCTTTTCATATGTCTCCTATTTTCCTGGAGTTTCAGGGAATAGTTTTTGAAACTTCAGTTTCCATAATTCTGTAGTCTATTTTTCCCCATTTCCCTAGTTGTGATTTAGGAATTAAGTTGGAGGGAAGAAAAAAGAGGAAGAGAAGAGATGCAAAAGCAATAGTGATACAACAGAAGAGAAGAGGAAAATTACAAATGGAAAATTGTTCTACTGTGTTGCTTATTATAGGAAATTCTTTTAAAGATTCTGTGTTCAAACATGTGGAAAATGTGGGATTTACAAAGGTCAGAGCTTCTCAGAGCTCATACTATTCTAATGTAGATGGGAGGTCTCAACAGCAGGATTCAGCATCAACAGGTTTCAAATGTATTTCCATCACAGAACCCCTTTCTGGTTCTGGAACAATGTTTAGTAGACACCAATTTGGAAAATGTTGCACAAGGTTATAATTATGGCTAAGGTTAAGGTAGGTACAAAGAACCTAGAACTAAGAACAAAGAACTCAGGATATTCACATAGTTTAGTTGGCAAAGGGATACCAGTGACAATTTTTGAACAAGATGAGTGATACAATTAAAATATATATTTAGTACCCAAAGTTCTTGATACAGTTTATTACTAGAGAAGTTCCATGAAATCCTAGAATCTTGAGGCAAAGAGATAGCTCCATTATTAAGAGTATTTCCCACTTAAGCATGAGGGACTCACAAACCAGAATTGTGTAGGCATGTACTCTGGAAAAGTCTAGGAGTGCAGGCAATGTGTGAGTGTCAGAGTGCCTACAGGCAGCCCATGAATGGACGTATGATGCTATGAAGATGAAGCTACAGCTGTAATGGAGATCCAAGGAAGTTGTAGGTGCCAATAATGCAGAATAATGCACTACAGCCAGAAAGGCACCAGTGAGGGGCCTTCCTAACCATTTTGGAGCTCACATCACATCATGGTGTACCCCAGATACTGGACATACAATTGTAAGAGTTCATAGATTCCCTCCTGGGCTTCAGTTTAGTTTGTTCTGATTCATCCTTACTATTCTCCTGTTTCTGGTTTTTGGAGTGGGAATGTCTTCTCTGCACCATTACACCTTGGAAGAATGTAACTTTGATTTTTCAAAAAAGCAGTTAAGAGTTTGCCTTGAGTCTCAGACGAAACTTTACTTACTCTTTTGAGTAAAACTGGTGAGTTTGGGGACTCTGGGATAGGGACTGAATACATTTTGCATTATGGGATGGGCATGGGCCTTTGGGGAGTAGGAGCAGGATTTTATGATTTAAGGATATGTATGTGGGTATCAAACAGATAAGGGGTAGACTCATGATGGAGTGGGAAGCACCTAGAAGATAAGTAAAGCACTTCTCTGGGTGTGTCTGTGAGGGGTTTTCCAGAAAGGATTACCTAAGGGAAGAAGGCCTTCCCTGAATGTGGAGAACACCATTCCAACAGACTGAGAGACCAAAGAGAATAAGAAAGGGAAAGGAGAAATCCCACTAGAGCAGACACTCTACCTTTCTCTCTGTCTGCTTTTTGGCTGTTATGATGTGTGCTTCTCTCCACTACCTCCCCATACCACAATGGACTGAAACCACCAAAGCTGTGAGAAAAACTAAATCTTTCCTCTCTTGTTTTCTTTGGTATTTGTCACAGTGATAGACGTACCTTACCCTTGCTTACACTAATTCATTCTTTCCACTTTTCATGTTGATTCTTTTAAACCGAGATTCAGTAGATGTTTTTGGAAATATACAGATGGTAAATATTTTCGATTTTGCAAGTGGCACAGACTCTGTCACTGTAGCATGTAAACAGTGACAGACAATACATAAATGAGTTTGTCACTGTGTTCCAATGAAACCTTACTTAGGAACACTGACATTGTAATTTTGTGTACTTTTCATTTGTCAAAATATACTTCTTCTGATTTCTTTCAACTATGTAAAAATGTAAAAAACTGCCGGGCATGGTGGCACATGCCTTTAATCCCAGCACTCAGGAGGCAGAGGTAGGAGGACTGCAGTCAGTTCAAGGCCACCCTGAGACTACATAGTTAATTGCAGGTCACCCTGGGCCAGAGTGAGACCCTACCTCAAAAACACAAAATAAATGTAAAAAAAAAAAAAAAAAAACATTTGTAGCCTGTGTGCCATATGAAACAGTTTGTTAAACCCTGCTCTAAACTACAGCTTATATTTAAACAAAATTGTTCTGCCTTGGTCTTCATACTTTTTAATTGTTTGGGAATCTACTCAATGGAAAGTGACTTTTTACTCTTGAAACACTTAAATATGTGTTTCTACCTTTAATAAATGTTGTAATGTTTGCAGTGAGCACTGTTGCCCCTTATGTGTGATGACTATCAATAACCTCGGGCAGAAAGTTCAAATATCCTTTGACCCAATACTCAGCTTCAAAGCATAAATTCAAAAGGCACAGAACATCAATAGACTTGAAGTGACTTATTGAAAGAGATTAAAGAGGCTCCACATAACATTTCCTATGTACTAAAATCCTAGACACTAAGCTTAACTAAGTCTGAATGACAGAATGTCTGAGCCTATTATGGTTGAAAGTCAAAAGTGGCTGAATGAGCAAGGGCAAAAATAATGAAAAGGGAAAGGAAGGAAGGAAGGAAAGAAGGAAGGAAGGAAGGAAGGAAGGAAGAAAAAGAAAGGATGGAAGGAAGGATGGAAGGAAAAGATAAATAATGAAGGAAGGAAGGAAGGAACTGCACTCCACATTTGTTTCTGAACCTGTGAGTAAAATTTTTTACGGTCAGGCTTTTCTTCTACAATTATTATTAATTAATTAATTTTTTATTGACAACTTCCATAATTGTAAACAATATCCCATGGTAATTACCTCCTTCCCCACCCCCACTTTCCCCTTTGAAACTCCACTCTCCATCATATCCCCTCCTCCTCTCAATCAGTCTCTCTTTTATTTTGATGTCATGATCTTTTCCTCCTGTTATGATGGTCTTGTGTAGGTAGTGTCAGGCACTGTGAGGTCATGGATATCCAGGGTATTTTGTGTTTGGAGGAGTATGTTGTAAGGAGTCCTACCCTCCCTTTGGCTGTTACACTCTTTCCGCCACCTCTTCCGCAATGGACCCTGATTTTGAATTTTTTTCCTTTATTTATTTGAGAGAGAGAGAAAGGCAAATAAAGAAAGAGAATGGGCATGGCAGGGGCTCCAGCCACTGCAAATGAACTCTAGACACAAGCACCCCCCTTGTGCATCTGGCTTACATGGGTACTGGGGAATTGAACCTAGATCCTTAGGCTTCACAGGCAAATACCTTAACCACTAAGCATTCTTCCCAGCCCCTCTTCTATAACTTTTACTCAAACAAATTGAGCAGATATTCTCTTTGGTTCTTTTATACGTTGTCTACAGAAAATAAGTTTTAAGTCAATATCTTCATTTGTAAACTCTATTTCCCAGATTTGGAGTCACCTCTAACCCTGTACAATGTTAATATAAAGCAATGGCAAACCAGGTGTGGTGGCACATGCCTTTAATCCCAGCACTCGGGAGGCAGAGGTAGATGGATCACCATGAGTTCAAGGCCACCCTGAGACTATGTAGCAAATTCCAGGTCAGCCTGGGTGAGACCCTGCCTCGGAACAACAAAAAAAAGGCAATGGCAGTCTACATTACAATCTCCCAGCCCCCAAAACTGATCTTTACATGGAAATTCATGTTCAAATAAAGACAGTCTACATTTCTCAAACAAGTATCAAATGTTATGATGCTTTTATATTAAATGCTGCCACTTAAAATATACTGTTATTTTTTTAAAATGTACTGTTATTTTATATTATGCTACCTTTCCACAAGAGAATTCATGAGTATCAGTATCTGAAATGCATTCCTGTCACGGCATTAACTTTATTTCTAATTGTTAGAACAGTTCAGGTCCTGAATGAAACAATATAGCTGCATAACACACATGACATTTACAACTGGATAGTCAAGCATATGAATAAATAAAAGTTGCAGAAATAAGAGTCAAGACCTATCACTAGAGAAAGGACGATTACAAGAAAGGTACTGAAATAGACTGGAGCTTACTGGTCTGGTACATTTCCTCACACCTAGTTCAATGTGCTCCAGTTGTAGGCATCCATGAGATCGAAGCAAATGGAATCACTAAAGTTGTTTGTTCATCTACTCACAGAATGCATACTCTGGGTAAGATGCTTCACTGCTCTCTGCATATAACCAACTGCACTCCAAGGTTAAAAATGCAGTTGGAAAAATGACTCTGGGAAAGATGGCAACCATTAGTCAAACGAAGAAATTAAGATGGAGAAAAGATAGAAATATGAATTTGAGAATTGTTAGTAGAGTTAGTAGGTGAGGTATACATTTTACCTATTTCCAGCAGTGACGTGGGTATGCACGCATGCATATGTGTGCACACCCACATGTGCCCCATGAAGACATATGTGGAGGCCTTAGAATGATGTCCAGTGTAGTCCTCTATTGCTCTTCCATCTTATTTCTCTGAGATAGTCTTTCCCTGAACTTGGAACTCACCATTTTCTGGTTACACTGGCTAACCAGTGAGCCTCAATGATTCTCCTGTCTCCATCCTTCTCAGTGCTGGGGTCCCAGGCATGAAAGGCTGTGCCAGGCTTTTTATTTGGGTCCTAGGGTTTGAACTCTGGTCCTCAAGCTTGCACAGTAAGCATGCATACCCATTGAGCCATCTCCCCATCCCCAGAGCAGTGTTTTTAAAGTGTTAATCTGATCATATCACTGCCCTGATAAACTGTCAGTAACTCCCTATACTCTATAAATGAATAGCCCAAATTTAGTCTGTAATGCAACAGAGTCCTTCATTTGACTGTTGGCTATACGTCCAGCAGCAACTGTTGATACTTCCTTATCAACATCATATTAAATCTACCTACATGCCATTTTAGAATATGCTAGACTTATACCCTTGCACCATTCTGCTTCCACAACCTGGAATGTGCTTGAATGACCAACTTTTAGTTTTTCATGACTGAATTCCAAAAAGAACTTCTTCTGTTCAGCTATTTCTCTTATTTATTTGCCCCCTATTACATGCTTGGTTGAAAATTAAGGAAGAAAAGACACATTTTAGTCTTTCAAGTACATGAAGAGTAACAGATCCCTATAAATTAAAATACATTTCATTTTTAATATTATAACTCTACACTCAAGAACTTATCAATACATGTTAAAGGTTACCAATGTATCATAATCTTATTTCATACTTCATTAAGAATTGAATATTTTAGGGCTGGGGAGATGGTTTAGTGGTTAAGCGCTAGCCTGTGAAGCCTAAGGACCCCAGTTCGAGGCTCGATCCCCCAGGACCCACGTTAGCCAGATGCACAAGGGGGCGCACGCATCTTGGGTTCATTTGCAGTGGCTGGAGGCCCTGATGCGCCCATTCTCTCTCTCTCTCTCTCTCTCTGTCTGCCGCTCTCAAATAAATAAATAAATGAACAAAAAATTTAAAAAATAATTGAATATTTTAAAACATCCATATTAACTATTAACACACATTTAAGCACTGACATATAAAATCAAAAGTAAAACGTAGTCATTATGTAGTTTCTTAGGTTATGCTTAAGCAACAAAGTGGTATCGTGATTACAGAGCAAGTAGGAAGTTTTCTAATTTCACTTTTATTCTTCTAAAATATCTGAAAAGAAATCTTTTAGAATTAGATAAAGTAATTATAAACTATCTGGCACTCAAACAATAACCTAATTAACATTTACTAGCCACTGTGATAAACCTATAAAGTGGAAAGCAAGTACATAAAAATCTATAGCAATATTTCCTAAGAAGTATTTTTCTCCTACAGTTCTAATGAGGAATGTCATTTTATTACTTTTAAATAAGGTACAATTTCATTAATAATAAAGTTGTGACTTGAAAACAAACTAATAACATGAAAATTTTATCACATAGTATTCAACAGTGTGCGATTCCCCGAGATGTTATCATGAAAATTCATTGAAACTACTACTCAAGACAGGGTAATTGTAATGACTAATTGCTAATACTCAGCTTCAACTGCAACGTACATGGCCATGACCACAGGCAAAGCTGGTTGAAGAGAAAGAAAAGAAAATCTCAGAAGTTAAAAGGAACCAAAATTAAGAAAGCAACCCTGTAAAGGAAACAATAAAATGGTGTATCAATGAATATGTATTTCTGAGAATTACATTTTGCTTTTTCTTCTTTTAATACCTAGAAAGGACATTCTAAGAAGGCCCAATGTATTATTAATTGAGCTCTGGGTATTTTTCCCACGTGTGAGCTGACTAATGTGCTAGATCTTTTGGACCTCTCAGAGTCTTCTCAAATCTCCTGTCATGTTCATCACTAGACAAACAGATAGTGCACTGAGATTCACTCCCGAGAAGGAATGGCAAGAAAATTAATGTGCAAGTGAGGGTAAAGGGGCTGGCCAGCATTGTATAAAATATACTATATAAATGCAAAGTATTACTATTTCCTATTATGGTCATTTAATCAAGTTGCTTTTCATTCTGAAAGATTTTGAATATCTAAAGACTAAAACCTCATTCTAAGAAATTTTTCCTAAGAAGAAAGTGGCTAGGCAATTCCTGTGCTCTGAGCTTAAAAAGTCTGCGTTGAGCATATGCCTCCTACTTGTTTATGACGCTCAATAGAGGCTGATTACTTACTTCAAGACCACATAGTTTCTCAGAGAAAAAATCACAATCTCTCCAGCACGGAGAAATGGAACTGAAACTCATTTTCTCTTTTGTATAGCCAGCACTTTTAAATGGAGAAGAACCTCGAAATCGTCAACCTTCAGCCGAGGGCTTTCAAACTGAGACATATGTGGAAGTGGAAGCTTGTGCTTTTAAGCACTTTGTGACTGTTAGCTAAACCAGAAGCCATGAATTCTCTGAGATTTGTGCCTAAAATACAGCCTCTAAAATTTCTATTTTCTTCTAAGAAGGATTTCACACTATTTATTGGTATGTCTTGGAAAGAATACAGTGTTAGCCAATTTAATAAGATGAGTTCAATCATTAGTAAGATATTAAACACAGTGACAATCACACAATGAATCAAATTACATCCTATGTTTCTAAGATGGGAATGTTCAATAAAACAAATGCTTTTATTACAGAAATCACAGCTGTCTTTTACAAGAGGTTGATTTCTCTCCCTAGATTGTGAACATGATTCACCATAGGAAGTATTTTAAAAACATAGGAAGGAAATAGCATTTAGAAATATTAATAATATATTTCTCTAACTCCCTCCTTCTTGATTCCAAGATATCCATAAAAGATAATCCAAAATGATAAAAAATATATGCATATTTTATTTATTTTGTTTTGCTTTGTTTTTCGAGGTAGGGTCTCACTCTAGCCCAGGCTGACCTGGAATTCACTATTTGGTTCAGGATGGCCTCAAACTCATGGTAATCTTCCTACCTCTGCCTCCCAAGTGCTGGGATTAAAGCTGTGTGCCACCACGCCCGGCTATATATGCATATTTTAAAAATGTTACTTATACTCAAAAATCCAGAATTATAAGTAAAAACTATCTATTAGCTAGAAGGGATATCAAAATTTTACACAACAGAAAATTTTATTTAGAATTTTTTCAGTTAACACATGTAAGCATAAAATAATTATATATCTAAGATTCTTTAGAAATTACAAATTGTACTTTCTGGATGGTGATTAAGGACATAGGTAGCTTCATTTTCAATAGATAAAATACAGCTCTCATTCTGTGATTACCTATAGAGTTAATGGTTGCCTTTTGGAAAATATGCACTAAATATTTAAATCTCTGAATAAATAAACAGCACAGGAGTAATTTTGTCAAAAAAGAAGACAGAGAAAATATATTCTTTACAAGGGAGTTCGAGGACATCTAGTGGTTGTTAATATACTGGATCTTTTGGTGAATGAATAAGATTGTGTAGTTTTATAATGATAATCATATTACAAACAATGTAAGATTTTCCTGCACTCTGAATCTCTTTCACCTTACTGCTTTAGTTTAATAACCCCAGGAAACAGCATTAAGCTCATAACCTTTTAAAAATTAACAAAATATCATTGAAATAAAAGTCAGAATTCAACAAATTTTCCATCACAGAAAAGGGCATGTATGTTGGAAATCATGATTCAGTGGAGAAGGCAGTTAAGCACTTGTCTTTTAGAAGCTTTTGGTGATGCCCTAAATTATGTCATTAGGCACATAAAAACCCAAATGTCTAGAAATGTGAAATGCATGGATTTGAAAGGAGTTGTCTGTTAAACATGTTCATAGATGTTCTGAACTAGATGGTACCTTAACAGGAGAACTAACTCACTGCGAAGATCTTCTGACAGTCAGAATAGTCTCATTTTCAAAAGGGAATAGAAAAGCTATACTTCAATATCCCTCTTCAATGATCCAAAAACCCTGTCAAACAATTCTTCCCTACATCTAATCTCAGTCCTTCATGCTACAAATTAAGTCATGGTTTCTTGTGGGGTTCTTTTGTTGTTGTTGTTTTTGTTCCTTTCTCAATTTTTCTGCTATATCTTGGTAACGTGCACACCTCTGTATTTTTTGTGTTCAGCATTTACATTTATCCCTAATGAATGTCATATTGTTTATGATAGCAATGATTCAAGTGGAGGATTATTCCAATTGTCCTAATCCCTTATATTTGCCAGCTCTCCAACAATCATGTCATGTCAATGGACATAGTTTTTTTTTTTTTTTTTTTTTTTTTTTTTTGCTTTTGCTTTTTGGAGGTAGGGTTTCACTCTAGCCCAAACTGACCTGGAATTCACTATCTAATCTCAGAGTGGCCTCAAACTCACAGCTATCCTCCTACCCCAGCGTCCCAAGTGCTGGGATTAGAGGCATATGCCACCACACCCTGCTTTTCAATGGACATATTTTAATGATATGATCCATGTACTCACTAAATTTGTGATAAAGAGCTATCAAATAACTTATCTTCTAAAACATCTGCCAAAATAATGCCTTCAGTAGAACAACTCAGATTTTTATTATTCAATGTGAATTGAAAATATGAAATGAATCAAACAAAATACAGAGTTTTGTTTCACACTCCAGTGAACTTTTGGAAAACAAACATGTATGGCAGCAACTAAGAAAAAAAATCTACGCTACTTTATGACTAGTCATAAAGCCATTGTTTTGATGGTTAGTTCATAGTGGCTTTTAATTTTTAGGCTACATTAATCTATTTTTATCTCCATAATATTAGCTGGTGAAAGATTGCCAATGGCAACATTCAAAATGCTTTTCATGAGGCTGAGCATGATGATAAATGCTTGTAAAGCACAGCACTTTGCAGGCTAAGGCAGGAGGATGGTATGATGAAGGATAGTCTGGGATACATAGCATGTTCCAGACCAGATGAGCTACATAGCAAGATCTTATCTTAAAAAAAATAAAA
This sequence comes from Dipus sagitta, assembly GCA_036346955.1. Classification (NCBI taxonomy): domain Eukaryota; kingdom Metazoa; phylum Chordata; class Mammalia; order Rodentia; family Dipodidae; genus Dipus; species Dipus sagitta. The sequence continues at coordinate 111,431,134 of CM070776.1, read as the reverse complement.
ATAACATTGAGGAGATTGTTCAGTGGTTAGAGGTGCTTGCTTCCAAAGCTTGCTGGCACCCATGTGAAGCTGAGGTGCATTTGGGCTGTAGAGATGGCTCAGCAGTTAAGGCACTTGCCTGCAAAGCCTAACAACCCAAGTTTGATTCCCCAGTACCCATATATGGCCAGATGAAAAACGTGGTACATGTGTCTGGAGTTCTTTTGCAGCAGTGGTGGTGCATGCCTCTACTTCCAGCACTTAGAAGGCAGAGGTAGGAGGATCACTGTGAGTTCGAGGCAAGACTGAGACCACATAGTGAATTCCAGGTAAGTTCTGAGCTAGAAGGATAGCCTACCTCAAAAAAAGTGGTGCATTTGTCTGCCATTCATTTTCAGTAGCACGCACACACGTATATACACATGCACGTAAGTAAACAAAAATAAATAAGTATGATATATGCATTTCAATATCATCAGAAACACCAATGTTAAGCAGCACCAGAAGTTAAAAGGAAAATTCATGTTAGAGAGCAATGGAGGGAATTGTAAAGGATAAAAATAGATGAGTTTTAGTTAATTATTCTGTTTCATAATATTCTTATAAAGACTCAACTTAGACAATAATATCTCTTTAATGAAAATAAACCCTTACCCTATCTTCAAAGACTCAAGTATCACCTGGGTAATTACTAAGGGGAAAAATGTACCTTTAAAGTGGGGATCATAATGTAAATCGGGTGATCAAGTGACCAAATATCATCACCAATAATGTGACAATCTGAAAATGTCCCTGATAATATGATGCAACAAGAGACAAGCATCACTTCTGTAGCATTCTGGTCAAAAACAGTGAACCTAAATTTAACAATGCGTAAATGATGAAGTACAGTATGTGACACACTACAAGACTATAAGTCTGGATATCATAAAAGCGTCATTGTCATGAAATACAAAACCCAGTAGATTCATAAGGCCTAAAGAAACCCAACAACCAAAAACAAAACAACTGAATTGGCCACATCATTTTAAAAAGAAACTATAAAAGGCATTTTTGAAACAATCAGAGAAGTTTGTGGATTTTATACTTGACAACATCATTGAATCAATACTAACATTTTCAGGTCAGATTGTAGTTATTATGTACAAATATGTACTTATTCTTAGAAGATATATTTAAATGCTTAGGGATGAATGACCATGCTGTCTGCAATTATTTGGTACCATAGACACCTTCCTCCTGGATAGTGGACTAAAAGATATAACCCTCAATAGAAGTATGGAGGGATCTCCAGTAAAAAGGGCCCCTAAGAAGGTTGGATGAAGCCTAGCCCTAAAATATTTGCCTCTGGCTTGAAACTCCTAGCACCAGAAATTGGTTACAATCCACCTTGAGCTGTTGATTGGGAAGACCTACAAAGTCCCCAAAATAAAACAGGCTTCTTGCAAAACACGTGATTACCTGCTTGAGGTAAAAGTTAAGACCCTATTGCTGAAGAACCCTCATGCTGCTGATGCAAACCACCAAGAGATCTGGCTGAAGGAAGGCAGTTCCCAGATGGTTAGCCCATATAGTACTAAAAAGCACTGCATGAGCTGCTGGGGGAAAATGGCCAACAACTTTGTGAGCAAGGAGGGGACACTTCTATATAAAAACAATGAGCCTGACAAGATGTACACATCTGTGCAATAGTGGTACACAGCCTAGGTGGGTAACCAATGGCTTTCTAATTGGCTATGAGATCTGTTCAGTGGAAAGGAACCCTTGACTAGAACTAAGTACCAAGTCAGAATCCTACAAATAAAATGGCCTTCAATGAGAAGCTCGCACTAGCCTTCATCCAAAAGTGAGACCACACCAGTCAAAATCTCACTAAATTAACAATGTTTATCCTCTTTGAACTATCCTGGTCTCACTCTCCATTGGAGAATCTCTTTTTCTTTTTTTAGAAAGCAGGAAGAACAGAGGAAAACTATAATCCATCAATAAGAGAAAAATAAGAATAGACAGCTGACTCCCAAGCAGGAGATGAACCACCCCTCAAACAGCCGTGAGGGTCCAGGTGAAACCACAGAGGAACTGGTGAGATAAGCAAGGGTGCTGCTTCCACAGAGAGCATGACAATCTGTGCCAGGGTGATGGAGATAGACACTGAGGATATTCAAAATGCAACAAAGCAGAAATCCAGAAGCTGCTGAGAACTCAACACTAAAGCAGACTTAAAGCACACCCACCAAGGCTCAGGGAAGTTTGCAGAAGAATGTAAGGGCCACACCACAGGGTGGGAGGGAATATCCAGACACATTGCACCCCTCACAATGACAGGCCACTGCCCTAACAACTCATAGCCCACAACTCCATAGTAAATACCAGCAATTCCACTAAGGAGAGTCCTCAATGCAGTGGGAGCAGGGAGGAGGTACATGATAGTACCAACATATGATGTGTCCATTCAAATTTTCTACTTGATAATAAATTTTAAAAAAATGGTTTATAGGGCTGGAGAGATGGCTTAGTGGTTAAGTGCTTGCCTGTGAAGCCTAAGGACCACGGTTCAAGGCTGGATTCTCCAGGACCCATGTTAGCCAGATGCACAAGGGGGCGCACGCTTCTGGAGTTCGTTTGCAGTGGCTGGAGGCCCTGGTGCGCCCATTCTCTCTCTCTCTCTGACTCTTTCTCTCTCTGTCTGTCGCTCTCAAATAAATAAATAAGCCGGGCGTGGTGGCGCATGCCTTTAATCCCAGCACTCGGGAGGCAGAGGTAGGAGGATCGCCGTGAGTTCGAGGCCACCCTGAGACTCCATAGTGAATTCCAGGTCAGCATGGGCTAGAGTGAGACCCTACCTCGAAAAACCAAATAAATAAATAAATAAATAAATAAAATAAACCAAAAAAAAATTTAAATGGTTTATAAATACATATACTCACATAAATATATGTATTTAAATATGAATATGAAATGCAGACATGCATTTCTGAATATATTTTATAAATATGTTTAATATTCATGAATATGTTTCATATTTATTAATACATCCTATACACATTAAACAGATTCTATATATGTATATATAAGTATATATGGAGAAACATGGGAGCAGAAAGCCAATGTGGCAAAAAGTTAGTTAGCAACTGGGAGATTTATGTAAAGAATATGATAATTGTACCTTTTTCAAAGCAAAGAAATAACAGAAAGGATACATACCATGGCAGTTCTAGACTTGATAAACCAGTCAAATCTAAACTGAGGTGCATTCCGTACACACTGTCTCAGTTCTTCATACACATTTTCTCTATCAAAGCCCATTTTGTGTAACATACAAATCAAGAATCTATCTTCTTCCTCAGTGTAGTTCTTTCCTTTGCTGGTACCATACTGAATACGCAACTGATGAAACGGAGCCTTATATCTTGCAATCTGTATATTTCACCAAAACAGTGCAATAATAAGTCAAACCTAATCATCATAGAAAATCAAATACTCTATTAATAAATTGACATAGGAAATAGTACTTTGGCATCCAGTGCTTTCTTGATACTGATCCTTCGCTGAATTCTTGCTTCTCCACGTTCAATCTGAGCCATAATTTTTTCTATGTCCTGTAATTCATTGCAACGCTCCCAAAATACGGCTGAAAAAGAAAGTCATTACCTTGAATTAGCACAATTTAAGAAAATGAAAATAAGGAATTATATAATCAAGAATTAATAGGAAGAATACAGTGAACTATACTTTTAAAATTAAGATTTATATTCATCTCTCTGTGTATAAGATGTTAAATTATTAAATTTTGCTAGCTTTTCATTTAAAACCTCATTGCCCTCAGTGTAGTGAGCAGCAAGCAGTCTCATAAAAATAGGAATGCTACAAGGCTTTAAGTTGGCATTTTTCCCTTTCGTGATGTGGAATCTTTAATTATCCATTCCAAATGCCATAGGATTTCATACAATGCTACATATACTGATTTAAGCTAGACTTCTTACTCGAGAATGATACAAAAGTGACCAAATGTGGCTCTGGGAACATTATTCAAGAGAGGGCAAAAAGAATGTAAGAGGCACAGGGTAGGAAGGAGTACTTTGAGGCACTGTCATATGGGTATGAACTGACTTATAAGTTCATAACCTCACAGTGGTTATAGGTATCCCTATAAGACCTGAACAGTTCTGAGCCCATCAGCATTTTCACATGGAGGATCAAGGAGAAAAGGAAATGAGACATCCAAACAGAGGAAGGACTTCTTGTAAAAAGAGAAGGGTCCTCAGTGGAAAGGGGACAGGAGAAGGGCAACAAAAGAGGCTGATGGGATGGGAATGAGATCAAATTGCAGTTGGCTCATGTATTAACATTCTCAATAAAAGTGTAAAATATAAAGTAATTAGTTTTAAAATGGCAAACAAGAGGTAGAAATTTGGGACCTCTTCCCCTAATCCTGATACGTGCCAGCCATTACATGCATGGTTTCTACAAGTCAAAGTAGATATCACTCCATAAATTTTGTATATTATTTAAAAGTATTGATGATATTTTAACTCCTAGGAACAATTATTAAATGAAATAATAATATTATTGTAACTAGATTATATATTTGCCTGTAATATTTTCATTATATTTAATTTCGTAACTGGAGTAAAACCCACATGCAGGAAAAATTAAAGATTACATTCAGCATTTCAAAAGTGACCAACTGCATAAAGTGAAAGAGAAGATGGCAACATATAAATGTGAGGATAGCTTTCTAGTATGCAAAATGAAAATAAACCCATATCAATAGGTCATTTACATTTTTTCCTATGAAGTGGCAATCTTTTCCGAAATGGTTACTTGCTTCTGTAATCACTCACTAATCTTGTATTTCCTGTGACCTACAGTTTCGTTAAACCTGACAGATTTTAAGTGGGCACATATAGAAGAATATTCAAATTACTGTGTCACCCAATCACATTTTATAGGTGAGCCAGATAATCTGCTGCATTAATATATATATAGCAAAAGGTATTCTAATAACATCTCCAAATCTTCATGTTTAGAGCCTAATGAAAAATGTATGTTGGCACTCTCTGATCTCTATGAACACCTATGTTCATTTATTCATTTCCCACTTATTCACTCAGCACATGTTCAAATGCTGGTTGTAGATAAGATATACTCCTGAATAGCCAAAACTGTACACTTCTCTTACTACTACCAATGACATAAACCTGTTGCAATCTCCCCACCCTCTGACATAGCCCTAACCTAATGAATAGCAATTAAATACTCCTGCAATCTCCAAACTTCTGAAGAAATATATTCAGAATCTCTCTGTACATTATAACCCCTGAATTCTACTCATGCTGCTTGACCTAGTGTCAGAACATAGGAAACATCTGACATGGTATCTTTTTTATTTTTACTTTGGTGATGCTGGGGAGCAAATCTAGGACCTCATGCATATCCAGCAAGTACTCTGTCATTTGAAATATACCTCCATTCCAGGACATCTAACTTTTCTTTCTTTGTTTCTTGCTTTCATTTTTATTCAGTACTAGAAATGAACCCCAGAGCCTTAGACATCCTACCCTAGGCCTTGGATATGTTTTTTTTGGGGGGGAGGGGTTTCAAGGTAGGATCTGACTCTAGCTCAGGCTAATTTGGAATTTACTATGTAGTCTCAGGCTGGCCTCGAACTCACAGCGCTCCTCCTACCTCTGCCTCCTGAGTGCTGGGATTAAAGGCATGTGCCACCACACCCGGCAGCCTTGAATATTTTTGGAATTAGAAAGTTGTAAGGACCATTATTTCTCTCTTCCTTGCCCCCATCCCGCTAAGGTCCCTCCTCAGTGGGATTGCTGGTATTCCCCCTAGGTTTGTGAGTTATGAGACATGAAAGCATCAGTCAGTCATTGTAAAGGGGGACAGTTCCTCCAGTCCTTAGATTTTTTTGAGACTGTCTCATCATGTAGACCAGGCTGGCCTCAAGCTTGTATATAGACCATGCTGCCTTCAAATTCATGATCTCCTGCCTCAAACTCCGCATGCTGGAGTTGTATGCATGTGCCACTATGCTCAGCTATCTGTTAGGTTTCTGAGACACATTTTCACTGAAAGTTTCATGCATACCAATCTATCACTTATCTTCTGAAGAAAATTCTTCAGAATATCTCAACACATGTCATTTACATTCTTTTCATTCAATTCTTATTATGAAAATGTATCTCTCATCTGTTTTTCCATTGCATAATTTCCCACCTGCCCTCAGATTAAGTAATAAGCCTTAAGAGAAATAATAGTGTCATGCTGGTATCAAGGAGAAAGAAGTTCATACATTTGATGTTATATAAGATAAAAAATTCAACATAATCCACTCACAAGTTTTTGGCAACCAGTAGAAGGCCCCTTTCGGATTTCCAGGAAGAAAGACAAAGAATGTATTCTGTAATTAAACTCTATTTTCTTCAAGTACTTGTACTCTGGATGAAGTAAAAACTATTCCTAGTAATGATTAATCTTTGGTTTATTTATTGATATTGCAATGTTTCTTTCTATCACAAAACAAGGATTTTCAGTGATTATTTTATATAGGCTAGCAAAGAAGCCTACTTCTACTTCATAACATTGCTTTCATGGAGAAACATGCACTAGATTCTAAATAACTGATATCCAGACTAAATTTGAAAGCACAACCTATTTTGAATTTGACAACATCCAGTACTGTACATGTAGAAAAGAGATAGATGAACATATGTTAATGAGTCCTTGACAGGAGTGTGAGGTGAGATATGCTGTGACATAGGAGTTAACAATAACTCCACATACTTCAGCAGTTATATTAATTCTGACTAAGGCCAAAGACGCAGGTGCATAAGAGAGGGAGATGATTGTAGACTGAATGAACAGACTGAATAGATCTTTATATATCCATTTCAACTTGCCTTAAGTGAATAGGACCCCTAGGAATGAATGTCTCGAGGCTATATGGGCATCTAAATGGGTTTCTACTTCAAGCACAATACAGAGCAACTATTTTGGGCTGGAGGGATGGCTTAGAGGTTAAGGCCCTTGCCTGCAAAGACAAGGGACCCAGGTTCAATTCCTTAGGACCCACATAAGCCAGATACAAGAGGTGGCAAATGCTTCTGGAGTTCATTTGCATCAGCTGAAGGCCCTGGTATGCCCATTCTCCCACCCCTCAAATAAATAAAATAAATTAAAACAACTATTTTCGGGCTGGAAAGCTTGCTTAGTGGTTAAGGCACTTGCCGACAAAGCCAAAGGACCCAGTACCCATGTAAAGCCAGATGCACAAGGTAGCACATGCATTTGGAGTTTTGTTTGCAATGGCTAGAGGGCCTGGTACACCCATTCACTCTCTCTCTCTCTTTCTCTCTCTCTCTCTCTTTCTCTCTCTCTCTCTCAAATAAAAATACATACTGGTAATTAAAAATAAAACTTATGAACCTGAAATCTCAGGACTAGACCAGAAGTTGTCCAAATTCCAAAAGTGGGAAAGTAGAAAACTAATTCTGTCAGTGTTCATTCAATAGCCACCCTTGCTTTATCGGCATTTCATTTAGCTTTGTACCTGACTACTAAAGATGTAGCAGTCAATTTGTTACAACAAATCTTAAAATCATTTTTATTATTTTTATTAATTCATTTTAACATAAGTTGTAATATGTTCCATCCCCAATCAACCTTCAATCCCTCCCATCACCCGAGCCCCTCTTTCCCTGAGGGCTCTCTTCAGTAGGTGTATTGATGTCACTGTGCGGTAATTAGGGCCTCTGTCTCTGGAGGGAGCTGTGCTTCAGGTTGTTTTTACACACCTTTTTGGCTCTTACAATCTTTCCACCAGCTCTTCCACAACAGTCCCTCAGCCTTCTTTTAATAGAAATATAATTATGATTTATACCTTTACTTACATGTCATTTACAAAAGCTCTGCAAATAAAAACAATTCAATTGCTTAAAAAAGAAATACTGGAAATGGAGGCAATAGGGCAGTAAGTTCAAGATCATTCTTCGCTACATAGAAAGCTTGAGGTAAGCCTGGAATAGACAGTACCTGTCTCAAAAAAAAGGAAAAAGAAAAAAAAGAAATGCATGGGTAAATATAAAATATTCATGTTTGAACTGACATACAAACCTGAATACTCCATGACCTCCTCAGGGGATTTGCCCTCAACCTCTCGAGCTATATTATCTATGTCATCTCTTCCATACTTTTCATTAGCTTTAATAAACTGGTTAAAATCTCGCTTAGTCCAATTTGTAAAGCCCTATGGACAAAAAATAAAATATCATCAATAGAGGTTAAATTAACAAGCCCATTTGCTATCCTACCTATGATTATACAATGATACATTGAAAGCAGTTTAAAGCACTTAAAATATTCCACTTTTTAAATCATTCAGTTTGGCTGGAGGGATTGCTTAGTGGTTACGGCGCTTGCCTGCAAAGCCAAGGGATCCAGGTTCAATTCCTCAGAACCCACACAAGGTGGTGCATGTATCTGGAGTTTGTTTGCAGCAGCTGAAGGCCCTGGAATATCCATTTGTCCATTTTCATATATGTGTGTGTGTATGTATTTTTTTTCTTTCTCTCTTTCAAACAAGTAAAATCATTCATTTTTTAAATATGGAATCAATATATGCATATACATACATATATGCATATATATATTCTCATACACACACACATATACACACATTTCTTTCTCTCAAATAAATAAAATCATTCACCTTTTTAATATGGAATCAAAAGTTGAGTTTCAATTGTTATAGAAATAACTGGGTTTCTAATATAAAGAGAACATACTCTTTCAAGTACTTAAAATTGGTTTTTGGGGTCTAAGACATTGCACAGTTCTAGATTCATGTCTTATAGATACCTACTACATTAAAATACAAGTGTATTAAAATAAAATGCTAATATAAATATTGGAGTTCTTACATTCCACTACTTGAATAACTTTTTCATAGATCTGTCCCCATGTAAATTAAGCAAGAAATGTGGATGCAATAAATAAAATGAACACTGAAGGAAAATCAGAAGAAGCGGGAAAACTTTTGCAGTACTTTAGGTGATTTCAAACTACAGTGAATAAATAATTTCTGTTCAAAATTGCATTCATAAATACAGTTTCTATGAAGAAAACATTACTCCAGATCATGAACTTATTTACTAAACCATAAAACCTTTATCCAGTGGTTTAAATCTTTTTGCCATTGTTAACCTATTTATGGTTTCACAGACCAAGAATTTGTTTTATACTCTGAAAGTCCCCATCCACATTAGTGTGATGTCCCAGAAACTTCAATTTCCTATTCCTGGATTTTAGTTGACAAAGTTGCCTGATGATCCCTCACATTGTTACTTTATAGTAAACTAATTTTTAAAAGATTAATTTAGGGGTTAGAGCTGTAGCACAGTTGGTAAGAGTGCTTGCCTAGCATGCATGAAACACTGGGTTCCATCCCTAGCACCATATCAACCAGGCTTGGTGGTAAACACATGTAAACCCATCACTGAGAAGGTAGGAGCAGGAGGATTAGGAGTTCAAGATCATCCTTGGCTACACAGCAAGTTCAAGGACAGCCTAGATGTCATCAGACCCTGTCTCAAAAAAAAAAAAAAAACCCACAAAATGTCAATTTTGTGGTAACATAGAAAGATGACTTGAATTCAACTGTGAGGGCCAAAAAATTGATTATGTTTCTAATTATAAGTTCAAATACCTCAACTGTGATTGCATACTCAAATTATACTGTATATTCATAATACATCACAAGCCGTTCAGTATTCAAAGGCCACATCTTTACTTTTGTGCTCAGGAAATAAATTTTGAAATTAATATAAAACATTACTATTTAAATGTTTTATTCTGCATTAAGTCAAAACTTTGCCAACTACAATTACATTTTTAAGCTATGCTATGATTTCCTGACATTTGGTTCCAAAACTTACAAATGTATTGTATCAAAATTTGCATTCAATAAATGACATTATAAAAAAGAAAAGAACTATCAATATGTATCCATAAAACTTTTCCTTTTTCTACTAGTAATTGATATACATTTCTAGTGCACAGAGTGATATTTTGAAACACACATATAATGTGTAATGGTCAAATCAAGGCAATATGCATGTGCATCGCCTCAAACATTAACCCTACCTTAGAGTTGGAAAGATTCAAAAACGATCTTGGAATAATTACTGTGGAGAATTTTCTACTACTGTGCCTTACACATTGTTCAAAATTTGTTGAATAAATAAATTTTGCTGACAATTTCATATTCTAAGGTTGGATGACATAGACTTTACATTTCTGTTTATTATTATGCAAGAATTTTATACTGAAAACTTTGGCATCTAAAGTTTATCTGAGAAATGTGATACAAAATTTGCTAAAGTAAAAATGACTTGAACTCATTGGAATGAAAACCATTCCTATTCAAGATTGGCTTTTAATTAGACAATGTGCACCTTAATTTTTTAATATCTCATCATTGTATTAAAGTTTTTTCCTAAGAAATTTAACTTCTTTCAAAAGGATTTTTTATGTATGGCATTATTCCATAACTAAAATATTGACATACTATAATTTCAGGGATAGATTCACATCAGTTAACAAACAAAAGCTTGTTTTTCACAAGCATGTTTTCAAGTCCTGTCTATCAAGATTCAAATCTGTGACTGGAGTGATGACTTAGTGGTTAAGGCATTTGTCTGCAAAGGCTAATGACCCAAGTTTGATTCCCCATTACCCATGTAAAGCCAGATGCACAATGTGGTACATGCATCTGAAGTTCACTTGCAGCAGCTAGACGCCCGGGCGCAACCATTCTCTCTGTCTCTCTTCTCTCTCTGCTTGTGAATAAATAAATAAATAAATATTTTAGAAAAAGACCCAAATCTGGAATCACTGATCTTATTAAAATTGGTTAAAAGCCTGTCCTACTTATAATAATTGCCACACATTTTGTATACATTTTCTATTATCTTCAAAAGAGCATGTCTAATAAAAGGGATTTTCAATGAAAATATGTGGTCTAAATGTGTGTTAACAGTTTTGTTGGTATTTCAAATGAAGACACTAGCTCCATATAATTAAAAAGTACATGATATTTATACTTTCTGTTTTTTTGTGTTGGCTGACTAGAAAAGAAGTATTTTAGCCACTTAAAATGTTTTACTTGTGTGAGTAGTTTTTCCTTCTCTTCAGTCTCTTCCAGTGTAAGAGGTTCTGCTCCATCAATCTTTTTTTGCTCTTCTCTTTGAGTCAGAGCTGGATTAGGGGTCTCAGGATTCCTTGGAACCTATAAATCAAGTGACAAATGATAAATAAGGTGATGGGAAAACATTAAGTAGTAAGGATGTACATATCAATCCATAGAGTCATTTCATCAATAAACAACATAAAGTCATAAGCAGAATGACACAGTCCTCTCCACATTTCTTCTACTATGATACTACCCTAATAAAAACCCTTCTTGTACCTCATTGTTCTTTAGAATTACAACCTACTGATAAACAAATATCACAATGTATCTTGGATTTCATTATGCCATGTGTGGTGGTTTGATTCAGGTGTCCCCCATAAACTTAGGTGTTCCGAATGCTAGCCTCCCAGCTGATGGAGATTTGGGAATTAACACCTCCAGAAGGCAGTGTATTGTTGAGGGCAGGCTTATGGGTGTTATAGTCAGTCTCCCCTTGCCAGTGTCTGGCACACTCTCCTGTTCCTGTTTTCCACCTGATGTTGGGCAGGAGGTGATGTCCACTCTCTGTTCATGCCATCATTTCCCACTGCCATCATGGAGCCCTTGAGTTTGTAAGCCAAAATAAACCCTTTTTCCCACAAGCTGCTCTTGATTGGGTGATTTCTGTCAGCAATGTGAACCTGACTGCAACAGTAAAGTTGGTACCAGAGGAGCAGGATTGCTGCTAGACATTAGACACCTGACTATGTGGCTTTGGACTTTTGGAGCTTATTTTCCAAAGTAATGTGGAAGGATTTTAAACTTTGGCCTAAGAAATGCTTTGCAGTACTGTAAGTACAGCTTGATGGGCTATTCTGGCCAGAGTTGAAAGACCTGAATGTAGTAAGAACTATGTAGGGTGAGGTTTGTCTTGTGAGGGTGAGAAAGAGCTTTGCCTGGACTGGGCTAGAGGCAATTTGTGTAAGAGGCTTGCTGTTATGGCTGTGTCTGAGAACTTGCACAGGGTTGCTTTGTGTAGAAATGGACTGATGTGAGCAGAGGGATATGGCACAGAAAAGAAATCTTTTGGCTGAAACTGCTGTCTGTTCAGCTGCAATTGTATGAGAGATTATAACCATTAAGATGGGCCAGCTGACCTAGATTGGGACAACAGAAAGAATGCAGTCTTTTGAAGAGGACTGAATGCTGAAGGAGTATCCTGTTCTTCAAAGTCTGCTTTATTCGCCCCTCAATTAATAAATTTGGCACCCCACCTGGTTTTATGGAGTATAAGAATATAGGAAAGAGAGGGGCATTGAATTTGCAACAGTGTTATTTTAGAAACAGCCATGGGCAATGTGAAGCAGGTTTGCTGGATTGCCTGCATAGAGACCCGAAGGAGCCATGAGGGTGGACTGTTGGTGGCAATGGAAACCCAGTGGAGATGCTGGGACCATGAGATGGCAGCTAAGGAGAGCTGCCGGCCCTGGATGAAGTTTTCCAGGACTGTGAGTAGCCTAGATGGAGAGGTGGAACTGGAACTCCAGAGATTTGTTGCTGGTTAGAATTATCAGACTTGGAGACTTATCACTGACTAGAGCTGTTGTGCTTAGAGCTACAGAGTTTGACATTTGCCCTGTTTAAAGCTTACATTGGTTGGATATTTCTTTGCTATGTCCAATGTCATCTCTTGCAGTGTGAACGTATAGTCTGTGCAATTATGGGTTTTGGGGGGATTTTTGGTATGATGGCTCAGTTAAAAGACCTTGGATTATGGGGATGTTTGAACGTTATTAGAATTGATAAAAACTATGGGGACTTTTAAGTGTGGACTGAATGCATTGCATTTTACATCATGGATGGTTATCATTTTATGGGGGCCAGGGGCAGAATGTGGTGGTTTGATTCAGGTGTCCCCCATATACTTAGGTGTTCTGAATCCTAGGTCCTCAGCTGATGGAGATTTGGGAATTAACGCCTCTTGGAGGGAGTGTATTGTTGTAGGCAGGCTTATAGGTATTATAGCCAGTTTCCCCCTGCCACTGTTTGCCACACTCTCCTATTCCTGTTGTCCACCTGATGTTGGTCAGGAGGTGATGTCCACCTTCTGCTCATTCCTTTGTTTTCCCCTGCTATCATGGAGTTTTCCTTCAAGTCTGTAAGCCAAAATAGACCCTTTTGTCCCAAAATCTGCTCTTGATTGGGTGATTTCTGCCAATGATTTAGGACAGGTACAAAACATGTGTGCCCCATTTTTTCATCATTCAACCTATCACTTTAATGTTAATTTAAAATATGAACAGGCTGTATTTTAAAATTAGATTGTCACTTTCTTTGGAACAATATGTACATTTGACAGCATTCAATTAAACATGAAAATGAAAGGTTTGGCAGTAAGTCTTCCAGTGTTTGGAATGCACATGTCTAATAAATGACTCATTCCTTATGAGTATCAGATGGACAGTTTTACTACAGTGGAATTATAACACATAATAGCATACATTTTTCTGATTGTTATATGTATTTCATAGTTTGAAACTATACCATTGTTACTTAAAGGTAATCTTTTTTTTTTCATAAGAGAGAGAGAGAGAGAGCACGCAAGAGTGAGAAAAAGAGAGAATTGGCACACCAGGGACTCCAGCAACTGAAATCCAACTCCAGATGCATTTGCCCCCTTGTGTGCATGTGTGGTCTTGCATGCTTGTGTCACCTTGTGCATCTTGCTTATGTGGGACCTGGAGAGTCGAACATGCATCCTTAGGCTTCACAGGCAAGTGCCTTAACTGCTAAGCCATCTCTCCAGCCCAAAGTTAAGCATTTTTAAGAGTGTTGCATCCAATAGTTATGAAATAAGTTACCTTTCAAAAGGAAACATGTGAATTATTGTTTGGTTTTTGAGTCAAACATTAAGGAATTTGTGATTAAGAGTTAAATTCCTTGAGGTAGTAAAAAACTTTTAGGTCTTATTTTTTACAAGTTTAGCAAGCATTTCATAGAAATATGGAATACTGAATTAAATGTGACAGCACACAAAATGAAAGCAGTAACCTGTAATCAGCTCACCGTATTTTAGCTCTACCACAGCAAAATGGGTGGCCCACAATGACACATTACTGAAACTCACAAAGATTATAGAACTTCCTCCATTTGTCAAATACTTCTATTTGTCCCTAAAGAATTCTTTCTCAGAGATAACTGTTAAAATGTCCTACACTACAGGTTTTTCTTCTGCTTCAAATGTGGCAAAATTCTTCCATGCAAGCTCTTAGATTCAAATGGAACCTCCAGATGCTATGGATTTTTTATTTCAGTTATCCTCTCCCAACATGAAAGCTTTAGCAAACGAGTAAGTAAGTGCATTAAATATCAATTCCTTTAATTTGCAAGGATAATGAAGCTTCTGAATATGCCTAACTTGCAACAAGGTCAATGCTTAGATAGCAAAGAACTGACACGTAATGCACTGCTACCCACCAAGTGATTCAGGCAAAACAAACAACATTCTTCCAGCCTCAAATAAAACAAAACCCCTTAACTCCAGATCTTGTTATCAGCAATAGTGCTGTGACCTTGTTGTGCTGAGTATGGAAGGAGAAACAAACTAGAAAATAAAAATGCTAATATAAGGAGGCTCTCAAAAATATGCTTTAAGCCACTCATGGTAGCTCATGCCTTTAATCCCAGTAACCAGGGCACTGAAGGAGGAGGATTGCTTTGAGTTTGATATTATGAGCTCCTTAATAATTGAAGCACTACCATGAACATAGCAACCCCACCTGTTTCCCTCTAGCCCATTATCATTTGAGCAGAAAAGGGGAAGGAGTGACAGCCATAGGATACTACCCATGATGTGTCTGTCAAAGATGCCTCTGAAGACCCCCCAAAATACAGGCTATAGCCATGTGTGATAGTTTGCATGAGAAATATTCCCCCAGAGACTTTTGTGGGTTAGAACACTTAATCCCCAGTTGGTAGCACTATTCATAAAGTTATAGAACCTTGAGGATGTGAGGTGGAGGAAGTGTGTCACTGGGTGTGGGCCTTGAGGTATTACAGCCGACAGCCCTCTTGCCATGCTCTTCTACTTTCTTCTTGTTGATGTGATGATGTGACACCAGCTGTCTTGTCCTGCCATACTTTCCACACTATGATAGACTTCTTCTAGAAACTGTAAGCCAAAATAAACCCTTTCCTTCCTTAAGCTGGTTCTGGATGAGTATTTTGCCCTAGCAATGAGAAAGTAACTGATACACCATGGCTCTTGGTTGCCCATCAAAACTGAAAGATAATTGCTCAAAACAACATATCCATTGGTTGCAGAACAGAGCAATCAAGTAGGAGTTGAAGTGTTACCTTCCTTCCCGCTAGCTAGTTTTTATGATGCTAGAATGTACTATGAAGACTGTTGCCAGATAAAAGTCACCAACAAAAAAAACTAATAGAAAATACTGCATTCTACAATACTGATAACAACAGGCAAGACATGTCCTCTGGTGCAATAGTGGCATGGCTATTACAGTGGTAACCAAGTGCTCTCTAATTACTTTTGAGGCCTGTTCCATCAAAAGGGAACTTATGCCTGGCAATGAAAATCAAGTCTAAAACCCATGGCTGGGGAGACTATATTACTAGGGAAGACTCTATTATTGTTGCATTGCTAAACCAATATGTTATCAAGCTGCTTCTTGAATATTTTTATACCCACAAATTAGTTGAGATCTCAGCCCAAATTAGAAAATCTTTTTATTTTCTTAGCACTGGGAAACTTAGCAGAGAATTATAACTCATCAAGTGCTGAAAATAAGTGACTGATGAGTGCTCTGCCTTACCCAGACATATACATCACACCCACTAGAGTTCAGGGAAGATGGGACTGAAAGAATATAAGAACTAGAGGATGGGAGGAACGCTGTGGAACTCTGTAAAGTGGCCATGGGAAGAGCATTGCACTCATGAACTCATAGCAGCTATAGTTATCTGCACAAGATCTACAGATTAGCTGGGCAAGGTGGTGCACGCCTTTAATCCCAGCACTCGGGAGGAAGAGGTAGGAGGATCCCCATGAGTTCGAGGCCACCCTGAGTCTACAGAGTAATTTCCAGGTCAGCCTGAGCTAGAGTGAGACCCTACCTCGAAAAAGCAAAAAAAAAAAAAAAAAGATCTACAGATGATGGGGCCAAATAGCATTCTGTTATGGATAGGGGAAGGCCTTCAGACTTCACTCACCTCTTTGATGAGCTGATGACAGGGCTCAGAAGAACAGGTAGTACAATGGGCCTGAGTAATTCAGGGGTACATATGATCAAAATACTACACACATATATATGAAATATTAAATTTAAATAATAAAACAAGTAAAAGAAAATTGTAAGGAGTTCCTTTTAGAGAACCTGTGTATGAAAAACACCAGGTAACACTACAAGAGCAGTTTTGTTCAACTGAAAAGAAACTACTGCTCCACTTACTGTAGCTTTTATGTGTTTTCAAGAGGTTCCAAGAAGAGAAAATCAGTGCTACATATGTGTTGAGAAGATATGTCTATCAGATATGTATCATGTCATCTGTGAATCTGCTGCAGATGATTAGCATACCATGTTAATCTGTCTATACTCTGAACTCAAACATGCATACTCTCAATTGAATAACCCACCTTAGTGCATATCCATAGTTCTTGGCAAATAATGGAAAAGATTAGGTTCAGAAAGCACCAGCAGCCAGAATATGGTATCTGTCTTGTAAATTCTCAGCTAGATATTCCTAGCAAGACTCAAGGCAAGTCTTAAAGACACTCCAATAGCAATCGAGGATAGACTGCAGAGAACACAAACCCAGGAGCACAGCAGTAGGAGAATGACTCTCTTGTATCACTGCCACCACCACCACTGCAGCTCAAGATGCCACCATCATCTCTCATTTACATACTTCAATAGCCTTCTGGATGTTTCTCTGGATAAACTTACCCTTCCCTGCATCATAGCCAGACTGATTATTTGAAAAATGTAAATCTGATTATACTTCACCACTTATAGGCCACATGATCTCAAGCAACCCGACTTATGGTTCAGTTTCTCATCTGTAAAATAAGGGTATGATTCCAGGGCTATTATAAGAATGTCATAGCCAGGTGTGGTGGCACAGACCTTTAATCCCAGCACCGGGATGCAGAGGTAGGAGGATTGCTACGAGTTCGAGGCCACCCTGAGGCTCCATAGTGAATTCCAGGTCAGCCTGGGCTAGAGTAAGACCCTACCTCGAAAAAAACAAAACAAAACAAAACAACAACAAAAAAAAGAATGTCATGCTCCCAAACACGAAACACAAGTAAAGCTCAGGTAAATATCTTCTATTATCATTTCACCCCCTGCCAACCCATATACCTGCCTTAAAAACACCTGAATAGGGGATGGGGAAATGGCTCCATCAGTAAAGTGCTTCCCAAGAAAGCAAAAGGATTAGGGCTAGGAAGATTGATTAACAGTTCAGGTGCTTGCCTGAGAAACCTAAGGACCCAGGTTCGATTCTCCAGGTCCCAAGTAAGCCAAATGCACAAGGTGGTGCACACGTCTGGAGTCCATTTGCAGTGGCTAGAAGCCCTGGCATGCCCATTTTCTCTCTCTCTCTCTCTCTCTCTCTCTCTCTCTCTCTGTCTGTCTCTTTTTCTCCTCCCTCTGTCTCAAATAAAAATAAATTTAAAAAAATATTTTTAAAGGACCTGAATTAAATCCCCAATGCCCACATGAAAATTCAGGGCATGGTGGCACGTGTTTGTAATCCCCATGCTGGAGAGGCAGAGAGAGGAAGTTCCCTGAGGCTTGCTGGAAAGCTAGGCTAAGTAAATCAGTGAACTCAAGGTTCAGTGAGACTGTCTCAAAAAGTAAGCTGAAGAGCAACAGAGAAAGGTCCTAAGTGTCGACCTTTGGCCTCCATGCGCGCGCGTGCACACACACACACACACACACACACACACACAGACACACACAC
The DNA here is from genome assembly GCA_036346955.1 of Dipus sagitta. NCBI lineage: Eukaryota > Metazoa > Chordata > Mammalia > Rodentia > Dipodidae > Dipus > Dipus sagitta. The sequence continues at coordinate 111,412,989 of CM070776.1, read as the reverse complement.
CATACACACGACAAAAAAATAATGAAACAACATCCGAATGGCTTACCCTTACTCTAAAGCTAAGTTTTAACCTTATTACATGACCTGTACAAAGGGACTCTGTGATGGGACCATTCTGGAAAATGACCTTCTTTTCCCAACTCAAGGCCTTGGCATAAGAAATGTACTACCTGACCTTTTCTCCTCCCCTACCCCAACAATTCAGATGGCTTATTCACATCTCTTGACTCTTAGCATAAGTAACACTTTGGAAGCACTGCCCTGATATCCCCATCCACATTAGGTATCTATTATACTCCATGCAGCAAGCACCCTTTGTGAGCACAAATGGCATCATTACACTGTGGTGCTTGTTGAATGTCTGTCTCCACCATCAGAATCTAACTTTCCTGAGAAGGATCTTATTTGTCTTACTCACCATTTTCTTTATTATTATTATCATCCTTTTTAAAACAGTGATTTTATTGCTTGGAATACACAGAAAAATTTATGCCACTAGAGCAGAGGTCATGTATGAATCATGTTTACTGCCAAGGGGTGGGAGTACATTAATCCACGTGGTCATATAATACCAAGCCAATCAATAAATTCAACTACCAGAATCAGATCGATTTTACTATCCTTTTCCTTTTAGCTCCTCTCATGATGCTTGTGAATCAGAGACCACTTTCTTTAGTAGATTGTAGAGATCCTCAGGAAGATCAGAAACAAGTCCTTTTGACATTACTATGTCAAGATTTTCAAAGGTTTTATTATACAGGAATACATAGCACTATGTTTACCTAGACAGTTTTACTTCTAGTTTCATAACATTTGTTTATATATGATTTTATGTATCTATAAAGACTATGACCCACAAATGAGAAAAAATGTGTGATTATTTGTCTTTCTGAGACTGACTTAATTTGCCTACTATCATTCTCATGATTCTATTGCCACACCATGTGAGTCCCTCAGGATCATAGTGATGCTAGGGAGCCAGGTCCTGAATGGTCAGTTTGTAAATCTGTTCTTTCATATTGAAGGAAGTCAGTCACAGGGCAGAGTCAACTAGAATAGGTCCTTCCCAAGAGCATGCATACAGCTCATCATGGTAGCATTCTAGCAAGAATAGTTTGTCCTTTGTTTTCTCCCAAGTGCCCAGCAAAGCACCAAACATAAAGCAGTACTCCATAAATTGGTATGAAATGAAGAACAGCCCTCATTCCACTCCTTCTCTACCTCTACTCCCTTCTTTCTGGGAGATGAGGAAAACAGTCAAATAAAAGAGCATGAACTCCATGCAATATTCCTTCTTTGCACTGACTCCTTCCCTCTCTCGTTACACCTGTCCCTCTTCTTTCTCTCACCCTTTTCAGCTGACTGTCCTTTTCTCTGTCTTCTGAGGGTTTTTCAATTCATCTCCTTCCAACTGGCCACTACCCAAACAATCATTCGAAGAACTCATCCCTAACCACACACTGCCTGCAATGAAAAGCACTATTTACATTTGAACCAGATTTGTGGCCAGGATGTGGTAGGCACTGTAATCATCACAGGGAACAAAATCACGCCATCTCCAAAGAAGGAACATAAACAGTTCTATCATCAGAGATATTTTTTTTAATTGCTGCTACTTGACTACCACTTGGCCCACCTCCCAAACAGGTCACACCACTCTAAACACAGTCCTTATTTAGGACTAAAGAAATCAGCCAGGGTATTTTACATGCCAAAAACAGCCTGGAATGTCTGAGGTATAAAAGAGTATTGAAAAGTGCATTTGAGAGAAATTGGCAACCTTGTGAGCAATGTGACCTTGCAAAAACATAATTGAACTTCCCTGAGCTTCAGATCCATCACCTGTTACAAAGAGATGATAATACCTATCTAGTTAAGTTGTTAGGAATCAAATGAAATGTTACAGCAGTTTGTAAGTTATAAAATACTCTGCACAAATACTTGGTTTATTACTGAAGTCTAACATTTCAATTAATTCTCTTTTCAAGTCTTACTAATAACTGTCAATAAAAGTAACTGAAAATAGCCGAGCGTGGTATTGCACGTCTTTAATCCCAGCACTCAGGAGGCAGAGGTAGGAGGATTGCTGTGAGTTTGTGGCCACCCTGAAACTACATACATAGTGAATTCCAGGTCAGCCTGAGCTAGAGTGAGACGCTGACTCAAAAAACCAAAAAAAAAAAAAAAAAAAGTAACTGAAAATAATGTTCTAGGCTGGGCGTGGTGGCGCACGCCTTTAATCTCAGCACTCAGAAGGCAGAGGAAGGAGTATTGCCGTGAGTTCGAGGCCACCCTGAGACTCCATAGTGAATTCCAGGTCAGCCTGGGCTAGAGCGAGACCCTACCTCAAAAAAAAACAAAAACAAAAAAAATAGTAACTGAAAATAATGTTATAACCCTAAATATTTAGAAATCTCAATGGAATGCTATATATTTATTTCACAAAATTAAATTTAATATTTGATGCCTTTTAATTTGCACTTTGCCTATTTCTTCTAGCATATCATTCTTTTCATTTTCTTTAAAAGGGGCCTCGTGCCTAATATGAATGATCAATCATGCTTACTTTACTTCTAGAATTTCCTATGAAAGATATTTTCCATTCTGGTTAGTTTAAATCTATTTAAATTTAAGCACATCCCCTTAACAATATCATAAATAAACATATATATATATATATTCCCTTTAAGTTTTTTTTTTAATTTCCTGAAACAAGATCTCACTGCCATTTTCAAACTCGCTGTGCAGTCCAGGGTAGTCTGAAACTTAAGGTCTTCCTGCCTTACTTTCCTGAGTGCTAATATCACATACAAACATGTACCACTGTGTTTGGCACACATACATACACACACACACACTACATATATTTTTTTTCTTTTACATATACAGAGCAAGAAAAATTTTGTGCTTGATTTTAAGGCAACACCTCCCACTCTGGACAAATAGTATAAACACTCTAGAGATTCACTCCAGTTCTAAAATAAAAAATTCCACTTAAGTATCTTTCATACATGGACCTGCTTTAGGCACATTCCAGCTACTAATCAAAATATTTGATCATAGTTCCAATTGTGACAAAGGTTGACAAAATAAATTTTAAAACATTGCTTCCAATTTATGGGAGAAGATTTCATGAAATTATGATTGTGATAATGTTTTTATAATTTTGTTTATATTAGTAACTTTTATAATTTTGGTTATCCATGTCCATTCATTAGGAAGTCAATTTCAATATATAAAAATCATCTTGTATGTTTAATCTCTGAATATTATAAATATAGGATGACTAATACTAAATATTACTAAAATAGGCTCATATCTACCTATTTAAAAAATTCTGCATTCCAAAAGATCACTTCATTTTAAAATTGTATAATTATGTTTATTTAACATGTGATTATAATCTACTAACCACCAACAGGTCAATAAACACGAAAATACTATTCCTTGCTCCTATTGGGGAAAATGATTTTTTTTTAAATCCTATTGCATTTCAATAGTTACTTCTAGCCAAATAGATACTTACTGTTCTTTCTATATATTTTTGACCATTCAAACACTAAATTTATTGATATAATAATATACTATTACTCATATTACTATTTTGAAATATTGAATAATTTTCCATTAATTGGTTTCAGTGATGATTCTCTTGAATGACACTAGTTTGATGCAATTTTCTAATTAAAATAAACAATATTAATTACTCTTCCACTGTTTAATATAAATGGAACACCTAGTCTAGCTTAATACATTATAGTTAGTATCTTGAAAATTTTATCACGCTAACTAATAAATTGAAAAATTACCTTATAACCTATAGTCTTCCGATAATAAAGAATTTCCTTTTCCAGAAGCTCAAATAAGCGTGGTGGGAAAAACTGAAAATCCTGAACATTTGGCTGTTTGGGGGGCCGTGGAGCCTGTGAGGGGAAAATGTATTACATACATTTTTTTCATGAAGTATATGACATAAACATAATTATGTTGTACTATTTTTATATTTAAAAATAAATACAGCAGAATCCACTCATAGTCTGGACCACTTCAAGTACATATTTGTATTGTTGCATTTTAGGGACTATTATTTGGCAATACAAACCATGTTACAAGAGAATTGTATTACAGTGGGGCTGGGGAGATGATCTCACTCAATGGTTAGAGTGCTTGCTGCATAGAAATGAAGACCTGTATTCAGATCCCCAGCACCCACATAAAAGCCAGGTATATTGGTGCACACCTGTAATATCAGTGCTTGGGAAGCAGAGAAAGGATGCCTGGAGCTTGCAATTGGAACTATGATCAATTATTCAGTGTGAGACTCTATTTCAAAAAATAAATAATGGACTGGAGAGATTGCTCAGTGGTTTAAGGTGCTTGCCTGCAAAGCCTAATGACCTAGATTCAATTCCCCAGAACCTATGTAAAGCCAGATGCACTAAATGGTGCATGCATCTAGAGTTTATATGCAGTGGCTAGAGGTCCTGGCGTGCCCATTCTCTCCCCCTCCCTCCCTCCCCCGTCTCTTTCTGCTTGCAAATAAATAAATAACTAAGTAAAGTATTTAAAATAAATAAATGATAAGGTGGAGAAGAATTCAGGGACATACTCAAGGTAGAGCTCTGCCCTCCTCCACACACTTGCAAACAGATCCTCACACATGTTTCAAAACAGATGCAAAAACAGACATGTGCACACAGACACACCACACTGTAAATCAACATATGCAAAAAGATCATTGTGCTAAGGGACCTAAGAACCAGTTTTGTACTGTCATACCTTTGGAATCTTTGGCTCGCTTACACGCAAAGCGTCTCTGAAGTAGGCATCCACTGCATAGTTGGCTTTGCGTTCTCGTTTAGGAGGCTCAATCCATTCCACCATACCAAGCTACACACAACAAGCAAGAACAAGGGTTTTAATTACTCTGAACTGTTTTGACACAACCAAGGATATCAATGTTGCAGAAACATGAGGAAACCAATAATTAGAAAAAATCAAAACTTGCTTTAGAAATTACATTTCTACTTCCAAAGTTCCATAACACTGTACTACATAAAAAGTTTTGGTGCAAAGGTTTTTTTTTTTTTATAATTCTTTGAAAATAGTTTCAAAAATCAGTTCTTCCATGGTGTTTGAGAGGAATGTGCATAATCTCTATATTATTTTATGTCAACTTAATAAATAGCAACTAAGCTAAATGAATGAGAAATATTGATTCTGGTAACTTTAGTAAGTATACAAATTCAGAAAATTGGATCAGAGGGTTAACCATGACAGGCAAATACTATACTTCAAATCAAGAGAAATATTCAAATGAAACCTCTGAAATGGTAGCTGTGGTATAGTGGGGAAAGTCAATTTAAATTCTGCCACTTTACTGGTTGTACAATTTTAGGGAGATTATTCCTGTCATCTGTAAAATGAGAATAATAACACCTACCTTGAGGATCAAATGTGATCACATAGGAGCTGGAAGGATAACTCAGTGGAACAGTGCATGATAAGCATATGCAAAGCCCTAGATTCAAGACCCAGCACAAGGAAAGGAAAAGAGAGGGAAGGGGAGGAGGAGGGAAGGGGAAGGAAAGCAAGGGAAGGAGAGGAGAGGAGAGGAAAAGGAAAGGAAAGGAAAGGAAAGGAAAGGAAAGGAAAGGAAAGGAAAGGAAAGGAAAGGAAAGGAAAGGAAAGGAGAAAGTAAAGAAGGGAGGCGAGGAGGGAGGGGGAGGAAGGAAGGAAGGAAGAAAACGTGACTGAATAGACGATTAGCATTAACTAAATGGCCAAAAGTTAAATGTAAGGTATTGTTACACATCCAAAGTAGTGTGATCGATGACTTCATAATATTACAAATGTCTACCCCATTGTCAGCTAGAAACTGTATCTTAATAGTCAACAAACAAAACTGACCATACTAAGTTCTAGAGTCTGAAGAGTGGTTTTCTTATTCCTATGTTTTCTTTTTATTTCACACTGTGTAACCTAGTGGTTATATAAATAGGTCATTAGTGGCTTAAAAATATTGCTAAACTGCCATTAATGGCCTTACTTTACTTGATCTTATCTAAGTTAATTCCAACCTTGGAACCATATGTCAACAGTAGATAAGGCTACAGGTGTTGCATGAGGACATAGATAGATTCAATTCCCATCACCACATAAGAAGAAAAAAAGATTGGAAGATAAACTAAGGTAGCCTCACAGTTTCTAGAGAAGTGAAGTCTAAAGTGAAGACATAAGGATAGCATTCACATATGTGAAAGTCTATCCAGCAGAAAAGAATACAATTCTGGGACTTAAGAGATGGCTCAGTGTATAAAGTGATTGCCACTCAAGCTGGTGTACCTGCGCTCAATACCTACACCCAATCTGAAAAGCCAGAGGCTGTGGTAGCCTTCCATAATCCCAGAATGTTTATCCTTATGGCTAGATGGGAGATAGAGACAGGAGAATTTCCTAGAACCTCAAGACAAGCCCAGAAAAAAACAGCAAAGCAAGAGCAAGAGCAAGAAACCCTGCCTCAAATGTGGTGGGCAGGCAAGGACTAACCCAAAAGTTGTCCTCTGATCTCCACATGCATGCTGTGACATGTATGTTCCTGCACTCATACACAAACACACACACATACATACTCATAAACAAAATAAACAAATAATAATAAAAGTGAATAAAGTTTAAAAAAGAGCACAGTTCTTTGTTGATTCATAACACCACAACCAAATGTGGTATAAGGATCTCCATCATTACTCAATATATTTTAACTATTATATTTCAACTTTGACATCATATGTCAAGAGTAGATGGTAAGGCTACAGGTATAGCTCAGTGGTAGGACATTTACCTAGCATATACAGGTCCTTGATTCAATAGCCAGAATCACAAAAGAAATAATTATAATTTAACAACTATGTATTAAATATCTACTTTGTTACCTGCTAGCCAATGTCAGGAATGCATGATAAATAAAATAATCTTTTTCAACAATGAGTACCTAAATCAAATTTCTTAGAAACAGAGATTATGAAACAGTGAAAAGAACTATTCTGGAGGGGGCAGGTGTGGTGGTTTGAATGTGAATATATGCCCCCCATAGCCTCAGGGATTTTTGATTAAGGTTAAGCTTCCTATTTAAGTCTTCAGCAGCCTGCTGGAAGAGGTGTCACCAGGGGTAGATCTTGTCATCCAGCCCTAAGGTGTGTTCAGAGGGCCTGTCCTGCTGGGTGTGAGAAGAGCAGTTTGAGCTCTGGCTGTTCACATTTGCTGGCTGTTGGTGGTGTCTCTCTCTGCTATTGATGTATGAAGTGAGCCAGCTTCTTCCACCATGATGACACTTCCTCTGGATTCTGTAAACCTGAAGTAACCCTTTCCTCCCATAAGCTGCTTCTGGTCAGGTACTTGTCCCAGCAACGTGAAAGTAACTGCAAAAGTAGGTCACCAAGGGAACTTGAGAGATGGATCACTGATTAAGGCATTTGCTTGCAAAGCCTTATGGCCCAGGTTTGATTACCCAGTACCCACATAATGTCAGATGCACAAAGTGGCACATGAATCTGGATTTTGTTTATAGTGACAAGATGCCCTGGAATGCCCATTCTCTCTCTCTCTCTCTCTCTCTCTCTCTCTCTCTCTCTCTCTCTCTCTCCCTCTCTCTCTCTCTCAAATAAATAACTAAATTTGGCTATCTGTCCTCAGTGCTATGAGATTTCTTAACTACAGGAAGATTACAATAAAAGACCTTGAAGGTCTTTTCTAGGGAGATATGCAGTATGAAATTTATAATGTGATCTTAAGTAAAATGAGAAATATCCACAGCTGGGGCTAGGGATGTATATCAATGGTATGGCATTTGTCTAGCACCTAAGAGACCCTGGGTTCAGTATCTAACACAACAAGTGAGGTAGGGAAAAGAGAGAAGGAGGGAGGGAGATAAAATTGGCTTTTAAAAAATATGTTATTTTTATTTAGTTATTTGAGAAAGAGGGAGAGTCAGAGACAGAGAGAGGGACATAGAATAGTCAAACCAGGGCCTCTACCCACTGCAAACAAACTCCAGGTGCATGTGCCACTATGTGCATCTGGCTTACATGGGTACTGGGGAACTGAACCTGAGTCCTTAAGCTTCACAGGTAAGTGCCTTAACCTCTAAGCCATCTCTCCAGCCCAAATTTAACTTTTCAATCATGTATGGATTTTGAGGTAACAATAATGAAAAAGGTTTTATAATAGTCTGTATTTTATAATTCTGAATTGGAGTAAAAATTAATAATAGTTGAAACTAACTTCCTAAAAGTAATGTATTTAGGTATTTAATATATGTTTGTTTGAAAGCCTATGTGCTCAAATTCAAAATGGTGAACTTTCCCAAACTTTCAAGAACAGGATAAATCATGCTGAATTTTTTATGACAATTGTGTAGTAATACTAACTTATTCAAGTTAATTTACTGAGGATTAAGTCAACCACCATGATTTAATTTACCAGATATGGCAGGAAAACAAAACAACTGATTCAAGAAAGAATATATGAAAATCTGCAATAATAAGTAATTCCTATGATTTATAAACAATATGCCTTCAGATTTTCAAGTGTCTTTATGAACTATGACCTCGATTTAAGAACTTGGGATCTACAAAATGTGAATAGACAGAAATAAAATATATAATCACAATTAAGAATATTCAAAATTCTGATTTTGGTTGTTATTGTTAATATTAGATACTCATTATAAAAAATAAAATTCATAATCATGAAAATTTCTCTATAAATTTTTTGGATGATTTTGAGGCAAAATATTATTTATTTGAGAGAAAGAGTATAGGCACACTAGGGTTTCCTGCTACTCCCCACAAACTCCAGATGCATACACTACTTTGTGTATCTGGCTTTAGGTGGGTACTGGGGAATCAAGCCCAGACCATTAGCCTTTGCAAGAAAGAACCTTAAACTGCTGAGCCATCTCTCCAGCCCCTTATATCTTTATACTAATATTTTCCAGACACAGAAGCACAGGGCTATCTGTTACATTACACTTACACAAGTATTTTACTAGACTAAACTGACTCTAAAAATGTGGATGGGACTAGGGATGTAGCTCCATAATACAGAACATGCTCAGCATGAGGGATTTGCCCTGGGTTTCATCCCTAGCATTGCAAAAAAAAAAAAAAAAAAAAAAAAAAAAAAACACTCCAATGATATTTAGACTCTAATAATATTTTTCACTTTATAAAACACTGTTACTACCAATAAGCTCATAAGAATAATTGTAAAATAAATAAAATTCTTATCACATAATTAGATCTAAAATCATATTGGGAAGGCAATTTCTACCCTGTACAGAAAGGCCATCACCTCCATCTTAGCACGATAAAATACAAACAATATGAATTAAGACTACAGATAACACAACCAAACAAATGCAAGTCAAGAAGCAAAAACTATCAGACAGCAATGACAATAAGAAAGTATTTTTAGCACATTTGCTGCAGTTTCAAACGAAAATGGTTCAGCTCTCATTTTTCAGTAAAATCAAGATCTAAAAATGACCATTTTATTTTCATAAGTCATTTCTATCACTTGAAATATATAAGTTTTATGGAACAATTTATGGAGCAATGAAATCATAATGGAATTGCATCATAACTCAAAAACAAACATACATAATTATATAAATAAATGAGTATGTGAATAAGTGGGGGAGAAGGAATAGCTACTTACAGAAGAATCTCAAGTAACAAATATAGATAGGACAAGGAAAATACATATTTTACCTTAGACAAATGTAATAATAATAGCTCCACCAAGAGATGCTAAGACCAGTGAGGAAAAGATTGAAAGCATCCTCTCTCAAGATATTTATCAATTACAAAAGGAAGAATACTAAATTCATAAGAGAGAAAGTCAGCAAATATAAATCCTATCTACTAAGTAATCAAGTAAACATCACCAATAACAAGATATATTGGCATCATCATATATGCACTAATAATATGAACTGAAGACATCCATAATCCCAAAACTGAAGAAGTAGAGACAGGTAGATCCCTAGGAATTACAGGTGAACTCTCTAAGTTCAGTGAGAGCTCCTCTCTCTCTCAAAAAAAAAAAAAAAAATGATGAAGAGCAACTAAGGAGGCGCAGGAGTAAGACACCCAATGTCGACCGCTGGCCCTCATGTGCACAGGCACACACGTGTATGCAGACCAGCAAACACATACATCCACACACATTTACACCAGTCACACATGTGACAAGCACAGTGCCTGACACTACCTACGCAAAACCATCATAATAGGGGGAAACGTTCATGACATCAAAATAAAAGAGAGACTGATTGAGAGGGGGTGGTGATACGATGGAGGGTGGAGTTTCAAAGGGGAAAGTGGCAGGGAGAGGGAATTACCATGGGATATTGTTTACAAACATGGAAGTTGTCAATAAAAAATAAATTAATTATTTTCTTAAAGTCTATTTTAAAAAAAAATTCAATGTGGGAGCTGGAGAGATGGCTCAGCAGTTAAGAGTGCCTCCTGCGCAAGCATGAGGCCCTGAGGAATCCTAAAACCTCTTGAGTTCAACTCTCCAGATCTCCCATAAACACCTGGGTATGGCCATCTGTTTCTATAACCCCATTCCTGCAAAGAGGAGCGGAGAACAAGGGAATAGCTTCGGCTCATGAAAAACAGTAAGTTCCGGTCTCAGTGAACAGACACCAACTCAAATAAGTACAGATGGAAGAGCGATAGAGCCGGACACCCACCGTTCAGCTCTGGCCACTGCAGTCGAGTGCCCCTGCTTCAGGTGAGTGCAAGAGGCGCTGCAAGGGCACATAGACGTGCATATACCTCACATGCCACAACACAAGGCACACACAAGCAAAAGTTAATAATTATACAATGTAGAATCCTAGATTGGATCCTCTGGAATGGGACATTAAGGGAGGAAATGATGGTAATTCCCTAAATTCAATAATTAAACTAACACATCAATTGTTAACATTAGTGGGAGATGAGAGAATGATATATATGAATTCTATACTGTGTTTGCAAACATCTTGTAAGTCTAAAGTTATTTCAACACACACACAAAAAAAAACTTTACAATTACAGCCTTGGGCTGAGAAGATGGCTCCGTAGGTAATGTGCTTGTCCTGCAACTGAGGGCCTGAGTTCAGATCTTCAGGCCCCACATAAAATCTTGAAGCTGTGGCAGGCTTCTTAATCGCAGTGCACCTAAGGTGAGAAGGGAGGCAGAGATAGGAGAGAAGGGAGGGAGAGACAGGAGAATTTCCCAGAAGCTCGAGAAAGAAGCAGTGAACAAGAGACCCTGCCTCAAATGAGGTGGAAGGTGAGGACTAACCTGAAGGTTGTCCTCTGACCTGCACATGCCATGACACATGTGCCTTCTCTCTCTCTCTCTCTCTCTCTCTCTCTCTCTCTCTCTCTTTCTCTCTCTCTCTCTCTCTCTCCCTCTCTCACACACATATATACATAAAACACTAATTTAATTTTATATATTGGGATGGAGTGATGGCTTAGCAGTTAAAAGTGCTTGCTTGCAAAGTTTGATGGCCTGGGTTTCATTCCCCAGTACCCACACAAAGCCAGATGCACACAGTGGTGCATGCATCTGGAGTTCATTTGTAGGGGTAGGTGACCCTAGTGGGCCCATACTTGTTTTCTCTCTCTCTCTCCATCTCTCAAATAAGCAATTAAAAAAAATATATATATATACATATAGACTTAATCCCAGTTTATACAAAACAAAACTTTAACTCAGGCTGGGGAGATTGCTCAGTGGTTAATGACACTTGCTTGCAAAGTGTGATGGCCCAGGTTTGATTCCCTAGGACCCATGTAAAGCCAGATGCACAAAGTGGCGCATACATTTGGAGTTCGTTTGCAGTGGCAGGAGGCCCTGGTATGCCTATATTCTGTCCCTTTCTCTCTCTCTCTCTCTCTCTCTCTCTCTCACACACACACACACACACACACACACACACACACAAATTTTTAAAAAATTTAAAAAAACTTTATTCCTTCAACTTTTCTATCCAAGAAGTATGTCACAGGGCATTATTTTTTTCAAAAGAGACTAAATATAACAATACCTGTGGGACAACAAAATTCTGATAATACTATTCTTCCTCATATTTAGTGCATACTAAATGTCAGGCATTGTTCTACCAACTTTATAAGAACTAACTAATTTCAATGCCAGATGTGGTAGCGCACACCTTTAATCCCAGGACTCAGGAGGCAGAAGTAGGAGGAGCACCGTGAGTTCAAGGCCATCCTGAGACTACATAGTGAGTTCCAGGTCAGCCTGGGCTGGTGTGAAACTCTACCTCAAAAAAATTCTTAAAGCAATAATAATAATAATGATAATAATAATAAAAATAATTAACTAATTTCATTATGGAAGTCACTCTTTGATATAACTACTATAATCTCCCTTTGACATGCGAGAAAACTGAATCAGTAATTGGGCTAAGATTTCAGCTTGAGTGTGGAATGAATCTCAATCCCACACTGCCTCTTAAGAGGAAACGGTTTGGGAGCATTTCAGATTTGCAGGTCAGGGATGTTTAACCAATAAAGTATATTTAAACATTACAATATCTAAAAAGAAACCTTCTAAAATGTGAACTATTTCTCATCCCATATATTTCAGGTAAGGGATACTTTAGTGGGGAGCAATAAAGATGACGGTGGTGATAATGATGATATTAAAGAGCCCTTGCATAAGGTCTTTTGGCCTGCATCAGATTTCACCCCCACAACACAGTGTGCTAGATAAGAGTTTCATGTTATTTTGTAGTTGTTACAGGAAGAAATGAAAAACTGAGTCTAATGGTTGAGAGTATAAAGTTACCTTCTGTTTTTCTCTGTAATCTTCTCCTTCAAACTTGTATAAACTTTGCTCAAGGTCCATTCTAAAATTTCTTAGGGAAGATTCTCCCATTTTCTGCAAGCGTTCATTCATCTCTGCCGTCTAAAGTTGAATATATTGAAATGAGGAACACATCACTGCATTACTTGTAAAATGTGAACTTTATAACTTTTCAAACTCCAGGTTTGACATGAAATGTCCATTCTGCTAAGTTACACAGTAAGAATGCAATGCTAGCGTCAAACTCTAATATAAAGTGAACCTCTGGACTCTTAAATGGAACTCAGTGGTAGAGCACTTATACTTAATGTGCAAAGCACTAAATTTGATGTCCACTGAATAGGAGAATTAAAAAAAATTAACATCCCAGGTTCTTAAATATTTAGTGCTTCCCAAGTATCTTCGTTTGAACTTTTTTTTTGGGGGGGGGGGGTTTCTAGGTAGGGTCTTACTCTAGCCCAGGCTGACCTGAAATTCACTGTGTAGTCTCAGACTGGCCCCAAACTCAGTGATCCTCCTACCTCTACCTCTCGAGTGCTGCCATTAAAGGCATGCACCACCATGCCCAGCTGGTTGGATTTTTTGGGGTGGGGTTTTACAAGGCAGGGTCTCACTCTAGCCCAGGCTGACCTGAAATTCACTATGTAGTCTCAGGGTGGCCTTGAACCCATGGTGATCCTCCTACCTCTGCCTCCTGAGTGCTGAGATTAAAGGCATGAGCCACCATGCCCACCTGGTTGGACTTTTTTCAAAACATTATCACTGAAGATATTATCACATTATAATTTCTTCTGTACATTTTTATTATGTGTGTGTATGTGTGTGCCACAGCCCACAGATGGAAGTCTGAAAACAACCTCAAAGTGCTTGTCCTCTCCCTCCACCCTCCTTGAGAGAGGGTCTCCCTTGCTACTGAGTTTTTGCTGCCTCACTTTGTGTGGCCCAGTCCTATGAGCTTCAGGATTCACCCGGGTATGCCTGTCATCATGACAGGTGCATTGGAATCATAGACTATGTACTACTTTGTGTCTAGATTTACATGGATGCCAAGGAGTTGAACTTGAGCCAGCAGGCTTGCTAGCAAGCAAGCATCTTTAACCATCAAGCAATCTCCCCAGTTCCTCTTAATGAATTTTTGAAAATTTTTTATCATGAGAGAGAGAATTAGCATGCCAGGACCTCCAACCACTGCAGCTGAACAACAGACATGTGCACCATCTTGTGTGCATGCATGACCTTGTGCATGCATCAACTTATGCATCTGGCTTACATAGGATCTGGGGAGTCAAACATGGCTCCTTAGGCTTTGCAGGAAAGCACCTTAACTGCTAAGCCACCTCTCCAGCCCTTAATGAACATTTTAATGTGACAATAGTTAATGCTATATTAGAAGCAAAGTTGAACTAAAATGCATTTTCCATATTGATATATAACATATGACCATAAGACTGCTAAAAATGGAGGATATACCCTCTAAAACAAAAGTATTTTGAAAAATAAATTCAACCAACTTGCAGCAAATATTTTGCTATAGTTTCCTCCAAAGTTAATGTGTCACAGCTTTGTCTCTAATGTAAATGGGATATTATGGTAGAGTCTTAAGAAGATGGTGATTATGTCTTTAACAACAATTACAGCTTTTCTATCAGGAATGAGTTAGGTCCACAGGAATACACTGTAGCTCTTGTGGGACTAGGTCCATTACCATGGCAGTGGGTTGTTATAAAACCAGGTTGGCTTCCTCTACTTGCTCTCTTGCTTCTTCATTCTCTTTCATACTCCTCTTTCTCCTTGGCTCCTTCCATGTGGTACTATCCTTCCATGTGGCCCTCACTAGAAGCTAATGCCAGCACCATGCTTTTAGACTTCCAAAACTGACAGCCAAATGAACCTTTTTTCCTTATAAAGTGCTCAGTTTCAGGTATCTTATTATAGCAGCATGAAAATTATCTAACATAACAGTGATCCTTTTCAAAACCACCATGGTTATGGAATCAGCAAAATTCACACAAAGTAATTCAAAAGAAACACAACCCAGTTTCTTCACCCAACAAATTAGGAAGATAATATTTAAATGGAAGGAAAGCCTATGATATGCATATAACTTAAATCAGTGGCAATGTGTAGATCTTATCTGCACTGCTTTTTAAAAATATCTTTTGAAATATAACTATTTATAAAATAAAAGTTTGAGGTAGTTATTAGAGATTTATTATTTTAAAAAAATCAGAGGTTTCTGATGGAGTAAAGCACTAATGATTATGTTTTTGAAAAGAGTTCTTAAGTTTTAGACGTAATGAAATATTGACAGGTAAAAAATAATCAAGGGAAGAAGAAAATGAATTAGGACTATGATGGGTGATAAATACCTGGAAGTTCATTTTACTATGAACTTCCATGCACTTATCCACCTTTCCTTAGGTTTAAAATTACCCATGATTTATGGAAAAGGTATATTAAGCACAAAAATACACTACTGTATTTACTTTTTACTGTATGATACTTTAACAAATGATTTAATATTAACTGCAATTTTTATAAAATATTTCAACTAGTTCACTAATATAGAGTAAAAAGATCATAAAATTCAGAGTTGGAGATGGCTCAGCAATTTAGGTACTTGCCTGCAAAGCCTAAAGTCCCAGGTTCATTTCCCCAGTGCCCATGTAAAGACAGATGCACAGAGTTGCACATGCATCTGGAGTTCATCTGCAGCAGCAAGATGCCCTGGCGTGCTGTCTATCTCTCCCTCTCCTCTCTTCTCCCCTCTCTCTCCTTATAAATAAATAGAAATGTTTTAAAAAATCATAAAATTCAGTCCTTACACATGTGATTAAATACAAAATATAGTTGGTTTCAAGTACAGCATTTTCAATAATTTTTTTTTGGGGGGGGGTTCAAGGTAGGGTCTCACTCTAGTCCAGGCTGACCTGGAACTGTATAATCTCAGGGTGGCCTTGAACTCATGGCGATCCACCTACCTCTGCCTCCCAAGTGCTGGGATTAAAGGCACGTGCCACCACGCCCGGCAATAATGTATTTTTAATAAGATAGAAAGTCACTTAATGTTAAATGCCAATGCTTAGACTCTCACAAAAAAGTAATAAATAAACTTAAAAACCCTAATCAAGGGCCGGAGCAATGCCTCAGTGGTTAAGGTACTTGATACTAGCACAAGGTGGAAGGAGATCAACACAGAGAAAAATCAACTCCTACCAAATCAGAGAGCCAGAGCCTCAGAGGTCCCCAACACCTCATCACTGAAGCAGACCAAAAATGAACCCAACATGGCTCAGGGAAATTTTGCGGAAGAGGGGGCAGAAGGAATGTCAGAGCCACATGTTGGGTCATGATATGCAGAGACATTTACCTTACCCATAACTGTGGGCTAACTCCACAATGCATGACCCACATACCTCAACAAGGAGGGGCCAAGGGGAGGAGGCAGGTCACGGATGAGCCTAATAATGGTACCAAACTGACTGTATTTGCTGAATACAAAACAAATTAATAAAAAAAAAAGAAAAAAAAAGAAAAGCCTAATGACCAGGGTTTGATTCCCCAGTACCCATGTAAAGCAAGATGCACAAAGTGGCACATGCATCTGAAGTTCGTTTGCAGTGGCAGGCAGCCCTGTTGCACCCATTCTCTCTCTCTGTCTCTCCTCCATTAAAAAAAAAAAACCCTAATCTATGTCTGAAAATAAATATGCAAGTTCTTAGAGACAACTTGAGTTATTACAAACCTGTAATTGAATATAATGCACATACAAAATGTGTACTGAAATATGTTGATTTTAAAGCAATCCATCATGAAATAAAATGCTATTTTAACTAACCTTCTTTTCCCCTCTTTCCAGAATAGTTGTAATGTCTTCATCTGTCAACTCACTTTCTTTAGAAGCAAAGACATGTGTGGCTCCATGGCGTATCATTTGTAGCATTTCCTCTTTTGCCAACTTATTAGATTGCTGGTCAATGAGTCTTCCTAATCATAAACATTAATCAGTTATATTTCAAAGAAAGCACAGCATAATGATTCTAAACAGATACAATTGCATTGGACTGTACATAAAGCAGCATTATAAGAAAAATTAGTAAGCTTTAAGGTTATTTTTAATGAAAAAACCTTACAATGTTACAATATTTCTTGTACCATAATTTCTATTTCACTATGAATTTCCTTCTGAAAATTTCTGTTAAAACCCAGAATGACAGAAACAAGTTCTTCATGTTCAAAATTTGTATTTCAGACTGAGCGTCTCTGTTAGAAAGTCATGCTCTGATAGGTGTTTAAAGATTTTAAAACCAGATATTTATCTGCTAAATAACATCATGTATCTCAAAAGTCATACCCTTGGCATTCAATTATAAACTACTGATGGTTAACTACTCCAGTTATTAAATGCAAGGGTTTAAATTAGACGATTTCAAGTTTTTTAGTGTGTGCATGTACGCGTATATGCTGTGTGCATGCATTTACATATGGCCATGAACATGCCATGGTACACACATGTGAAACTCAAAGGACAACCACAGGTGTCAGGTCTTACCTTCCACCTTGCTGTGCAGGCAGGTTCTCTCATTCACAAGGCTAGCTGGCTTGCAAACTTCCAGGAGATTCTCCTGTCACTGCCTTGTCTTCTCACCCTAGGCATGCTGGGTTTGCAGACACTTGCATTACAGTGTCTGCCTTTATGTGGGTTCTGGGTATTGGAATTTGCATTTGTGTCACAAACACTATCCACTGAGCCATCACTCCAGTCTGATTTTAAATATTTTTAAAAACCAACTTTTTATGAGTTTTCAAATTTTGGTCAATCTTAATTAAAATAATCTCCCTTGAAGAAAACTGGTTTTGTTTTGGGAAACGATAATACCTCATTAAGTTTATGCATATAAATACCTTGTTGTATAACAATTGAATCAAGTCTTAGTTTTATCTCCGCTCTCTCTACAATCCTCTCTTCAACAGTGTTGTCGGTAATGAGACGGAATACTCGTACTGGCTTCTTTTGACCAATGCGATGTGCTCGATCCTAATGGGAAGAGTTCAACTATAAGGCACTGGACACTCTGAGTAAGACTTGAAAGGACTGAGGTCAACTGCTATAACTAACTATCTGAAAATAAAATTAGGTTTTTACCTGTCTAGAACTGCTACTTTTGAAAGGAGGAGGATAGATGTTAACAATATCCAAAGACTCCTGGGAACAAAGGAATCTGAAAGTATACTGAAGCACTGGTAGGAAACTTCCAGAAGGTCATAAAACAAAGCCCGTTTAAGACGAGAACAGGAGCTGAACATTCTGGATTGAGTTACTAAGTAACTTTTAGCCACTAAGCAAAACAACTTCCAGACTTGAAAGGAGTTTTATAAGAGAAGAACACAGTAGTTGGGGAGGGTCCTTAAGGTAGCAATAATCTGCTGTATCTCATCATCAAGCAATTCTTTGTGCTTACCAAACCAAGTCAGGTACACAGAGTTCAGGTTTGTAAAAATTAACAGGATTTTAATAACCTTACTATAAAATGGTCTAAAATTGGTCCAGTGGTTAATAGTTAACATAGGTGGTGGATGGCAACTTCTAGCAACATACAAATAGCTGGGGAGGGTGTTTTAAAACAGGAACCAGCCGGGCGTGGTGGCACACGCCTTTAATCCCAGCACTTGGGAGGTAGAGGGAGGAGGATCTGTGTGAGTTCGAGGGCACCCTGAGACTACATAGTGAATTCCAGGTCAGCCTCAGATAGAATGAGACCCTACCTTGAAAAGAAAAAAAAAAAAAAAACAGAGCAAATGGGAAGACACAGGAGGTGGGGAAATCTCAAAAATAAAGTTCAAAACAGGCTTTGCACTAAGTAAAATACTGGAGCCCAGTAAAAAAGAATTCAATACCCTACAGATACTTAAAAAATTTAAGCTTCAGGAACTCCTGAACAACCATTTGTATATGCTTAACACTTTTAAGGAAATCAAGTACTATCCCCATTAGGCTTCTCGGTTACGTAACACTTTAACTTACTGGGGCTTACTCCTAAACTTAGCTGTATCAAACAGGCAGTACAAGACATGCTGAGGTATCAATAATTCTACCAAAGCATAGTGATCAATATCTGTCCATTCTCCCTTTAAAAAGTAAGGACTTGTAAATCATTGGGATATGAGTTTTAATTACTTCCAAAATGATGGTTCCAGAAGTAATTGCCTCACTATTTTTGTTTGTTTTTTTGTGAATGCAGAGCAAGGTTTCATTGTTTTACTTCTGAAATTGTAGTTTTAAAACAGAAGTCATATTGAGATAATAGATGACACCAAAATTTCAAAGATGATACTTTGAGCATTATGAAGAAAGGTAAGAGAAATAGCTTCCTGAAAAAATATAAAATTATTTTCAAATGGTATTATTAAACAGCATGTTTTCCTAAAATGTATTTCTTTTTTAACATTTTTAGCTTCTACCTCCAATTGTTGTCTTATAATTACAGTGCTTGTTAAGAAAAATAAGATTTGAGTTTTTCAACAGGTTGCATTTTTGTAAAATGTGTGCATCTTCTTCATCTTCAAAAATAGAAAAAAAACTGACATTTCCGTTTCAAAATTAAAGACAAAATTGGGCAATAAGTATTACACTCAGATTTGGGGTATATTTGTTTTCTACTTCTTTTTTTATTTCTGTAATAAATATAAGCAACTCCACTTTCCAGAATAGTCTCCTCTAACGTGCAAAATCACCCCAAATTGCTTCCCTTTAATCATACATTACCTTTGTGTTACACGAACAACAGTAGCACTCTGAGCTATGAAAACATCCTGGCATCATTAAGCATTACTAACCATAGCTTGAAGATCAACCTGTGGATTCCAGTCTGAATCATATAGGATAACGACATCAGCACTTGCCAAATTAATTCCAAGACCTCCAGCTCTCGTACTCAGCATAAAGATGAATTTGCTACTATTGGGGGCATTAAAGGCATCTATTGCCTCCTTTTTTAATTGACAAAAGGAATATAAAAAGACAAAAAATTAATTATATTATCAAATCTTAAGAAACTATTTAAAAAGTTGACATTTTAAAGAAAAATCTTTGTATACCTTACATATAATACTCTCTGTAAATATGCTTTATACTATTCTTCCATCTTTAGAAATATTTCTATATACTATACTGTGTGAAAACATGTTTTATAAATGTTTTTTGTAATCTTTAAAAGTATATACCTATAGACACAAACTTAGAACAATCACATAAACAAATTTAACTAAGAAAGATAAATTTAAATTTATTTACATTCTCTTAACAGTAATAGTAAGACTGTCATTATTAGTTAAGAGCTGAAATATATCTGGGGATAAAATGTCAGAAACTTCAACTTCATTCCCATTGGCATGTGAAGAATTGATAAGCAGAGTACAGCTGAGATCAACCAAGACAGAAAAATGCTTAGATATGGAAATAAGAGTGATAGATAAGGGGAAAGTAAAGATATTTACATCAGTATGATGAAAAGGTAGAAAACAGGTAAGTAATAAAGAAAATCATCAAGGCAATTCCAAGAATGCTTAGTAATTAATCTTAAAAATTAATATGATGTCAGTATCCTCTCTATAAGGGTCACATACAAATTAATTAGAAAAACTAAGACTCCAATAGAAAATTAAGCACCCAAAGTGAACAACTCACAGAACAAATGGATAAAAATACAAGAATAGTGTTCAATCTCAAAAGTAATCAAATAGATACATTCTAAAGCAACATAATTTCAGCTTTTGAGGATTAAAAAAATTATAATACTCAATGTTTGATAAGTAGGAGTGAGAGAGCCCTCATACATTGCTGCTAGCAGTGTAAGTATAGCCTCTCTGGTAAGCAATTTTGCAAAATACACCAACAGCCTTAAAAATATTCATACTTATTGATGCAGTAATTTCACCTCTAGGAGTTTATCCTAAGGCACTAATGAGACATATACACAAGGCTTATGTAGTAATCAAAGATAAGGGAGTGTAAGTTATTTGTTATTTATAGCATATCCTTTAAGATTGAATATTTCCCCAAAAGTACTTTTACAAAAATTGTTTTCATTGACAAAGTACAATATAATGCCAAGTAAGAAGTGTCAGCATACCAAATTTCATAAGTAGCACATATACTTAGTATGATATCAATTATTCAATATGCATAAAAATTGGCCAGACACAATTCATTTTTCACATCTCCTTCAGCATTCATATTACTTATATCATCACAAAATGAAAGGTGTTACCTTTTATAAAAGGAATGGACTGGCATGATCAAAATACTTAGACATAGAAAGTGAATCCCACTGCCACAGTGGGTAGAGTTTGAAAGCGGGGAGTATAAAAAGCAGCATGAGAAGTAAGGAACATACTGGTTTGAAAGCAAAAGCCTGGGTGTGAAGCACAATTCAACCATTTATTACATCTGTGATCCTGGGAAAACCCATAAACTTATGGAGAAGCACTTTCACATGGACAAAGTTGTAATAGTAGTACACTCAGAGTACTGAGAGAATTCAATTTGGACTTCAAGTTGCCTAACCTATAGTAACTAGTAGCTGCTTACCAAATGTTAGTTCCTTTCCATGTAAAAATGAGCCAGCCAGGCATAATGATGGTCACCTTTAATCCCTGAACTTGGAAGGCAGAGGCAGAAGGATAACTGTGAGTTTGAGGCCAGCCTGGGACTACACAGTGAGTGTCAGGTCAGTGTCAGCTAGAGTGAGACCCTAACTTTAAAAAAAATGACAACAGGACTGGGGAAATGGCTTAGCTGTTATGGCATTGGCCTGCGAAGCCTAAGGACCTGGTTTCAATTCCTGAGGACCCACATAAACCAGATGCACAAGGGGGCACATGTGTCTGGAGTTCGTATGTAGTGGCTAGAGGCCCTGAAATGCCCATTCCCTCTTTCTCTCGGTCTCTTTATCCCTCATAAATAAATAAGTAATTTTTTTTAATGATAACAAATATTGGTAATGATGTGGAGAAAGAGGAAGTCTTCCTGATGTTCACACAAGTGCAATAGTGGCACACAGCCTTGGTAGGTAATCAACTGCTCTTGTTTTGGCTGACAGATCCACTCAGTGGAAAGGACACCATATCTGGAACTGGGAAACAAGTAAGAATCACATCCAGATAATGATTTTGCTTTCCACTGTCAAGCTCCCACTAACCTTAGACTATAAGAGGGTCTACACCCTTTTAATTCTCTCTAAATTAATAGTGGTTATCCCATTTAACCAGTGTTGACTTCATTCTCCGTCGGAGAATCTACTTCTCTTTTTCAGACAGGAGCTGGACCTGAGGAGATAACTGACCCAGTGCACGTCACCCTGGCCCCAGCTGAAACCACAGAGGAATTGGGGAAATGAGCAAGAGTGCTACTTTTTTAGTGAATCTGACATCAGCACAAGGGTGATGGAGAAAGCTACTGAGGACACTCAACACCTACCAAACCAGAGATCCAGAGGCTCCTAAATGCCAATCACTGAAATAGACTTAAAATGCTCCCAGCATGGCTCAGGGAATTTTGCAGAACAGGGAGTGGAAAAATTGTTAAAACCACAAGTTGGGACATTTTGCACAGAGACATTGCCTCTCCCCACCCCCATAATGCATGACCCACACTCCCCATGGGGTTAATCTGCATTCCCAATGAGGAAGGCCTCTTCAGAAAAGGGGCAGGGAGGAGGAAAAAGACGGTACCAACATGTGTTGTTTATATACAAAATATGTCCATATCTAATAAAGATATGTTGCTTAAATTAAATAATAATAATTATTATTGTACGTCATATAGAACTTGAGAATTGTAATAATTTGTAATTTTACAGGAAAGTGGAAAATAGCAGATCATGATGCTATTCATTCTGAAATGTATGCCAAAATTTATATAAAATTTCTAAAATAGCTCAATTATAAAAAAAAAGAGGAACCCTTATTCACAGCTTGTTGGGAGTGCAAACTAGTTCATCCATTACGGAAATCAGTGTAGTGGTTTTTCAAAAATTTAAAAATAGAACTATCATGTGACCCAGCTATACTACTCCTAGGCATGTGCCCCAAGGATTCTACATTTTATCAATCACAGAAGCATATGTACATCCATATTCACTGCCACTCTATTTATAGTATCTAGAAAATAGATCAGTCTAGATTTATATCATCTGATGACTAGATAATGAAAAAAATTGGCAAATATATATATTAGAATTTACTATAGCTATGCATAAAAATAAACTTGTAAAATTGTCAGAATGTTTGTATGAATGTAAAAAAGGGATGTGAGAGTGAGTACAGGCTATGAAACTAGATAGGAGAACACAAGAGGAGAAAAAGAGATACGAGGAAAGGGAGTAGGACAAAAAGACACATGTGACCAAAAAGCAGTAAGGAGGCTACTGTCTGAGGAATACAAAATAGAAAGGAGAATGGAGAAGAGATGGAAGGAAAATAACAAAAGCATTGTTTGAAAAATACTATAATGAAATCTAATTCTTTGTATGCTAATACAATTTTAAAATAAAAATATCAAAGAAAGGTCATCTTGAATGGCATTATATTTATGTAGAGTCAGAGAAATGGATTCTCAGAAATAAGTGAACAAAAGCTTTCAATAACCATAGTAACGGATTTAAAAACTATAGGGCAGAGAATCATGCAAGCATTGAGTATCCTCATATGTGTAAAAGTTAATCACAATTATTTCCTTTACAGTGGCTATCATAAAGCCCTTAACATAAAGAGAACCTTTGTGCTGTTGTGAATGCTATCCTATGCAATAGCCAGACCTCAACAAGGGGGTCCAGAAGAGATGGATAGCCATGACTACCAAAGGAGTTATGAAAGAAGGACATTGGCTAAGAGTCCTTGCAGCCTGCAGCAAAGATAGAACACTACACAGTTTCATGGCACACACTATATGCTATACTGTGCAGTTTAAAACTGCATTTATATCTATTACATACACTGATTCTCACAACACTGTCAGAAATAAGCATAGGTGATCATTTTCTCTTTATGATACCACTAAAGACACGAAATATCAGAGATTTTAATGGCTTGCATACACTAAAAATTGGCGGCATTGGTTTTCTAGTCTTGTGAAAGCAAGTTCGGTGCATTTCCTACTGTACCGTAAAATCATGATCTTTTTGCCTAAAGCATGAATATCAACTTAAAACCAGAGCCAAAGATTATAGAAAAGGACTGTTGAAAATAAGAGAAAACTTAGCAAAACCTTCTCCAAAATTGAATTTAATGGGTTTAAAATGCATTAGACCCACTGACATTTTTAGTAATTAATCTAAAGATCTATATGTGTAAATAAGATGCTGGGTGCTAGGTAGATATACTAAGCCCATTCATTTCCACACTCCATTTTTTGTGTCAAAACTCATAAGTACCTACACATATGTTGTCATATTACAAAAGGTCTATACAACAAAGATTATTCCCAGAACAAATTACTACACTTCATGAATATTAGAGTTACTTCCAAACCAGCAAAATCTCCACAATTAATCTTCATGAATGGTAATGATCCACTGTAAGGGGCAAATAAAGAAAGTAAAATGATACAGAGTCACAAGTCAGATGATAAGAGGCAGTAATCAAAAGGATAAGACAGAGCAGTGGCTAAAGAGATGAGTGTTTTGCAACACTGTCTTCCCAGATACTAAAGGGTCATGGCATTCATCACCTCACAGTGGTCCAAAGTGATAACTACACAAGACCTGAATAATAGGTAGATAAAATTTTTGACATCAAAATTTAAGCAAGACTGGTTGAAAAGAAGAGAGTGTTCAGTGTAGCAGATATAGGGGAGGGAGAAAAGAGAGGGTGGTAGGAGGTTATGATTGTGGTATGTTGTCTATATGTATGGAGGTTGACAATAAAAAGTTAATTTTTTAAATAAATATAAATATAGTGTTCCTATAAGCAGGTCTTTGAAGAACATGGAAAGAGTCAGTGGAATGGGGACTGGGGAGATGACTCATTGGGTAATGTGATTGCTGCACAAACATGAGGACCTGAGTATGCCACCCCAATGCCCAGGTAAAATGCTAGGTGTGGTGGTGTATGTCTGAAATTCCAGCACAAGGGAGGTAGAGACACTGTATCCATAGGGCTCACTGACTAACTAGTCTAGCCAAATTGGTGAGATCTAGGTTCAACAAGAGACTGAGTCTAAAAATATAAGGTGGAAAATGAATGAAACACCCAACATTGACCTCTATCCTCCACATGCACATGTACACATGTGTATCTGCACGTGTGTGTGGGCACGGAAGGAAAGAGCCAGTGGAATGGAAGGTGAAGATGCACATTGGACATTGATGCCAATGAAACTCAATGTGAAAAGGCCAAAGCACAAAGGTATCTAATAATGAAAAACTTGCTTAATTGAATTCATTTTGGAAGTCTTGTTTTATTTTCTCTTCCTCACCTCTCTTTCTTCATGTGGGGTTTGTCCATCCAGCCGGCAATACTCATAACCACGCCACATACAATAATCCTCCAAAATATCCAGCAAACGAGTCATTTGGCTGAAAATGAGAACCCTTGAACCTGGAACATTTCACCAGAAATCAAGTTATACAACTTGTGTAAAGTATGAAAATGTCAGAATGAAACACAAATTCTGTGCAATTAATATACCCACTAATTATTTTAAACTACCTTGAAGTACATAAAAGCAATATTAAATAGTATATACAATAGAAATATATGGCACATGAATACTCCACTACACGCACATTCATGCACCACTAAAGCATGCTATACAAAATTATGCACTGACTGTTTTGAGATCTTCAAAAGTCCTCCACTACTAAAATGATTTAAAGCCTGCCTTTTCTTTGTCCTAAGGATTAATGATGGGTTCACATAATCTCCAACTAGCCTACTGTATCTCTGTCTCCCAAGTAGTCTCTTGGTTCTTGTCTCTCATTCTCAGTTGATGCCCCATATTGTTTCCATGGTTACCTTCCCAAAATACAACTCTGATCAAATCACTCTCTATCAACTAATCATCTCTGGCTCTCCTTCTGCACTCAAAATAAAATATAAAGCTGGGGAGCCAGGCATGGTGGTGCACACCTTTAATCCCAGCACTCGGGAGGCAGAGGTAGGAGGATCACCATGAGTTCAAGGCCACCCTGAGACTACAGAGTGAATTCCAGGTCAGCCTGAGCTAGAGTGAGACCCTACCTTGAAAAAACAAAATAAATTAATTAATTAAAATAAGGCTGGGGAGATGCTCAGTGGTTCAATGCACTTGCTTGGAAAGCCTGCAGGTCCTGGTTCAATTCCCCAGGACCCATGTAAAGCTGCACACAAAGTGGCACATGCATCTGGATTTCTTTGGCAGTAGCAAGAGGGGCAAAAGGACCTGACCCTCTTGCGCTCTCGCTCGCTCGCTCTCTCTCTCTCTCTCTCTCTCTCTCTCTCTGTCATAAATAAAAATAGTTTTTAAAATAAGCATATACCTCTAAAAGCTCTACTTTTTACTACAGAGATACTTGCTCACCCATGTTTATTTCTGTTCTATTCACAATAGCTAGGAATTGGAATCAGCTCAGATGTCCATCTACTGATGAATGGATAATGAGGATGTAGTACATATACACAATGGAATTCCACTCAGCAGTAAGGAAAAATGAAAATTTCTGGAAAATGGATGGAGTTGGAAAAAAAATCATTCTAAGTGAGGTCACATAGGCACAGAAAGAAAAATGCCACATGTCCTCTCTCATCTGTGGTTCCTAACTAGGATCAATTGGAGATGAGTGCCAGTAGTATCAGTAATCTGGGCATAAAACTAAAATGAGACCAGAAGAATGAAGAAATAGGGATAGAGGCTAGGGGACAGACAGAACATAGCAGGTGGGAGAAATCCAGAGGTTCAGAGAACTCAACACTAAATCAGACTTCCAGCAAGTCTGCCATGGCTCACAGAACATTGTGGAAGAGGGGGTGGAAAGATTGTAAGGTCAAACAGTAGGTAGGAATTCCCTGAGGCATGATCGCTCGGCTACCCCACAGGGACTGACTGAGGCCTTCAGACCCCATAGTGAATATCACAACACCCTGAGGAAACAGGAACAGGGGTGTGGGGATAAAAGAGTTATATAAAAATTATATTAGCTGGGCATGGAGGTGCATTCCTTTAATCCCAGCACTCGTGAGGCAGAGGTAGGAGTATCGCCATGAGGAGTATCGCCATGAGTTCAAGGCCACCCTGACATTACATAGTGAATTCCAGGTCAGCCTGAGCTAGAGTGAGACCCTCCCTCGAAAAACCAAAAGAAGTTAAATTGAATTTTAAAAAATAACATTAAAGAATTAGATCCAAACTCCTTAATATATGGTTTAAAGGCCTTCCATAATTTGGCACTACCCATTTTATCAGATTCACCAACACTCTATTTCAAATATCACAAGCTCTCCTACTCTCTTCCTTTCTTTGGAAACTGTTTCATTGCCTTAGAAGTCCATTCTCCTTTTCTGATAATGGCACATTCCTATATACATTCTCCAATATTCGCCTCAGTTGTCATTACTGGGCTGACATTCCCAACTCCCAGCTTCTCAACATACTATACCACTTAGCACAATAAATTGCAACTCTTCCTCCTCACTACACTGTGACCACTGTCCTATTTATCTTTGTACCCCAGCCTGCAGGATCATTCCTGGCAAATAGTCAGTACTCAACAATGTCTGCTAACTACGGAAATGAATGAATAGGGAACATTTAATTCATACTCAAATTATTAATATGACTTTATTACATGCTAAGTTAAAAATTCATCACTCACCCTGTTCTTTGATTCTGGCCAACAGTTTATCCAGAGCTACCATCTTCCCACTGTTGCTGACAATATGCTCATCTGTGGTGTAAGGTGGACCAGGCTCAGCACCATCAAACAGATAGGGATGGTTACAACACTTTCGAAGCTGCATCAAAATGTTTAAGAGTCGCATCTTGTCCATCTTACCAGCAGAATTTAAAACATCAATATCTTTCATCAAGATTTTTGTATACCTAAAATTTTAAACCATAAGTCACCATCAATTCTTACAATAGTTAATGTCACAAATAAATGTTCTTTGCTGATAAGATTGGATTCCTAAAGAGGTATAAATAAAATAAACAAATATTTAACATGAGAGCTGGAGATGTAGCTAAATGGTAGAGCTCATCCCTAGGTTTGATGCCAACAGATAATTTTTTAAAAAATGATTTAATGGCTGGGGAGATTGCTCAGTGGATAAAATGTTTGCCATGCAAGTGTGAGCACCTGGATTCAGATCCCCAGAACTGACATAAAGCTGGATGCTGTAGCACTAGCATCGGTAATCCCAGTGCATCTTCCATGGCAATAAGTGAGGTGGAGATAACCGCTTGAACGTTTTCAGGACAGCTACCTTAAATGAGAAACCCTACCTCAAACAAGGTGGAAGACAAGGATGGTCATCCACAGTTGTCTTCCACCACATGCTTATCATAGGACATACATGCATGTACACATACACACACACCCCCACAAAATGATTTGAGACAATATTACCTATAAAACTAAGACAGTAAAACATCTTAACTTGCATTTTTCTTATTTATATGTTGTTTACAGACCTGTATCCTCCTGTTTTTTTTCCATTACTAATAATAATACTAATAATAACTCACCATCAGCTAATAATTATATCTGGCACTTATCCAATAACTACAGAATTTGCTGAAAATTGCCATTTAATCTTTTACCAGTTTGAGCTAAAAGATTATTTGAGCTAAAAGCAATCTCAATTCTTTTTTTAATTTTTATTTATTTATTAGAGACGGAGAGAGGGAGAGAGATAGAGTGAGTGAGAATGGGTGTGCCAGGGCCTCTAGCTGCTGCAAACAAATTTCAGACATATGCGCCACCATGTGCATCTGGCTTACATGGGACCTGGAGAATCAAACCTGGGTCTTTAGGCTTCGCAGACAAATGCCTTAACTGCTAAGCCATCTCTCCAGCCCCAATCTCAATTCTTTTTTTTTTTTTTTTTTTTGGTTTTTTGAGGTAGGGTTTTACTCTAGAGCAGACTGACCTGGAATTCACTTTGTAGTCTCAGGGTGGCCTTGAACTCATGGCAATCCTACTACCTCTGCCTCCCGAGTGCTAGGATTAAAGGTGTGCACCACCAAGCCTGGCTCTAATCTTAATTTTTTATGTGTCTTCACATGAGTTCATTTTATGTTTTCTGATTTTATAAATATTTTTCATTATCTTTTCTTGAACTTCATTAAGGCGAATAAAGATTTATGCAGGACTGGGCAGATTTCTCAGTGGTCAAGAGTGCTGGAGACTGCCAAGTTCATTTCCTCAAAACTAGTGCAAAAATCTGGCCATAGTCACACACATTCATAACCCCAGCTTACGGGGGTCATAGACCAGAAAATTCCTGGGACTTACTGATGGACAACAGCTCCAGTTTGAGAGACAGACCCCATCTCAATGAAAGAAATAAACAAATGAGCATTAAATTAAAAGGCCACCCAATTTTGGGGGGCCTCCACACTCACACAAGACATGTGCATCTGCACATACATAACATACGTCACACATCATCATACACAACTCATCACATACATACTCTAGGCACATATGTGTGCAAAAAACCATGTATACATCTAACTTATAACAGTATTTAATTATGATAACAACCACCTTGTGCTGTGTCAGGTATTACATCAAGGGCTTTATACAAATCACCTCACTAAATTTTCACCACTCTGAAGTATGTACTAGTAGCAATCATACCTGAAAGATGGAAATTCTGGCAGGAGAGAGAAGTTTAAACAGCTTACTCAAGGTCTTAGCAAAGAACAAAGCCAATATTGGCTTTATATCTGACTCCAAGGAATATACCAATTTTTGAATGCAATTTCTATCTCTAAAGTCCAGACCAGCCTCAAGAGCATTCCTCTTGCCTCAACCTCAAAAGTGTTAAGAATACAGGCATGTGTTACCATGCCCACCTTAAGAAATAAACTCTAATCTACACTAGCTTCTTTTGTGGCAAAGTCACTGCGAATTTTATATGTGACCTAATTTATTCATATAAGCAGCATTTTGCTCCTTTCAGTGTATAACATTGCCAACATGTTTTGTTTATGATTCCCTGTGACTCCTCTTATCAATTCCTATTTTGTTCACATTAATCAAATAATTCAAGTTTCGATGTTTTTTTTACATCCACAACCACTGGTGTTTTCATCATCATCATCACCATCATCATCATGGTGATTGCTAATTTTATAGGAAAAAAAAAACGAGAGTAACTAACAAATGTGACAGTGGAATTATCCCTTTTAGTCTTAAAATCAGTCTCATAAGTATGGCCATCCCCATTTTATAGAAAAGAAACTTTATGCAACTCATCAATGCTAAGTAGCTATGAAAAAGCAATGCATGATATTCATATACAGATCTACAGACTCCAAAGCCTTTCCCCTTTCCTAGAAGGGAAACACAACAGTTTTCTAATAAAATATATGTACAACATAACTTATCATTTAAATATGAAATGTAATTTTACATGAACTCTAATAAAACATCTAGAAAACTAATTTTCAGTAATTTCTTACGCACAAACAAATGTTAATAGAAATAAAATATCTCACCATTCTCGTTGCATCTTACTCAGTCCCAAGTAAATCTTTATTTCCTTTTTAGGAGGCAGACTCTTCTCTACATCAGTTTTTATACGACGTAACAAGAATGGTTTTAAAACCTAAAAAGTAACAGTTTTTATAAAAGCATATAAAATGTTTACTATTACAAATTAAGTATTTCATTAATGGTTGATTATAAAATTTACTTCCTACTTGCATAATCCAACCACCACCAAATGTAACAGTTCCAAACTTTCTCAATAACGGCCTGTTAAAAAATCAGAATGGGGATGTGAGGGTAATCTGGCTGTGAGGTCTGTCATCCCATTGGTGACAAGGGTTGATTTGGCCAATTTGGCTGGCTAGGCAGATGTCACCTTTCCCCCTCTCCCCTCAATGTGTGTCCCTCCCAAAGCTGTGCGCTGGGTAAAAGAGAAAATTAAAATGCGGGCTGGGGTGTAGCTCAGTGAAAGAGTGAAAACTTAGCATTCAAAAGACCCTGGGTTCAATTCCTAGCACTCCAAAAATACAAGACACAAACTAAATATTCATAATTTTATTTAACAAAGTGTATCGAAAATTAAGACAAGATTATTGAGTATTGAATAAAAACTGAAGAACTCTTGTTCCAAAAGCTGTTATATGCAAGATTTTTTTAACCTAAGAGGAAATCTGAAGTGAAATTAATATGCAGGTCATTTCAAAATAGTTAAGTAAATGAATGGGGGGAAGCAATTCAATGTCAAAGCTATGGATAAAGAGAGAAAAAAAGATTATCAGAGTATACCTGTGTGGTGGTTTGATTCAGGTGTCCCCCATAAACTTATGTGGTCTGAATGCTAGGTTCTCAGCTGATGGATATTTGGGAATTAACACCTCTAGGAGGCAGTGCATTGTGGGGGGGGGCGGGTTTATGAGTATTATAGCCAGTTTCCCCATGCCAATGTTTGGTACACTCTCCTGTTGCTATTGTTCATCTTATGTTGGCCAGGGGGTGAGGTCCACCCTCTGCTCATGTCATCATTTTCCCCTGCCATCATGGAGCTTCACTTCGAGTCTGTAAGCCAAAATAACCCCTTTTTCCCAAAAGCTGCTCTTGGTTGGGTGATTTCTGCCAGCAATGCAAACCTGATTGCAACAGCCTGGAACACAAATTCTGTGACAACAAAGTATTGATTTCCAATCCATAAATACTACCTACAATATGTGAGATACTGCACCATTAACTATATGTATACATTTGATTTTATAATAAATCTTTGAGGGAAATATGACTATTTCAATTTTAGAAGGCCACCAAAGTCACTTTGCTAATAAACAGAAGCAGAATTAAAACCAAAGCATGGCTGACTCTAAAATAAACTCGGTCCTTGATTACTTAGCACAAGACTAAATTAGTTCTTCAATTTTTTTCAAGACTGTTACTTCACTCATCCAAAAGTATTTACGATATGCATATCTTACAGTATTTTGTGCCGGGAATAATACCTATTTCCAAGGCTTCTGTGAAATTTGTAATAGTTCAAGTGTAGAGATTAATCATGGTATATATTCAATAAACTGTAGCTATTATTATTAGAGATATATAGGAAAAAAGAACAACTCTGGTTTCTGGTTTAAGTCTCTTAAACTTATCTACATACGCTTGAGAGTGAAGTTGCAAAGGGGGGAGTGGGGGGAGAGAGGGAATTATATTGGGTTATTGTCTATAATTATGGAAGTTGTCTGTAAAAAAAAAGTTTAAAAACTTGTGTTCAATAGATGTGAAGGAGTCAGCTGGTGATAAATGGACATTAGAGAAGAGAGTGGGTAGAGGATGGGGGTGCAAGATAGCTTGGGGGCCTAGGTAAGAGTCTGATACAAGACAGTGGTGCTGCAGTGGCTTTGAAGTGGCCTTGGGAAACTAGGAGAATACTGAGGTCATCCAGAGGGCCTGTGGTGTATGGGAGCATGTGGCAGGACTAAATGATCATGGGGGGAGATCCTGAGGGAAAAAAAAAAAAAACTGTTGTGGCATTTGCTGACCAAAGAGAGTGTCAGGAGGCTATGAGGCAGATGCAGTGCAACTGAGCCAAGTGGCAATCTCACAACTATACTGATGTTTGTTTTCTAGCTTAGTTAAGATTCAGTGAATTTTATTCTTGATTTTTCTTGTCTGGTATTACTTACTGCATGGAGTCTTTCCACAAGTTTTTGATCACCAAGGCAATTTTTGGTGTCAAACCAAGAATCAAAGTCCTATGGGAGGAGTAAAAATTCTATAATAAGTACACAGAACTTTTAAATAAAATTGATAATAAATTATTATCCAGTTAATATAGAAACGATTCACTTTACAAGTCTTTCAAATTATGGTGCTGTGATAACCAGAATTTTTAACTTCTGTGATAAGTGAAAAAGTTACCCTTTAGCCTCAACATATAGGAATTCAACATTCTTTCCGTTTGAAAACATTAGGCTTCTCCATACCATAGTTATAGTGTGTCTGTCTAGTTAAGAAGAATAGAGAATATAAAACTAAGTACCAAAGTCCCAAAGTCATTCCTGTCAGTTTGCTGGCCTAGTATAACTTTGTGTTGATAATAATAATAAAAAAAACCATAACAGAAATGTTCAAAGCCTCTCAAATTTCATGAAAATGTTGAAGGCACTAGTCTGAACTCAGTCTATCTCATTTCATAAGTTGGGGGAGCAATGTGATATGGGCAAAATTTCGCACATAGAATAATCCCAAAGAAGAAAACCACACTATTTCCCAAAACATCCCCATTTTGCAATTTTAGATTTACAAAATTCTTTCCTAAGGAAAAAAAAATCAAAGCACACAAATTACAAATGAAAAAGTATAAATTTTAACCTATTTTCTATACATTGGAAACAGATGTCTATGCACATCAGGAACATATATTTTAAAGCATATGGCTTGTAGGCTCAGTAGTAGAGTGCATACTAAATGCCAGAGGTTCAATCACCAGCACTCCCCCACCTCACACACATACAAACCCATGTTTTTAAACTTACATCTGCAGAATTAAAGACATCAGGCAATAAAAAGTTAAGTAATGCCCAGAGTTCATGCAGGTTATTCTGCAAAGGTGTCCCAGTTAGAAGCAAGCGGTTCGTTGACTTGAACTCACGAACAATCTCCGAAAGCTAAAAACATAATAGCTACATAAGCATTGTTTTAGTTATCAGAATGGTCAATATTCAGTTGTACTTCAATCAATGCATTTTGATACAATATGATTTGTAACTTATCTTTTATGGAAAAATCTCCTAATTCACAAGGATTCAGTGAAACACAACTGGGCAAAATATTCTAGACAGTTCCATACTTCAGAGAATGTATATCATATTTACACCTGAGTCCCGTATCCCATTATGAAAATTTTGTTTTCACTATTTTGGTTCCCAGAAAGCTAATGTACACTATGGGATCCAGGCTATCATTCTATACAGCAAAATCTCCTCCCTACCAACCACATTCAGGTTCTAATGTGGCCTGGTCACCATTATTCAACATCAGAATTGAGCTCATTTTCCCTGATAGCTTGCATTAATTTCTGAAGCTTAAGACCTCAAAAATTATGAAAAAAGGCTTTATGAACAGCAATCTTAACAAGAATGTACATTTTCAGAATAATTCTTAAATAAAGAATTGCTTTAAGCATCCTGTTGCACACCTTTAATCCCAGCATTGGGGAGGCTGAGGCAGGAGGATCAGTCTCGAGTTCGAGGCCAGCCTGGGCTATGGTGAGGCCATTCCTTGACAAACAAGCAAACAAACAAAAGAATTATCCTTTAACATGTATCCTCTTATCAGGTATTAGTTCCAATTTGAAATGAGTATGTTCCACCTGGTAGTTTTGCTGCAATTCTGTCCCTGTTTCTCCAAAGTAGTCCAGTGATCCAAAGAGAGGTTCCTCATAATAAATAAAGCTATTCCTACTGTTGATGCAGTTGAATAGCAAGAAATATGTATATTTTCAATATTAACACCACATTCTAGTTTGCACCAGTCGGATAATTTTAAAGAATCCTTTTTTGTTTTGTTTTGTTTTGTTTTTTTGAGGTAGGGTCTCATTCTAGCCTGGATTTCACTATGGCGTCTCAGGGTGGCCTTGAACTCACAGCAATCCTCCTACCTTTGGCTCCCAAGTGCTGGGATTCAAGGCATATGCCACCACACCCAGCTTTCAAAGAATTCTTTATTAAATCCATGTGAATACAAATAAGATAACTCCTCGATAAAAATAAGTCAGTACAAATGATAGTTGTAGACTAAGGAGGCTCAACAATACTAAGATAAAGTAGCATGAAGAGTTAGGCTTCAAGAAGAGGAGTAGCAAACAAACACCTAACTTGCCTTACATAAAAATCTCTGCTCAACTTTTATTTCTCCTGTATTCAATCATTTAGATGTTGACAGATTTTTTAAACTAATTTTTTCTCACATTTTATGAATAAAACCACAATCTTACAGTATCTTTATTTTAAATGCAGGAAAGTGAATACACAAATGTTATAATTAAATGAAACCTTGAATAAAGATATTGAAAACTTACCTTGGATTTTTCATTTTTTATTCTGTGAGCTTCATCGATGACTAAGTATCGCCAGTGAAACTTTTTGAACACGGATTTTTCTTTTATTACCATCTCATAAGAAGTCACACAAACGTCCCACTCTCCTGGCATCATTTCATCACGAATAAAAGCAGCCTGATACAAAATAATGTTTGTTATGTTCGCAAATGCTGATGATCAAAGAATTAAACTGTCAGAAGAACACTGAGTACTAAGAGACACCATGGACTATTGTCTCATCCATTTTACAGATAAGAACACTGAAGCCCAAAGATACCTTTGTAGTCAATCCTCTATCTGGCAGAGATGTGAATATATTCACCAACACAAGAAAAATAAAGGCTTGCCTTATATAAATACACTGTGTTCAATGAACCTGAAGATCATTTCCCACCAGAAAGGATCTAAAAGGACATGAACAACTAAAACAACTAACTTTCTAAACACCACAGTGCTACAAAGACCCCCAAAACTTACTAACATGATCTGGTATCCACAAACAGAAAGAATTCAATATGCAGGAATATTTGCAGCCTTTGGATATCCTATGTATTCCTTCATTCCCTAGCAGTGAAGAATTGTATGTTTCGGGTAGGGGTGGGGCACAGAAGCTCGTTAATATCTTGGAGGTGTTTTTAAAGTTGTTATGAACTTACAAATGTGATTATAAATGTTTTGATTTTATGGAGGCTATTTCAAACAACGAAACTGGAATCAACTATTTTTACATCTTCATAGAAACAAGCCAACATGGTTAGCCAAGTAGACTGAGAGCATTTTTAACTGGGCAATTAAAATATTAGGAAATTGAAGGAGAAGAAAGGGGGACTGCTAACACCTTACCCTTGTTCGGTGTGTGAAGTACTCTACTTGATGGCTCCTTCTACACATTTCATGGAAGTGGCATTTATTTCTCATTTAACTCAGATCTGCTTTGGAATTTATGTAACTATTGGATAGACTTAACTTTATGTTGATAAAATTAAAGGTCAAATACCCAAAAGCTCTTCTTTCATAAATATTTCAAAGATATTAAAATCAGGTCCTCCGAGACCAAGTGTGGCAGCTCATGCCTTTAATCCCAGCACTCTTGAGGCTGAGGCAGGAGGATCACCATGAGTATGAGGCCAGCCTTGGCTACAAAATAAGTCTTAGGTCAGTCTGGGCTATAATGAGACCCTGCCTCAAAAAATAAAGTCTGATTGCCTGGGTTTGATTCCTCAGTATCCACATAAAGCCAGGTACACAAAGTGGAGTAAGTTTGCAGCAGCATGAGGACCTGATGTTCACTCTTTCTCTCTCTCTCCTTCTCCCTTTCTCTCTCTATCCTTGTAAATAAACAAATAAAAATA
Organism: Dipus sagitta; assembly: GCA_036346955.1. Classification (NCBI taxonomy): domain Eukaryota; kingdom Metazoa; phylum Chordata; class Mammalia; order Rodentia; family Dipodidae; genus Dipus; species Dipus sagitta. The sequence goes on along the minus strand of CM070776.1, from coordinate 111,376,468 downwards.
TTAACACAAATAAATAAAATAAGATCAGGCCCATCAAGACTCACTCAAAATTACACAATTAGCAGTGAAGCCAAACTTATAAGTCAGGTCTGTTTCCACGTCTACTAAATTTGGATTGCTCTATGATAAAGGGTCACAATTCTATAGACTTCAATGTTACTTTAGTATCAGATAGGACCAAGAGTATCTCTAACAACTTAACAACTCAATTAAATACCTATATAGCCAACATCAATGTTTTTTTCACTCCGAAACTATTAACCACATACAATATTTACAGAAAGCCAGAAAAATGAGAGTCCCAATATTTCTATGCCATGTGGGCTCAACATTCAAAATGGTCTATAAATAGTAATCTGGATTTTGTACACTTCACCATCAATCTCTAAGTACTATATGATTGATAATTACGGATCTTGAAACTTCTGACCATGGCTCATAGTAAATTTGCATTTTAAGTTGCAACCCAATCAACGCATATATGTTTGAGTATGTATACATAATAAAAAGCAACTTGAAACATTTCTAAATATTTCGGTTACATGTGGGATGAAACTGCTTATTTGCTTTTGTCTTCTCTCTCAATATTTAAAAAAGTGTCACCATTCACTAACCTGAATTCACAACTTATTCATGGGTGGCACCTCACAATTTGTAAAGTAAAGCTATCTCAGAGTAAGGAAAACATTAAAAAAATCTCAAGCTACAAATCAACAAATAATTTTAGCAAAAGTTCAGTATTTTAGAAATGGAGTTTTATAAGCAACAGTATTAAGTTAAGTAATAGCAGTGACCAGAAACAGTTCTAAGTTACTAATTTGCTATGGGGAGATATTAGGCATAGGGAGGAATTAAGCTTGTGATTCTAAATTTATGAACTCAATATTTCACTATCTAAATTATTTATAAGTTAAATTTAAATGAATTTAAGCAATTTTTCTTGAAGCAAAACGATAATGATAAAATTACATAATTCATTATACTACCATTCCATTGAGAATATCTTTTAATAATCTATCTAAATATGTAAAGCAGAATAAATCTTTACTTCAAACTATGTTCTCTGGAGGCAAAATAAAGAAAGTTCAATAACATGCTTTCTAAGCAAATTATTCATTTTTGTGTTTTTGTATAATTTATTAGTTTTTGATTGGTTCTACAGTCCTAAAATAATTATACCACACTAGAGTGGCAAGTAGCTAATTTAAATATTTCTTCCATTAAAAACTAACCTTCTAATGTTATCTGAAAATATATACATGCTTTGCATCAACCCAAAACATGAGGTTTACAGTATACACAAAGAAGTTCCATTTTGGTACACATCTGTGTATATATTAAGCCAAAAAATCAAAACTTTAGGGCTGGAGAGATGGTGTACCAGTTAAGGCGCTTGTCTGAAAGCCAAAGGACCAAGGTTGGATTCCCCAGTACCCACATAAAGCCAGATGCACAAGGTGACACAAGGTGGCTAGAGGCCCTGGTGCATCCATTCTTTGTATCTGCTTCTTTCTCTCTCTCTGTCTCTCACTCTGTTTCTCAAATAAATAATTAAAGGATTTTTTAAGTCAAAATTTTAAACAGGAAAAAATTGTAGTCATTCCGATTCACACACTTCTGGCTTCAAAATCCTACATATCGTAGTTACCAATGGAAACATACTGTCAATAAATTAGGGGTTTTTTTGTTTGTTTTTTCAAGGTAGAATCTCACTCTAGGACAGGGTGACCTGGAATTCACTGTGCAGTCTCAGGGTGGCCTCGAACTCACAGTGATCCTCCTACCTCTGCCTCCGGAGTGCTGGGATTAAAGACGTGTGCCACCATGCCCGGAAAAATTAGGATTTTTGATAAAAAGTCACTTAAACATGCAATTTAAAAGTGTTGTGATAACTAAATGAGTTAATACATGCAAAGTAGTACAAAAGAATCTAGGTTAGGGTAAGCACAATTTAAGTATCATTTAGTGCAAGTAGTAGTAGCTGGTTTCAGTGTCATTAAAAACAATAATATGTACTTTTACCCCAGAAATGATATTATTTTTGACTGCCTTTTACAACTTGACTCTCACTTACTCTCACATCTTTGTCTCCAACGAAACAAATCACACGGAGAGATGGAACCCATCGTTTAAATTCATTCATCCAGTTGTGTAAAGTAGACTTTGGAACTAAAACCATGTGCGGTCCAGGAATGTTTCGGTAGTGCTTCAGGTAACCAAGCAAAGCAATCGTTTGTAAAGTTTTACCAAGACCCTGCATTATCATCACAAGAAAAAAAATCATAAATGTTCTTTTCTAATTAAACAATTTATTACCAGCAACATTACAAAAGATATTGGTCAACTGTCTCATATTGGAAATTATGGTTTTCTTACCAATGAAAAGTAAAGAGGGTCTTTTTAAAGAAAACTACTTCAATTCAATACTCACTGTGAAAATACATATATAACAATATAAACACATATATAAACACATAAATAACTTGCACTCAAAATGATACTCAAGAAATAATTTTCTACGTAGAATATTTTTGCTCCTAAAAGGAGCAAACAAACTGATACACAAGATTTTTCTTATAGTCACGAAACTATGAATTTATGAATGCTTTTCACGAAGACAGTTTTCTTCTTCAACCTACTGGCACCGGGGCCTTTCTTTCCTATTGGTCCCAGACATCAAATATTCAAAGCGTGCATATCAAGATGTTTGTGGCTGCCTACTAACACCTCACATTCTTAATAGCCTTAGGAATGACAAAAGAGCAGAGACAGAGTGCTGTAGCAAAACAAAGAACTTTAAAAATCATCTAGCCTTAGTCAGGCATGGTGGCGCATGCCTTTAATCCCAGCACTTGGGAGTCAGAGGTAGGAGGATCGCCAGGAGTACCAGGCCACTCTGAGACTACATAGTGAATTCCAGGTCAGCCTGAGCTAGAGTGAGACCCTACCTCGGAAAACCAGGAAAAAAAAAATCACCTTAGCCCAGTGGACTTTAAAAAAGAATACATCAAATATCTAAGAACCTGCTAACTAACCCATGACATTTATTTCATATGCTGTTTGGCATGTAAAACTAGCTTTTGAGGGTAGGTATGTGGCTCAGTGAAAGAGCACAGCTTAGTAGGAAGCCCTGAAATTGGGAATGTAGCTGAGTGGTAAAAGGCTTGCCTAGCATACACAAGGCCCTGAGTTCAATCCTCAGTACTAAAACAGAAAAGAAAACAAATCAGAGTAATTAAAACGTATTCAGTGCCAGCAGGCTCTTTAAGGATCTTTAGGTCATTCACTTTAGATGGGTTATCCCCCAGTGCTTGGAGGAAATAATCATGGTTGCCCTGCTGAGAATTTAACCAAGCCCCTGGGCCTCTGAGCTGAATGTAGTCCTCAAAGCAGAATACTGTAAATATTAGGAGCTATTGACCCTTGATGTAACATTTGCATGCCCACATACCTAACAGCTCGGCTGTTCAGCCAGGGATTGACTACCTATGGGACTGACTGCTATAACACATGCCATAAGGCGCATTTCATTGCTTGGCACTTCTCAATAATACTGATTGCAAATATGGCTCCAGAGTCTCATAAATGTGGTATTGGCAGGTTCAAAAGATCTAGAACTCCTTCTGCCATCTCATAAATCCACCTTATTAATTCTGTCTTAAAACATAAACTCCCCTCATCTGCTCAATTAGCATATAACATGTGCTCACTTCTCTTCAGTTATTTTACATATATGTGTATGAGTCATTAGCCTATTTCTAAGGCTAACACCTGGTATTCTATTGCATCAAAACTCAACATTGAAACTGGACATGGTGGCATATGCCCATACGCAGGCAGGAGGATTGCAAGATTGCAACCTTGTTGCTTTTTGTATTTTTTTTTTAATTTTGAGGGGGAAGTTTTCAGGTAAAGTCTCCTTCTACCCTAGGCTGAGCTGGAATTCACAGCCTCCTGAGTGCTGGGATTAAAGGCATGTGCCACCAAACGGGGCTCCGTGCTTTTTACTTGTTGTTTATTCCATGACTCATCTTCTGATTACTCACTAATCTACATGTTTGCATTCATTTGTGTATGAATCCAATCATTGTTTTATTCATTGCCTGGATTACACCCGCCTCATTTCCAAAAGGATATCAGGTTGCCTAGAATAAAAACATGTCACATACATTTATGGCAGAGTAGAAATGAAGAGACACCAGGGAAAGTAAGATTAGAAGGTAAAGTATAGGAAAATACAAGGGCCACCAGGGCAGATGACTAAAGGGAACACAGAGAAGCTTCAGTAGAACATCCCCTTTGGTTCTGGGCTTGCTGGCCACCAAAGTGCAATCAAAAAATTAAGTAAGCTTTTGTGCTATTTGAGGAAGCTCCAGTATTATTTTTGTGCCTGATGGAAGTCTATATTCCAGGGGTTACTAAAACATTTGCAGTCTTGACAAAAGCCCTTTTGTATTACAATAACTATATAAAGTTTCCAGGCACAAGGATTGGAAGGAGGCCAGCTCAGGTATTTCAAACTTACATAAAAAAAATACTAATAACTCAGAATACATTTTAGCTACCTGCTCCTTACCATTTCATCAGCCAAAATACCATTGACTCCATTTTCATACAAAGAGATCAACCAGTTCAATCCTCGAATTTGATAATCTCTCAGGGGTCCTCCTTTCACATCTAAAAACAAAATCAAGGATGCTTCATACTTTCATTAATACAACCAAGCAATTTTTTTTTCTAAAATCAAATGGAAAAAGCAAGTAGTACTGTGCTTAAATACATACAGGAAGGTGACACTTCAAATCGAACACACACATTGGATGTTTTCCGGCTCTCTGACAGAAGCTCTTCATCTTCTTCTTGTTCTGTGCGCCTGTGGCGATAGCTGAATTGGAAAAAAAAATAAAGGAGGCATCTTCACATTAACTCTGATGCTAAGGTGGAAATTAAGTCAATATCCATTGTTAGCATGTTTAATGAAAAAGGAATGAGTTATCTACTGTCTGGCTTAGAATTTGTTAGACCTAAAACCTGGTCAAAAGCCCACTGCTAAGGTGGTCATAGGCCTTACTGGAGAAACCACTGCTAGCGTTTTGCCAATGTGCCTACCAAATTACCTTCAAATAGTTATGCTTGTGCCCATAGGTTAGTACCGCTCTTAGCCTTGGTCAGAGAAGCTTCTTTTTATTGTAGTTGGTGGTTAATGCAGAGATTCATAACCGGCCAAAGTGCTGACAGTAAGTGACTGTTGAGACATCTATATCATCCCCTCCAAGGCTCAGGGAACATCATAGAGGAAGAGAATGTAAGAGCTAGAGGAAGGGATGGAGTGTACTCTAGGTACAACATGGACATTGTACTGTAGAACTCTCAGCAGCTGTGATATCCTGCACAAAACTTGTACCAGATGGGGCTCATGAGTCCTGCCCTTCCTTAACGATTTATAGGCAGTGAATAGTTCTTAAGGTGGAGGGTGCCCACTCTTCCATGAAGATATATAAGCAGTTAACTGTTTGTGAGGGAGAAAAAGATTATTTTTTTCTTCAGTGAGTAACCACCCAAAAGTTGCCCATGCTCCTGTAAATAACCTCTCACCCATGCTCTTATAAGTAACCTTAATTAAACTCAAGAGGGACTAATTGGGAAAGGAGGGGTTCAACTGAAGTGAGAGAGGATGAGAGGATAATGGGAGAAATATGATCAAAACACATCATATACATGTATGAAAATGTCATTAAAAAAACCTATTGTTGGGACTGGAGAGATGGCTTAGCAGTTAAGGCATATGCCTCGAAGCCTAAGGACCCAGGTTCGATTCTCCAAGACCCACATAGGCCAGATGCACAAGGGGCACATGCATCTGGAGTTCGTTTACAGTGGCTATAGGCCATGGCGTGCCCAGTCTCTCTCTGCCTCTCTTCTCTTTCTCTGCTTACAAATAAATAAAAATAAAAATAAGTTATTTTAAAAAAAGAAGCCTATTGTTATATAGAATTAATATATGCTAATTAAAATTTAAAAATTATCTGGTAGAACTAGTCTACATCTTTACTGTTCAGTCCTGATGAGAAAAAAAATATTATTGCCTCCAAAACCTATTTACATAGTCGATAGCTGCATTTTTCATATGAAGTTAAACCAAGTATATGAAATAGAAATAGGAAAGAGAAAGAATGCAGGGAAGATAAAGGAAAGAAATTAGAAAAAGAAATGACAACATACTCTCCAGTAGAAATTAAGCTCTGCTTTTCATCTTTCTTTATTCGAGGACGTCCCAATTTCATGTTCAGAGGAGATGTTGGAGATTTCTGTGCTGAAGGCTGAATAAAATGTGCAAAAAGTTCTGTCTGCTCCAGTAAAAATTCAAATCTCTTTGCTCGGTCTGATTTCTAATTTACAAAAGAAAAATAATAATTTGCATTTCATATTCATTCAAAGCTATTTAATAAACACTTATAGTATGAATTCTCTTTAGAAAACTATGAGGAAGTTACTAGTGTCATATCCATTTTATAAATAATAAAACTGGGCTGGAGTGACGGCTTAGCAGTTAAGGCGCTTGCCTGCAAAGCCAAAGGACCCAGATTCAACTCCCCGAGACCCACATAAGCCAGATGCACAAGGTGGTGCATGTGTCTGGAGTTCATGTGCAGTGGCTGGAGGCCCTGGTGCACCCTTTCTCTCCTCCCTCTCTCTCTCTCTCTCTCTCTCAGATAAATAAATGAATAAAAGTGATATTTTAAAATAAAAATAAATGCATAATAAAACTGAGGCATGGAGAGTGTAAAGAAATTGTAAGTAACAATTTGAAAATGGGATTTTCAAATAGCTTGAATAGAAGCCAAATGACCTGACAAATTTAGTAAATGCCCCCAAAAGAAGTACAGTCTTCGTGGGGTTGGGTGTAGTGCAGTGGTGGACCATTTCCTAAGGCCCTAAGTTCAATTGCCAATACCCGATTTCACAAAGGAAATAACCTAAAGAGTCAAAAGGAGGTAAAGGAATCCTTTTCCCAAAAACATGGTTTGCTTTTCCTACATAGTAAGAAAATTTAACAATAGTTATATATATCCCAAACATACTAACTAATACATATAAACTATGACATATGCATAATATGTATTGAACAGTTATAAAGCTAGCCAGGTGTATATGCCTTTAATGCCAGCACTAAGAATACTGAGATAGAAAGACTGCAGTGAGTTTGAGGTCAGCCTGGGATAGAGTAAGACCCGGCCTCAGAAAAGCAAAAAATAAAATATTATAAAGCTACACAAGGGAACAGGATTTATAGGAAAATATATACACACACAATTATATGAAGTAGTTAATATATTTTGACTACTAAAAGCTGATGTATAGGGCTGGAGAGATGGCTTAGCGGTTAAGGGCTTGCCTGTGAAGCCTAAGGACCCCGGTTCAAGGCTCGATTCCCCAGGACCCACGTTAGCCAGGTGCACAAGGGGGCGCACGCATCTGGAGTTCTGTTTGCAGTGGCTGGAAGCCCTGGCGCGCCCATTCCCTCTCTCTCTATCTGCCTCTTTCTCTGTGTCTGTCGCTCTCAAATAAATAAATAAATAATGAAGAAAAAAAATTTTAAAAAGGCTGATATATACTCTAAATTTCAATAAGGTATGAAGTATCATTTAACTTGTACCATCTAGAAAAAATTAATAACTAAAAAATAAAAAAAACTGATCCATACAAAACACTGAAAGATCAAAAGATATATAATTCTAAATGAGGGAGGAAGTAAGATGATTTTTTTTCATTGATAGTCACTTTCTGACCACAAGGTAGAAAAAACTTGATAGCTAATGAAAATTCATAATTAATAACACTAAAAATTTATGGAAGACTTCATTAACATAAGTACAAGAGTTAGAAGAATATATCCAGATCACTAGCTAGAAAGAGGCCAAGAACTTTTCATTTTATGTTATCCTCACTAGAATGTCATTTTCAGAGTTGTTCAAACATTAACTGTCTGTTTAGATATGACCTTAAACGCTGAGGCATGTACCCTTATAAATCAGCTACTGTTGCAGTCAGGTTCACATTGCTGGCAGAAATCATCCAACCAAGAGCAGCTTTTGGGATAAAAAGGGGTTATTTTGACTTGTAGAGTCAAGGGAAAGTTCCACGATAGCAGGAGAAAATGATGGCATGAGAAAAGGGTGGACATCACCCCTGGCAACATAAGGTGGACAATAGCAACAGGAGAGTGTGTCAAACACTGGCAAGGGGAAAGTGGCTATAATACCCATAAGCCTACCCCCAAGAATACACTGCCTACAAGAGGCATTATTTCCCAAATATCCATTAGCTAGGAACCTAGCATTCAGAACAACTAAGTTTATGAAGGGCACCTGAATCAAACCATCACATTCCACCCCTGGCCCACATAAACTGATAACCATACATGATGTAAAATGCAATGCATTCAGTCCAACCTTAAAAGTCCCATAGTTTTTATAAATCCTAATGATGTTCAAACATTCCCATAATCCAAGATCTTTAACTGAACCATAATATGCCCCCCCCAAAATAAGCCCATCATGGCACAGAATAAACACTCATACGGCAAAAGATAGCAATGGGCATAGCAAAGAAATATTCAACCAATACAAGATTTAAACAAAGAAAACATCAAACTCTGTAGCTCCAAGTCCAACAACTCTATTCAGTAACAAGTCTCCAAGTCTGATAATTCTAACCAGCAGCAAGTCTCTGGCATTCCAATTCCACCTCTATAGCTAGGCTACGCACAGTCCTGGAAAACTTCATCTGGGGCCAGCAGCTCTCCTTGGCAGTCATCTCTTGGTCCCAGCATCTCCACTGGGTCTCCACTGCAACTCACAGTTCATCCTCATGGCCCCATCGGATCTCCATGCAGGCAACAGCAAACCTGCTTCACACTGCCCATGGCCATTTCCAAAACACAAGACCAGGTTGCAAATTCAATGACCCTCTCTTTCCTGCATTTCTTATATTCCATAATACCAGGCAGGGTGCCAATTTGTTAATCCAGTGGGGAATAAAGCAAACTTTGAAGAACAGGACACTCCTTGAGCACTCAGACCCCTTCAAAAGAGTCTACAATCTTTCTGTTGTCCCAGTGCAGGTCAGCTGGCCCAATCTCAAAGGTTGTAATCTCTCAATTGCTGCTGAACAGGCAGCAGTTTTGGCCTAAAGATTTTTTTTTCTGTGCCATATTCCTCTGCTGTATGCAATGCAAGCCTGCACAACTTCTCAGGACACTGCCATGACAGCAGACTTCTCACACAAATTGCTTCTAGCCCAGTCGAGACGAAGCTCTTTCGCACCCTCAGAAGCCTAACCTCAGAGTCCATAGTTCTTACTACATTCAGGTCTTTCAACTCTGACCAGAATAGTCCATCAAGCTGTACTTACAGCACTGCAAGGCATCTCTTAAGTCAAAATTTCAAATTCATCCACGTTCCTCTTGAAAATCAGCTCCAAAAGGCCAAAGCCATACAGTAAGGTATCTGGCAGCAAATGACAGCACTCCTTGGTACCAACATTATTGTTGCAGTCAGGTTCACATTGCTGGTAGAAATCACCCAACCAAGAGCAGCTTTTTGGGGAAAAGGGGGTTTATTTTGGCTTACAGGCTCGAGGGGAAGCTCCATGATGGCAGGGGAAAACAATGGCATGAGCAGAGGGTGGACATCACGCCCTGGCCAACATAAGGTGGGCAACAGCAACAGAAAAGTGTACCAAACACTGGCAAGGGGAAAGTGGCTATAATACCCATAAGCCCGCCCCCAACAATACACTGCATCCAAGAGGCATTAATTCCCAAATCTCCATCAATTGGGAACCTGGTATTCAGAACACCTAAGTTTATGGGGGAACACCTGAATCAAGCCACTATACATGCCAATGATCAAAACATGTATTTCATCTCTACTTATTTTTAGAACGTTACTATAGAAATAGTCCTTCAGGGAAAAAAATTGACTTCAACTACCTGTTAACTTCATGGTAACTAAATATTAAATAAGTGGATGGCATAGCAATATGTGGATAGGATTAAGATTAAACTGCTTAAGTATGTAATATTTCATACATTGGGAAAATACACCCAAATATGACTTGAAATGTGTAGTATCATAGTACGTATTTCTTAAATGTTTATCATTTATTTACATATCCAAATAAAGTAGAAAGAGCTATTTATGTGGCTTTCTGACTGGATGTCCCTCAGGGTACAAAGCCACACTGATATGGCCACTAATCTTTTCATCACTCTTTAGACAAAAATATTTTTATCACAGAACATCTTACTATGAATAAAGAACACTGAGCAAAAGTGAAGTGCAGATTCTAGTCCCAATTATTCCACATAATTCCTGTGACCCTTGATTTTCTCATCTGAAAGTGAGGTTAGTTTATCCACAAAAAAAAAATTGTTGTGACTATCTGATACATTAAATTACTTTTCAATTCTAAAACCTAAGATTATGCATGAAAAATATATAAGTCTTTTTTAATCTTGCATATCACTATAAAAATAAATTACAAGCAGGTGTTGTGGTGAACACCTGTCATCCCAGTACACAAGAAGCTGAAGCAGGAGGATCATGAGTTCAAGGCCAGCCTGGGCAAGAGAGCCAGGTCCTATCTCAATGAAAAAAAAAAAAAACTGGGCTGTCAAGATGGATTATCAATTAAGACACTTGCCAATGAAGCCTCAGGACTCATATTCATTTCTCCAGGTCCCACATAAGCCAGACACACAGTGATGCAAGCATGCAAGATTACACAGGCACACAACAGGGCACATGTGTCTGGAGTTCAGTTGCAGTGGCTGGATGCCCTGGTGCACCAATTCATTCTCTCTTACTCTCTCTTTCTATCTATCTCTCTCACTCTCACTCTTTTGCATAAAAAAGCCAGTCTGTTGGGCTTGCCTCAAAAAAATAATAATAATGATTACAGCATTCACTACCTTACCAAGGGTATATTTACCATTTTCTCTTCATATTCTGGATCCATTTCTTTTCCTGATTTAGAAGTTTGAGCAGCAAGTTTGAGTTGAAATGGAGAAATGTTTTTCTAGAATTTCAAAGGAAATAAATATCATCATTAAATATCATTAAACTGGTGAATGGTCTCACTTGAAGAAAGTGGAAAGCAAATAAATAACTGAATGAGTAAATCAATGTGAGGCATGCATGTACAAATGATGTAGAGCATGTTAATAACACAGGACTTATGATTAGTATTGTTTTGTAAACATGAGGTCCAACAAAAAAATCTGAAAATCCAGAGATGAAATTAATTAGAATAAAAAAAAAAGATAATGCATTGATTGAGCCTTTTGGCCTGTTTTTAAAATGTAACCCATAAAAAATTTGTAGCCATAAAATAAGAGATTTAAGAATTGGAAAGGGGCTAATATTCAACCACAAACCAAAGAATTCAAGAGAAGTAAACAACCATTCTCCCAAACACTTCTTCATGTAATGGAAACAAGCCAGACTTTCAGGATTAAAAACTATGACTTCTGTTCCTGAAAATACACTTTTGGAATTTGTTTTCACAGACGAATTAAAATGTTGAAATCTTTATGAAATGAAATGTAATCAAATATATTAAAAAAGAACTTAATAGCAAAGCTTCAAACTGTTAACTTTATTTCTTCTGGAAGGAAAACCACTTATGTCAATTATGCTATAGAAACATTTTACACAAATAGGTTATCAGAGCTACCAACTATTAACCATTGGCATTACCAAAGTTGTAATTTAGTTAAAACTAGCATCAATCAGTAACCTAAAAAGCCAAAATGATCTGGGCAGTGGAGGGATGATATGTCACATATCCTCTACTTTATCAAGAGAAGCTGGTGGGTTTAAAAACAAGAACATGCCTTGCAGAGAATGTCCCCTTTCTTGAAAGAAATCAAGAACTTCTATTTAAGTCCAATGCCTAGAATATTTGAGTTTTAACACAGATTTTGCAGGAACTGAAATAAAACACAAACATTTTGTGAAAACTAAAGAAATTATGTCAGTTTTCCAATGTCTTTCCTCACCCCGTTCCTGAAAAATTACAACTTAATTCAGCAACAGAATGTAACCTTAAACATGAAAAAATAAGTTCACTAGCTAATTAATGTCTTCCAGTGTTTGATGAGATTTTTATTTTGAAGCAGTCCAAACTAACATGATGAAATTTGAGTGTGGCCAGGGTCCTACCTGGAAGATTGATCAAATAACAGCATGTTGATTTACAGCATTTCATTATGTAAAGATCACCTGTGTGAGATGCTTTGAGTGTAACTCTGGGTGGATAGAAGAACAGACTGGGAGACACCCCCTCAAGGCCAAACTTTCAAAATGTCACATATACTATAAATCTCATTTTTAAAACACAAAATTTCTATATCAATGTCCACACCTTTATTTTAAAAGGTGAAATGTTTACAACTTTCAGCACAGTGAAAATTCTTCACTTCATGTTTGAAAATACTTGTGGGATATAAACTTTGCTTTAAGAAAAGTAAATCTTAGGAAAATATTTTATTTATTTATTTATTTTTGCTTACCTCGTGGAAGAATACCCAAAGAAATGCTAATTAAAGTCCCTCATCTCTAGCAGTGCTGTTAAAAGTTGTGCATCATTAATTGACTTCCATAAAAAGTTCTTTTGGAGGTAGGTTCTCATTAGCCAAGGCTGACCTGGAACCGACTCTGTAGCCCACGCCAAGGCTGGCCTCAAACTCACAGTGATCTTCCTACCTCAGCCTCCCAGGTTCTGAGATTGAAGGCATAAGCCACCACACCCAGCGCATAACAAACTTAAAGATATCTGCTTGTTTGGTCTTCTCATTTCTGTACAGTATGCCTTCCAAAATGCATTTCTCATCTTCGAAAAACAGAAAAGGTGAATGGGATATTATAATGGAGTCCTTGTGTGCTTGACGAGGGTAGTGTAGGTATCGTGAGAATGCAGCACAAGATCACCAAAAACCCTGTCTCAAAGACCATGACCTTCCTGTTGACATTGTCACTATCAAAAATACCACCTCGCCATTTCTGCAATGTTGTGATTCAACAACTGTCACTCCAACCCAGTTAAGTGCAAGACGCTGAGGTCAAGTGCAAACATCCTTGAGTGGGTGAAGCTTCGCAAACCCGTGCAGGAAATCTCATGTGTTGTATTCGGCATGAAAGCACTATCAATCAGAAAGCTATTCACCCTCTTTTGTTTTTTGTTTTTTTGTTTTGTTTTTCGAGGTAGGGTCTCACTTTGGTTCAGGCTGACCTGGAATTCACTATGGAGCCTCAGGATGGCCTCGAACTCTCCTACCTCTGCCTCCCAAGTGCTGGGATTAGAGGCGTGCGCCCCCACGTCCCGCTCACCCTCTTATTTGACAAACAATTCTATATAGGTTGATAATCTGCCTCTGTGCACCCCAGAGAGTGAAAGTAACAGTAAATGGCATGGCAATGATCACTAGAAGAAGGCACACCGTGGGTACAAGGAAGGTGTGGTAGAAGCCCAGAACTACTACAGTAATGACCCTGATCTCTGTGGTTCACAACATTGCTTTTTTTTTTTTTTTTTTTTTTTTTGGTGATTTACTGTATTTTTAGATAATTTTATTTTTATTTTTTTTAGATAATTTTATATCTAGGCCCTTTATGATCAATTCTTTCTGAGGAGAGTAGATGAGGTGCTATAAAGGTGAAAGTAAACAGCCTTGAGGAGACAGAAAAATTCTTTGAAAAAGCAACATAGTGGTAAAAGAAGCTGAGGTGTGATTGCTTAAATGAGAAAACAACCTGTTGGATTGCAACTGGCCTTGTGCCATTGAAAGAGTACAATAACTAATTTGCACTTCTAGAGTCAAGGCAGTAAAAAATATATGAAGGAGAAATTGAAAATAAAAAGGATGCAGTGACAAAAGTAGTAGACATCCAGATAGCCTGCCTTGTAGCACCTTTCCTCATCCTGAGTGGACAAGTAAGCAGCATCTGATGAGGTTCATGAATGCTCGCAGTTCATGTATGTTCAGGAGTCAACACTGTGCTCACTGGATATTTTTTATTGATTTTCCAGTCTTTTTAAAATTGAAAAAAAAAAACCCTTGTAAACTTTACTACCATGCCAAAAAAAAAATGTATCCTTTATATGTGCCCAACATAAGGACTAAAAAGCATCTAGACACATTTCTGAATTTCCCAATCAATTGATATTGACGCTTGATATTTGGGCCAGCTTTAATCATCAGTATTGCCTTGCTGATCTAGGAATCACAAAGATCTCACAAATCCAGCATTTTGACAGTTTTCACTTAGCACTATAACTGTCTTTCTGCTTAGACCACCTTGTAACCGTAAAATATGTTAGTTAAGTCACTGCTGAATTTGAAATGACTCTTCTTACTACTGGCAAAAGGTGTTCATGTTCCTCAAAAGCTTTTCATTTGCTCGCATAGGATCATATAAAGATTGAGACAAAGCCACTTGAGATCTCTAAAGGATAATTTTAATTACCCACCATCTTTTAAATTGTGACGTCTACTCGTAAGCGAGGGGGGGAAAAAAGATCCATCCTGCAATTCTATTTTACAGCAAAACTTCTTATTCCTCGCCCTATTTTTAATCTCAAATTTTCTAAGCGTTGCTTAGTTTTATTTGCATGTCTGGGACCATGTGAAATACACCTTACGAAGGTATATTTTCTGAATTTGGCTTTAATAGTTGTCTCAGTGGTTGCTCGCATATGTTAGTAGGAATTCATCCTAGAGACTGTGGGATTTGGAAATATTAGAAAAAAGAAAAACCTGAGTCCAGGAGCCAGCAGCGCCCACTAGGAGAGGGAGGCGGAAGGCTGCAAGGCTGGGGGCCAGTTAGGGGACCATCTGGGTGGCCGTGGAGTGAAACACTATACGGTCAGGGGCGGGGCAGGAGAGGGAGAGGGTGCAGACGTTGGAAATTTTCCTAAGCCAGCGTGCATGGTTCCTCGGTATGAGAACTGTGGGGTACAACGAGGAGAGATCATTTTCTCTACGTGACACCCCCTGCCAAAGCAGGGGGGGGTAACAAACGAACAAGGGAAATTTTTATTTTGTGCAATTCAAAAGCCCAACATTGGCAGTGAAGGGAATAAATGTCTTCCTATCATCCTCCACCTTCCCCCAGCTACCAGCACCTTGAAATTTAAATTTGAAAAAATAAGCCCCCAGCCAAAAACCCCTTGAAGCGCGACTGTGGGATTGAAGGGTCCAGATTTCCCAGGCAGAGGCCGACGGGAAAGCGGGGGGGAGGCGGGAGAGCCAGCGACGAGCGAAGGAGAGGCGGAGGCTCTTTCCTGCACGGCCCCATCCCCCACCCCGTTACCCCAGTTCCGGGAAGGTAGAGGGGACCTGGGGCTGGGGCCCGGGATAAAGACACCCCAGCACCCCGCTCCGCGCCCCGCCCCCGCCTTGCAGGCGGCCAGCAGGAAAGGGGGAGGGGAACAAATGCCAGCTCGTTCCGCCGCCCCCATCCCTGCAGAGATCCTGGGTACCTGTCGGCGCCGAAAGGTCAGGGTTTGGGCCCCTCAGAGGGGCCAGACATGGGATTTGCCCAACACACACGCATACACACACACACACACACACACACACACGCACACACTCACGCACACACTCACACACACCTTTTCCTATTTACCTCCTTCTTCTCTCCCTTCTCCGTGATCGCGGTGGCTTCGGTGGCCTCGGCGGCCGCTCCCTCCTCCTTCAAGGTAGACAGTCCGGGCTGCTCGTCCTCCACAACCACGATTGTGGCGGTCGCATCCGAGGGCTGCCACGGTGGCTGCCACTGCGGCGGTGTCCGGCTCCATGGCTTTGGAGCGGGAAACGACTAGGGGGACAAGAAAGGGGGGGGGATGAATCTCCTGGGCGGCAGCAGTGGCTGCACTGGAAAGAGCTAGATGGAGCAGGGGTGGGGAATACTAGCTTCCAACCCCTTCCCTCGCCCCCCCTTCTTTAAATAACCCTCAACCCTGCCCCACTTCCGTCCACCCACCCTACGTCATGGCCTCCCCCCTAGCCACCCTCCCCCTTCGCCCCCCCTCACCAATCCAGAGACTCCCCCTCCCCACCCAGAGCCCAGGCCTGCTCCACACAACCAACTGTTGCCTGAGTGTGGGGCGCCCTCAGGGGTGAAGGACAAAATCCCAAGGCTGATGGCCCCCTAAAAAAATATGTCCATCCCCACATGCCCCCAACAGTGAGTCTGAGCTCCCCTTGCAGATTTGTATTTCCCTTCAATCTGCTTTTTGTACCTCCGCACCTCCGGGCGCGCTCCCTTTCTTGCACAAAGAACTTTTCCTCTGTTTATTACTGTTCTGTACAAGGTCTTTTCCACCACTTGCAAAGCCCAGAACCTCTCTGGAGACTGCCCCTTTTGCAGGTCCCTAAAGGAATCTGATTGGTGGTGTGTTCCTATCTTCAAAAGAAAGATCAGAACTCTTTGAATCCCTTGAGGGCGGAAAGTCACTTATAAGGTACAACGTGACACTCTCTCTCTCTCTCTCTCTCTCTCTCTCTCTCTCTCTTTCTCTCTCTTTAAGTTTAGACTTTATTAGTTTAAGAGAAGGAAAGAGGAGATAGTAAGAACAGCTCCTTCCCATAAGAAGGCAGAAGGTGATAAGGCACCTTATTATTATTATTAGTTTTTTTTTTTTTTTGAGATAGGATCTCGCTGACCTGGAATTCACTATGTAGTCTCAGGATGGCTTCAAACTCATGGCAATCCTCCTACCCCTGGAGTGCTGGGATTAAAGGTGGGCACCACCATGACTGGCCTCTTGGGTTTTCTGTATACATAGTTTGTTTTCAACGCTGAGACATCTCAGGTGGCCAATGTGAAGCAGCACTTCTTTGCCTTCCCCACTGAGTATTAAAATTCATGGGGGACAAGATCAAAGTCCTCCCACAAACCTGGGGCAACACATGATAAGTACCTAATATTGGTCAATGAATTAAATAGCTGTGATGGGGATGGGGATCATGTTCTATTCATGTTTTCATCTGTGCTTCCTCATAATCCAACACCAGTAAATATGCATGATCAATGATGTAAAAAGCATCTCGTGAAGAAGGGTGCAACAGGATTCAAATATAATTAAATATTGCTTTTATGTCTCCTCATCACTTAATTTGATCAATAACAGAAAGATTTACATCCTATCCTTTATAATTCAGTCGTCAGGAATAAGAGAGACCACAAAGCTTACAGGAAACAGTATACCAAACAACAACCACAAGACGTACAGTTGCCAAAATGAAACAGCTACTTTCTACAGTAAGAGAAGTCATGATTAACTTCCATCAGCATACCTACTTAAATGAACAATTTAAGCCAGGTGTGGTGGCACACGCCTTTAGTCCCAGCACTGGGGAGACAGAGCTAGGAGGATCACCATGAGTTCGAGGCCACCCTGAGACTACATAGTGAATTCTAGGTCAGCCTGGGCTAGAGTGAGACCCTACCTAGAAAAAATAAATAAATAAAATAAAATAAAATAAGGTATAATTTTTTGTAAGTAGCAGGATAGCACACAACTCACCCCAAATATATTTCTTTTTCTTAGGGCTAATATCCTAAATTCCTTTTTGTTTTAACACCATGAAACCTTAACATGAAATAACCTAGTGACATGATTTAGCTCTTACTGGTCATTCATGTGAAGGAATATAACATCCTGTCCATAGACTATGTCCTTGTTTTAAAGTCTTGCTCTGTAACCCAGACTGGCCTTCAACTTGCAGCAGTTCTTGTTCCTCAGCTTCCCATGTGCTGGGGTCACAGTCATGAGTAATCACACCCTACTCAACAAACTAGTTTGGATAGAGAAAATGAGGCAGAGGACAAGACACTGGTGACTGAAGCGATGTGCCAGCGGGAGAGGATAGGAGCTAGCGATGCTTTCTTCTGATTTTGCCTTCATGATGACTAGTTGCTCCCGCCCCAGTCCAGTGTCCATGTCTCTTGTCCTGGATATGCACTATGCCTTGGTATAAAAACAGCTGCTATTCCTAGAGCATCAACTTGAGAATGTCATTAGCCATCCTACCCCTTTCCAACCACCTGTACAGTCTCCTCGGTCATGAAGGGTTCTTTGGTGGATGAGCTGGAGGAGTGTTGCAGTTTGATGCTGTGGTGCATCCACGTGACTCCGGAAAGGCATTGCAGGCAGCAGCCGAGGATGTCTTTTTCACCAGACTGTAGCCAAGACAAGATACAATTCCCCTGCCGTTGCCCAGGGCTTGCAAAGACAAAGATCAAGAACTATTCACTGTTGAATGTTTTGTTCCTGTTTGTAAGACTGCTTTGTGACACTATTTCATTGTCAGCGCACAGTATTGAAGTTACACCAAGATTTACACGTACTTTTGTTAGGAAATATGGGGACACCTTTGCTGTGGGAACATGGGTCACGAGAGAAGAATTTACAAATTGTTTTTTGGGGGACAGAATATATTTGTACTTTGGCAGTTTTCCACATATGTATAATGCAATCCTTCTTTTGCAAGAAAACATGGATGAAAGGGCTACCACATATGTGAATTTGGCTGAAAAGCTCAATGTTAAATCAATAGATCATGCCACAAGATTCGTGTAAATATTGCCCTATGGTTTATGGTAACAGCTGCTATTTACAGAGTGTGTACGCTCCCTATTTGCAAATCTGCTTAAAATTCATGATGGTAGACTTTATTCAACAAATAACCTCATATCTGATCCTTCTCAACACCTTGCTC
Organism: Dipus sagitta; assembly: GCA_036346955.1. Lineage (NCBI taxonomy): Eukaryota > Metazoa > Chordata > Mammalia > Rodentia > Dipodidae > Dipus > Dipus sagitta. The sequence continues at coordinate 111,357,678 of CM070776.1, read as the reverse complement.
TATCAGCTACTCAGCCTCATTCATCCTTTCACTTGGAATGGTCTTTAATTGTTCTACTCCATTGAGGTGGGAGAACAACGTAAACCTTCACAAAGAAACTTGAGACCATATTTGAGAATCTTAAAACTAACCTCATCTCTAGCACAAGGGTTGTACAAGTTGTCAATTACTTTGACATGGCAAAACTTGTTTAGCAACTACCAGAATGTGTGTCTTATGGTGGTATTAATTAGTTTCATAAAGTTCAAAAAGACCAGGTCAAGGGCTTGGTGTTCCTTCTCTTAATCTTATCTGGAATTTGTCATTGGAACCACATTATGCCTGAAAACCACACTATTGTCTTTAGAAGCTGGTACATAGGATTCGGGTCACAGTATCTTGGTCACAGTCGGTTCACATCAACAATCTTTCTCACTGTTTTTCTTTTCTTTTATTGTGTGTGCATGAAAGAGAGAGAGGGAGGGAGGGAGAAGGTGTGTATGTGCCACAATGCATGTGTGCATGTCACAGTACAACTTTTCATTCCTTGACTTTCCACCTCATTTGGGGCAGGGTTTCTCCTCTCTTGATCTTCTTCTCTTTATTTCTATGCTGTCCTCAAAGGTCTCTGTGTTGGGATTACAGAAGCCTGCTACAGCTTCCAGCTTTCTTACATGGAGTCTGGGGAGGATTGAACCTGGGTACTCAGGCTTGAGTGGAGAGCATCCACTGAGCTATCTCGCCAGCCTCCCCATTTCTCTTTAAAAACAAATCATGTATGATAGTGACATTTCTTTTTTGTTTATTTGTTTTGTTTTGCTGTGTTGTGTTTTTTCAAGGTAGGGTCTCACTCTAGCCCAGGTTGACCTAGAATTCACTCTGTAGTCCCAGGCTGGCCTCAAACTCAAAGGGATCCTCTTACCTCTGCCTCCTGAGTGTTGGAATTAAAGGCATGTGCCACTATTCCTGGCAATAGTGACATTTCTGAAAATGATATTTCTGTGGTGTTTACCATGTTAGAAAAATTTAAAGGTAGTCCTGAATATATCCTACCATTTCTTGAGCATTCAATATTCTATCAGGTACTGTGCTAGATTCTTAACTTATGATATTAGGATATTAATTTTATGAAAAAATAGCATTCATATTCAACAGATGAGAAAATATGTACTTACTTAGGTTAAATAACTCATGTATGATCCAATTGCTAATAAGTGTCAAAAGCCACATTCAAATCCCAGACTCATTCAACACCCCATCTTTCCATCTCATCTTCATCTGGTTCCCTGTTCTTCACGAGGCTTCCTTCTTGACAGTGGAAAAATAATATTGAGAAAATGGAAAATACTTCTACATTCTGTCTTCTTGGTGTTCTCTAAATTCTCACAATAGTAATGATTCCTAAGACAGTCACTGAAGAGGAAAATCTAATGTCAAAAACCTAGATGAAAGGATTGTCAAACAATTGTATAGCATATTCACAAGTGGAATACTATACAAGCCTTGAGAATGAATATGTATGGGTTTGAGAGATGGCTTAGTGGTTAAGGCACTTGCCTATGAAACCTAAGGACCCAGATCTGACTTCCCACTACTCACATAAGCCAGATGAAGAAGGTGGAGCATGCATCTGTTGTTCACTTGCAGTGTGGAGGCCCTGGCACACCCATTTTCTCTATCTGCTCCTTTCTCTCTCTCTCTCTCTCTCTCTCTCTCTCTCTCTCTCTCTGTCTTGCTCTCAAATAACTTTTTAAAAGAATGTGTGTGTACATATATTCTTTAAATATTTATTTGAGCGTGAGAAAGGCAGATAGAGAGAGTGAGTGTGCCAGGGCCTCTAGCCACTGCAAACAAACTCTAACCCTAACTGTAACTCCAACTCTAACTCTTAGATATGTGGAAGTTAACAAAAGAAGTATGCAATAGTAGACTCAAAAACTGGAAAGGAAAAATAAGCATGGTGGCACACACCTGTAATTACAGCACTCAGGAGACTGAGGCGAAAGGATGGAGAGCTCTCCACCAACCGGGGCTACCTAATAAGACTCAAAAAAAAAAGTAAGAGAATAATTTTACACAAAAGAAGCAATGTGTAATGTAACAAAGGCAGTAAAAATGTTGAGGCATTTTTAACCACCATCATTTAAGCTGTTTATATAAGGATTTTTCTACTTTGAAAATTTATGCAAAACTTAATTCTAGAAAAGGGTATATGAGACTTTTTGTGTGCTTCCCAACACCAAAATTCTACCCATTCATAATGACCTAAGACATGAGACATGTGCTAAATAATCTGAAACAAGTAAAAAGTATTAGTCACAGAATGGCAGTTATTCTCACTGTTAACTCTGTGGTGATGAAAACTTTGAGCTCTAATTCACCCAGATTATCTAACCTCCCTAGCTTCCGATTTGCATTTGTAAAATGGATATAATGCCTAACTTAAAGTGGTTTATGACGATGCAATATGAAAATATATTAATGCATTTAATATGTCATTGTCATGTAAAATACAGTCAGTGGGTTGGTAGTTAACAAAAAATAAATAAAGCAAGATAACGCTTTGAACGTTAGACTGAACCAAGGAAAAGGCCAGGATATAAGAAAGTAAGTACTAAAAGTTAGTTCTAAAGTGAGAACAAGACAATTATTGTTGAGTCACTCTATTATCTTGTGTTAGAATCATCAACTTGGTGCAAGGGCACTTCCCCAAAGATAAGTTCTAAGTAAAGACAGTAAGGTGAGGCAGAAGAAAGTCAAGGCACTTCCCAGTTTAGACTTCATCATTGACAGGGAGACTCTCTGATTCATCTTTGCTGAAAATGAGGTAGGAGAAGGTGGTCTGGGGGCTTAAAGCCCAGCTACATTGGGTCCTCCACCCTCCACACATACTTTTGGCTTCTAGATTGTTCTCTTTGAGTTTCTCCCATTTTCTTCCTTCTAACATCCTAATTGTCCATTTTTTGCCTGATTTAATGTACATAAAAAATTACATTGTTAAATTTTTCTGGGACATGATGGCAAGTTACAACAACTGTGTCTTGGATTTCCTGGCACCTCTTATTTAGACCATTAATTTTTTGGATAGCTTATGCATCTAGTTTAGGGTGTTTTTGCCTATCCACAAATCCTGTTCCTTGCTCCAGTTTGAAGATGATTCGCAGTTTGATAAGGCAGTGGTCCAATGATTCTAGGCTGCTGTATGTCTCCAGCATCATGTTAGCTGTACTATTTAGGTCATGCTACTCCTCCCAAGGAAAGTCTACATCCACAATGTGATCAATAAGTGAGAGAAACACCCCTTGAGTGAGTCTGTGAAGATGGTTCCAGAAAGGATCGTTCCCCAGAATGGGGGGACAAGCAAGAGTGCTGCTTCCATGGTGAGCCTGACAGTCAGTTCCAGGGTGAAGGAGACAATCCCTGAGGATACCAGCAGAAATACCAAAGCAGAAATCCAGAGGATCTTAAGAGCTCATCACTGAAGTAAACTTAAAACACACCCACCAAGGCTCAGGGAATGTTGTGGAAGAAGGGGCAAAAGATTGTAATAGACACAGGCTGAGACATCATGGCCACAGGTATTCCCTCCCCCAATAACTGACTGCTTGCTCCCACAACCCATAACCAACAACCCCATGGGAAATACTGGCACCCCTACTGAGGAGGGCCCCCATGAGGAATGGGAGCAGGGAGGAGGAAAAGATGGTACCAACACATGATGTATCCATACAAAGTGTATTCTGAATTTTAAAAATATTTAAAAATAAAAAAGAAGCTGCGGACCTCACATGTCCTAGCTCTTGAAACTTACAAGATCACAAGACCTCCCCCCCTCAGGTTATAGAAGCAATAAACGACTGGGAGGGATGACCTCTCTGACCAGCTGAGCTGCCCAAAAGTCATGCAACGTGCTCCAGAGATGCAGCTTCCCTGAGTTGTCACCTATGGTGCGGTGGGCTTTACAGTGTTGCTACAGCCTTTAAGTCATCCATGCTGCTATAAGTGACCCCTCACCCATGCTCTATACGTAACCCCAATAAACTCACTGATTCACCAAAACTGGATTTTGGTAAATTGTGTTTGGTCTGTTGTTTGTGACCTACCTCAGGTTAGTAGACTTGCGTTCACATCCCCCCCGCCAAGGAAAACATGTCATACAACCGCCGATTGGCAATGCTGAGATACCCAGCCTCATGGTCTGAGCAGCTACCCAGTTCTCTGATTCCAGAGTGAGCCTGCAGACAGCTATTGTGGGACTGTCCCACAAATGTCCTGTAAGCTAATCTCATAAATCCCTTTGGTAATACATATTCATTCTATCAGTTCTGTTATTCTAGAGAACCCTGGCTAATACATACAATCTCAAAGGATGTCAAGCCTACACAAACATGTATTCATATTTTTGCACTTGGAGACTCATAGAAAATTTGGGAGTTACAGCTTCTGGGACACAGAATCGAAACTCAGAGCCTGGGAACAGCAAAGGAAGAGAACGATGGGGTCTGGAATTTCCACATGTGTATAATTTTCAAGGTTTCACTATGTAATAGATAAGCTACCAAAGGCCATGATGATTCATTAAGGAGCTGGAGAAGATTCTTGTCCAGTGGTTAAGCAGTGGTTCCCATACTTGCATATCAACATTGCCTGGACAACATGTTAAAACACAGATGGGAGGCCAGCTGTGGTATCACCCACCTGTTGATCCAGCAATAGGAGGCTGAAGCAGGAAGATTGAGAGCTGAAAGCTCCAGGATAGCCAGGACCACATAGTAGGACATTATCTCAAAAAACAATGGACAAAGAAAAATGAGTTTTGGGGCAGGGGATCTATCTCAGTGGTAGAACACTTGCCTAGCAAGTTCAAGGCTCTAGGTTCAGTTCCCAACACTGAAAACAAAAAAGGGACCATAGTGACCAATCAAGAGGCAGCAGCACCAAGCTTGTCAGTCCCTGGGAGCTTGCTAGAGCAGTGAGCTCTGCAAGGCAGAGCATGTTCCCACTACTCACTGACCCTGGGGTCAGCTTGGAGACCCCACTCAGCCCTACTGAGACCATCGGGGTGGGGAGAGTGTGGTGGCCCTGTGATGGCACTCTAGGATGAGGAGACAAGTCATGGAAAGTGACTGTGAATTGTCTTTGGTTGGGACTGTATATTAGGAAGCTCTAGGACAACTTGGAGCTTTATTTTCTTTTGTGTAGCTTCCTATGCTACTCACTAGTGTATGCTTCTTGTCTGGATCCCCTTACCACTCATTCGTGAATGTCTACCATTTGGCTATTCTCTGATGACATTGGAACCCAGCCTGAATCCAGCTTTATGGAATGAGAAGCTACCAGGTACTCTGATTCTCCAGCTTGTAGACAGTTGCCCAACGCATACATTGTATGCTATGCCAATAAATCCCCTTTTAAGTACATACTCATACTCTTGGTTCTGTTCCTCTAAAGAACCCTGACTGATACAATTGCCATGGAAGAGAGTATAGATAGGGTATAAAAAGTCATAGGAATGGGGTGGGGTATTGGAGTAAAGTGATTTCCTCTGAACATGGGCCTGATATGACCATCCCACCACCATCATGCAGCAGAGATAACCTAGTAGTAGCCATAGCCACGTAATGTAATACGTATGGGTCTATGGACACTTCCAATTAGAAGGAGGTGTCACAGGGCCCTCATTTGGGATTCTTCCCGCCAGTCACACCTGGTTCCCACTTTCACATGATCTTGGGTAGTGCTAGAGTATATAGGGGGAGGAAAGTTACCTGAAGGTGGGACTCCATGATGCAGCTTCTGTGACATAATCACCCAGGGTAGGATGAGACTTTTTGGTGATGCATCCCTTTTTGAGTCATCCATGTTCCTGGGAGTAAACCCTCACCCATGCTTCTGTTAAAAAAAAAAAAAAAAGCCTAATAAACTCATTGGTTCACTAGGAAAAGGGAGGAGCGCTTAGAGCAGGATTTGCAGACCCCTGTCTGAGAGATGCTTATTTGAGGAAGGCAAAACAAACACAAGTGGATAGACAAAGATATACAAAGCAGGAGACATATGAGAAGCCATTTAACTTGAGCAGTCATTGGGAAAAATCAAATTAAAACAATGATGAGATATTGCTGCACATCCACTAGAAAGATTAAAATCCTTAAAACTAACAATAACAAGAGCTGATAAGGATGGAGAACAGTGGAAACTCTCAAGGAACTGTTTTTTTGGACTTGGGGAGTACAGTTAGAAGACAGCTTTTGACTATTAGCTCCTTGAGGACCTGCCTCAGCTATAGAGAGCTGCTTGGGCCAAGGTCTCATGCTTCCTATGGTGAATAAGTGAGGCAGAGATTTAAAGGACCATTTCAGCTTTGTTTGTTCTACAGCTCAAGCTTCCTCATTCTAATGTTGCAGTTCATTCTCCCTAACCAACCCTATTTCATCTGCAATACTGAATCTCAGCTTGGCTTCTAGAGAGCCAAACTCATGACATCTTTAACCCACTAGAATAAAATACCCTAGAGAAATTCCACTAGGGTAATATGCCCTAGAGAAAATCATTCATATGTATATCTAAAAAACATATAGTAACACTCTTAGCAGAATTTACATATACTGGAAACCACCTAACATCTTTCAAAAGGAGAATGAATTGTGATTTATTTGCATCATGGAATACTCTGTACTTCAATGAAAATCAATGCCATCTATAAAAAAAAACACATGTATGAGATAATAATGACTTAAGCTAATTAAATATGAGAGTATATACGGTATATTGCCAAATAAGAAAACATATCTAACCTGTATTCTTACATAATAAAACTAAAATAAATACAAGGGAATGATTATCTCAAAAGTCAAGATAGAGCCAGGCCTTTAATCCCAGAATTTAGGAGACAAAGGTAGGAGGATCGCTGTGAGTTTGAGGCCATCCTGAGAGTATATAGTAAATTCCAGGTCACCCTGGGCTACAGTAAGACCCTAACTCAAAAAAAAAGCCAAGATAATGGTTATTTGCAGGGGTTATAGTGAAATGTTTTGTGACACTGGGGATCAAACACAGGACCTTGTACAAGTTGAGCAAGCATGTTGCTACTGAGTAACACCCATAGCCCAATCTTCAGTTATGTCGTGTGTGTGTGTGTGTGTTTTATGTTCAGTATAGCACAAACCTTAAACAACTGAAACAAATAAGCATTTATTCTTCTCTAGAGAATTCTGGGTCAATATTAGCTCCAGTTTAATTCTGGCGGTGTGTTGGGGGAGTGAATGATCATACAGAGATGCCTGGTTTGGGTGTATCATCCAAAGTACTAGTAGTGCTTGATTTCTTGTTTCTACTCAGAAGTTACATGACCACTTGCTTTGCATTTATTAAACTATGAATAGCTATTTTATGCACATTAAAGGAAGAACAAGTAGACCTACCCTAGGAAAATTTAAACTGATATTTTAGATACATTCACTTTTAAAAATTGTAACTACAAGGCTCTGAGAAGATGGTGGGCTAGTAGAGAGAAGAATGATAAGTGTGCATTGTGTTCCTTCATTCTGTAACATCTTTATACAAAACAGACCTTGAAAGGTTCAAAAGAATATGAGGTACACAGAGATGCATGTTGTTCAGAAGAGAGAGCATTCCTCTCCAGCTGAGCAGTAATGGGAACAAAGCTTCAAAGAGGAAATATCTATTAAGGTAAGCATTGAAGAATAGAGGAATCCAACCTATATAAGAGCAGAGGAGGTGGGGGAAAGATAGAGCATTAATGCCAAGGGGGAAGCAATCAAGTGATCAGAAAATGAAATAGCAGTATTGTTTAGAACAGCATCTCCTGACTTTTAAAAAATGTTTAATATCCTTGGGAAAATTCTAAGGCACTCATCATTTTCAGCAGAGAATATTTTTCTGTTTCAAGCTACCTATGGAGAGGCTTCTGTGTGGGGATGAGTATGAGGTATACAGCCATACGCAAGAAAGACTAGCTTCTTTCTATAGACATATATATTGATATAATTTCAGCCTATACTGACATAATTACTTTCAAGAGGGACCATTCTTCCCAAGAGTCTCAACTTAGACTTATCTGCATAAAACAGTCAATTCAGTATTTGGGAACTGTTTTAGTCAGTTCATAGTTAGACACAATCCAATTCAGGATTCACCCCTTCCTTCCTTCAGAACCCTTATGTTGATTTTGCACTTGAGTTTACGTGAGGCTGAAATAGCTGTGGAAGGAGAAAAAGCCCATTCATTGCCCTCTTGTAGAATGCACTGGTCTCCCCTGAGAAGCACACCCCTCCTTGCTGCTATTGAGATAGACAAAGCCCCTGCTGCTCCCCAACACGACTCCATCTCATCGTGACTACTTTCTCTTCTTTTCCTATGCAACTCCTCATCACTTCTGGGGCTCTGGTTTCTTGGAGGCACAGGGTTGGGGTGAGAAAGACTGTGTCTCCATCAGCAGTGACATTCTGCAAATCTTTCACTTACACCTTAGACTGAGGCTTAAAACGATAAACTAAAAATCAAAAATACATTTTTCTCCTCTCTTCATGATGCCTGCAACCTCATATCACTCTGCCTGCATCAAAAGAGTCACCGGGAGCTGGAGGGATGGCTTAGCAGTTAAGGCGTTTGCCTGCAAAGCCAAAGGACCCAGGTTCGATTCCCAAGGACCCACGACAGGCAGATGCACAAGGGGACACACGTGTCTGGAGTTCGTTTGCAGTCGCTAGAAGCTCTGGCGCGCCCATTCTCTCTCTCCCTCTCTCTCTCTCTCTCTCTCTCTCTCTCTCTCTCTTTCCCTGTCAAATAAATAAATAATTTTTTTGTTTTTGTTTTTTCAAGGTAGGGTTTCACTCTAGCGCAGGCTGACCTGGAATTCACTATGTAGTCTCAGGGTGGCTTTGAACTCATGGCGATCCTCCTGCCTCTGCCTCCCAAGTTCTGGGATTAAAGATGTGCTCCACCACGCCCGGCTCAAATAAAATATTTTTTTTAATTAAAAGAGTCACAGGGGGGCTGGAGAGATGGCTTAGCAGTTAAGGTGCTTGCCTGCAAAGGTTAATGGTCCACGTTCCATTTCCCAGTGCCCCTGTAAAGTCAGATATACAAAGTGGCACATGCATCTGGAGTTTGTCTGTAGCAGCTGGAGGCCCTGGTGCACCCATTCTCTCTGTCTCTCTTCTCTCTATCTAGCTCTGTTTGCAAATGTTAAAATTTTGTTTAAAAAAGAATCACCATGGGGAGGGTGATCTTTCTATTATATCCACGACAGTGTTAATTAAATATTGCTTGACCTCTCCCCCTACACAAATAGAAATCGTTTTCAAAATCCGTTATTTTGTGATAATAAAACATACAGGATGGCTAACTGAGGAAGAAAAAGAACCAACTGGAGGGAGGAAAAGGGAGCTCAGTGGAAAAGGGGAATGAATGAGAAGTATAATGTCACACGTGTTTGAAAATACCAGAATGAACCCCATTGCTTTATATGCTTATCTAAAAATAAATAAAGTCTGGGGCCGTGGAGACTGCTCAGTGGATAAAGTACTTAGGGCTGAGCTCAGATTCCCACTTCCCCTGTAAAATTCCAGGCAAGGTGGTGTGTGTCTATAACGCCTGCACTGGAAACACAGAGACAAGCAATCCCTGGGACTCAATGGCTAGCTAGTCTAGCATAATTGGTGAGCTCTGGGTTCAGCAAGAGACCCTATTTCAAAGAATAAGATGGAGAGCAAAGAATAAGAAGAAGGAAGATGGCCTGGAGGGATGGCTTAGCGGTTAAGGCATTTGCCTGTAAAGTCAAAGGACCCAGGTTCGATTCCCCAGGACCCACGTTAGCCAGATGCACAAGGGGGCACAAGTGTCTGGAGTTCATTTACAATGGCTGGAAGCCCTGGCCACCCATTGTCTCTCTCACTCTCCTTCTTTCTCTGATAAATAAATAAATATTTAAAAAGTTTTAAAAAAAGAATAAGGAAGACACTCAATATTAATCTCTAGCTTCCACATACATGCCCATATATGTGCATGTGTACCTGCACACATATATGTATCCACACAGAAAAAAAAAACACACATATATACTAAAACATAAATAAAAATTAAAAACCTGATGTTTGTGACCTATAATTCGAGTCCCTCAGTGGTGACCTCAGTTGCTATATGACACTATACATTTAGCTCTGTGGCCATTTACCTAGTATAGAAGTTAACTTTCTGGCTCAAACAACCAATGCAATGTTGTTAAATGAATATATGATGACAGGTCTGTCTCCCCAACAAAATCTGAGGTTTGTTGTTTTTCAATTTACTTGTTTAAAAAATACCAACTTGCTTACTTTAATAATTTGTGTGCCTCGTTTATAAATGAAACTGGAGCTCTTGTCATTTTAACTTCGCACATGTGGATCATTACTATTCCCAATAAATGAGGACTCTAAATTGAATTTAGTCATAACTCTGTCTTCTCCTTTAGAGTTTACAAAGTACTTGAGAAAATTTTATGTGCCACATAAGAAATTTGGTCAGCTTATAGGTCTGAAGAGTATCATCTTGAGAACTGGTAGAAGTTTCTTTCATAAAGCTCTGAATTTCAACATCAACATGTCTCTGATTCATTGGAGATATATAGTGAGCATCTGATGACCATTTTTGCAATTTAACATAGGGCTGCCCTCATGAACATACCCATCTGGTTCCTATTACTTGTTACGCATGTTCCGTTTCAAAGGGAATGGTGGATAGAACATAAAGTCTGTAAAAAGCAGACTTAGGATATGACTCTGAAAGATGACCAATATTTAGTGACTATGGAGGTAGTTCAATGGTAGAATGCCTGCCTAGCACATGCAAGATCCTGGGTTCAATCCCTATTACTGCCAAATGAAACAAAAAGGCAAAGCCAGGTATAGTGTTACACACCTGTAATCCAAGTACTTAGATGCCTGAGGCAAGAGGATTGCAAATTCAATGCCAGTTTTGGTTTCATAGTTCCAGGCCAGCCTGAGCTACTTAGCATAGCCTTGTCTCTCCATCCAATATAGAAAAGGTTTTTGTAATTTTTTTTAAAAAAATTTAACAATTATTTATTTATTTATTTATTTCAGAGAGACAGAGAGAGAAAGTGGCACATAGAGAGAGAGAATGGACGCATCAGGGCCTCCAGCCACTGTGAACGAACTCCAGACACGTGCGCCCCCTTGTGCATCTGGCTAATATGCATCCTGGGGAATCGAGCCTTGAACCTGGGTCCTTAGGCTTCACAGACAAGCACTTAACCGCTAAGCCATCTTCTCTCTAGCCCAGGTTTTTGTAATTTTGCTGTGTGTGTGTGTGTGTGTGAGAGAGAGAGAGAGAGAGAGAGAGAGAGACAGACAGAGAGAGAGAGAGAGGAGAGAGAGTGGAGAGAGAGAAATATGAAATGCTTCACAAATTTGTGTGCCATCCTTGTGCAGGCTATGCTAATCTCTATATCAATCCAATTTTAGTATATGTGCTGCCAAAGAAAGCATTGTAATTTTGCTTTAGAAATGGGAAGATGGCTCAGTGGATAATGGGCTTGCCACACAAGCATAAAGATGAGAGTTCAGATCCCCAACACCCACACACATGCCGAGTGGGTGTAGCATCCCTCCTGTAATGCCAGCACTGGGAAGGCAGAGAAAGGAATACCAGGGACAATGTAGCTAACTAGACTAGAACAATCTACAAGCTCGGGGTTGAAGTGAGAGACCTTGCCTCAGTAAATAAAGTGGAAAGCTATTAAGAAAGACATCTGACCTGAACCTCCAGCCCCCACATGCATAGGCCCCCACGTACAAGTGTTCCCACATGCATATTAACACACATTCATAACCCACACAACATGCACGCATGCATGTGAGCAATGAAAAAACGGAAAACACCCACTAACAAACAGAAAATAAATACTTTCAAGACAGTCCCTTTGAGTCTGAAAGGCCAAGCTAACTCCCTCGGTTCAGCCTCTGTAGTTCCTGAGAGGAGACAAGACCTGGCTGTGGGCGTCACAATATAGAAAGGAAAGCCTAACCAATGGCAAAGACCTTGGGTAAAGGGAGGAGAAAATAGAGAAACTAGTGAAAGGAGGAGTCAAACAGCAAATGGGCGGAGGTTCTAGAGGGCAACCTGAGCCAAAGAAAGCCAGCCACTCCTGTTTGCTGGGCCTGTCACCAGCTCTTTAGGGTGCATACCCTAGGTAATAAGCCCTTTCACTACAAATGCTATGCAGTATGAAAATAGAAATATGTAAATAAAATAGACTACATAACTAGAAATACCCCATGGAAATGTAAGATAGAAATATGTAAATAAAAAGGAGCTCTTCTTCATGCTTCTCTGTGTGCAAAGCAATATCAATGGTGGATTTGTATATATGAAAAGCAAGGATTTTCCACTAGTGGTGATTTTTTTTTAAAAAAGTCAATGAATCATTTATGCTTCTGTTCAGCCTGCCTTCCAGCCTCTGGCTGCTGACTCACCTACGTGAAGTCTTCCCTCCTGGCCTCATCTATGCCAGGCAGGCCTGTTTTTGCCTTTGCAGGCCCTAAGCACTCTCACTTGTGGAAGCTTCAGTCAGCATCAAATTAAACATATTAAAATGCATCCCCCTCTGCATTAAATATTTATACCTGACTATAAATTTTTGAAAGGGCTTTTGTAATTTTGCTTCTGAAATTGTCTATGCATAACTAATTCAATTTATTATTTCTCCATCGTAATAACTCAGACTTGAGAACTAAGGCGATCCAATCTACAAACTGTTGTCAAATCTCCTGGGCTTTAGTGCCAGGGGCATACCAAGTACTAGCTGAACACTCAGTGGTAGAGTGGGTGGTATGAACAAGCCCAAAACACCTAGTACTGCAAAAGCAAACAAACAAATGTAATGTTTTTGTTGTTGTTGTCTTTGGTTTTCTGAGGTAAGGTTTTGCTCTAGCCTAGGCTGATCTGAAATTCACCATGTAGTCTCAGGGTGACCTTGAACTCATGGCAATCCTCCTACCTCTGCCTCCTGAGTGCTGGGTTCGAAGGTGTGTGCCACCATGCCAGGCTTGTAATGGGTTTTGAAATAAATTTATCAATTAATGAACTTAATAGAGCATCCAGTTTGTAGTCATTTAATGAAATTGTTCTCATTTTTTAAGCCTGCTGTTTTCTTTTAATATTTCATTGCCTTGAGATCATAAAGATCTCAATTTTTCTTTCTCTTTTTTCTCAGTACTAAGGTCTACATGCTAGCCAAGTACTCTATCATTGAGCTATATCCCCTGCCCAAGATCTCAATTGTTTATTTTGAAATTGCTTTTATTGTTTGCTTTTTGAGGTAGGGTCTCACTCTACTCCAGGCTGACATGGAACTCAGTCTGTAGTCCCAGGCTGCCCTTGAACTAACAACGATCCTCCTACATCTGCTTCCCAAGTGTTGGGTTTAAAGATGTGCACCACCATGCCCAGCTTCAATTGTTTATTTTGTTTTTGAAAATCCTGTAAGTTCTAATCGACAGTGTAATAGATTAAAGACAGGCCCTGAGCTCTCACCTAATCACATGGGAATGATGGTAAGATTTGTGTTTTCTTGAAGCTTAAGGTTAATTTATTTGAATTGTGTTCAATGACCTTTAAGCCTTTGAACTTCAGAACTAGGGATGGAACCTAGGGCCTTTCACATACTAGCCAAGTGACTCACCACTTAGCTACATCCTTAACCCTTGAATGTCTCTTATTTTCAGCCTTCACTTCTTTGTGAGAGACTTCAGCTTTTAGTGTCTTTACCCCAATATATTTCAGTTTCAATACATCCACCTATTTTTCATCAATGCTTCATGAAAATCCACTATGTACCAAGAACTGCCTTAGGTGCTAAGGATACTATAAACTTAAAGGAAGGAGTATCTTTCTTGCCTTTTTTCTAAGCTGTTCCCTTCATATCCACCTTAGATACTTTTCCTTCCCAATTACTGAGGAAATTTAATTACAATCTTGCTGCCCACTTCATTGAGCATCTTAAAAGCCTGCTGTGTTAGCTTCTATCATTTTGCTTTAAAATGGATCCATGGTTTGTAAGAATAAACACACAAATAAAACAAATACCCTCTGATCCTTTTAGCTCATTTACTTAAATTATTTTGGTCCTTTTTATTTCCAAAGCTCTTTAATACATGGCTTCTGGTTTGCTTTCTCTCAGGACAGAGTCAGCTCTCCCCAGCCTGTTCCCTGTAGTCTTGTTTCTATCCTCTATCCTTTCAAAAATTAAGGATTATAATCCAGGTATGGTGGTGCACATCTGTAATTGCAGCATCTGGGAGGTTGATGCAAGAGAATTGCTGCAAGTTCAAGACAAGACTGCTCTACATAGTGAGTTTCAAGTCAGGCAGGACTACAAAGTGAGACTTTATTGTGAGAAAGAGGAGGAGGAGAAGACAGAGGAGAAGAAGGAGAAGAGGATGAGGTGGAGGAATATAAATATAGTTATTGTTTCTATTTCCTGTGTATTCCCTCTCCTAGTCTCAGTCCTCTCCCTGTCTTAAATTTGGTAATCATGTACTTTAGTGATTTATATACTATTACTATGTAGCCATGAGCAACAGATGATACTTTCAGACTGTATGAATATTATAAGGTAAAATGTGTTGGGAATGCCCAGTGCTAAAGCACTTGCCTAGCAAGTTCAAGGCCCTAGGTTTGGTTGCCAGCACCAAGAAAATATTATAAGGTGCATGTTTTGAAATTTGATTTCTGCTCGACATGATGTTTCTGAGATTTGATTCAGTTATTACTTAAAGCTCAAATTCATCCACTTTAATATTAACTTCATGAATATCATATTTTGTAGATTCACATGGCAACAGACTTTTAATTTGCTTCCATTTTTGAGATTATCAATAATTCAGAAATGAACGTTATTTATTCATTTCTTTGTGTTTTAGCAGGGTGAACACCTAGAAATGGAAATTCTCGGTTTACTTTCGGGGTTGAAGGGAACATTCTTGGCTTCATTAGATATTGTTGAACTGCTCTTCACAGCAATTGTACTGACGTCCATGTCTTCTAGCATATGTTTAGAGTTCTGTCTCTTCTACATCCTCAACCATACTTGATACTATATGACTTTTATAATCTTTGTAAAACCAATGGTTGTGAAGTAATATTCCATGATTTGATTTTTTCACTTCCCTGAATAGTAATACAGCTAGGCATCCTTTGATGTTTTCATCCATCATGGGGGTTTCCTTGATAATGAATTGCTTATTCATTTATTTTGTTAAACATTCTGCAAGGTTTCTTTTGTGTGTATGTACGTATGTGGTCTATGTTATTGGTACATGGCACATGATAGGCAAGCACTTCATCACTGAGCTGACTGACATTTCCTAGTCCTGGATCCCTTTGAGACAAGGTCGTATGCATCTTTTCCTGGCCTTGTACTTACTATATAACCCAGGGCAGCCTCAAACTCACCATCCACTTATCTTAGCCTCCAACTGCTGGATTATGGGCATATGCCCAGATGTATTGTCTTAAAGAACATATATTGTGCAATTTAATGTAACTAAGTTTTAAGATCATCATTTTGGCACAGGGGGCTGTAGTGCCTTGTGTATGCTAAGTATGTACATTATCACTGGGCTATACTCCCAAGCCCTTATTCCTACTGCCCCCCCACCCATGGTGGTGTTATGCAAGTTGTGAAACTTTGATTTTCAATTTGATATTTTAAAGAATATATATATAAATATATATAATAAATATATATATATTTGTGTGTGTGTTCTTGTGGACAAACATACCCACCTTTTTCTGGTTGTTTGCTGCTGGATACACCAGGTTAGCAGGCCCATGAGATTCTGGGGATTCTCTTGTCTCTGCCTATCGTCTTTACATAGGTACTATGGGAATAAAGGTGCTTGCTGGCTACTGTGTCTAGCTTTAGGTAAATTTTGGGAATCCACACATAGGTCCTCATGCTAATGACAAGGTCTTTACCCTATGAGCCATGTCCCGTACCCCCACAATTTTTTCTTCCTGAAATTTAGTTTTGCCACTATGGTAAGTGGATCTGATTTTACAATTTTCCGTACAGAAAAAGTCAATATTTCCAGAGTTATTCATTGAATAATTATTTTTCTTCAGTGATTTGAAATGTCATGTATGCTGAATATTAATCTTCTATATATGTGTGTCCATTTTCAGGCTTTGTATTCTGTTTCACTGTCCTATGTCCACATTACCGTCTTGGCTACCATCAGTTTAAAGTCAAGTCTTGCTGTGTAATCCAGTATAGATTTTGGGGAAAATGAATAACACAAGTGAAACAACGCTAGTGTTTTTTGTGCCTGTCAATAGAATTTAAAAAAAAAAAAGCTAAAGTAGAGATTAAAACCAACAAGTTTTCTTTGGGAGAAAATGCAGTAATCCAGATAGCATATCACAAGGGCTTCCAAGAAAGTGATGCCCATGCGAAAGAAAAACAATTGAAAAGTCATTCCAAAGAAAATATTAGCAAGGCTTGTTGACTGATTGGATACAGAGATTAGGAGAAGGGAGGAGATCATGCGGCTTTCAGGTCTCAAGGCTAGTGGCTGTGTGAAATGATGAGTTGGTTTTGTCACAGAGCCATTTTCATGGTGGCTTCTGTTAGGTAAGAAGGCCAGGGATATATGTTTGGACTTTGCCTGCTTAGGAGGTGACTTAAAGAGAATGAAAAGGCTGAGCTCTGGGCCATTTTCAGTTTAAGGCATGGAACAACGAAGAGAGGAAGGGGAGGTCATTAAAAGTTAAAATAATCCACGCAGTATATACATATATATTGGATGATGCGAGTTCTATTGGCCCAGTACATTTGGGCACCCTCATGGGTGTGCCTGTTTGAAAATCCCTATGGCCTTCAAAACCCTCAGAGCCATTCCCGTAGTTTTTAAAATGTGTTCCTTTTGCTGGAGGTTGCGGAGAGGCCAGGAGACCGTCGGGTCTCTGGCTGCAGTTCCCTAGGTTCGTCGCAGAGGGCGGAATCTGCGGCGGCCTGGAAAACAGGCGGGGGCGGGAGGCGCCGCTCTCTCTCCGCTCAGACTCTCTCCTCCCCGGCTCCCAGGCGCCAGGCTCCCGGCACCGGGCGCCGAGCCCCTCTGCTCCACGCTCAGCCCAGGCGGGTGGGTGTCAGGACGCCGGAAGCAGTGTCGTGGGCTCCGCTCCCGATCTGCAGCCCGGCGGAGCCTGGAGGCCGCTCGGATGGAGCCGCCGCTCCCGGCCGGAGCTCAGCCTCTTGCTGTATCCGCCTGAGAGAGGGGGGAAGGGGAAGGGAGGCCGCGCTCTGGACTGGGGCGCGGGCGGAGGGGGACTGCAGAATACTGCAGGGCGGGAACGCCGCGAGGCCCCCAGGCTGAGCCGATGGCGGGCAGGGACTGGCTCGGGAGGCGGCACTTCTTGGGGTGGGGAACGGTGGAGGATGGCCCGGGTGCGGGAGACTCCTGCACCCAGGACTGCGTCGCTCCTCTCTGGCCGCGTTTGCAAAAAGCGGAGACCCTTGACCAGAGCCTGCATATCGTGGAGGGGTTGGAGATGAAGGGGCCTCTCCGGGAGCCCTGCGCCCTGACCCTAGCCCAGAGAAACGGACAATATGAGTAAGTAACCACCTGATTCCCACAGAGCAGAGAGCCTGCCTTAACCTCCCAGAGCTCAAACCGCAAGGGACCACCTGTCCTCCTCCCACTGAGGCCACGCGGGGGCCACAGGTTCATGCCCACGTGTGACGAGTGAGTCCTCTCTCACCACGAGGCTCCATCCCCAGTTTCTAGGCTGGTGGATAGTTCCTGGCAGTGTGGCTCAGTGTGACTCAATGGGCAAGGAAGCAGGAAGCCTGGGTTCTTAGTCCCTAAACCCTGTAACTGACATGTGTTGTGTAACTGTGGGCAAGTTGATAACGCTTTTTGGGTCTTAGTTTCCTCTTCACCTGAATCAAAACATCAACTACCTTACCTTATACATAACCAGGGAATCATAAATGCAAAAGTGGTTTACAGAGACGCTCAAAGTGCTATGGAAATGCTACATTGGTAATGTTACAGACTTGTCTTTTCTCACCCTCATTCAACTGGTTCTTCTAGTCCCTGGACGAAATTTCTTATTCCATTTGCTAGAAGGCATATGCATTAATTTAGTAAGGTGTTCATGTAGGCCAGTTACTACCTCATTTGATTGTTGGAAAGAAAAGCTAATGAAATACATAATAATATAATGGCGTTTGGCATTTTACAGTCTGGCACCCCCCGACACACACACTCATGAACTGTGTCTTAAATATAGGAGCTCACTGAGTGAACACTAGTGAGTGGTTGAACAAAAGGTTATTTTGATAAGGTACCACCATAGCTGCTAAACTCACCTCTTTGCCACCAATGATTCATTCGTCTTAAAGATATCCATGGTGACCATTACATTACAGGCCCTTATCCCGGTATGCTCAAAGCACTTGGCTCACTGGTTTCTTGAAGTCAATTTCCCCAGTGTAAAACTCATTGATCATTTAAGTTGTCATCTCCTAACTTTGGATTCTGCTTGAAAACATTTTTTCTCCAAATCTACTTGTAAACCCTCCATGTTTATGCCTATACAAGTAGAAGAAATTTCCATTAGCCTCGTCTGCACTCAGCAGAGAATTGGCACCACCATAATTGGATGCCAACTAGTTCTATAAAGTAGCTCTTTCCTAGACCCTGCTTGCTCAATGATGTTGATATGAGAAATTCTTGCTAATTTCCTCAGATTCCATAAAACCTGGAAAGACCAGTTTAATAAAACTAAGTTGAACGGAAAAGTGTATTGAAAAGTGAAACACCACTACTATACTATGTGTGAGAACTGGATTGGGATAGAGAGATATAAGGATGCAAGCCAGTGTATGCTTTGTATCTTGGTTTCCTCTTCTATGAAAGCAAACTTATGAGAATTGAGTAGAAGAGCTATATTGTTGAAATGACCACAACCCAGAATGTGGCTCCCAAGTTTAGTAGGTTTAGACCTCTCTTCAGCCAATAAAGGGTGAACAGCAGGCCTTGGGATAAGCACCTCATCCTGTATAAGCTCTTACACTAGAAGACTTTTTAAACTTTGCATTCTTGACTATTTTGTATGTTTTCCACAGAGAAATCAAATACATGCCTGTGTTCTAATTCTATATAAATTATAAGGGTATAGCAACAACTAATTCTTGATATGTACCAAATGCTGTTCTAAGCATTTTTTGTTAATGCATTTGCTTAACCTTCCTAATATTATCATCATCCCCCATTACATACCCAGAAATTGAGATTGTCACTTGTTCACAGTCATGAAGTCATATAGCTGAGATGGGAACGTATGCAACATATTTCAGAATTGTATTGAGGAATTTCTTTTGGAATCATTTATTGGGAACTCCTAATATACCACAATACCACCTATAACCCTCAGTTGTTTTTTTCTCTCTTGAGTGTCTTCTCTGACTTAGGTGTCCAGAACTTTGGGCCCTTATTTGTCCCAGGACTTGAAGCCTGTCTCAGTCTTTAGCTCTGTAGTACTACTTGTAACCACAGGAGAAATTTACTTGAGAAACCAAAATTACAATTAAAAATAAGATCTTTAGAAAGAGAATAAAATGCTAAAAGTCATTTTTCAAGCATTATAGATTATGGCAGAACCCACAGTTTTGTCTCTAACCTGCTAGGAGCAAATCTTCCTAGGAATGGTGGTGGATTAGCATGTGTGATTTATGTTTTTTTTTCTGTTTAACAATGACCAAAACTCACTCTTGCTTATAATGTAATTAAGGTAGTTTACTTACTCAACAAGTATTTGTTGGGTATGAGTTAGGCTGCAGATAGAACAATATAATTAAGCCTTCCTTTCAAGAAACTAAAATTAAGCCGGGCGTGGTGGCACACGCCTTTAATCCCAGCACTCGGGAGGCAGAGGTAGGAGGATCGCCGTGAGTTTGAGGCCACCCTGAGACTACCTAGTGAATTCCAGGTCAGCCTGGGCTAGAGTGTTTCGAAAAACAAAAAAAAAAAAAAAGCAACTAAGATTAATGAAGGGAAATAAACAGTATGGAAGTGGTCTATGAGAGAGAGGGTCAGCCAAAAAGATAAGGTTACTGGTTTCACTTGAGAATATTTGGACAAAGCTTCACAGAGGAGGTGATGTTTAAGCTGGTCTCAGGAAGAAAATATAAGTTCTTTTTTTTTAGGCAAGCCCAACAGACTGGCCTTTTTTATGCAAGAGAGAGTGAGAGAGAGAGAAATGGCACACCAGGGCATCCAGCCATGGCAATCAAATGCCAGATGCATGTGCCCCCTTGTGCTCATGTGTGACCTTGCGTGCTTGCATCACTGTGATTCTAGCTTACATGGGACCTGGGGAGCTGAACCTGAGTCCTTAGGCTTCACAGGCAAGCACCTTAACCACTAAGTCATCTCTCCAACCCAAAGATATGTTCTTAGTAAAAAATACCTAAAGAGTGCTTGACTGGTTAGCTAGTTGATGTTTAGAATGACTGCTTAATTCCCAAGGTTATACCTTGATTCTGTGCTGCTAAAGATAATTTTACAAGTAAGCCCAGCATAGTGGTACATGCCTGGAATCCCAGCACTTGGGAGTCGAACAGGAGGATTGTGATTTTGAAAGGTCAGCCTAGGCTCCACAGTATATTCCAGGCTAGTCTGGGCTACATAGTGAAACCCTGTTTTAAAAAGTAATACTTCAGGAGTGAGTATATGTGGATTTACAAGCATGACACTTCCTACTGAGGAGCCGAATTCAGCCATGTTCCCATAGAAATACCAATCTGGAGTTAGAAACCAGAGGACCAACACAAAGGATGTGAATACAACCCAGTTATTATATGAGCTACCTTTTGGTCACTGGGATTTTTCTGACTGGTTCAACAATAACCACCTCTTCTTCCTCCATGAACCTACATGCATATTTGAAGAAATAGAGCCATTTTCAGGTAAAAAACATGGGAATGTAAATGAAAAGCTAATGAGTGAATTTTTTATTTATTGATGTCAGCACACAAGTGCCCGTAATGTGCCAGGTTCTGTGCTAGGCACTAGAAATCCTATGCCAAAAATATATGGTCCTTTCCATCAAAAAAAAATCACTTCTGCCTGTTATTCACTTTGGCATGCATACACTGAAGGTACATACTTTATAATTCATTCTCTTAGGATTATACATGGTTTTTAGGACCTAGACTGTCATATAGTCTTTATGACATACAGGACAAAATGGGTGTTCAGATATTGACTATATTAACATCCTTTTAGCCCTTGATCAATATCTAGGTGTCATGGTGCTCAGATCCAGGGGACTCTATGCAGCAAGTCCAATAAATAAAATTTTGTAGCAAAACAGCAAAGTATTTTGTTGCTCGAGATTTGTATTTTTTGCTAGCTATTCATTGATACATTTTTCTCCTTCCTAGGTTAATAATCCAGTTGCATGGAAAGGAACACCCTGTTCAGGATGTCATTCCTATAAATAGTCACTTCAGATGTGTTCAAGGTACTAGCCTTACTTAGCCAGTTTTATAAGGTTTTTCCTCAGTCATTAATACATTGTGTAATGCCATACATATTTAAATTTGTCACTGCATGTAAAATGAAATGTATTATTCTTTACATAAAACATTAATGATTCTATGCTAACACTAAAAACATAGGTGCTTTGACTAAAAGTGGTAAAGGGTTTTATTGATATATATATATATACATATAGATAGATAGATAGATAGATAGATAGATACACACACACACACACACACACTTATTTATGTATAACAGGATTTGTCTTCCTGGGTATAGTTAGAGATGTATGCAGTTGTTCCCTTTGTAGGCAATCTTTTTTTCTTATTTTTTAAAAATTTTTATTTATTTATTTGGCAGAGGGAGAGAGAGAGAATTGGTGCACCAGGGCCTCCAGCCACTGCAAACGAACTCCAGACATATGTGTCTCCTTGTGCATCTGGCTAACATGGATCCTGGGGAATTGAACCTGGGTCCTTTGGCTTTGCAGGCAAATGCCTTAACCACTAAGCCATCCCTCCAGCCTTGTAGGCAGTCTTTTATGATGACTGACATATATGTGCATTTAAGTGACAATCTTATGGTTAATTACCATTCCCTTCATTGCAAGGGATCAGGTCCCACAGATTCACACACATTTAGCAGTGTATTCCCAAAATATTGAAGTTAGAACATTTGACAACTTACCATGTCAGAGGGTAACATCTAATATTCAGTTGTGTTGATTCTGAGACTTTAACATTGGTTAATCATAACTCTGAGGAGGAAAGAATTTGGCTTTCTCCTCTCAGATTTGAGGACTGAGAGCAGGAAAATCTGTTGTTTCATTTGGTACAATAAAACTCCGAAGTTCGGTGATTTGTGTAGGTGGTGTTACTTCTTCCCTCTCACATTGAAATGATTCCTAGAGAACAAATGAATTCTGTTTGCTGCAGATCAGTGGTTCTTTCTGGAAGAAGCATTTTGGGTCAATTGTAGTTCCTTGAAAACTTGCATCTGACCTTGCACAGGTGCTTTTTCCATTCAGTTTTTCTCATTACAACCAGACTATACATACTAGAAAAAGTTTGGAAATAGCAGAAAGCACAGAGGAAATAAGTCACCTAAATTACCACCTTTAAGAGTTACATAACATGTTCCCTTTTTTCCCCATACGTATAGCCTTCAGTTTAAGTGGGACTCAAATTTTTCTGTTCTACTTGCTATTATGAATATTTGCCCTACCGTTGTTAATGGCTCTCTTATTATGATTTGTAATATGAATGATCTATAGTCTATTTAAAAAATTTTTGTTTATTCTTATTTTTTTATTTGAGAGTGGCAGACAAAGAGAGAAAGAGGCAGAGAGAGAGAGAGAGAGAGAGACAGAGAGAATGGGCACACCAGGGCCTCCAGCCACTGCAAACGAACTCCAGACGCGTGCACCCCCTTGTGCATCTGGCTAACGTGGGTCCTGGGGAATTGAGCCTTGAACCGGGGTCCTTAGGCTTCACAGGCAAGCACTTAACTGCTAAGCCATCTCTTCAGCCCTGATCTATAGTCTAATATCTTCTGGTTGACATTTGGATTACTTTTCACTCATACAAAGAGTAATTGATGAGCATCTCTGTACATGGATTTTTCTGCACGTCTTTTCTTAAATTTAACTTTATTTATTTATTCACTTATTTATTTTGGTTTTTTTGAGGTAGGGTTTGCTTTAGCCCAGGCTGACTTGGAATTCACTACGTAGTCTCAAGCTGGCCTCACAGCGATCCTCCTACCTCAGCCTCCCAAGTCCTGGGATTAAAGGTGTGTGTCACTATGCCCAGCCTTAAATTTCATTTTATTAATTATGCACTTTACTGTATGAACATATCTCATGTTGGTCATGTTCTCATTGAGTTATACTTTTATATCCCCTCTCCTCCACCCGTTTTCCACTGAAGCTCTCCTCAGTGGGGTACTGCACATGTCTTATTTCCTCGGCATTTATTCCTATAAGTAAATTTTTGTTTGTTTGTTTATTTTTATTTATTTATTTAAGAGCGACAGACAGGGAGAGGAAGGGGGAGAGAGAGAGAGAGAGAATGGGCGCGCCAGGGCCTCCAGCCACTGGAAATTCGAACTCCAGACGCATGTGCCCCCTTGTGCATCTGGCTAACGTGGGTCCTGGGGAATCGAGCCTCGAACCGGGGTCCTTAGGTTTCACAGGCAAGCGCTTAACCGCTAAACCATCGCTCCAGCCCGTATAAGTTAATTTAATCATTGAGTATGACTTTTTAAGATAGAATATTGAAAGGAAAAGGCAGTATGTGTTAAAAACTAAAAATTTCTAGCCATGAGTGGTGACTCACACCTATAATCCCAGTGCACAGGAGGCTGAGGTAGGAAGATTACTGTAAGACTAGCCTGGGCTACAGAGTGAATTCTAGATCAACTTGGGCTATGTTGTGAAGCCCTATCTCAAACAAAGAATTCAAATGCCACTAATGAGTAGTGTCTACACTGTGACATACAAGTCATAGCTGTTTAGCTTGCCCTGGGTAGGAAACATATTAAACAGGTCACTTGCACACTACAGTGAATATGCTGTACTCACCTCAGTTTTTTTTTTTTTTATGGTTTTTCGAGGTAGGGTCTCACTCTAGCCCAGGCTGACCTGGAATTCACTATGGGGTCTCAGGGTGGCCTTGAACTCACGGCAATCCTCCTACCTCTGCCTCCCGAGTGCTGGGATTAAAAGCGTGCACCACCATGCCCAGCTTCACCTCAGTTTTTAAGTTGTAGCCTCATACAAAAGGAAAAAGCCAAAGAGTGTGGGTACCATATCCTGCTACCTTTTTTACTTTCTTTACCACTTCTGGAGTCTATGTTTTTATTAAGGAAAAGATGGCCAATTGTTAGATCATTGTGCTGCTTTTTAGGATCTGGAAAATATGTATATATTTACAACCATTAGTTCCCCATGACAAACTGAAGTTTTCACTTCCTTTCTATTTCCTGGCTTGTGCATCTGTTTGAAAAACTGGAATCACTCACATTTTACAGAACTAAAAATGATTAAAGAACAGTTGTGAATACATGCTTATGTCCTATTCATCCTGCTATGAATAGTGTTGAGATTACATTCTAATATACATGTTACTTCCTTTGTACCTGAATAATGGAGTGAGATCAGTCTGGTAAGAGAGCTAGAACAATATGAGATTACACATCTGACTAATGTAGATCCAGGCTAATTCCAAAGAGTCAGTACCCAGAGTTCGGTTAGCCAAGCAAGTCTGACAGTTGTTCTTGGTCAAGACCAGAGAAATCAGAGAGGAAAATGTAGGTTGAATCTAGATAATAGAGGCAAAGAAGAAAGTCCAGGAAGGACAGCACACAAAAAGAGAACTTGCAAACTGCTTTGCTAGGGCTTTTTTTTTTTTTAACTTTTTTCCTTCTTTTTCATTGAGACATTGTAATTGTACATATTAATGGCATACAGGGGCACTTTGAAATATGAATACAATGAGCAGGTCAAGGTAATTAACATTTGTGTTGAAAACTTTCAAAATCATCTTTGCTAGTTATTATGAGATCTATAAAATCTGTTGTATACTATCATCCCCTGCTGTGCTATGGAAAACTAGAACTTATTCCTCCTATCTAACTGTACTTTGGTATCCATTATTCAACCTCTCTGGATCCCCCCTTCCTCTCCTAGCTACTTATACCCACTGCTCTATAGTGCACTTCTATGAAATCATCTTTTCTAGCTTCCACACATCAGCGAGAACATTTAGTTTTTATCCTTCTCACGTGGCTTATTTCACTTAGCATAATGTCCTCCAGTTCTATCCATGTGGCCACAAAGAAAACAATTTCATTCTTTTTATTGTTGAATAATATTCTATTGTGTGTACATAATACATTTTCTTTATTCATTACTCGATGGTCATCTCAGGTGATTCCATGTGTGGGCTACTGTGAATAGTGCTGAAATAAACATGGGATTTCAAGTGTTTCATTTTTCTTGCTGGGTATTATAGGTCTTGGACTGACAGGTGTTAATCAAAGCCTGGAAGTGATGAACTTTAGGTCTACTCTGTACTATTCTGTTCACAGAGTGCTAAAGCAAATATGGTAAGATCATTAGGAACTTTTCAGAGGTTTTATCTGAGATGAGAAAATAATTCAGTTCTGAGATTTCAGGTTATTTCCTTGGTTTTTCTATAAAAACTGTCTAAACAACATAGATTATATTAAATCAGTGTCACAGTTGAGAGAAATTAAAACTTACCTTTACTTGCATTAACATGTTATTATGTTCCATACTATTAATTTGCCATTTCTTGCTTTGTTTTGATGAGCTCTCCATGTAATTCCTTGCTCACTTTATTTTTCTTTTAGTTGATTTGGTCACATAGTGTGTGTATCCTGCATATATTTTTAATTATACTAAACAATAACAATGAAATGATTTTTAATGTATTCTAAGACTCAGGAGTAGTGACTGAGTAAAACTGTTACATTGTTATTAAATACTGCTTTGGGTTGTGATAAATAGTTTTTCTGTGATCTTGTGTTTTCCTCTCCTCAGAAGCAGAAGAAACTCTATTGATTGACATTGCTTCAAACAGTAAGTATCTTTCTGAATGGAATTGGCTTTCATTCAACATATACTTTATTACTTTCTGCATTTAAGAAATTTTGGAGGCATAACCTTGTATTTTGCCATCTTATCCTGTAGTCTAGATTTTCTTAAGGCAGCCATACAAATTAGCATCATCTCTCAAAAACACAGAAAACACAGAGGGTTGGTAAGAATCTGTACAAAAATCAAAAATACCTGCTTTTCTAATGATGGACTTCTCTGAGCTACCAGTGATGTTGCTGTCAATTTTGTCATTACTGTGGAACTGATATCTGTAGAAGAGCTAATAAGATGCTTAAAGCACTTGAGGTTTATGGGTGTTTTTTCTTTTAAGTCATTATACAAAATAATGAGTTTCATTGTGAGATTTTCATACATCAGTTTTGTTTAGCTTTCTTCCCCAGTGCTCCCCCATCTTCCATCCCCTGCCTCCCTCCTGCTGATATTTCCCTTATTTGTTCTCCTGCTTCCATGAAACATATATTCTATGATCCATTTCCCTTCCCCAATTCACCATTAAGACCTCTTTTTTCCCCTCTCGTGGTCTCATTTCTGTTTTCATGGAATATATATGTGGTACAAGTTACTTTCCAGTTGCTGGGATAAATGGACAAAATACCTGACCAGAAGCAGCTTAATGAAGGAAAAGGTTTATTTTAGCTTATAGTTCCAAAGGGATGTTGCATAATGGTCGGGAAAGCATGACAAGAACAGATAGCCAGCATCATATCTCTTCACAGCAGCAGGAATGAAGTATAGAGAGGGAGGGCCAGGTTGTAACACCTAAAGGCCCACCCCAGTGATACTTTCTCCAGTAAGATTTAGCCTCCTAAAGTTTCCACAGACTTCCCAAACAGTGCCACCAACTGGGGATTCAGTATTCAAACACATACATGAGTCTATGGGGAACATATTACATTCAAACCACCATAGATAAATTGATTGATACTTGTATACATATGTACAAACATACATACATGATACATAAATACCATATATATGAATATAAATAGACAATGTATGAGAGAAAACATTCAGTATTTGTCTAAGTCTGAGAAATTTTGCTTAGCATAATTTCCATTTCCACCCATTTTCCTACAAATGTCATGATTTTCTTTTTCATTGGGGCTAAATAAGTGTTATATTTTGCTGGGTGTGGTGGTGCACTCCTTTAATCCCAGCACTCAGGAGACAGAGGTAGGAGGATCACAGTATTTGAGGTCATCCTGGGACTACAAAGTGAATTCTAGGTCAGCCTGGGCTAGAATGAGACCCTACCTCAGAAAAAAAAAATGTTATATTTTTACGGACATTGTAGTTTAGGTTTTTATTTGATTTTTTAATTATAACATCATAGTGCTTTTGCTTACCTATTATTTTGGAAGAACACAGTTTCTTAAGTTGCTTGTTCAGCATTCATTTTCTTTTTGAAAATTATTTTGAGTCTTACTTAAGTCCTCTTTCCTCATGGTATCCCTTTTCCAGAGGGAACATGGTCTTCCCTTTGCTATTTCTGTTGTCTCATTTTGATCTGTTCAATGCAGATCTCAACTTTCTGTGCAAGATGTTCTTTGTTTATCATCTAATTGCACTATGCAATGGAGAAGAGAAAATGAACACTTGATTGCTACAGTGATACCATGTGGTTGCTATGGAAAAATGTGTCTGACCACATGAATCTAAACCAAATGGGTTGCCTTATCTCTTTGAGCCTTGGATGAGTGGAACGTGACATTTGGCTTGCAGCTACAGGTTGTATACCATTTTAGTTTAGAAACAGTCTCTGCCCTTATTTATTAATTTGTGTTATTAATTTGTACTGAATGGTTTAGGTGTATTTTTTCTTCTTGTTTGGGCTTTATTGTTCTTTTTTTTCTTTTTTAATTGTAGATTTTGAGTTCCTTTAATGGCTGGACATAAATGCTAAGTTAACCTAGCTGCCTGTTTCTGGTGCAGGTATATAAGAGAGAAATCAATTCAGTGCCTGTGTATGAGGCAGGAGAAAACTGAAACAACACTAGACTGGGGATGGGGGTGGCTTAATTGGTAGAGTGCTTGCCTAGCATGCACAAAGCACTCGATTCAGCCCCCAGCACCATATAAACCGGTGTGGCACATGCTTGTAATCCCAGCACTTGGAAGGCAGAGGCAGGCAGATCGGGTGTTAAAGGTCACCCTTGACTATACAGAGTATTCAAGAGTAGCCTGGGCAATATCTTATCTCAAAAAAAAAAAAAAACTTATAACACTAAGAAAGGAGCATAAAAGCCAAGGCATTTATGCAGTGACTGACATTGCTATTGAAATAAGATGCTGAAATGGATGTTCTGGGAGTAGAAAGGTATTTGATCCAAAGATGAATGAACCTGAGCTATGACTTTTCTCTTAGAAGCACCTGAATTCATGGCTTTAGTTATTTTATAACCTCTTGTCATAGTCAGCTTTACGTTGGCTGGCATGAGCCTGTAGACCAGGCACAGTTAGGGAAGGAAGGGTATTTATTTGAAGCTTACAGATCTAGGGGCAGATGGCTTAAGAAGCTGGCCCCCTTTCACAGGTCCATGAAGAGTGAAAGTACCACCACCAGCACCATAAGCAAGCACACCCTGGGAACCCCAGGCAGAGCTCAAGCACTCTGCATGACTTTAGGCTCCTGGAATTCAGATTCACCCCTACACCTTAAGGCTGGACCCTAGGATCCACTCACGATGACACCAAGGTACAAGCTTGAATAAGACTCCTGAATCTATTGGGGTACATCCATTCAAACTACCATACCTCTGCTATACAGAAATTCATCATGTATTACTATGAAGAGTCCACGTTTACTGGCTCATAGAGGAAAATTAGTTAAGTGACCATTTAGAAAAATCCTCTGTTATCTCTGCTCATTTACTAACAGGTTTTATACATAAACCCTTAGAGCCCACCATATGTTGCAGAAGGGGAACCCTGGGTTTGTTAGATAGGCTCTGTTTTGTCTCCTAGTTTTTAATTTATATTTATATTTTTATATGCAATTTTTGTGGGATTTTCTGTGGGAGTCTGATGCTAAGGATTGAATCCAGGGTCTTGTACATGCTAATGACATACTCTACCACTGAGATACACAGCCATTTATGTACAGGGATTTTTGTTTGTTTCTTTTGTTTTGTTTTTTATTTTTTTATTTTTCAAGGTGGGGTCTTGCCATAACCCAGGCTGACCTGGAGTTCACTATGTAGTCTCAGGCTGAACTCCAACTCACAGTGATCCTCCTACTTCTGACTCCCAAGTGCTGGGATTAAAGGCATATACCCCCATGCCTGGAAGTTGTTATCCTGAACTTTTTTTTTGAGGCAAGCCCAAATTTGCAAGAGGGTGAGAGCAAGAGAGAGAGAGGAGAGAGAGAGAGAGAATTGGCGTGCCAGGGCCTCTAGCCAGTGCAATCGAACTCCAGACATGCTTGCATCACTTTGTGTGTCTGTTTTACATGGGACCTGGAGAGTCGAGCATGGGTCCTTAGGCTTCACAGGCAAGTGCCTTAACCATTAAGCCATCTCTCCAGCTTTCATTTGACATTATCTTGTGATGTTTTTCCAATGTCCATTTAAAATTATTTTCATTTATTATTATTTGGTTATTTATTTGCAAGGAGAGAAAGAGAGAGAATGAATATGGGTGTTTCAGGGCCTCTAGCCACTGCAAACCAACTCCAGATACATGTGCCACTTCGTGCATCTGGCTTTACGTGAGTACTGGGGAATTGATCCCGGGTCATTAGGCTTTGCAGGCAAGTGCCTTAATTGCTGAGCTGTCTCTCCAGCACTTATGCTTATTTTTTATTTACAAGGGGAGAGAGAAAGAGAAAGGGCATGCCAGGGCTTCTAGCTGCTGCAAACCAACTCCAGATGCATGCACCACTTTGTGTATCTGGCTTTACATGAGTACTGAGGAGTCAAACCCAGGTCATTAGGCTTTGCAGGCAAGCTCCCATCTCTGTGGCCCATCATTTTAGACATTGTGGTGCTGCTGGACTAGCGGCAATGGCAGTGGCATCAGCGGTGGTGGTGGTTGATCCAGGGGTCTCATGTAGGCCAGGCTGGCCTTGAACTCACTGTGTACCTGAGGATGACCTTAAATTTAATTCCTCTGCCTCTAACTCTCCAGTGCTGTGTGGGATTATAGGCATATACCATTATTCCTATTTTAGTAACTAGTATTTCTTCATAGCTAAGGGCCAAATTTTATTAAGTTAACTTGTAAGACCAGCTCTTTATCACCTTGAGCTTTTCTCCCCAGCCCAGAGAAAAGAAAGCCTTTCTGAAGAAGTGGCATTTAAATTGAGAACAGAGGGTTTAAGGAAGAGACAAGAGGGAAGTGGAAAAAGAAAAGCATTCCAGGTTGAAGGGAACGACAAGACTCTATGTTAAGATGTACATTGATGCTTTCTTGAAGTAAAAGTTCATGGTACCTGGAATAGGGCTTGAGAACCAAGGCAAGGCAGGCCATGCTTAGATCCAGTAGAATCTTGTGAGCTGTAGTGTGTATCTGCTTTCTAGATTTTTTTAAAAAGAGAGAAGTTAAAGATTTTCTGCTGATGTATCATCATTTGCATAGAAGCAGAAAGACCATTTGGAGGCTATTCCAGTAGTATATGATAGAAAGTATGCTAACAGAAATGGAGAAAATTGGGCATACTTGATAGATGAATCTGCAGGCAAAATCAGTAGGAATTGCTTTGGATGTAGGGGAAGGAGGAAGAGAAGAGTCAAAAATGAATCCCATGTTTCTAATGTGAACTTAGATAATATCCATTTGCATATATACATCACAGACAAAATGGGTTTTCTTTTGAGGGGGTGTCCTGAAGTCCATTTTAGCTATGTTTAGTTGAGGTTTCTGGGGGACTCTTGGGTGTAGGTGACAAATTGGAAGCTGAATGGATGCATGTGAAGCTCAGAAGCAAGGTGTGGGCTACTACTGCATAGATGATACTCAAAACCATGAGAAATACTATGACTGTCTAGAGCTGTGCTGTGTAATACAGTGCTATCTAGTACACGGGCCGAGTAATAGGAATTAGAAGATAAATTCAAACCTTAGTGCCTCAGTTCCAGTAGTCACATTTCAGGAACTGGTTAGCCATATGTGAGTATTGGTTACCATACTTGACAGCACAGCTATAGAGCATTCTCATCATCACAGAAAAAAACTTAAGGCACTGGGGAGATGGTTCAGTGGATAAAGTGTCATACAAGCATGGCCTCTGAGTTCAGATTCCCAGGTGCATACCTGTAATCCCAGGAGGATCCCTAGGGCTTCCTGGCTAGATCATCTAGCCAAATTGGTGAGCTCTAGGTTCAAGAAAAAACCTCCCTCAAAATAGAAGGTGGAGAGCAACTGAGGAAGACACTAGATATTGGCCTCTGGTCTCCACACATGCACACACAACATCTGAGCACCCCCCCACCCACACACACACGCAAGCACACAACACACACACACACATAAAGAGAAAATGTTCTTGGACAATGTTAATATGGAATGAAAAATAAGTTGGAATTGAGCTCAAATAATTCTATTTTTAAAAGTTTGATAAAGTTTAGATTAAAGTGCTCTTCAGAGAGAACCAAAACCTAGTATTTAAAGAGAGAAAGACAAAGTAGATGTGTAAAGCTTCATAGAAGCCTGTGGAAGAGATGATTTCAGTATAGAGGGGAATGTCTAAGGAATGGTGTTGTTAGGTTTTTTTTTTATTTATTTGAGCGCAAAAGACAGAGAGAGAGAGAGAGAGAATGGGCGCACCAGAGTTTCCAGCCACTGCAAACAAACTCCAGATGCGTGCAGCCCCTTGTGCATCTGGCTAACGTGAGTCCTGGGGAATCGAGCCTTGAACCAGAGTCCTTGGGCTTCACAGGCAAGCCCAGTGTTAGGTTTTTAAGAGGATGGGAGAGATTCAGAGTCATGAGGATCTTGGTAGAAGGGATATTTTTCCTGACTCAGAAGAAAACGAGGGAGATGAGTACAAGCATAGGGAAGTTTTCCATTTACAGAAGTGCAAGGTGAACCAAGCTGCTGAAGTGAGAGGATGTAATAAAAGGATGATCCACAGTCTAAGTAAACATGAGAAGGTTTGAAGCAGTTGTCCCCGAGAGTATTCAGAGGCTGGTTCACCGTGGAAGACACTTGCTTTTCTTGTTGTGTTGGGTTTTCAAGGTAGGGTCTCACTCTAGCCCAGGCTGACCTGGAATTCACTATGTAGTCTCAAACTGATCTTGAATTCATAGTGATCCTCCTACCTCTGCCTTCCAAGTGTTGGGATTAAAGGTGTGCACCACCACACCTGGCTTTGACAGTTGCTTTTTAGGATAGATGGTCCAGTTGAAGTTAGCAATTAAAATGCTGTCATAGGGTTAGAGAGATTGCTCAGTGGCTGTGCAAGCATGAGGGTCTGAGGAGGCCTGAGAGACTGGCTGGATTCGATCCCTAGGACTCACAAAGATCTGGGATTGGCAGCAGGTATCTGTAACCTCAGTTCCATAAGGTAGCAGAGACCCGAGATTCACTGGGGCTCTGGGGAGAGTGGGGAGAGTGTCAGGGGACAGGACAGCAAGCTCAGGGATCAGCAAGAAACTCTGGCTCAAATAAAGAATGGATGGAAGAGTGATGGAGTAGGACATCTGATGTTCAGCTCCAGCCATGGCAGGTGAGCACATGGGGCACCACAAGGACATATACATGTGCATATACCACACTTATATTCCCACACACTCCACATTACACACACACGCATGTGCGTGCAAAAAATGTTATCGTGATAGCTAATCTGTGTGTATATGCACAGGGGTGTGTGTGTGTGTGTGTGTGTGTGTGTGTGTGTGTGTGTGTGTGTGTATTTACTTCCTTTGTTTGCTCAAGTAGAAGTATAGAGAAGGTAATTAGTTGACTTTCTGAGGGTTGGAATTTAGTCAGGTAGGCGCTATGGGAGACTAGAGGTGAGGCAAATGGGGGAATTTGCAGGAGGTTGCAATGATAACATCTGTTTGAGAAGAAGGAAAGTGAAAGCAAAAAGGACCTGAAGGATAGTGAGAAAGTGCATGAATCAGTGGGACAGAGGTTTCCATGAAGTCACAAACAATTACAGTTAGGCTAATGAACAAGGGAATTGTAAGGAATAATAGGTCAGAGTGGGGTCTTTGTTAGGTGGTGCTGTTTCTGTGATGAAAAAAAAAAACCCAAGGTGTTATTGAGGGAGTTCACTAGGGAGTGAAGCCGTGGTGACTGGAGTGGAGTGAGAAGGAAGTTGAAGGCATTGACCGGGTTTTCTGTGCCAATGTGAAAGGACCAAATAATGGCAGGAGTTTGAATGGAGGGGGAAGTCTTAAGTTTAGGTATTGAGTCCTGGATTCTGAGGTTTCTAGGAGGGGGTTGGCTGGTTTCATAGAATAGGAGAGGAAAGAAGATGATGATATAGCCCAATGGGTGAGCCTCAGAAAAGAAAAGTTTCTTTTTTTCGTCCTGAGGGAGGGGGAGAGGGAATGGTCTAGAGATGGTATCAAATTCCATCATGTTTAAGCCAGGCATGGTGATGCATGCCTGCAGTCCAAGATACAGGAAAGGCTGAGGATCGTAGGATCCCAGGACTTGAAGGCCAGTCTTGATAACTACACCCTGTCTCATAAAATGAAAGAGAGAAGGCTGGGGAGATGTCTCAGCCACACAAGCATTTTGATTCCTCATTACCCTCATAAAGAGCTGGGCATGACTACACACCTGGAACCCCAGTCCTATGGGGACAGAGCTTGGAAAAGCTCTGGGCCTCATTGTCCAGGTTCAGTGAGAGAATCTCTCTCAAGGAAACATATGGATGACCCATAGAGGAGGACATCCAACATTGTCCTCTGGCATCTGCACAAGCACACATGAGGCACGTGCATCTACATACACATGGGCATACAACACACACACACACACACATCACACCACAACACTTACACACAAAGATAAATCACATCAGTTGTTAGGGACTATAATGGCTTCCATAAGGAGTGTTGTAGGAGAAGTAGCCCACTTGAGAACCAGCCAATTTGCATTTGACTTTAATTTAAAGAAATAATTTATTTATTTGAGAGAGAAAAAAAGAAGCAGATAGAGGGAGAGAATGGGCATGCCAGGGCCCCCAGCCACTGCAAACGAACTCTAGGCACATGTGTCACCTTTTGCATCTGGCTTACATGGATATTGGGGAATCGAACCTGAGTCCTTAGGCTTTGCAGGCAAGAGCCTTAACCATTGAGAGCCATCTCCTCAGTCCTTAACTTTGATTTTTAATCTGTTTGCATTCTTGTCTCACTTAGGGAGTGTATTTAGAAACTGCCAATGGAGCCAACTGTGGTAGCACAAATCTCTAATCCTAGCACAGGAGGCTGAGGCTAAGGGTTTGCAAGTTTAAGGCTAGCCTTGCTATAGTGATCTCTAAAAAATATTTACCAATTTGTGGGTGCCATGCCTAGAGATTCCATTTGAAGTGTCCTGGAGTGAGACCCAGGTGTTAGTATGTTCTGAAAGTGTCTAGTAATATCACATGTCCATAGTTGAGAACTACTGAGAGGTGCAGGGAACATTCAGATGAAGTGAAGAATATAGGGATATTTGTTGACCACAGAGGGCCAGCAGATGGGGGATGGAAGGGAGAAGAGAAGGTTGGGACATGAGATAATTTGTCCTGTTTTCTAAGTAATATAGATGAGAAGGCACCCAGTGTTATTTTACTAGCAATTTCTGGGATCTTCTGGCCACTAAATAAGTCAATTTTATAATGCTAAAATACATTTTTCAAGAATTGTGGGAGATCCTGGGGATGCAGCTATGTGGGTAGTGTACTTGTTAGTGGAATGTGTGAAGCACTGGATTTGACCCCTAGCACCATATAAATTGGGTGAGGTGGTACACATCTGTAACTCTAGTCCTCAAGGGGTGAAGTCTGTATTTGATCCCTAGCATGATATAAACTGGGTATGGTGGTGTATATCTCTTAACACAAGCACTAAGGAGGTGGAGACTGGAGGTCATCTTTGGCTATCTAGTGAATTCAAGGCCAGCTGGCATGCATGAGACCCTGTCTCAAATATAAACACACACACACACACACACACACACACACACAATTGGATTGTGGGCTGTGGAAGAAAGTGAATGTGTTTTCTGTTTTAAATTTGCATCAGATAGGAATTGCTTCTTTTTAACTATGGTGAATATGAATTATCTGAGAACGGGAAGACTTGTTATGCTCTGAAGTTTTCTGTATTGTCAAGGCAGCTCCTAACTGGCGCTTTATCCATCTCTCTTTGTTTCTCTGGTTCTCTTGAGTATTATTTATTTTTCTTCATTTTTATCTCTTTATTCTTCTAATCAGTAATTTTATTTTCCTTCCCAAAAACCCTCTTCTATGAAGATCGAAACAATAAGGAATGCAGAAAACAAAAAGAGACCCAGAGATTGAGAAGTAGCTTTCCAACATAAGAACCTAGGATTTTAATTTCATTTTCTCATTTCTCTGTTATTTACAAGTGTGGAAAGAGTCCAGTTCGAGTCATCTATTAAATGCCTCCTGACTGATGTCTGACATCATTGTCACCAGAATAGTGACCAATCAGCTCAGGACTAGTTTGAAGTCTTGCGTGAAAAGAAGTCCCTGGGCTTCAGACAACCCTGAGACTGTTGGTTACCCTAAGCTACGGAAAATATTAGATAGCTTATATATGCAGCCTGTCTTTTGCCTTTAAAGAGCTCACTGTTTCAGGGGCAAGAGAAAGCAACATATGTAATCAGCCAGTTAGAATATAAACATGGGGGTTGGGGAGATGGCTCAGTGAGTAAAGTGCTTGCTGTGCAAGTATAAGGTCCTGAGTTCAGATCCCAGAGCCCATGTAAGATACCAGGTGTGGTGACATACACCACCAGCCTATAACCGCAGCATTCGAGAGGCAATTTGGAAGGCTAACTGGCTGCCTAGTCTAGCAAGTGTGCTCTAGATTCAACAAGAGGCCCTATCTCAATAACGTGGAGAGCAATTGAGAAAGTCCCTCATGTCAACATCTGCTTTCAACACATATTCTTGCACACACATACACATACAAAAAAGAATGGAGCTGGGTGTGGTGGCACACGCCTTTAATCCCAGCACTCAGGAGGCAGAGGTAGGAGGATCACCATGAGTTCAAGGCCACCCTGGGACTACCTAGTGAATTCCAGGTCAGCCTGGGCTAGAGTGAGACCCAACCTCGAAAAACCAAAAACAAAACAAAACAAAAAAAAAAAGAAGAATGGAAATAAGGACATAGATGTCTTGGATCAGCCCATCTAAACAATTGATTAGGATAATTATTATATGGCATCAGTAAAGGGAAGACAGTATGTTATACCCAAAAATGCCAAATCCCTTAGTAAATTGCTTCTAACTTTATTACCCAATTCATTGTTCTTAAACTAGATCACCCTTGGACATAGATGCTTTTTTGCAACATTATTCAAGATACACATTTTTTACTTGAAGTAGTGAGGTATATGGGTTTCTTCTCAGAATATTTCAAATTAAACCACTATTTGCTTTTTTTTTTTTTTTTTTTTTTGGTTTTTGGTTTTTGGTTTTTGGTTTTTCGAGGAGGTAGGGTCTCACTCTAGCTCAGGCTGACCTGGAATTCACTCTGTAGTCCCAGGGTGGCCTACTCATGGCGATCCTCCTACCTCTGCCTCCCAAGTGCTGGGATTAAAGGTGTGTGCCACCATACCCAGCTCACTATTTGCTTTTTAAAGTCAGTTTGTAAATTTAATTTAATCTGAACATAATCATGTCACTTCCTTTATTCCCTTCATGCTTCCGATACCATATGATCTGGATTTGAAATGGTAGGAATTTCCAGCTCAGGGATAGTAGGAAGGGTGAATGAGGAATTTATTTTTTGCCTGAACTTGGAGGACCCTGCATTGATAACTGAGCGATCAGAACATAGGAAAGTCTGGTTGGTGTAGTATGCCTGTTGCTAGATCAGTCTGTTCAGTGACACAGTTCATCACCGTTGTGAATATTGCCTGGTCCTAGGTTTCCTCTCTACTCACCTTCTCTGTCTACCATACCAAATCCCTTGCTCATATACATGTGGTTCCTGTTAAAGTTCTGGAATATATGTGATCTTGTACTAACCTGATAATCTGAGAATACAATACCAATAAAATATTGTATCCTATGGTTATGGTTGTGTGGATTTCAATTCTTTTTAGGTGGCTGCAAAATTCGGGTTCAGGGAGACCGGACCAGAGAACGCCACTTTGAAATTCCTGATGAGGAATACTGTTTGAAGTTCCTCTCAGAAGTCCTTGCTGCCCAGGAAGGTAACTCAAGACTCAGCCATTTTCTTCCTACGGTTTGGTAGTGAAATACTGACATGCTGATTCTGAGGCAAGCAGCCATTAGCAAAGCACTCAGCTCTTGAGCCCTGATAGCTGATTTTTCTCTTCAAGAATTAACCCAGGGATAGATTATGGAACAAGTCTATCCAGCCAATTTCCAGAATCATACATGTCATGGCATACAGTTCTACCACAGACTTTAATCCCCTCTTTCTGCCCCCCCCCCAATAAATCTAGAGCTATCTTTATTTCCATAGTCTCTTCTATTACTTTTTAAATCTATTGACAACTTCTATACTTACAGACAATAAATCATGATAATTCCCTCCCCTCCCCCACTTTCCCCTTCACAACTTCACTCTTCATCATATCCCCTCCCTCGCAGTGCCTAGCAATACCTTGACAAGACCCTCATAATAGGAGGAAAAGACGATGACATCTTCTATTACTTTTTAAAAAGTATTTACTTATTTATATTTATATAAAAAATATTTATTTGAAGCTGGGCGTGGTGGCGCATGCCTTTAATCCCAGCACTCGGGAGGCAGAGGTAGGAGGATTGCCGTGGGTTCGAGGCCACCCTGAGACTCCATAGTGAATTCCAGGTCAGCCTGGGATAGAGTGAGACCCTACCTCAAAAAACCAAAAATATATATATATATTTATTTGAGAGAGAAAGAGAAAGAAGCAGCTAGAGAAAGAATGGGTGCACCAGGACCTCTAGCCATTGCAAATAAACTCCAGACGCATGCGCTACTTAGTGCATCTGGCTTTACATGGGTACTGATGAATTGAACCTGGGTCCTTAGGCTTTGCAGGCAAATGCCTTAACTGCTAGGCCATCTCTCCAGCCCCCTCTTCTATTACATTA
Source organism: Dipus sagitta (assembly GCA_036346955.1). Lineage (NCBI taxonomy): Eukaryota > Metazoa > Chordata > Mammalia > Rodentia > Dipodidae > Dipus > Dipus sagitta. The sequence continues at coordinate 111,319,244 of CM070776.1, read as the reverse complement.
AAAAAAAAACTTTTTATATATTTATTTTCAAGCTGAGAGAGATAGGGAGAAGAGAGACAGAGAGAATGGGCCACACCAGGGCCTCCAGCTGCTGCAAACGAACTCAAGATGCATGCACCACTTTGTGCATCTGGCTTTACATGGGTACTGACGAATTGAGCCCAGGTTGTTAAGCTTTTCAGGCAAACCCCTTAACTGCTGAGACATCCATCTCTCCAGCCCTCTATTACTTTTTAAGAATGGTACTAACCTTGCATTTAAGAAATGTTGAATGAATGAATGAATTTTAGTTACAGTACATAATATTCAATGATAGGCTTCCCAGTTTCTGACCTGAACCTTGTCTTTCCAGCTCAGACACAGTTTCTTGTTCCAGAGCAAAAAGACTCATCCAACTGGTACCAGAAATTAGACACTAAGGAAAAGCCTTATTCAGGTATTGAAAAATCTCTTTTATCTCTGCTTGCTATGATCATTTTAGAGTTGACAGATCTTATTTGGCCAGATGACAGACTGCTGAGGAATAAAGTCAGTATCAGAATGAAGTCAGTATCTCCCATGGAGAGGTTTTATAAGTATGCAGCCAATGACTAATATTCGCTCTGATCTTTTCTGTGGTATGGAGCCAGTTTAGTAAAATGGCAAAAATGACAAACTCAAAACCAAACAGTCCCGGCTGGTATCTCAGTCCTAAGACTTACTAGTTATGTGATCTTGTTTGAGTGACTCAATGACTCTGAGTTTATATTTCCTTCTCTGCAATGTGGGAAGACTTACATGGTTCAGTAGTACCTATCTTGTGAGGATTAAGGCAGACAAAAATCTGTTTAGTGACTGCTAGCTTTTCTTACCCAGGTTCTGTATTCGCATAAACTTCTAGTGTTATGGTTCTTGTGTCAGTGCTTTCAGGATGAATGTGATTCTCCACCTGCTCTAAGTAATTACTATCGTTATGGTTCCTTTTTGTGTAATAAACACCACTGATCCAATCATGGGTAAGTGGAGGTCATGTTAACCCTGGCTGTGTTGGAGGCTTTCATCCCCCCCGCCACACACACTTTGACTTTGGGTTCTGTGTCCTTCAGGGCTTCTGGGATTTGAGGATAATTTTTCATCTATGAATTTGGACAAGAAAATGAATTCACAAAATCACCCCACAGGGATCCTTCGGGAGCCTCCACCCCCACCTTCATCAGTGAATAGAATGTAAGTCCTACCTTGCCACATACTCTCCCCCATAGGAGACATACTTTATGCAGTTTTTAAATTTTATTTTTAAAAGTTTAACTTAATTTTTCAAACATCTTTACAACTGGAACCATAATTTTAATTTCTTTTTTAAAAGTTTTTTGTTTATTTTTATTTATTTATTTGAGAGCGACAGACAGAGAGAAAAAGAGGCAGAGAGAGAGAGAGAAAATGGGCACATCAGGGCCTCCAGCTACTGCAAACAAACTCCATATGCATGCACCACCTCGTGCATCTGGCTAACGTGGGTCCTGGGGAATCAAGCCTCCAACCGGGGTCCTTAGGCTTCACAGGCAAGCACTTAACCACTAAGCCATCTCTCCAGCCCATCATTTTATTTTCTTAATAAAATAAAAACTATTAAAACTTTGGATAATCCCTCCCATCACCTCCTTTACCTCCTCCCATCCTCTTCACTGAGTGCTTACATTTGTCTTATTATTCCTTCAACTATACTGATGGCCCCTTTTTTGGCCCTTCCCCATCATCCATGACAACCTGTTTCTGGGCCCAGTGTTATGATGCAGACCTTGTGCAAGTAACAGTAGTCACTGCATGGTCTGGAATACTGCAACCACCTTATGTCTGGGAGACAGCATTCTAAATCACTCTTCATCCTTTGGCTCTTACAGTCTTTCCACCACTTCTTCCACTATATTCCCTTAGCCATTAGAGGATATGGTAGAGATATGTTTTTAAGTGCTGAACACTCAACTGTCACTTTGTCTCAACACTTTAACAACTTTTGAGTCTCCCCAGCAGTGCCACCATCTGAAAAGAGAAATTTCTCTAACCAAAATTGAGAATAGCCTTTAATCCCAGCACTCGGGAGGCAGAAGTAGGAGTATCGTCATGAGTTCAAGGCCAGCCTGAGACTACATAGTGAATTCCAGGTCAGCCTGAGCTAGAGTGAGACCCTACCTCAAAAAAAATGAGAACAGAAATAATGTATGTGCATAAACATAAGTATTGAGAGGATAATTTTGTTGGCACAATGTAACAATAGTAGTAACTTCCCCCAACCTAGGGTTGTGACCCTCCCAGACATATCAGGCATGAATGTCCTTCCGTGGAGTGGTCCTCAAACTGAATGAGAGAACAGTTGATTACCTCTATAACAAACATGTCACTATTTCACTAGTGGGTAAATATTGCCTGGCAGTCCTGTTGTATGGCTTGAAGAGTCCACTGCTGGTTAAGATTGCTGTTGGCTTTTCTCCTCCTACAGGCTACATAGCTCTCTCCAGCACTCATAATTGTGAGGAGGCTTCCAGCTCAGTTCTGGCTTGATTTCTAAGTGTTCCTGCAGCTGAAGAATGCCATCTGATAGGCCACCAAGACCCTTAGCCATACCTGTATTGTTTTGGGGACCTCATGGGCCTTGCTGACCAACATGTCACTGGGAGATATCCCAACCATAGCACTGAAACTTTTCTGTGACAACCTATTTCTTCTGGCACATCATTTATCCCCCCCACAGGATAATTCTGCCCAAACTCTCTTTTTTTAAAATTACATATTTTAAATTAGCTAACAAAGAAGTAGGTTTTTTTAAAAAAATTTGTTTATTCTTATTTATTTGAGAGCAACAGAAAGAGAAAGAGGCAGAGAGAGAGAGAGAATGGATGCACCAGGGCCTTCAGCCACTGCAAACAAACTCCAGATGCATGCGCCCCCTTGTGCATCTGGCTAACGTGGGTCCTGGGGAATTGAACCTCGAACCGGGGTCCTTAGGCTTCACAGGCAAGCGCTTAACCGCTAAGCCATCTCTCCAGCCTAGAAGTAGGTTTCTATATAGCTTATTTATAACCTCTTTTGTTTTGACCAACCTTCCTTCCATCCCCTCCTCTGGGCAATTGTACTTTTGAGTCCCTCCTTTCTGTGCTAGGCTCCCACGTGAAAAAGAAGCTTCAAACAAGGAACAGCCTAAAGTGACCAACACCATGCGGAAACTCTTTGTACCAAACTCCCAGTCTGTGAAAAGAGAGGGTATCATCAAGCATATCCTGGCAAAGCGAGAGAAAGAATATGTCAACATTCAGTCTTTCAGGTTAGTCTGTTTTCTACTTAGTCTAACAATGTAGGTATAACAATGGCCTTTTGATTTTTGTTTTGTTTTGTTTTGGTGGTACTAGGGATTGAAACCAAGGCCTCATATGTGCTAAACATATGCTCTACCACTGAGCTAAAGCCCCAGCAACCTTATATTTTTTAAAAATATATATTTATTATTATTTATTTATTTGAGAGAGAGAAAGAGGCAGAGGGAAAGAGAAAGAGAGAGAGAGAATGGGCGCTTCAGGGCCTCCAGCCACTGCAAATGAACTCCAGATGCATGTGCCCCCTTGTGCATCTGGCTTACGTGGGTCCTGGGATCAAACTGGGATCCTTTGGCTTTGCAGGCAAACACCTTAACTACTAAGCTATCTCTCCAGCCCAAACCTTTTAATTTTTAATATACATTAATTAAACTTAATTAAGAATCAAAGTATGGCCATATGTGGTGGCACACATCTTTAATCCCAGCACTTGGGAGGCAGAGGTAGGAGAATCACTGTGAGTTCAAAGCCATCCTGAGACTATGTAGTGAATTCCAGGTCCCCCTGGACTAGAGTAAGACCCTACCTTGAAAAAAAAAAAAGAAAGTAAGGGAGCTGGGGAGCTGACTCAATGGTTAAAGGTACTTGCTTGAAAGCCTGGCAGCTTGGGTTTGATTCCTCAGTACCCACGTAAAACCAGATGCACAAAGTAGTGCATGCATCTGGAGTTTGTTTGCAGGGGTAAGAGGCCCTGGCACATCCATTTTCTCTCTCTTTTTCTCTCTGCTTGCAAATTAGTAAATAATAAAAAGAAAAAGACTCAAATTATGAAAAAAGGGAATAATCATCTGACTCAAGCCCTTGTCTGTATAGGCCAATAACAGACATATCCCAAATGATGTAATTGCTATAATTTCCCTACTACTAATGTTTTTATCTTCTCTAGAAAATCAAATCAAGGTCACCTATAATAGAAAAATGTGCATTACATAAGCAACTGTGTTTATATACTTAGCCTGCTGAATTTTTTTCTAGCTGGTATTTTGAAAATCAAAGCCCACCTTTACCACTATGTATTAATTTATTTACTTTGGTAAGTTAACTATAAGCTAAGGAAATTCTACCCAGTCCCCTTGATTGGAGGTCTATCTTGGATTATTTCCTATTTTTCATTTCACTTTTACTCATTAATACCTTCTTTCCTTTACCTGGTATGTGCACTATATGGTAGATGTGATACATGACAGTTCTCCCTAATGCATGAAGCAAGAACACCTCTTTCTGTTATTCATGAACAGAATATATATTTGTAGTCCAAGACTGCAGTTCTATCTTCTATTCCATCATGCCTCATTTACTCTGATTCAACCACAACTGTATCCCTATGCTAAAGCCCCACATTCGTCACATTCTACACAAAGCTTATGTTTACATGTAAACAGTTAACAGTTATGCGTTTTCCCTTCTGCCTTCCCCTTTAATGTGATGTCTGCCTTACCAAAATTTCCTACATCGATGATTCATAATCCTTCTAGAAATGAGGCTCTTGGTTCACCTATAGCTCCTTACAGAACTGGTTGCAGCATTAATATGATCCCTTAGGCTCTCCCTTCAAGTCCTTGTTTGGGTGGACTTTAATTGAAAGGAAATAGGGTAGATTAATTAACATATTTTTAATAGAAGCATGTTTACTTCTTGTAAATTCACTTAATGTAAATTACTGGAAAATATAGCAAAAATAAACCCATGTCTTTGTATTCTTCATGCTAAAGGTTTTTCATATATATCTGGCAAAACAGTTTGTGAAATTATGTTAACTTGTTGTGAGCATACCCCTTGTATAGAAGTGACAAGAGATGCCTTTATTTGTACTTTATGTTTGTTTTGTTTTAAACTGTTTTTGCTCTTATGTATTAGATTTTTTGTTGGAACTTGGAACGTGAATGGCCAATCCCCAGATAGTGGATTAGAACCTTGGCTGAATTGTGATACAAATCCTCCTGACATCTACTGCATTGGGTAAAGAATATTTCTGGAACTTCCCTTTTACTATATGTTTGGTGTGAGTTTACATGTTTATGATCTTCCTTGTCTCTAAAACCAATTCATTAAAAATTCAGTGTGACCAGGCATGGTGTTACACAACTTTAATCCCAGCACTTGGGAGGTAGAGGTAGGAGGATTGCCATGAGTTCTAGGCAGCCCTGAGATTCACACAGTGAATTCCCAGTCAGCCTGAGGTAGAGTGAGACCCTACCCAGAAAAACAGGAAAAAAAATTCAGTCCGGACTATATGTCAGGGTTAACTTTTTGGCAACAGGAAGCATGGGATCAGCGGAGTAAAGTGCTTGCTGCTACACAAGCACCCGTTTAAAAGCCAGGAGTGTAATCTCAACTCTGGAGAGATAGAGACAGGAAGATCCTAGAGGCTCTCTGGCTAGGTAGTCTAGCCAAATCGGTGAGCCCTGGCTTCAGTAAGAGGTCCTGTCTCAAAAGAAACACAAGGTGGTGAGAGATCAAAGGGAGACACCTGGCATCACACCCCTAGCTTTCTCAGAGTGAATGGCCCTTGCTTTAGCCTGAGCTGGGGTGGATCCAGGCCTGCCTTCCTGCTCCGCACACTGGTTGGTGTCCCACCAATAAGGATGGGATGTTTTGGGTAAAAGTAGGGCATGATAGCTCATGCCTATAATCCCAGTATTCAGGAGACTGAGGTATGTGTGCCCACATAAACACGAACATGTATACACACCACACACAAACATACACATATACAGAAAAAGGAAGTGAAGCATGTATGAAACCCATAGAAAATTGTGCTTGTCATGGAAACTGAGACAAGATCAATTCTAACTAACCACTCATGGGTTATAAGAACAAAGCTCTATTACTATTCATGCTGAAGTTTTTGTTGTTGCTGTTGCTTGTTTTTGTATAGCTCATGAATATAATAGTGGGGATTCTTTAGAAAATTATTGTCTGTACTGATAGCATATGTTAGCAGAACAGTCTTTATAAATGTATCTCCCCCTTTCTCTGTTTTGTTTGGATTTTGCTCTTAAGTCTCAGCAAATAGAAAAAGGAAGTAGACAGAGAAAATTGAGTGATATACATAGATTCCTACATTGTAATGCTTTGAATTAGATGTCTCCCTCCACTCATGTGTTTTAAATGCTTGGAACTCAGCTTATGACAGCTTGGGAGGTGGAGCCTTGCTAGAGGAGGTGTGTTCTTGGGGGTGAGTTTAAGGGTGTTATAGTCAGCTCCCTTTTGCTAGAGTGGCTTACTCTCTTACTGCTATTTCCCACCTGCTGTAGCAAGGAGGTAATATCCAGCCTCTGCTCTGCCATCGTGGAGCCAAAATAAACAACCTTCCTCCCATCAGCTGCTTTTAGTTGGGTGCTTTGTGCCAGCAACAAGAAAGTAACTACAACACATCATTTTTGTTTCTCAGATTCCAAGAGCTAGACTTGAGCACAGAAGCCTTTTTCTACTTTGAATCTGTGAAAGAACAAGAATGGTCAATGGCTGTGGAGCGGGGTTTGCCTTCTAAAGCCAAGTATAAAAAAGTAAGTTGCTTTTAATTGTCATTTTTAATATATGACTAAGTAGAACTTGCTGGGTGTCATTCCATTATCTATAACTTGTTCTAAAACAATCATTTAATTGAATACTTCCCTGTATGGAATATTAGATTATACAAGTCTAATTGTTCAAAATTACTTCTAAGGAAAATAATTCAAATTATAAGCTTTCTGGTCCTATGTTTTCATCACATAAATAGCTGTCACTAGAAAACAATTTATTGGTCTGGCACCAATAATTAGTGTAAAATAATTATATATGAAGAAACTGATCAGTACAATAAAAATTTAAGATTGTATATGCTTTAAACTCAGAAAAAATAGAAGTTTTGTAGAATTTAAACAAGTTCTAAGACTTCTTTGTAGGTCAAGAATAAAGCTGGCTTCAGCAATGTGCTCCAATTCATTGTTCTTTAGAAAACATGTGGTAGGGCTAGAGAGATATCTTAGTGGTTAAGGTCTGTGAAGCCTAAGGACCCAAGTTCAACTCCCCAGTACCTACTACCTACATAAGTCAGGTGCACATGCATCTGGATTTCATTTGCAGTGGCATGCCATTCTCTCTCTCTCTCTCTCTTTCTCTGGGTCACTCTGCCTCTCTCTCTCTCTCTGTAAGAAATAAAAGAAAAGAAAAGGCAGTAGATGCATTTAACTATAAGGAGAATAATAGTCATTATAGGACTACCCATCCTAAGCCCTTTAAAAAGATAAAAAAAATATATAGGGCTGGGGAGATGGCTTAGTGGTGAAAGTGCTTGCCTGTAAAGCCAAAGGGCTCAGGTTTCATTCTCCAGTACCCACATAAAGCCAGATGGACAAGGTGGCACGTGCATCTGGAGCTCATTCATTGGCAGTGGCTAGAGCCACTGTCATATCTATTCTTTCTCTGTGTGTGTGTGTGTGTGTGTGTGTGTGTGTGTGTGTGTGTCTTTCTCTGTCTCAAATAAATAAAATATAAAAAAGAAATCTAATTTTCTTTTCTCTCTTTGAACAGTTTATGTGCATAGCATTACTCCTGAAGATATTAAAACTCTATCTCAAATCTACAGGTTAAAACTAATCAAAAATAAACAGGATCACTGTTTATCATATCACATTTCTTAGAAAATTAAAAAGCAGAAAAAAGGAAGGGGAGGTAGAAGGGTAAAGCTGGGATAGTGGCTTTGTCTAGTATTTGAACTTCTAATGCACTCTTGGTAAACTACAAAGTGATGAAAATAGATCAAGGGCTTGAGGTGTAGCTTAGTGGCAGAGAGCTTGCTAAGCATGCTCAAGGCCCTTTACTTGGTCCCCCCAAACTGCCAAAAAATAAAGATCTGGGGCTAAATCTAATCATTGGCCCTCAACACTTTTAACTATTAGTCAAAGGCAGATTAACACCTCCCCAGGGAATTCTAGTCTCCACTTACTGGGATCCACTGGGAAGTTAGAGGATTTAAATTCCGAATTGGCAATTAATCATGTTGGTGGAACAGTCTGTTCTAAATAGTTAGTTATGTGATAAAGAATCAAACAAAAATTAACCTTTCCTAACTCCCTGGAACTCGTAGGTTCAACTAGTCCGCCTGGTTGGGATGATGCTTCTTATATTTGTCAGAAAAGATCAGTGTCGTTATATTCGTGATGTTGCTACAGAAACAGTTGGAACTGGGATTATGGGGAAAATGGTGAGTTATTTTAGAAATGGACATGATTGTTACATCCATGTAAATTGGATTGTTTCTTATATATGCTAACTGTGAATAATTACTCTTGCCAACAGGGGAACAAAGGTGGGGTAGCCGTGAGATTTGTATTTCATAACACTACTTTCTGCATTGTCAATTCCCACTTGGCTGCCCATGTGGAAGAGTTTGAAAGGAGAAATCAAGATTATAAGGACATCTGTGCAAGAATGAGTTTTGTGGTACCCAATCAGACCATCCCACAGCTGAACATCATGAAACATGAGTGAGTGGTTAACTCTCCCATGGCCTTTGGATAGTGGATATGAAAGGGATTAAATGTGGTTAGAATCTATAGAGCTGTAAATCGTGAGAGCTTACCACTTCAGGATTGGGGTCACATAAAAAAGATAGGATTATTTAAGTATAACAGACTCAGTGAGGAAGAACAATGAGATTTGACATAGAAAAACGGTTAGTTGTGTTAGTGGTGCTTTGAAAATAATTCTGGAGGGGTCTGTGAATTAGAGTCAATATTTTCACCTTGAAATAGAAATGTGCACTCTAAGTATAATAGAAGATAAAATTAACAGGTGATGTATTACCAATCCCTTGTTCCTTCTCTTCTACTATCCCCTGCCAGTCCCTTTCTCCAAAGGAAACATTTAGGTGTGTATACCCTTCTAGATCTGCACTTTCTAAAATGGCAGCCGGTAGCCATATGTGGGCATTTCACTTTATGTATTTAGTTTAATTAAACACATAAAAGTTAATAAGCAGACATAGTCCAGAGTTAGTAGTTTGGTATTATAACACTTATTAAAACAATGATATGGGGCAATAGAAATAGCAAAGAACAAAATAATTAAAATGCAAGCAACTATGTAAAATCCCAACTAAAATGTAGACATGCCTAGTGTATTCATTCATTAGCTAACCAAAAGCCTAGGACAAGACCCCAGTTAAAGAAAGTATTCTAAAACCATCAGCAATTTTCAGTAATCATGATTGTGAATCATGTATTTCATATACTTTTCTCAAAAGAAAAGTCTTTTTGAATGTGGTATAGCATACATATAAAACAAGATTGAAAAAAATACACGGTAAACCTATAGCAGTGGCTATAGATCCATTATCTTACATGATACTCCTAGGCAATAGGTTGGTTATGGCACATACATGGCATGAAGCTTCCAAGGTATTAAAGAATAGACAAAAAAGTCATATTATCTGTACAGTAACATACAAGCGACACTTTCATCTATCCACACTAAGAAATGACATAATGTTGTCAGGAAAAGAAAATCTTAGGGCTGGAGAGATGCCTTAGCGGTTAAGCGCTTGCCTGTGAAGCCTAAGGACCCTGGTTCGAGGCTCAATTCCCCAGAGTCCACGTTAGCCAGATGCACAAGGGGGCGCACGTGTCTGGAGTTCGTTTGCAGTGGCTGGAGGCCCTGGCACACCCATTCTCTCTCTCTCTCTCTGCCTCTTTCTCTCTCTGTCTGTCGCTCTCAAATAAATAAATAAAAATGAACAAAAAAATTAAAACAAAAAAGAAAGTCTTAAAAATACATACTTTATGGTGTAGGGAGTTGGCTCCATGGTTAAAGGTGCTTGCTTTCCACCAACAAAAAGCCAAGCGGGCATCTATTTGCAGGGTCAAGTGACACACACATACAAATAGATAAAATTTTACAAATACATTCTTTGGTACTAGAGAGATGGCTCAGTGATTAAGGCACTTGCCTGCAAAATCTAACAACCCTGGTTTGGTTCCCCAGTACCCATGTAAAGCCAGATGCACTAAGTGGTTCATCCATTTAGAGCTTGTTTTCTGCAGCCAAAGCCCTGACATGTCCATTCTCTCCTGTCTATCCTCTCTCTTTCTTTCTCCCTCTTTCCTTGCAAGTAAATAAATAAAAATATTGAAAAAAGACATACTTTAACAGGAATAAAACATGGAATAAAGAGTGATACTACTGAGGACTAAGACATTCGGAGAGCTGAAAAGTCATACTTTTTTCAGTTGATCTAAAATGTTTCCAACTAAGTTTTCAAAAGTGTGTTCAGAGCTTATTGTACTCATGTCACACATGTATTGCTTCATACACTTAATTTCTTCCCCATAAAAGATCTTTGATAGACATGTAAGATGTTTTGTAATGTCACCTCAAGTGTTTTAGTACCATTTTAATTTTTATTGTATTTGATTGTGGGCATTTGAAAGTGACTAGTCCAAACTGAGATGGCTATAGGCAAAATCTATGTTGGATTTTATAGACTTCTGAAGGAAAAATGTAGAATAGCTCAATTGAAAAAAATTAATCATGTGCCAAAACAATAATGTGGATATACTAAGTTAAGTAAACTTTGGTATTTTCACTTGCTTCTTTTGCATTTTAAATGCTGCTAGTAGAAGAAAATAATTATACTGTAGCATGCATTATGGTTTCATTAAACAAAGCTGTTCTAGACTTTTTGCCACGTATACACTAACACATATACTTGCTTTATAAGATTGTATTGTCCTATTTATCTCTTTCCAAGCCTATGTGTACATGTCTACATTATCCTTTTTAATGGCTGTGGTTATTAACGAGGATGGCAGAGATAGGTCTGTGAACAATGGCATTTAATAAGAATTGGAGCAGAAATTCATTGAGGAATGGATTGAATAGTATTAGAAACTAAAAAATTGTGATGAAATTAGCATTGGTCATTGAAATTCTGAGATGGCGATTTGGAATAAATTGAGATGGAAATTAGCAGTAAATCAAAAAGAAATTTATGAATATTAGAAGCAGTACAGATTAGAGATGGGCTGCAGAGATGGCTCAGCAGTTAAGGCACTTGCCTGCAAAGCCTGACGACTTGGGTTCAATTCTCCAGTACCCATGTAAAGCCAGATGCACAAAGTAGTGCATGTGCCTGGAGTTCATTTGCAGTGTCTGGAGTCTCTGGTGTACCCATCCTCCCTCCCTCTCGCTCGCTCACGCGCGCTCTCTCTCTCTCTCTCTCTCTCTCTCTGTCTCTCCCTGCTTGCAAATAAATATTTTTTTAAAAAAAGAAAGAGAAGGGAAAGATAGTAATATTGAAGTGTTTCTATATTGTCTCAGCAGTCAGGATCACACAGAATTCTATTTCATAAAGTCATGGCCTTGAAATTTATGGTAATAAAGTTGCCAAGCAGTTCCATACATCTATTTCCCCATAATTCCAAACATTTCATGTTGTATTTGAGAGCGATAAAGTTACTCATTGGGAACTTGAGGTGACTCACAGGAGAATCTATTTTGATACAGTAATTTCGGGGACTCCTTAGCACATCTCAAGGCCTGATGCTGTGATTGGGGGCTAAGGGCCCTATGGCATGCCAGTTTCCTTCTTTCTTGGAACTTGGACTGTGGACCTTGAAAAGGGGCAGACAAGGTGGCTACAATATATATCCCTGGACCTAATTTTCCTAGTTTGACCCTGTCTGTCGTTCAGACTATGCAGACTAGGTTTTAACAGAGAGCTTTCAGAGACTCAGGACTCTGGGAGGCCAAAAGCATTCAGCTTATGTTCCCCTAGAGACCTGGCAAGCATCCAGGCAAAATTTTGAAGCTAGTCCAGCAAATAAACTTCATGCTTCTCAGTCCATTAACTCCTTGGCTTCTGAGTCCCGTATGTGTACTGTATTTCCCTGTTTTCCTTCTTTTTCTATGGAGTGCTTATTTCCCCATATATTTTATAATCCACTGTCTCTCTTAAATGCTGATAGTTCTTGCCCCCAAAAAGTTCACCACAAATTTAAACCCCTTGCCAGATAGTGGTACATGCATCTATAAATATTCTCTCCATTTTCTTCTCTGATTGATTTTACACTAATTACTGCTACTTCTATTAATCTGTTTCTTGGTCCTCAGCGTTGTCATTTGGTTGGGAGACTTGAACTATAGACTATGCATGCCTGATGCCAATGAAGTGAAAAGTCTTATTAATAAGAATGACCTTCAGAAACTCTTAAAATTTGACCAGGTAAGTAAAGTTTCAGTGGCAAAAACTGTTAGGGTTGTAAGACAGACACATGGTAGGCATGTCTTCCTCTGGGAAGAGATTGAAAACTCATATGGCCGGAAGACATTGTGTCTGGGGATGTGTTGAGTACATGCAGGATTTGTAGTACAAGCAGAGATTTCAGAGATTTGTACATTTGAGCTGGAGAATGAGTAGGGTTAACTGGAGAACGCTTCCTGGAGGAAGTGGGCCTTCAGCTATGTTGATGAGGTTTGGCAAGATAGAACAGAAAAAAAAAATGTTCTATGATTACTTGTTAGGCTGAGCAACAGCTTGGAGGTAATGGAGGGAGGCCCTGTGAGGGAGATTGTGAAACAATGAAAAGACATTTGTTTGGGACGAGTCATATATGCAATAGTCTGATGGGGACTGATAGATACATTGGGGTGAACTAGTGAATAGCTGCTGATGTTAACACCTGTGGAAAAAGCATTGATTCTGTAACATTCAGGTAAACTCTGGAATTCGGGAAGGCAGTTTCTATATATGTGAGGTAGTATATTTTCCTCTAAACCTGGTATGTGAGTTGAATTAAATAAAATATATATATATATATATATATATATATATATATATATATATATATATATATATATGTTTTTGGAGATAGAATCTTGCTGCACAACTCAGGATGGACTGGAATTTGCCATTTAGCCTAGGCTGTCACTGAACTTGTAATGTTTCTGCCACCACCTTGTAAATACTGGTTACAGGCATGCAATAGCATGTGTTGCTCTTGAATTTTTATTTCAGCATATAGATACCAACTAGTATGAGTGAATGTTTATTTCATTTTGGTGACACTAATTTTACACACTAGTGACAATTATTGTGATATATCAGCACATGCATACAGAGTATTCTAATTAAATCCAACCTCTCAAAGCTGGGATGTAGCTCAGTGGTAGAACACTTGCTTAACATATGCAAGGCCCCGGGTTCCATCTCCAGCACCACATACACCAAACAATCCAGCTTCCCCATATGCACCCTCTACGTATCCTACTCATCCAGATTTCTGGTAATCACAATTCTGCATTCAGATTGGCCTTTTTTAGCTTCTGCATATGAGAGAGAAAATATAATATTTATCTGACTGTGTCTGGTTTTTTTTCATTTAACCTAATTATTTCTTTTCTGTTCGTTTTGCTGCAAATGTCAGGGTTTCAATATTTATTATGGCTGAATAATATGCAATTGTGTATTATGCCACATTTTCTTTAACCATTCATCAATTGTGAGCACCTCTGTTGATCCCATATCTTAGCTGTATGAACAATGGCATAAGAAAAGTGAGTGCATGGTATCTCTTTGCTATACCGATTTTGTTTCTGCTGGTTACATACCCATAGAAAATGAGTATTAGTATGAAGGTAAATGCATCTTATTGAGGAATGACAATGTTCTGACTTGAATCAAATGTCCTTAAATCCTCTGAGAGCCTTTTTGACCACTAGACATGGTCAAAATTCAGATATTTTGCATTAAAATATTTTTCTTGTTTTTTAAATATTTATTTGTTTATGGGGTGGGGGATACAACTAGGCCTCATGCTATTGCAAACAAACTCTGGACTCATGCACCACTTAGTGCATGTAGCTTTATGTAGGTACTTAGGAATTGAACCCAGACCATCAGGCTTTCTAAACAAGTACCTTTAAACACTGAGCCATCTCTCTAGTCCTAGAATGGTTTTGCTAGTGAGCCTTTTTTGGCTGCCTACCTTCCCACAGATAGGATGACTAATTTCTTTGCATTTCTTCCTCTTTCCTGCCTACGAAATGGGTGCAGTTGCAATAAATTGAGTCTTCTGTAACTTTGGCAAAATAATTGAGAGAGGGGCTGGAGTGGTGACTCAGTAAGTAAAGTGCTTCCTGCACCTGAGGTCATGCTCACAGCACACACATAAAATACTGAGCATGGTAGCATGTGCCTGCAATCCCAGTGCTGGGGAGGCAGAAACAGGAGAATCCTTAGGGCTTCATATAGCACAATCAAGAATTTAGAATAAGGTAGAGAGTGACTGAAGAAGTCATCTGACATCAACCTCTGGCCTCCATATGCACACGCACACGTGTACCTGCTCCCACACACATATGAGCATGTATCAACACACACTAATGCCACACATACATACACACAAAAGACTATTTGAAAGAGTATAATTTTAAAATAATTTGTAGCCTGGCATAGTGGCTCATGTTTTTCATCCCAGCGTGCGGGAGACTGAGGCAGAAAGATACTAGTAATTTCTAGGCCAAGCTGGGTTAGAGTAAGACACTGCCTCAAAAAATATGTAAGTTAATTAATTAATTAAAACAATTTCAAACATTGTAACTACTCAACTGAATGTGGTCTTGGGAATTATCCATTCAATATTCGTGGGTTTTTTTTAAAGATTTATCTTTATTTATTTACTAGAGAGAGAGGGAGGGAGAAAATGAATGCCCCAGGGCCTCTAGCCACTGCAAATGAACTCCAGACGCATGCACCACCAAGTGCATCTGGCTTACGTAGGACCTGGAGAATTGAACCTGGGTCCTTAGGCTTCACAAGCAAGCGCCTTAACCACTAAGCCATCTCTCCAGCACATTCATGGGTTTTTTTTAATAATTATTTATTTACTTGTCGTGTGTGTGTGCATGTATGAGTGTGGACATGCATGTGCCATGGCACATATGTGGAGGTCAGAGGACAACTTTCAGGTCACCTTCCACCTTGATTATTTTTTTCTTGAGACAGGGTCTCTGTCATTTTTGGCACCCCTCTATTCACAAGCTTCCCGTTTTTGTGGGGTTTTTTTGTTGTTGTTGTTCATTATAATTGTGCTGGTTCATTCTTGTCCAGTTCCGAGCAATTCAGGACTATTCTGAGTTCATGCTATCATTTTATCCTGGCCACTATCATAGCAGTGTGCTAACAATGAGTGTGCTATCTAAGGATGAAGTTAGGTGCTGTATGAATGCTAACATTTAATTTGTAAGATATAAAAATTATGATGGGATATAAAAATTAAGCTGGAGAGATGGCTTATCGGTTAAGGCACTTTCCAACAAAGCCTAAATACCCAAGATCATTTCCCCAGAACCCACATAAGCCAGGTACACAAGGTGGTGCATGAATCTGAAGTTTATTTGTAGTGGCTGGAGGCCCTGACATGCGCACTCTCTCTGTCTGCCTCTTTTTCTCTCTCTTTCTCTCTCTCCGTTCTCTCAAATAAATAAAATATTTTTTAAAATTATATTGAAGTATTAGCTCCCAGTTATAAAAGTTATGGAACTGGAGACTTCTAGAAGGAACAGTGGCTAATCAACCTGATTATCACTTATGTATTATGGTATTACTATGCTTATGTGGTGCCTCTTTCTGTCTGTAGTTAAACATCCAACGTACACAGAAAAAAGCTTTTGTTGACTTCAATGAAGGGGAAATCAAGTTTATCCCCACTTATAAGTATGACTCTAAAACTGACCGATGGGATTCCAGGTAAAGTAAAAAGAACTTTCTCACAGAATAGGCTATTATTTGCTCTCTGTGTCTCTCAGTGTTCCTCCCAAAAGATTAGGGATATTTTTAAGTTATAGCATAAGCAAAAGCAAAATCTTAGTGGCTTAGTACTCTTATAGGAAAGGATCTTATGCCTACGCATTCACAAGTGAGCTTATTGTTAGGAAAGTATTAATTACATGCTGGTGATCTTTATAGAATGCCTGCAGTGCTGTATTTCTATTACCTTTACAGACCAGCTCAGATTTTTGCCTTTCTGACTTTGGCCTTTTCTTATCTATTGCTATCTTCTTGGCCCTTTTCTTAAAACTACTTCTCAGCTATTTAACTTGGGATACCAGAAGGTTCTTCTTGCGCAGTAGTTCTCAACTCTGAGATGTCATTAAAGTCCATTGTGGAGCTCTTAGAAATCCTGCTATCTGGACCCCAAACCTGCTATTGCTAGAGATAGCTACAAACTACTACTGCCCAAGAGTCTCTATGATTTCTTAGTCACCCTAGGAAAGTATTCCTATCAGTAAGTTCTTGGTAACTGTTTTCCTCTACCTGCTGTTTCTTTTTATAGTTTTCTAGCTGGCTTAGAAGCTTGAAAGAGAAAGAATCCCCGGGCATTGTCAGCTACTTCAGACTCTGAGAGCACTGTGGTAGGGGTGGGAATGTGAAAGGGACACCACTCGATATTGTTTACTGCGCATTGTATCTTTTACTCGCCTGACTTAAGATCCAACTGGATAGCTGCTGATAAGGAATATTTGGGTCACCCACTAGATCAGGTATTACAGCCATTGCTTATTTTAATAGGGTGATGGATAAGCTTTGCTTACCTTCGGTAGTCTATGGACTGTTAAGTGCTCAGATTTACATACCTAGATGTTGGCACATCTTTATCAGAAAAAGCTAGATTCTTCCACGGAAATCAGGTTTAAAGGGAAAAATATCTACTAGTAGCCTTCTCCAGTCTAGGCATAGAAGACTAACTTTTTAGACCCAGTCAGTTGACTGACTGTTGTGAAGTACCACTGCAGTTCATAGAGCAAAGGAAGAGGAAATGTTCCTAATAGAGTCCTGACCTTATAAGGATATTTTAAGAAATTGCTCGTACTGCAGCAGAGTGAGGAAGAGGGTAGGGGTCATTCAGGAGGAAGCCCGTAGTTCTTTGGGTGCATGTAACAAGAGGGCCTATCCCAGTACTAAACCAATGTGTACTATCATGCTTTGTGTGCTGTATTCTCTTTGTGACAAATTTCTTTATTTACAGTGGAAAATGCCGGGTTCCAGCCTGGTGTGACCGCATTCTTTGGAGAGGAACAAATATTAATCAGCTTCATTACCGGAGTCACATGGAGCTGAAGACCAGTGACCACAAGCCTGTTAGCGCCCTCTTTCATATTGGGGTAAACACTTGTTTGCTCGTTTACTTGTTTACCGGTTAAGTGTTATATAGACTCAGAAGGCATTAGTAATTCAGGGAGCCATAAATGTTTTGTGACCAAATAATCATCTTCAGGATCAAGAAGTTTGTACCCTCAACCCTCCTGTTGTAGTCAGCTTCAAGTTGTGCAAAGCAGTCTGTTTATAGGAGGAATGGGTTTATATCAGGCTTACAAATCCAAGGGGAACACCATCAATGATGGAAGAAGCTGGCTCATTTCCATAGATCCAAGCAGAGAGACATCACCAAACAGCCAGCAAACACCAAAAAGCACAAACAGCCCAAGCTCCAAACTGCTCTTTACACACACCTTGGTCCTGGATCCAAGATCTGCCCCTGTTGCACTTAGCTTTGCATTGCTGACAGAAAACACCCAACCAAGAGCACCTTGTGGGAGAAAAGGGTTTATTTTGGCTTACAGATGCTAGAGGAAGCTCCATGATGGCATGAGCAGAGGTTAGACTTCACCCCATGGACAACATCAGGTAGACAACAGCAATAAGAGAATGCACCAAACACTGGCAAGGGGAAGCTGGCTGTAATGCCCATAAGCCCTCCTCCAATAATACACCGCCTCCAGGAGGCTCTAATTTCCCAATTGCCACCAGCTGGCAACCTAACATTCAGAACACCTAAGTTTACAGGGGACACCTGAATCAAACCACCACAGCCCCCAAACACACCTTAGGGCTGGACCCCAGTGACATGCACCCTGTAGCAGGGATCTGCCTGCTAGGGGCTTGAGTTAGAAGCTCAATTTTTTTAAATATTTTATTTTTATTTATTTATTTATTTGGCAGAGAAAGAGGGAGGGAAGGAGAGAGAATGGGCGTGCCAGGGTCCCCAGCCACCGCAAAGGAACTCCAGATGCGTGTGCCCCCTTGTGCATCTGGCTAACGTGGGTGCTGGAGAATCAAACCTGGGCCCTTTGGCTTTGCAGGCAAATGCCTTAACTGCTAAGCCATCCCTCAAGCCCTGGAAGCTCACTTTTAATAAAACACTTGAGTGGGGCCATACATTCAAAGTACAGCATTCAAACTACCACCACTCCCAAATGCTGTCCTTAAGGCTCTTCACATTTCTGGCTTTTTACTGACAGGGAGGTCTCTCTTACTGCATAGTGGTTGGGCAGTAACATGAGTCTCCTAAAGTGAGCAGCATAGAGAAAAGTTAAAGGCCAGGTTTTTAAAAGGTAAGTCGTTTTCATCAGCTAGGCAGGAAGGAAGAGAACATGAGAAGAGACTCAGGGTGAATAGGGAGTTTCAGCTGGAGCAGAGGCACAGACTGATCAGAATATGACCCAATCTGTGTATTACCTGATGAGGTACAGTTCCATCCCTACTATAGTAACAGCTCCCTCTTCAGCAGCATAGGTTTGGTGTTTGTTTCGAACTTATTTTCATCCTGGGCTCAGTTTGTAGCCAGTTATTGAATGTTTCATCTTGATTGCTTTTTCCTATTGGATTTTTAGCTGTGTTATTAGTATGCAGATTATGCTGCAATTTTAACTACCTGCAGTACATTTACATTGTTTTGTGTGGGTTTCCTACACCTGTGGTCATGTAGCCTGTCAGAATAAAACTAGAGCAATACACAGTTGAATGAGCTTTGTGGCGGAGATTGGGTTTATATCCTAGTTCATGTAATTGTGTGACTCTGGACAATTGATGTAACATCCCTGTTTCAGTTTCCTTACCTGTCCGTGTGTATTATTGAGTTCATACATGTAAAGAACATAGTAGGGTAGATTTCTTTCCTCAGTGTTTAGGTCACTTTCAAGTGTTTATGACATACAAATCACCAATGTGGCTTGTTATATTTCCTTTATGTTTTTGTGTGTATAGAGATGTGTGTTGAGATGTATGGACAGAGAGGCCAGAGGATAGCTTCAAGTACCTTCTCTGTCACTCCCCTGAGTATTTCCTTGAGAGGGGGTCTCTCCCTCAACCAGGAGCTACTCTTTTCAAAAGTAAGCAAGCCCCAGATGTGCAGAGCCATGCCCAGCTTTTTTAATGTAGGTTCTGAGGAATTGAACACTAGCAGTTTTAGGCCCTCATGCTCAAGTGGCAAGTACTCTTAGCTACGGAACCATGTCTGTAGCCCATACTCCTCTTTTTATTTTTTATTTATTTGTTGTTTTTTGAGGTAGAGTCTCACTCTAGTCCAGACTGACCTGGAATTCACTATGTAGTCTCAGGCTGGCCTTAAACTCACAGCAGTCCTCCCGAGTGCTAGGATTAAAGGCGTGCACCACCATACCTGGCCCCATACTCCTTTTTATTAATTTTTTTTTAAAAAATATTTTATTTATTTATTTGACAGAGAAAGAGGGAGAGAGAGAATGGGCGCGCCAGGGCCTCCAGCCATTGCAAACGAACTCCAGACGCATGCTCCCCCTTGCACATCTGGCTAACATGGGTCCTGGGGAATTGAACCAGGGTCCTTTGGCTTTGCAGGAAAGCACCTTAACCACTAAGCAATCCCTCCAGCCCCCCCCCCCCATACTCCTTTTTTAAGAAGAATGAGTTTAGGGTTTTCTTTGAGGAGCAAAACTTTTTTGTCTTAGAATACATTTAAAATTTGATTAAGACAATCAATGACCTTTTGGCCTAATTGGACATTTCTTGTTGCAGAGGGGTGTGTGTGTGTGTGTGTGTGTGTGTGTATGTGTGTGTGTGTTTTGTTAAGAATCACTCCTAGGGTTTTGTGAAAGCTACATATGTACACTACCACTGGGATACACTCCCAGCCCCCATTTTAAAATTTCAACATGACAGTGAAACTAATAGTGTGCACTTCTCACACAGCAGCTAGTAGCTGTGTTACACAACCCACATACATCTCATGTACTCTCCCCACAATGTTTTGACTTAAATAGTTCCCATTTCACAGATAAACAGATGGAGAACCAAGAAGTTTAAATAACTTTAAAATCATTCAACTAGGAAACACCTAAACAACATTCCACAATGTCTAATAATTCTAATGTACTTACCGACTAAATATGCCTTCTGAAACTACTACTAGCCCATCTAATTCCACTTTATACTTGAGGGCTGTCCTCATTTCTTCATTTTAATTCTCTTAATCCATTTGAAGAGGATCTCTTTCCTCAAACACTGCTCTCTTTGATTTAATCAGCTCTATTGGCTTCATTGTTTGTATTACTTTTCAATTATATTTCATACTTTATACACATTAATCCAGAGCTCCCACTGAGATATTTTTAAAATTTTTTTAGGCTTTCTTTATATTTCTCTATGTCTTTAATAAGGTTCTACATTTCTGATTTTTATTGATTTTAAATTATACGGCAATTTCTTTAAAAGAAAGATCTAAGCAGAATGTACATATAAGGCCGAAGTTCTTCAATTACTGCAATCTCTCATTTCCTAAATGTTGCCTAAAACCCTCCTGCCTAGCCAGACCAACTCCACTTACAAGTTTTTGTCTTTCCAGACTAGTGTTGTCCGCTGGAGCTTTCTGTGATGACGTAAATGCACTATATCCATGTTGTCTGTTTCAGTATCTTCTGCCTGCAGGTGGCCACTGAACACTGGAAGTGTGACTAGTGCGAATGAGAACCAAATTTTAATTGTTTTTAACTTGTAATAATTACATTTTAAGGTCCTTATGTGGCTAATGGCTACTGTATTGGACAGCATAGTTCTAGACTACTGTATATGTCTTGCTGTTTGCACATAGACATAATAGTTTTACATATCACTATGTGTAGATCATAAATGGTCTCCTGCTAAATGTGTTGGTCTGAATCTTGCTTGTTTGTAACATTTAATAGTGCTTCTTAGAAAGCTGTCCATGTTATGTAAAGATCCAGCTCGTGCTTTTTTTCTGAATTCCTGATTTTGTTGGGAATTTCCTTTTCTGAAATAGATGTATCAGGTGGTGAAATTCTTTGGATTTTCCCTCCTCATTATCCTTGATGTACCATTAAATCATGTTAATCCACTGAATAAAGGTTTGCTTTTATTGAGTAACTCTTGGACATGCTGTGATTAAAGGCTTAAAAAATCACATTATACTTTTCCCATCACTGGCACCAGTGACTGTGAGCATAAGAACCAAGTGCTCCATGGCCAATTACTTTCAGAAGACTTCTCGTGGGCTGGCTGAGATTAAGCTGAGATAGAGCACCGCCCCTGCAAGTCATACTGTGATCTGTTGCACTGGTTCTCAGATTTCAGTGAAAATAATTATTGACTCTAGAGTTAAAAAAAAAAATAAAACAACCAAGTGTGGAAACATGGTCCTCACCCCTCAACATTGTGATTAATAGGCCCAGGCACCTATGGGTTTAAGACTTACCCAAGTGTCACACATCTGGTATTTTGGAACAGAGCTCGCTAGTGGTACTGAGGTTGCCTTTGGTTTTAACTATGGCAGTGAGCAAGTTAGTTGATCTTTTATCTCAGTCTCAACTGTCACAATATTCCTTGTTTTGGTGGAGTTATAAGAATAATAAGGCATGTACAAAATTCTTTTTAAAAAAAATAATGTTTGCTTTAAAGAAATCAGCAAACCTAACATTACATATAGTATGGACCCTGGTGATGCTCAAGTGATTGACCCTCAGCTCTCTTAACAATTACAGTTCAAATATGTAAAACACTTCCTAAGTCTGTTTGGCTCAGCATTGATGGCCTATATTCCACATCTGCTTTAGAATCACAGTTTTTCCACTGCCAAATAATTTAACAGTTGAACAAGTAAATATTCTCCATGAATGTTTATTACTGCCAAGCTTTTTGATTTAGAAATTTAACATTTCCAGTAAATTAACCAGTTAACCTTAACTTTACCTTCAAGTATATGCTTCTATAATGCTTATTAGTTTGGTCTAGGTCATGTTTGCCTCATTGAGTTTATAAAATTAGTAGAGACTATTGGAGATGTAGAAGTTGTGAGTACGTAAGTCTAAATAAGGATCTATTTTCTTTCAGGTGAAAGTTATGGATGAAGCAAGACACCAGAGTTGTTAAGGACGTTGTTCACACCCCAGTTCACATACTAAATGATTGCTGTGATGACCAGTTTAAAATTATTAGCTAATCTCAAAGGGGGATGATATAGGAACATGTGGAACTGAAAATAGGATTTATTTTCTTTTAGGTAAAGGTTGTGGATGAACGAAGGTATCGGAAAGTCTTTGAAGATATTGTACGCATTATGGACAGAATGGAAAATGATTTCCTTCCTTCTTTAGCACTCAGTAGGAGGGAGGTGAGCAAAAATACATGAATGATCTCCTGTCTATTGTCCATTGTACTTAGCACACAGAAAACTATAGTACTTTAAAAGTTATTAAGGTTAGGGTTGGGGAGATGTCTCAGTGGTTAAAATTGCTTGTTTGCAAAGCCTGCCAACCCCAGTTTGATTGCTCAGTACCCACTTAAAGCCAGATAGACAAAATGGCACATGCATCTGGAGTTTGTTTGCAGCAAGAGGCCCTGGTGTTCATATTCATATTCTCTCTCACTCCCTCCTTGTTTCTCTCCCCCCAATCTCCTCCTTGGAACTACAGCTTCCTTTTCTGGATTTAGGGACAGCTGTAAGGATTCATGAGTTAATTATATGCAGACTCTTAGAGCAGCACCCAGCATCCAGTAAGCTCTCATATTGACCACTCCTGTTTAACGTTTCAGAGTTATTGGCTACTCATATCTCAGGAAATAGAACTTGTCACAGAATGAATACCCTGGACCAAGATTATGTTACCCTGTTAGGATCCAGGAACATACAAAGTAGCTTAGAAAAGAATCAAAAGCCAACTAATTCCTTCTCTGCTGGTATTAGTTTAATATTGTATGAAAGCTGGTGATGTGAAGTTGTGTCAGTGAAGACATATGCCAATTACACATCTGATTAATAATTCCATTATTCTTTATTCATATTGTCTATGGAATAATCCCACTGACTTACTTCCCCTACTAGTGATGCATGTTTGTGTCTGTCTGTTATTCGCCAGTTTTTGTTTGAGAATGTGAAGTTTCGGCAGCTGCAAAAGGAGAAGTTCAAGATCAGCAACAATGGACAGGTTCCCTGCCATTTTTCTTTCATCCCTAAACTTAATGACAGCCAATACTGCAAGCCATGGCTTCGAGCTGAACCTTTTGAGGGCTTCTTGGAGCCAAGTGAGTTTTCCCTTTGTCATTGCCTCTGCTTGCCATGTACCAACTCTTCAAGACTCCCAACCCATTGGTTTAACTTCTTGTCACCTAACCACATGTCTACTACCTTCCCTGTCATTATATTGGCAAATCTCTCTGTGTGCCCAATCTTTCCCTTGGTTGCTTGGTGATTTTTGTAGAGGATACTCCATCAGCTCTCATTCCCTTTTTGTTTTATCACTGGAATTTTTTGTGTTACCATGTACCATCTCTTATATTTCAGATGAAACGGTGGACATTTCTCTTGATGTGTATGTCAGCAAGGA
Organism: Dipus sagitta; assembly: GCA_036346955.1. Classification (NCBI taxonomy): domain Eukaryota; kingdom Metazoa; phylum Chordata; class Mammalia; order Rodentia; family Dipodidae; genus Dipus; species Dipus sagitta. The sequence continues at coordinate 111,295,257 of CM070776.1, read as the reverse complement.
TTCTGTGACCATCCTGAACTCAGGGGAAGATAAGATTGAAGATATTCTTGTCCTTCATCTGGATCGAGGCAAAGATTATTTCTTGACCATCAGTGGGAATTACCTCCCAAGTTGCTTTGGAACCTCCTTAGAGGCTCTGTGCCGAATGAAAAGACCAATCCGAGAAGTCCCTGTCACCAAACTCATAGACTTGGTGAGAAGCATTCTAAAACATAAACTCTTTTATATAACTTTCACGGCATTTGAATGGTGTTCTTATTATTGCTGTGTTTTGGTTGTTTTTTCTGGCACCAGAGGAACTGTGAAGTAATACAGAAGAATGTCATTTTATCCTAGCACTAGCTTGATTAAATTAAATCTAAGAGGAAAGAGGAGAGGCCAACTTGTGGTTAACTCTTGTTAGGATTATGATGGATAGTATTAAGCTTACCAAATGAGATTAAAGGCTCCCTTCTCAAAGTTACTAGGCTTAGCTGTTAAGCTCGTCATACTGTCAAGTCCCTTTATATTCATTGGCTGGTGTGGTAGGTATGGTAAGTGTGCCATGCAGTATTATCCTCATTATGCATATAAGAAAACTGAGGCCCAGAGACATTAACTTGCCCACAGTCAAATAAGTTAGTGACAGATCTATCACTCTGATTCTTTGGTTCCCGCTCCAGTATTCCTCTTGAATCTACATTATATCAGATCACAGTAAGGTGTTGCTGCATATGGGAGCACAGGCTTATTAGTGGAGCCTTCGAAAACTACATCACAGTTCCTGGGGATGCTTGTTACAAGTAGAGGTTCCACCCCCTGCTCACCTCTGACATTAGAATGTCACATTTTAGAGCCTTGAAATCAACATTTTATTACTATCCCAGATGTTGATGTTTTCTTTTTTTTTTCATCTAGCCTAGACTGTCCTTGAACTCTTTAAATAGCCAAGAATGACCTTGGACTCCTAATCCTCCTACCTCCACCTCCCGAGTGCCAAGATTACAAGCATTTGTCACGCCACCTGGTTTCGTGGGGTGCCAGAGATTGAACCCAGGGCTTTGTGCGTGCTAGGCAAGCAATCTAACCAAATGGGCTACCTCCACAGATGGTTATAATGCATATTTAAGCTTGATACTTACTTAAAATGTGACTCAAGTCAGGATAGAAAATGATTTCTTTCCCCTTCCCCAACTCAGGTTATAATATCAATGCCTTGATGAGGGAAATACATATTATTGTCAGTAACAAATTGATTTAGTAGCAACTTCATCCTACTAAGAACTTTTATTTATTTTTTATTTATTTTGAGGCAGAGAGAGAGAGAGAGAGAGGGCGTGACAAGGTCTTCTGCCACTGCGAACGAACTCCAGACACATGCACCCCCTTGGGCACATGTGGGACATTATGCGCTTGAGTCACTGTGCATCTAGCTTATGTGGGAATTGAAGATTCGAACATTAGTTCTTAGGCTTCACAGGCAAGTGCCTTAACCAGTAAGCCATCTCTCCAGCACAGAACTTTCCTTTTAAATGAATACATTGTTAGATTTAGATGCAGGTTGGAGCTGCAAGGGTATATTCTTAGTTTTTAACCAAAGAAAATGAAGTAACAGCCAAGTGTTTTTGTTTGTATGATAATCACATCAATTCTTTTAATTCAGCTAGAGCAAAGGATTATATCATCCAGCAGGGAGGGCTAGACCCAGCGAGCAGGCTGCTGCCTTGTCTGGGTGTGATCTGTTCTGTTGCCATGGAATTGTTGTCGCTATGACTCTCATAGCAGATTAAAGCACTTGAGTCCAGTCCCAGCATTCTTTCTTGGAATTGTGTTTGTTTCCCTAGAGCTCTCATGGCTGAGGATTTTGCCTTGGTGTGAAACAAAACCGTTTTCTACAAAAATTCATATCCTGTCATTCTTTTTCTCATAATTGCTTTTCTTCTACCACCATATTCTTGTCTTTCAAATATAGTGCAGTCTCACCTTTTAGAATACAGGCAACATGATTATTTTTTCTACCTTCATCCTTTTATCCAAACACCATTTCTTTGTTCAAGCTTTTTATGAAAAATGTCAACTATATGGGGAAATATCAAGTAACAATATAATGAACTCCCATATGCCTTACATACATATGCACAAACACACATTTTGCTGTGCCATTTGAAATTGAATGATAACATAACAGTTAAACACTAAACACTCCCAACTGGCTCTCTTGAGAAAATGGACAAACTTGTACATACACACAATACTCTTACTAATAGACGACACTATATTGCAAACTATTAACAGCAGTCCACAATACCATTCAATATCTACTCTCTAGTCATATTTTTCCAACTGTGTAGTATAGTATCCCTTCCAATAGTCAAAGGATTTTTCTGTTTGTGTATGGGTCTATGGTGTGCATGCATATGTGTATGCATGTTTATATGTGTATGGATAGACATGAGTGTGTAAGTGCATATATACGTCTGTATGGGGGCCAGAGGTCAACATCAGGTGTCTTCGTTTTTTAATGTATAATTTTATTGTTGACAACTTCTATACTTACAGACAATAAACCATGATAATTCCCTTCTCTCCCCCACTTTCTCCTTTACAACTCCACTCTCCAACGTATCCCCTCTGTCTCTCTGTTAGTCTCTCTTTAATTTGATTTCATCATCTTTTTCTCCTATTATGAGGGTCTAGGTGTCGTCTTTTGTTGCTTTCTACCTTATTCCTTAAGACAGGCTCTCTTGTTTATACTGGCTAGCCACCAAGCCCCCAGGGATCCGCCTGTCTCCACCTCCCTAGTGTGGGGATTATAGGCATGTGCCACTGTGCCCAGCATTTTATGTGGGTGCTGGAGATCTGAACTCAGGTCTCCATGCTCATGTGACAATCATTTTACCAACTGAGCCATCTCTCCAGTCCCTCCTTTATATCTTTTTTAAAACCAAAATGCAATCTGGATATATGTAGTACATATGGTAAGGTATTCTCTTTTAGAGTAGAACAACATTCCATTTTGAAGGGCTTTGTTGATGTGTGATTGTATATATTAGTGAATGTGAGTGTGGTCATGTGTGTACCATGACATGCATGTGGAGGTCAGAAGACAACTTCGAATGTTGGTCCTCACCTTCCATCTTGTTTTCATGTGGGGTCTCTCATTGTTCATTGTCTCGTTTGACAGGCTAGCTGGCTCACAGGGTTTCTGGGCGATTCTCCTGTCTTTACTTCCCTTCTCAACTTAGGCGCCCTGGGATTACCAGTGCTCGCACTGCAGCATACAGCCTTGTCCATAAATAGAATATAGCAAAGAATCATTAAAGAAATCAGTGACTCTGTAGGGGAGCCCTCTTCCTTTTCTTTGTGCATAAGTGTTTCAAGATGAAAAAAACAAAACAGAACCCTGGTCCTTTTTTAAATTATAGAATTGTTATTTAATTACATATGTGTGATCACCACTTGTGGTTTAAAATTAGTATTTTGTGGGATTTAGAAGTGTAACTTTGTTGCATCTCAGTGTTAGAAAATGGCTATATCTTATTGATGAATTTATCCATATTATTGTGAGGTAGTATGCAAGATATCTAAAATAATCAACACACCATTCTCTTTGTGTGCTTTTTTGAGGTAGGGTCTCACTGTAGCCCAGACAGTCCTGTAATTCACTCTGTAGTCTCAGGGTGGCCTCGAACTCATGATGATCCTCCCACTTCTGCCTCCCGAGTGCTGGGATTAAAGGTGTGCACCACTGCACCCAGCCAGCACACCATTCTTTTTTTAAAATTAATTAATTTATTTATTATTTATTTGAGAGAGAGAAGAAGAGGCAGATGGAGAAAGAATAGGCATACCAGGGCCTCTCCAAACACTCTCCAGATGCATGAGCCACTTTGTACATCTGGCTTTATGCAGCACAAGATTCTTAATGCCTTTCTGTTCTTTTGTGACCTGGGTTTGACTCTCTGCAATGCTTTTTTAGATTCATGGTTTTCCTAAGACCAAAGGTGATATTTCAAAGTCCATGAGATGGTGACATTAATGTTGCCACATGCCCTTTGTTGTGTTGTGTACTTTAAAATCATGGTGAATCCGGAAGTGAGTTCAGTACATATGCTGTGGCACTAGGCCATGTTTAAGGAAGATTCCTTCTTTGTCATCATCATCATCATTATTATTTGTTCTTAAACAATTTCATACATGTATGTGTTGTACTTAGATCATATACACTTCAGGTACCCTCTCTTGTCCCTTCCCACTCCTGCTGAACTCCTTCTTCTTCTTCTTCTTCTCCACCACTTACTAGTGGATACAACAGAAAGAAAATGAATCTTCCTTCCCCAGCAACCATTCACTACTAATACCTCCTCAGGGAGGGGAGGGGCCTTCTCAACCCCTCCCTCCTCATGATGAAATTGTGATGGACCAAGTCTTCTGCAGGACTTGTGCAGGTAACTACAGCTGCTGCGAGGTCATGAGTGCAACGGACATGTCATGTACAGACAGCTGCCTATGTTACACCCTCCTCCCACCAAATGCGGAATGCAATAACTGGCATCAATTCTGTTCTGTTTTAAAATTTTTATTGAAAATACTGTATTTATTTATTTGTGTGTGTGTGAGAGAGAGAGAGAGAGAATGGGATTGTCGGGGCCTCTAGACACTGCAACTGAACTCCAGACATATGTACCTCCTTGTATCTAGCTTTATGTAGGTACTGAGGAACTGAACCTGAGTCCTTTGGCTTTGCAAGAAAGTGCCTTAAAGGGTAAGCCATCTCTCTAGCCCAACCCTTTTCTTTATTCCTGCCATTCTCAATAACAATGACTTTACAATTCCTAGTACAGGGGAGTTTAGCGTAAGTGGGAAACATATTACAATCATCTGTTGTAACTATATGTATTTTTTCCAGAATTAAGGTAGACTTTTCTATTTGATTTACTAGCATATTAACTAACAAATAATCATCAGTATTAATTACATGCTGGGTATAAATATGGAGTTTATGTGGGTTTCTGTAATGTAGTGGTCATGAAAGTAAACTTGCGTATATAACATGGCTAAATTCTAAATTATGTTTAGTAAAAAATTTAGTTAGAGATCATCTAAACATTAATAATCTTTACTTCCCACTATTCTACAAAGTCATTTGAAATGAATGTTAGGAAAATGCAGTTTGCATTAACAGTGAATTCCTTTCCTGTGCTATTTATTCCAAGCACTTCTATGCTATAAAGGCTTATTGATTAACCAGGTAATCTCTGTCAGTCAATCCCAGGATTGGCCTGTTTTTGTCTTAATGGATATTTGGTGCTTGTAACATTAACATGATCTAGAAATGCATGTGAATAGAGAAAATGAATATGAATAGAAAAGTGATTTGGGGGGCTGGAGAGATGGCTCAGCAGCTAAAGGCTGACACTCTGTGTTCAGTTCCCCATTACCCAAGTAAGCCAAATGCACAAAGTGGCACATGAGTCTGTAGTTCGTTTGCAGAGGCTAGATGGCCTGGCACACCCATTCTCTCTATATATATTTATATTTGCCTCCCTCTCAGACAGATAAATAAAATAAAGTCAAGCTCAGGTTTGTTTGTTTGGTTGGTTTTGGTTTTTTAAAGTAGGGTCTCACTCTAACCCAGGCTGACCTGGGATTCACTATATAGCATCAGGCTGGCCTCAACTCACAGTGATCCTCCTACCTTAGCCTCCCAAGTGCTGGGATTAAAGGCATGTGCCAGCACGCCCAGCAAGCTCAAGTATTTAAGAAACATGTATTCATGGGCAGGAGAGATGGCTTAGTGGTTAAGCGCTTGCCTGTGAAGCCTAAGGACCCCGGTTCGTGGTTCGATTCCCCAGGACCCATGTTAGCCAGATGCACAAGGGGGCGCACACATCTGGAGTTCATTTGCAGTGGCTGGAGGCCCTGGCGCGCCCATTCTCTCTCTCTCTCTCTCTGTCTCTCACCTCTTTCTCTCTCTGTCTGTCGCTCTCAAATAAATAAAAATAAACAAACAAAAAAAAACATATATTCATATATTCGATTACTAGGGTCTCGCAAAAGCAAGGGACATTGTGAATTGAAGATACAAAGTAAAAGTGGAAAGACCATGCATGAAAATTTGTAAGATTTCCCTGGAAAGAGAGAAGGGTAAGGTTAGTGTGTAAAACTGGATCTGTAAGAAGATAGAGACAGGCAGTAGAGCCATGAAATGAGCAGATAAACTTGAGTCAGAGGGTATCTAGAATGTGCAGAAGACTTTAATACTAATACAAGGAGGTAAATGGACATAGTGGAAGGAACAGTATGGTGTTGCTTATAGAGTGAGCTAAATAAAAGGCAACCAGGCATAAGTACCAGAATTAGTTGTGTGTTGGTATAAGTACACAGAGAAAATTTGAAAGGTAGGTAAGAGAAGGATATAAATTTTGGAATAGCAAGTTGGACATTAATTTATTCCCTGTAACCTCTTTACAAGACGATTACTTTTTCCTACTGATCTAAACACTCCTTTTTTATCCTATTAAGTGTATGCATCGTTTCTTCTTTGTATTCCATACAAATCAGTCCTTTTGAGCCAGGAGTGTTGATGTATGCCTTTAATCCCAGCATTCAGGAGGCAGAGATAGGAAGATCACTGTGAGTTTGATGCCAGCCTGGGACTACAGAGTGAATTCCAGGTCAGCCTAGTCTAGACTGAGACCCTACCTCAAAAAAAAAAAAAAGCAAAAAAGGGAAAGAAATACAAATCAATCCTTTTGAGAACTTCAATTTGCATTCAGTTTTTGGCTTTTTGTTTTAAATTTGAACTTTCTTTCTTTTTTTTTTTTTTTGGGTTTTTGAGGTAGGGTTTCACTCTAGCTCAGGCTGACCTGGAATTCACTCTGTAGTCTCAGGGTGGCCTCGAACTCACGGCGATCCTCCTACCTCTGCCTCCCGAGTGCTGGGATTAAAGGCGTGCGCCACCACGCCCGGCTTAAATTTGAACTTTCTAGCTTTGCCTGGTGACACATGCCCAAAATTCCAGCTATTGGGGAGGCTGAGACGGGAGGATCAAAACTTCAATGTCAGCCTGTGCAACTTAACAAGACCCTATCTCAAAGAGTTTTCAAAAGGGAGATGGGTAGGGAGATAACTCGGTGGTAGAATACTCTCTTAGCATGCACCAGACCCTGAGTTAATTTCCAGTACCATAAAATTGAGCTTTCATAATTCTTTCATATTATTTCAGCTGCATTTGCTACAGGGAACATAGGATAAAAACTGGGGCAAAGAATGATCTGCATCACACTTGTTATGTACCATTGCTGCTCCATTGGAACTCTTAAACAGGTTCTTTTTGTCATGTGATTAACACAGCCTTCTGCAGAGTGAACATCTCAACCCATTAAAGTCCGTTGAACTAAGTGATGGGTATTTACCATAGGATCACCTTAGAAGTAGGCTTCTGGGCTCTTTATTAGTGGAGGCTAACTGATGCTGTTATATGTACACAATTCAGACTAGTGTTAAGTGTAATTTAGGCTTGTTTTCTTTGTACCTATATGCAGAGAAGTAAGCTCTCAATATGAATTTGCTTCCTCACCCAAAGTATTGTCCTTTTCATTCTATTTTCAGAGTTTTCTCTTTTTTTATTTTATTTATTTTTATTTATTTGAGAGGTGGGGGGAGAGAATGGGCATGGCAGGATCATTAGCCACTGAAAATGAACTTCAGATGCATGTGCCATCTTGTGCATCTGGCTTACGTAGGTACTAGAGAATCGAACCGGGATCCTTAGGCTTTGCAGGTAAGCGCCTTTACCACTAAGCCATCTCTCCAGCCCTCCACTTCTCCTTTTTGTGATACTGGTGGTAGAACCCAGGGCTTCATATATTTGAGGGGAACATCCCGCCCCTATCTAACCATTAATTTTTAAATAAAAAGCATTTCTCATATTATTTTTAAGTGTTTGTTCTCTCCTGCTTGACCAACCTTGATAGCTTTTTCTTGGAATTTCATAACGTTTTTATTATATACCAACTAGTTTATATTTTAGGGTTTTTTAACAAATAAAATGCTAAGGAAATTGTAATCACATATGATTTTAAAATCATAATTCCAGATTTTTTCACACAGAAGATGGAATGGTCCAGTATCTATGTCTACTGTCACAGACTCTAATTCCATTCACTGATATGACACATCCTGCAAAATTAACTAGTCATGCACAAAATACCTATAAATACAGTAAAAATGTACACACAATAAAGGTGATTTACAGTTACAAATAAGGAATGTAATTTATCTTGGCTGTGCTTCAAAACGCTATGGTCAATAGCTTTAGTCAAGGCACAGAGACGTTTGAGTGAGCTCAGCTGTCTCTAGTAGGCAAGCTATGTATAATCACCAAGGAGGTATGCATGCATCCAAAGATCTTGATAGTTCTTTAATGTTTCCTCTAACTTCTGTTTGGGCCCTTCAGTTTTTCCCTTTCAGGTCTGCCAGAGTAATCTTTCTATAAAACTGCTATAGGGGTGATCTTTGTCTTATTAAAGGTAATCAGTGGCTCCCCCGTGCCTACTGAATGCTATCCAAATTCCCAAAATTGTTGTTCAGTATCACATCTATTTCCCACTATTTTTCTAGACATTCTGTTGTTATCTCGGCTTGGGATGCTCCATACAAATTGGTTACTAAGTTCTTAATCAAACCTTGTAATTTATCTTTTCTGTGTCTTTGTTTATTTCTGCCTCGTCCATAATTTTATTTTAGAAAATGGATCTCATTATGTTGTCTAGACCAGCCGTGAACTCCTGAGCTCAAGCAGTTCTGTCTGCAGGAATGTGGCACTGCCCTTGGCTTGCTGCTGCCACTTGTCATGTATTCATGGGAGGAAAAATGTAAAGTCTGGCAGATGGGTGAAGTTTTTACTCATTAACCAGTACTCCTTATAAGCCGGGCGTGGTGGCGCACGCCTTTAATCCCAGCACTTGGGAGGCAGAGGTAGGAGGATCACCGAGAGTTCGAGGCCACCCTGAGACTACAGAGTGAATTCCAGGTCAGCCTGGGCAAGAGTGAGACCCTACCTCGAAAAACCAAAAAAAATAAAATAAAATAAAAAAACAGTACTCCTAAATTTTGTTAAGGTTGTAGTCCAAAATTGTATCAAATTAGATGTTTGGCACTCATAATTAACTTCACATTAAAATATATTGTAATTACAAAGTTATAGCAATGTGTACTTTATAAGGCACAATGATATTACTCTGTTTTATATGGTGCTTAAATCTAAGTAAACTTACAAAAGCACATTTGATTCATAATGCTTCTAACAATACTAACGAAACCTAATTGCCGTATATAACAACAGCTTGAACATTCAGCCTTACCACAATTGCCGTATATAACAACAGCTTGAACATTCAGCCTTACCACATGGCATGTGGAACACATACTTAACCCTAGTCCCAGCCCCATGTGTCTCAGACAGGAAGATTGGGATTTTTTTTTCCTTTGACCACTAGACCTGAGACATGTAATTTATGTTTAAGGGACCCATATCACAGTCAGAAGGAATACAGTTGGGAGTTGCTGGAAAGATATACCCCACCTCCCTCTGGTTTTAGATAGCTTCACTGACCCCATAAGGAAAATATATCAGTTTCAGAGATGAAGACATTGAACCAGTAGGAAGTTTGGTAACTTGCCTGTGGTCACCACAGTATTAGTAAGAGGCAGAAAGAAAATTTGTGCCCAGAGATGTCTAACGACAATGCCTGTACTCTTTGCATTAAGCATGATGCCTTGTAAGTGGGGTTTCTGATTGTTTTAAGCCTATTATACAAAATACAGTCTCAGGCTGGAGAGAGATGGCTTAGTAGTTAAGGAGCTTGCCTGCAAAACCTAAGGACCCAGGTTTGATCCCCCAGTACTCATGTAAGCCACATGCACAAGGTGGTGCATGTGTCTGCATTTTGTTTGCAGTGGCGAGAAGTCCTGGCACGCCCGTTGTCTCTCTCTCTCTCTCAAATATCTAAGTAATTTTTAAAAAAGAAAAGAAAAGAAAATACATTTGAACAGCTTTCCACCACCTCTCTATCCAAGAAGCAATTATGTTGTCCTTTGTGGGTTGTCTTAGGAACTGTGAGGATAATGACTGTGGAATGCATCAGACCTGGGTTGTTATCCTGCTTCTATCACTTACTGCCTAGAGGTGACCTTGGGCAAGTAATTTAACCTCTCAGGGCCTCAGTTTCTTCACTTGTATAATGAGAATACTACTTGCTTTACACTTAAGTGCAGCTAAAGTGACATCATATATAAGCACTTTGCAAAGTTCCCAGCACATGGGAGATACTCCTCAAGTGGTGATGACAACTGTAGCTGTTGGATGTTGTTGGATATTGGATAGTAATAATAGCATGAAAGGTAGGGGGATTAACATAGCTATTTCCCCTGCTTCTCTCTCTCTTTTTTTTTTTTTTCTATTATGCTTACTAGGGAAACAAAAACTGGATGGATCTTGTGATCCACAAAGTTCTGAAATGAATCTCATTTACATTTCAGAAGAGCCTTCAAGTCTGGGGACTCTAGAGGCCTCTGAGGAGGGGGGGGAGGCTGTGGGAAGATGGGACACTGTTCACAAGGCTAGCTGGCATGATGAATGGCAATAGAAAGGAGAGTACCTTGTTGCCTCTTCTGAATGTCCCCTGTGTCAGGCCCACAGCCAAGTTCTTCCACTGAGGTGGCATTAAAATGAGGTAAGACCAGCACATTGCTGCAGACAAGAAGAGTTATCAGTGAGCACTTGACTAGGTCCTCAGGCAGCTGTGAGAGGGCTCAAAAGTCTAGGCCAACATATTATGTTTCATGAAAATGATAGTCTCAGTGAATTGCATAACATTGACTATCCATAAAAAATAACTTTGTATGTGGAGAAGATGTATCATTTTCAATCATAAGTTGAAGGATTCAAAGCCTTTAAAAGCCTCGTAAGCTAGTGGTTCTAATACTGAGCTGTTTCTAATTCTGTAAATTAATTCTAATCATTGTCTATCTGCCAATGACTTTTCTCCCGCTCTGCTCTCAGGAAGAAGACAGCTTCCTAGAAAAGGTAATTTGATCCACTGGTGCTTATGAAGGTTTCCTTGTGCTTGATTAACACTTAACTGTGGTCCCTGGAACTTGACCCTAGGCATTCCCCTAGGAATATCAGAGGCACTGACTCGGTGAGAATTCCCTAATGCCCTGCCTGGTGTCTTTAAGTATGTTTAAAATACAGGAAAAATGTTTATATTCCTGTCACATAATTGTGACTCACTTTGTAGAAGAAATGCACCTCATACCTCCAGATTTTTTTTTTTTGAGGCAACATCACTATGTTGCCAAGGATGATCAAGAACTTCTGATGTTCCTACCTCCACACCTACACCAGTGCTGGGATTACAGGTGTGCACCACCATACCTGATTTGATGCAGTGCTGAGGATCAAACCCAGGGCTACGCGCATGCTAAGCAAGCACTCTACCCACTAAGATATATCTTCAGCCACTAGATTTTTGTTGTTGTTGTGCTAGGGATGGAGCCCAGAGCCTTACACATGCCAAATCCATCCATTGAGCTACAAGCACAGAATTGTACTTTCGAGCTGCCCACACACCCCCATTTTCAGTGATAATAAAACGAAAACAAAGCCAATTTCTGTTCCATGAAAAGTGATCTAGAGCAAGCATGGTGGTGCATGCCTTTAATCCCAGCACTCTCAGGAGGCAGAGGTAGGAGGATCGCCATGAGTTCGAGGCCACTCTGAGACTACATAGTGAATTCCAGGTCATCCTGTCCTAGAGTGAGATTCTGCCTTGAAAAACCAAAAATATTTTTTTAAAAAAATGTAAAGTGATTTGGTGTTTGTGATACAAGTGAGTAAAATTACTCAGAAAATACAGTTAAGTACCAGCACGGGGCAGAATTATGGAGGTCAACAAGATCATAAGAAATCATCTATTTGTCTCCATTCTACTAAACAAGACACCCCAAACCAAGGAAGGTTGGACATTTGTGAAAGTCTCACTGATCCTGAGTGCAGGGATGTGGGGTAGAAGACATTATTTCCTGAGAAGCCAGTGTCGTGCTCCCTCTACAGTGCCTCACAGTCTCTCCATCTTCATTTGGAGAGTGCTTGGCTCCACACAGGGCTGCCAGGGAGAAGAGCCTGGGCTTGACAGACATTGGATAGTACTGCAGACAGTATCTGGCAGGACCTCCATGTTTGGTGGTTTTCGATGCATTTTCAGGATGGAGATGCTTTACTTATTAGCTCTAGGATTACAAAGTATGTCTTCTTGAAATAAGATAAAGTGTGCTTTGGTTTCCCTTTGAAAATCAGTGCATGATAATTTGTGACATTTCTTTTTTAGAAAAATACCACTTCCCCAGTTTATTGTATCTTCTAGACTTCAGAGAGACCCAAGTGTGACATTTTATATTATTACACATGAATTTGGAAATGGACAGTGTATATAACCTACTGACAGTTTATTAACCTTTTAAATGACTAAAATTTGAGACAGCTCTGCTTCCCAGCCCTTCTGTGTTAAGGGCAGTCCGTGTTCTGTCTGTTCAATTTAGACAATGTCTTGTGTTACCTTAATGCCTCTGTACAGGAAAGACTTCAGTTGGATGTCAGATTTTTTTGAAAGTACATGAATCAGTTGCTGAATAATTTATATGTGGTAAGTTTAGAGGCATCGGCTAAAGAATCTGCATATGTATTATGTTTGCTCTGGAAAGTTAGTGATTACATTGAATACATTCAACTAGAACAAGGTTAGTTGGTGAGCTGCTGATAGAACTATTGTAGAAAGTGAATATCAAGTGATAGCTGACCAGTGAAAGAAAGAAAATAAATGAAACGTTATATATATATATATATATATATATATATATATATATATAACTATAATTAATATATATTACATTATAATTAATATATATGATTATAATTTATATATATACATATATGTATATATATACATATATATATAAAATATATAGAGAGAGAGACTGACTGACTGACTTGAAATGGTAACCAACTACCTTACTGCCTTTTCTTTATTCCCTTAGAAAGGTCAGCAGCTTTAAAAGATCATCAGTGCCTATTAAAGAACACAATGTTAAAAAGTGACCTCAGTGTTACTGTAGTGTATGTATGTGGTCTCTGAACATAGTGAATATTTATTTGCCCCACCACAAAGCACATTTCAGGAACTCCAGGTAGGAATTAGGCACTTTGCATATCTTTAAATTGGAATTTCAAATCCACCACCACATAAGGCCTGGACCCTAAAATCTACCCAGTTGACACCTCCTCCACTCAGGTGGCTGCAGATCTGAATTACAAACTCTAATAAAACACTGAATATACTGGGAGCCATCTATTCAAACTTCCATAACATGTATGAGTTGAGGGGGAGAAAGACAGTTTGAATTTATTTGTATAAATGATGTCACTTCTGAATTTTTCTCTAATATTCTTTCAAAAGAATCTAAACGATAGTAGAAAAGTAGGTAAAAGGAATAAGATTCCTCAGAATCTGTGCTGAGCTATTAATATAAACAATAATTTCTGGAAAGATACCCCTGACTTTTCATGTTATTTCTGACTCCTCAATTGCTGTATTTCAGGTTACTATTTTTGTATTTTAAGGTTTATAAGTTTTAGAGCCTAAAGATAAAACTTTCATAAACCTGAAATACTCATGCATGTGGGTCTCATGTGAAGTGTTTATAATTCCTGAGAGCCGAAGAACTTCAGTTAAACATAGTGCCTCAAACTACTATATTGACAATTGTAATTTATTAGTATAAAGATTCTATTATGATTGTATTTCTGGAGTGCTGGTTCTCAGTGTCACCCTTGAAAGGATTTACAACACCAAATGCATCAACAGGATAAACAACATAAGCTAAAATGAAATGCTTAGTGACTGAATGAAGCATTTTGGAAAGGAGATCCTTTAACTACCCAATTCATTATAGACTGCCTTCTGACCACAGATGTCCACCATGAGAAAAAAATGAAAACTTAAGATATGAAGATCATATTGTACCCACACAAGCAAATTTTGAAGGAGATTTGTCTTTATTCAGAGGCTCCTTTGATTCTCATTTCTTTTCATCTGTTAGGAGAAATCCCTTCTGCAGATGGTTCCCTTAGATGAAGGTACCACTGAGAGACCTCTTCAGGTCCCCAAGGAAATCTGGCTTCTAGTAGACCACTTATTCAGATATGCCTGTCACCAGGTAAGTGAGAGAAGACCATCCCTATGGCTTCAGAATGGAATGAGTTGGAAATTATACCTTACCATCTCGATCTTTTTACTTTCCCAAGCAACCTCCATGCAGCAGCATGGTCAGACTGCAGAAGCATGCAAGCTAAGTAGGTACCTAAGACCATGCTCTGTAATGGTGGAGCCAGGACCACAACTCAAAATGCCTGTTGCTTGGTTATGCACTTTCCCAAGAACAACTGAGTACTCCAGTCTCATACTTACTTGAACTGTCCTAAAGGAAGTACAGTTTTTAAATCCAAAGTAAGAGTCAAGCCCACTTCTTTATTTTTTAAAATATTTTTATTAATTTATTTGCAACTAGACAGAGAGAGCCAGAGAGAAGGAGCACACCAGAGGTTCTAGCCGCTGCAGACTCTAGATGTATGTGCCACTTTGTGCATCTGACCCCACGTGGGTAATGGGGAATCAAACCCAGGTCACCAGCCTTGGCAGGCAAGCACCTTAACCACTGAGCAATCTATCCAGCCCCTATTTCATTTTTTTAAAATTGGAAACTTTATGAAGATACAGGAGTTATATCATGTTCCCATCCCATGGTCCTCTTTCTCCCACCCCCATCCCCTGAAGACCCTCCTCTTTCAAAGTAGTCTTGTCTCATTCCTTTTGTCCTCCTCCATCCTTCATGTAAAATGTTAATGGACTCAGATTGATGCTAGTCTTGTGGGAGTATTGGTAACCACTGAGGGATCATGAATATACCATTTGGTTCATGTCAGGAGGACAGGACCCCAGAGAACACCTGCATACCTTGTAGCTCTTACATTCTTTTTTTTTTTTTTTTTTTTGAGGTAGGGTCTCACTCTAGCTCAGGCTGACCTGGAATTCACTATGGAGTCTCAGGGTGGCCTCGAACTCATGGCAATCCTACCTCTGCTTCCCAAGTGCTGAGATTAAAAGCATGTGCTACCACGTCCAGCCTCTTACATTCTTTCTGCTTCCTCTTCCACAATGTTCCCTGAGCCTTGAAAGGCATGATAGAAATCTCCTTTAGCTTTGAACTCTCAACAGCCTCTTATTTTCTGCTTTGATGAGTTTTGAGTCTCCTCAGTGTCTGCTGTCGTCTCCATATAAAAAGTTCTCTTGGGCTGGAGAGATGGCTTAGTGCTTAAGCGCTTGCCTGTGAAGCCTAAGGACCCCGGTTCAAGGCTCGATTCCCCAGGACCCACGTTAGCCAGATGCACAAGGGGGCACACGCATCTGGAGTTCATTTGCAGTGGCTGGAGGCCCTGGAGCACCCATTTTCTCTCTGTCTGTCGCTCTCAAATAAATAAACAAAAAAATTATATATATATATATATATATATATATACACACATATATATAAAGTTCTCTGGCTAGCAGTGAATTTCTGGAACATAGTACTAAGTTTTCTTTTTAAATCCTGTATAAATGACTAGCCATCTCTAAATCATACCCCCATACACACACCAAGAGAGAAAGAGAGGTATCTCAGATCTACTGAAGTCCAATTTAACTTTAAAGCAAGTTTTAGCATGAATACACCATTTGCTCCTTTCCTGGTACTGAGTTCTGATCATATTTGAATATGGTGCTACTCTTGGAGGGTCTCAGTTGAGTACCTAATTTCCTACTATAGCCGTATATTCCACTGCCTTATGAGGTAGAGGCTGAAGCCACTGGAGATCATATTCTCTCTCTCTCTCTCTCTCTCTCTCTCTCTCTTTCTGTTTTTTTGAGAGAGAAATAGGCATAGAGATGGAGAGAATGAGTGTGCCAGGATCTCTAGCCATTACAAATGAAGTCCAAAAACATGCACCACCTTGTGCATCTGGCTTACGTGGGTCCTGGGGAATCAAACCTAGGTCCTTAGGTTTCACAGGCAAGCGCCTTATTGCTAAGCCATTTCTCCAGCCCATAGATCATATTCTTACTTGAAATAAAATATCACATATATGATCAAGATGGTATAGGAATGCCATGCTGTATTCACACTTCATTCCTGAGCATTAATATGCACACCACACTTTGCATTTTCTTTTTTGAGATCTCTCAATTCCTAGGCAATCTTCAAAACATAAAAGGGTGCTTATCTTGCTTTGTTCCCTTCATTTTGACTTCCTTGGTAGGAGGACCTGTTCCAAACCCCTGGAATGCAAGATGAGTTACAGCAGATCATTGATTGTCTGGATACCAGTATTCCTGAGACAATCCGTATCCTTTCTGCCTGAAGTTTGGGAAGCTGGATCAATATTTAGCCAATCTCATCTTTCTATTTTCTTTGTAATTATCTCCTTTTTTTTTACATTTTTCACTTATGTGTATGTGTGATGTGGAATATATAATGTAACGTGGTGTGGGGTATGTGGTGTCTGCATGTTTTTGTGGCATCCCAAATGTTTGCCTTCAGTGGGTTGCTCACCTGCAGTGGCCAGAGCGGAACATTGAGTATCCTGCTCTGTCACTCTTCTGTTTGGTCTTATTTTGAGCCACAGTCTCCTTTTATTGATTCCTGAGTTCGTATGGCTCCAAAGATTCTTGGGTCTCTGCTCCCCTGCTGGACTGCAGTTACAGGTGCATGTGGCCACACCAAGCTGTTTACACAGCGTCTCGATTAGCTTCCTGTTGCTGGCACAAAGCACCTGACCAAGCAGCTTATGGAAGGAAACGGTTTATTTTGGCTTACAGACTCGAGGGGAAACTCCATGATGGCAAGGGAAAATATGGCATGAGCAAAGGCTCCTGGCCAAGATCAGGTGGACAACAGCAGCAGGAGAGTGTGCCAAACACTGGCAAGGGGGGCTATAACACCCATAAGCCCACCCCCAACAATACATCCCTCCATCAAGGCTCCAGTTACCAAATTGGCACCAGCTGGGAATCCAGCTGAGCACACATGAGTTTATGGAGGACACCTGACTCAAACCACCACACATGGAATCTAGAAATTTGAACTTGTGCAGGCAGTCTCAGGCCCTCATGCTTATGAAAGGAAGTACCCTTAACCACTGAGCCATCTCTCTCCAGCCCTGTAATTGTCTCTTATATCACTGACTACCCAGTTGTTTCTCAAGACCTTTCAGGAACTTGTGACCTCTCTCTATGTCAAAAGTGTTCATAAGAGGACTCAAGGGGGTAGGCAACAACAATGTTTAGTGAGCATGGAACATGGAAGCCACAGCACTGGTACAGCTCTCCTTCAACCAGTTCGTTACTGGTCACCCCTGCTATCCCTTCCCTCAGGTGCCATGACTAGGGCAGAAAGGATAGGAAACACTGGAAGGCAATATGTAGGACCCATCTAGTAGGAGATTTCACTGCAGACTGTTCCCTGGAGTCTGAAGTTGAGCAAAACCTACCAAGGGACCTGGACCAATTCTATAGCAACTCCACTGCAGAGTCCATGGCATAGTAAATACTAAGCCACAGTTTGGATCAGTGCGCCATGAATGAGAGGAGGAAAGCGATTCCTGCAAAGGCTGAAGGGAGTTGGCCAGCCGGGTCTCTGTTTGGCCTTTCTCTGGAACACCTTTCCCTTGACTTAAGGTAATTCAGCTGGCAGTAACCACTCTGTGGCAGAAGCACTGCTCATTTTCCTGGAAGCCCTTCCAGAACCAGTCATCTGTTATGAGCTGTATCAGCGATGTCTTGACTCTGCTCATGATCCTCGGATCTGCCGACAGGTGAGTTGTGTGGATCTGAGAACATGTTTGGGGGAGGTTGTCCCATAGAGAAAATGTCTGTTTTACAAAGCCATGTGGTTGGGTAGGCCTGATTCTGTTAATTCATAATGGGACATGACAGGACACCATCATTAAGAGTTGAGACCCTTGAATTTCAGGTTATGTTATTTCCTTGTTCTTGTTGGCCTGTTTCTGTTAAGAGAAAACATATCATATATCTGATCCCTGGGTAAGATTGATAAAACTGATTATACATGGAATTCTGGCTGCCTTTACTAGGAAGAGTAGGTGACAATGGGAGCTTTTCCTCTTTCTAACCCCCTCTTGGTGTGCTTTTAATTTTGAAAAGATTATGGTGAATAGTAGCTTAGTGAGTGTGGGTAGGAGGTCCCTTTCAAAGCCATGTGACACTATAGGAAAAAAAAAACTCAAGATGGCAATAGCCTTCACCTGTATGCGGAAAAGTAAAAAAGAACAGATGAGCATTTGCCTTCTTGTGAGGCACTGTGTGTGTGTGTGTGTGTATCTCTGGTGATGGCATGGCCTGCTCATTGAGAAGAGAGGGATCAAAAAGTTCTTACTTCAGAGCTGGGCATGGTGGTGCATGCCTTTAATCCCAGAACTTGGGAGGCAGAAGTATTGCCACCCTGAGACTACAGAGTGAATTCCAGGTCAGCCTGAGCTAGAGCGAGACCCTACCTCAGAAAACAAAATAAATAAATAAATAAAATAAAGTTCTTACTTCAGAGTTATAATGTGGCAAGGTATTATGTTGGTCAAGGGTAAGGAATAGAGGGTATTGACAGACAAATGGGGCCTGTAAGGTTGGATGCAAACTACTTTAATGGCACCTACAAATTTATATTTCCCTTAACCTGGTTTCCTCACTATCCACCTCCTCCTTAAAAACAGGTAATTTCCCAGCTCCCAAGATGCCATAGAAATGTTTTCCGTTATTTGATGTCGTTCCTTCGAGAACTCTTAAAATTCTCTGACTACAACAACGTCAGCGCCAACATGATCGGTAAGAACACTTCCTAGGGAAGTGTGCACAGGGGGGTACACGGAGCATAATCTGTCTGCGTTATGCATAGTGCAGATCTTACTCAATGCTCAGGGACATAACAGTCACTTCCCTCTTACTGTGCTTGTCCCCTGGGTTCCCAAACCTGAGCTTTTACTTAGGTCATATCTTACAAAGGGTTTCTCCTTTTCTTTCTTTCTCCCTCTAGCTACCCTCTTCACTAGCCTTCTCTTAAGGCCTCCACCCAACCTCATGGCAAGACAGACTTCAAGCGACCGCCAGCGTGCCAGCCAGTTTCTTCTGGGCTTTCTGCTTGGGAACGATGAAGACTAAGTCTTGTCCTATCTAAGATTCTAAAGGAGGAAGATTTTGGGCTCCAAGTAGTGCAGAATGATTTGAAAAGTTACGATATAGGAAGGGTCTATTGCAGAATGTCAAGTTCTGTGGTGAAAGAGTTTCCTGATCCATCCTTCACCATATCCTACACAGCAAAATACTTTTAGACAGATATTGCCAAGCCAAAGTTCCCATCTTTTGGTGTCTTTGTGTTTTCTCTTTGTAAGGCAAAGTGGTCTGTATCGACACTCCTTTACCTAGGGATGTGTTTTGTGCCCTGCTTCCCAATTGTCATGATTGTCCTTAGTACCCTGGACCTAGGTTCTGAGATATTTCCATTCTAGGCCTACAAGCACTACTTGCTATAGCGTAGACCTGTCTGGGGTCCTTCGTATAATGCACTTTGGATCCACCCAGTCCACATATCACTTATTTGCACTCCCCTCCACTCATTCTATCACTTTGAAGGAAGCCTGGGTAAAATTAGTAACTCTTTGGGGTGTCTTCAACAGTGAACTCACTTTATACGTGTGATTGTTACATGCATCTGTGCATTTCTACTACAATGTTGTCTATGTGTCACTGTAACATTGGCCTTCTTGTGGATCCACACTGGGTGGAAGCGTATTCTCTTGTCTCAGATCATGTCAAGTAACAATTTTAGGAACTACAGAGATGGCAGATGGCATCCCACTGATGTGAGAGAATCACAGTCGAAAGGGAAGCCCTGGGAGTATCTCAGGAGTGAGGATATTCATGCTTGATGGATCCTGCTTCCTACTCTTCTTTTCCCATTAATATCTACATTTGACAGGAGGATCAGTCGTGAATGTGAGGGGGCCCATCTCCCACTAGAGATCCACTTTGAGAGCCACACCTGCACCATTGTCAAAAGGCAGTCTGTGCACCTCAAGGGAGCCCCCATGGAGCTGTTGCTCCTCCCCTAGGAAGGGTCTTGAGAGTAAGCCTCAGAAAACCTTCTGTAGTACCACAGGGCAGAAGGGTCAGAAGTTGCTCCTTCTCTCAGCAAATCTACCTGTGGTCTCCACATCTGGCACCTTTGAGTAGGGGATTTAGAGACTTCCCTTGGCTCCTAGTCACCATATCCCGTGCTGTGTAAAAGAGACTGGCCAATAGGCCCAGCCACACAAATTACCTCTCCCGCCTGAAACAACCCTCTGAACTTTTCAATCAAGCTTTGTGGGACAGACTTTTTAACTTAACCTTGATTGATAAGCAAGCCACCAGCTACTGACTGTAAAACTGCCTGATAATATTGGCTTGCTCCTGGTTTTCTTTCATTGAAACCACCCCAAGTTGGCTCATTCTTGTCTATTAACATTGGATGCAAGGAGTTTGTACAGGTACCAAATACAGTCTTGGCCACTGATATTCCATGGCTCTTCTAGCACATCTAAGCAGAGGGCTGGGGGAACATCTACCACTGAATGGTTCTCCAGTTCCCCCATCTCTTCAAAGTTGAGTTCTTTGGAGAACAAAAGGTACGTATCCTGAGATGTACTGGTTTTAGTTAGGGAAATAGGAGTCAAATTCTTGGTTGCCATATTACTGAAGATCTGATAGGTCAGGAGCTGAGTGGTGAATTTGATTAATGGAAGTCAGAGAACAGAAGAGTGTTGTCATATCCGGTAGGCCAGAAAATGATCACAGAAAGGGCTCTGTGCAGCATGCATGCAGTGTGTCCTTCCTTTCTTGTCAGGTCAAAGCACCAAGTTGGTTTACTGCCTCGACCTTTTTTTCCAGCTCAATCTGAGATGGAGATGTATGTATGTATGCGTGTGTGTGTGTGTGTGTGTATGTATATATATATATATATATATATATACACACACACACACACATACATGCATGCATGCATGCATACATACATACATACATATGGTTGAGGGTTTTAGACAATCTCTAGGGAGGGGAGACAAGACATAGATCAGGCATACAAAATCTACTTCCCTACCTTACCTATCCCAGTACCCCAACCTGTAATACCTAATTCCTCCAAGGTACTATTTAATACTTCCTCAGAGTTAAGGGTTTTAGATCGAACTGATAGGGAAGGACACTGCACCTGGTGTTTTAAGGAAAAAGTGGTTCGAATCTATGGGGTGACATTGCATTAGTCCCCCTTTCACTGTTTTCATATTCTTAATTTGTAATTCTTTGTTATATTTCCCAAAAATGTCTAGGTCACTAAGCAAAGCTGCTAGTGGGATTCTGTATTTTGTGTCATCTTTTTTTATTATAATTTATTGCAATTTTTTCTGAATAAATATATGTTGTGTGAAAAAAGTGTGATCTTGATGAGAAAGAATGGAGGAGGGAGATGTATGCCATGGGTCACATTTGACTTTGCTGAAGTCCCCATAAATTATGCATGTATCTGTAATCACCAGTCTTACAGATAAATACCATTTGTAGTTCTTGGGCTCGGGCTTACTTAGATCAGTGGTAGAGTGCTTGCCTAGCATGTATGAAGCACCACAAAGGTGTATTTGCCTTGGGAGATGAGAAGCTTATGTGTTTTCAGAGACTAAGAAGTCATACACATTCTTTACAGGTGAACAATTATTGCTTATCAATTATTATAACCTTAAGGGTCTTGCCATTAAAGTGGCTCCATCAGGGCTCAGCAGTTAAAGGTACTTGCTTGCAAAGCCTAACAGCCTAGGTTCAGTTTCTCACTACCCACATAAAGCCAGAAGCACAAAGGGGCACATGCATCTGGAGTTCGTTTGAAGTGTCAGGAGGCCTGGGCATGCCCATACTCACACTCACTCTCTCTCTCTCTCTCTCTCTCTCTCTCTCATAAGCAAAAATATAAAAATTAAAGTGGCTCCATCAGAGGAAAGGATGTGTGTGTGTGTGTGTGTGTGTGTGTGTGTGTTGTGCACATGTATATGCAGGTGCATGTGGAGGCCACAGGTTGATGTTAGTGGGGAGGGGTCTTCCTCTATCACTGTCCACCTTAATTTTTGAGACAGGGTCTCAGTAAACCTGAAGCTTACCAATTTGGCTAGACAAGCTAGCCAGCAAACCCTCAAGATCTCACCATCTTCATCTTCCCTGCTGTGGGGATTACAGGTACCAACCACCCCACTGGACATTTTGCATAGGTGCTGGGGACCCGAACTTAGGCCCTAATGCTTGCACTGCAAGCACTGTATCAACTGAGACATTTTTACTTTTGTTTTTGTGATGGTAGATGAAGTCATATTATGTTACCAAGACTGGTCTTGAACTCCTAGATTTCACTATCAAAACAGTCCTGCCAACCTCAGCCTCCCTTGTGGCTGAGACTGCAGACATGCACCACTTTTCTGTGCCGGATATTGACCCTTAATGCCTATGGATCTCACAGAGTAGGTCAGGTCTGTGATTCCTCCAGCCATAGAAGTATTGATGCAGGATTTGGGGGTTCAGGAGGGGTCTCAAACTTGTAAACCCCAATTATGGTATTCTTATCCTATTTTTAATGAATTTATAAAAACAGATTATTGAAGGATAAATTATGAATTGTTGAGTTTATTTAGGGAGAAATCATAAATCATGAGGTTTATTTGGTGTCTAGGCAAAGACTGGAGCAATTATGTGCATGGAAGACAGGACCTAAAAACCCATGCACAGTCAGAAGAAACATTCACACACTCATGTGGGAGCAAAGCATTAAAGCCTCAGCCCTCTACCTTCACATAAGAGAAAGTTAGGGGGGCTAGGGAGATGGCTTAGCAGTTAAGGCATTTGCCTGCAAAGCTTGAGGACCCAAGTTCAATTCCCCAGAATCCACGTAAGCCAGATGCAGAAGGTGGCACACACATTTGGAGTTCATTTACAGGGGCTAGAGGCCCTAGCATGCCCCATTCTCTCTCTCTCTCTCTCTCTCATAAATAAAACATTTTGTTAAAAGAGAGAAAGTTAGATTAAGTGGTGATGGCTTAAGGAAGAATAACAGAGGGAAAATACCAGAGCAGAGAACAGAAGATTCAGACCCCAGAGAGATGAGCAGTAAAGAAAGCCAAGAGAGTTATCACATACGTGGATAGACCCAGAGATTAGAGGAAAATGAAAGCGAAAAATGTATCTGGGAACAATGCATGTGTGGAATGAATGGACGATTACTCAGATAAAAGACCTGAGAGGATTAAGAAATAGTGAAGGGCTCAGCAGTCACAGGAAAATACATGTAACCAAAGTGAGAAGCCACACCTCAAAGTGAGATGCAGATAGAAGGTAGGCAAGGATATGCCCAAAGGGCTCTTGGCTTCTCAGCTGCTGAGAAGGGGAGAGGCAGACTTATATGCATGTTCAGACAGGTGAGATCACAGGGGAGAGAGGGAGGTTGGTAGGCAGTAAGTCTTACAATCAATTTTGCCAGGCTCAGATATATAAGGGATGTACAAGCCCTTTTCACATGGAATAGTTAAGAGATTAAGTGATGGTGGCTTAAGGAAGAATACCAGAGGCAAAGTACCAAAGCAGAGACCAGGAAATTCAGATGAGAAATAAGTACTAAAGGAATTCAAGAGAATTATTACACACATGGTTACCCCACATTTAAAGAAATTACATATGTAGCAGGCCCAGAGTTTAGAGGAAATACCCACGTGTTAGGTCTAGAGATTAGAGGGAATACACACATGGTAGATCTAGAGTTTAGAGGAAATACACATGTCAGAGATTGGCATGTAATCAAAGTGAGAAGGTACCCCAGAGCATGATGCAGACAGAAGGCAAGCAAAAAACTATCCAGGCCAAGAAACACTGCTTCTCCCCAGAATTACATGTGTCCAGACAGATCCCAGGGCAAAGAGAGGCTAGAGATCAGCACAGAGAAGCCTTTATAGTCAATTGGCATGGATTTTTGTTGTCGGACTCGGGGATGTAAGGGGAAGACCTCATTGGTTCGAGGATTCAGGGGGCTGAGCCAAAGGCCAGCCTACCTCCGCCAGACTGGAGACCATACAGGGTGCTGCAGTGGCTATGGATGAAACTGGATCAGACATGAGTTCCATTCCTGCCAAGGTGGGGTGACACCTGGTTCCCCCTTTGCACTCTTGTCCCTAACTGAAAACACCTAAAAGAAGCTAGCTCTCTCCTGAGTCTCCTTCAGAAGCAGCAGAGCTTCTGCAGCCATTGTGGATAAACCTGGATCAGACAGGAGTTCCAGTTCTGCCAAGGTAGGTGGAGTGACATTTTCTGGTTCTCTTTTTTTTTTTTTTTTTTTTTGGTTTTTTGAGGTAGGGTCTCACTCTAGTCCAGGCTGACCTGGAATTCACTATGGAGTCTCAGGGTGGCCTCGAACTCACGGCGATCCTCCTACCTCTGCCTCCCGAGTGCTGGGATTAAAGGCATGCGCCACCACGCCCGGCTCAAAAACTTTTTTTTTTTTTTTTCCTGAGGTAGAGTCTCATTCTAGCCCAGGCTGACCTGGAATACAGTATGTAGTCTCAGGGTGGCCTTGAACTCATGGCAATCCTCCTACCTCTGCCTCCCGAGTGCTGAGATTAAAGGCGTGCGCCACCACGCCCTGGTTCTCTCTTTGCGCTCCTGTTCCTAACTAGATTGCCTAAAAGAAGCTAGCTGTCTGTCTGTCTGTCTGTCTGTCTCTCTCTCTCTCCTTTCTCCTTCAGTATGACAAACGCCCACCATACACATTTCAGCAGCACTCAAGCTGTCCATACTGACAGCCTCAACAGATAAAACATGACTCCCATAGCCTATTTCCACTCATCCATTTTGAAAAACCAATGTTGAACGTTTGAAACTTTGGGGGTGATGAAATACATAGATGTAATGCTTTGGGGAGAGAGGGCTTCGACTCTGACCTCTCTAGTAATTTGAAAGGATGCCCCCCCCCATATAAGAAGGGCACCCCTGTTCCTTGTCTTATTTCCATTATGAATTTGGGGGTTCTGATTCCATTTCCTTTGAGAATGGAGAGACCTCTGCTGGAGGTTTCTCCTCAGAGAAGTCCCTCTTCCAGTTCCCTCCCACTGTGAACTTGAATGTGCTGACCCAGTGCTGTCAGGAATCCTTTTGCTAGCCTCACCCAATGGCTTGGCAGAAGGTGTTTACTTTCAAGGGTGATCTTCCCCTCTGCAACGGGAGACTGACACCCAGCAGTTTTTACATGGTATCAGGCAATGTGCCTGTCCTTTCTTTAAATTCAAGAGAAAACTGCATCCTGGCTGCTTCTCTTCTGTTGGCTGAGCTGTTAGAACCTTGGAGATGTAAAGTAAGTTGAGGGACAGGTTGTTGCTGCTTAATAATCCACGTGACTAGGGAAACACAACATGTTAGGCAGAGACCCTCAGGAATGATCCCGTTCAACCTCATAGTTCAAACGTGGACAGTCTCAGGGGGGTTAACAACCTAGTTCAGTGACACAGCATAGCATATGGGGATTTTTCAAAAGCTTTACAGATGGATTGTGGTTCAGTGAACATCCTATGTACCCTTAACCCATACTCACCAGTTAACATTTGGCCACAATTGCCTTTTCTCAGAAAGGTCTGGTGTTCAGTCTAGTTTCTGCCACTTCCTCATTGCTTATGGCTTTGGACTAGTTAACCTCTAGTTTATTTGCCTGTGAAATGGATTGGGTATAATAGTGGATCTTACATGTTGTAATTACATCAATCTCATCGCTTCCTTGTTGAAAACCCTTCAGGGATTTCCTGGTGCATTTAGAATAATATCCCAACTTTCCCGTGGCCTATGAGGGCAGGCATTGTTAAATGAAAAGTGCATTAAACCCATATGTTAATGCTACTCTCACTTTGGGTTAGAGAAGCTTCTCTTTTCAGATGGTGGTGACCTGACCTTTGGGATGACTCAGAAGGCACCATGGTGCTGAGGAAAAGTAACAGAGGGGTGCTCAGCACTGAAACATCTCTATCACACCTGCCAAGGCTCAGAGTCCATTGGGGAAGAGGTGGCGGAAAGAATGTAAGAGCCAAAGAAAGGGTAGGACTCCTTACAACGTGCTCTTCCAGACATAAAATGGCCTGAATATCCATGACCTCGCAGTGCCTAACACTACCTACACAAAACCAGCATAATAGGAGGAAAAGATGATGACATCAAAATAAAAGAGAGATTGAGAAGGGGAAGGGGTATGATGGAGAGTGGAGTTGCAAAGGGAAAAATGGGGGGAGGAAATTATTATGGTTGTCTATAATTATGGAAGTTTTCAATAAAAAAGTAAATTAGGACCCAGGTGTGGTGGTGCATGCCTTTAATCCCAGCACTCGGGAGGCAGAGGTAGGTGGATCACCATGAGTTCGAGGCCACCCTGAGATTACATAGTGAATTCCAGGTCAGCCTCGGCTAGAGTGAGACCCTACCTCAAAAAACCAAAAATAAATAAATAAATAAATGAATTAAATAAATTAGGGCTGGAGAGATGGCTTAGCAGTTACAGCGTTTGTCTGCAAAGCCAAAGGATCCCGGTTCGACCCTCCAGGACCCACGTTAGCCAGATGCACAAGGGGATGCATCTGGAATTCATTTGCAGTGGCTGGAGGCCCTGGAACTCCCATTCTCCCCCTCCCTTTCTGCCTCTCTCTCTCAAATAAAAAAATTAAAAAATTAAAAAATTAAAAAATAAATTAATTTAAAAAAAAGTAAAGTACATTAAGCAGCCAGCATAGCACATAAAAGCTGCTATATAGATCCCCACTACCTTCAGATTCCCATTGTCTTAGCAACTCTACCTAAGGCTTTAGATCTTGTGTTTAATGTTAGCAGCCTTGTTAGGTGAAGAAGTTCTAGCTGCTACTCAGACTCTGTAACTCCCTTGTTTCCACTACTGTCAGACATGCCAGCACACCAGAACCCATGCTTCTTGATGTCAGAGATTACCCATAAACATTTTTGAAAAGGGGGTGTGAGATAGAATTTAAAGAATGAGGCTGGTGGGCTGGAGAGATGGCTTAGCAGTTAAGCACTTGCCTGTGAAGCCTAAGGACCCCGGTTCAAGGCTCGATTCCCCAGGACCCACATAAGCCAGATGCACAAGGGGGCACACACATCTGGAGTTCATTTGCAGTGGCTGGAAGCCCTGGCGTGCCCATTCTCTATCTCTCTCTCTATCTGCCTCTCTCTCTCTCTCTCTCTCTCTCTCTCTCTCTCTCTCTGTCATTCTCAAATAAATAAATAAAAATGAACAAAAAAAATTTAAGAATGAGGCTGGTACCCTGAGAGTACATAATGAATTCCAGGTCAGCCTGGACTAGAGTGAGACCCTACTGCAAAAAAATAAATAAATAAATAAATAAATAAAAACAAGGCAACAAGAATGAGGCTGGAATTTCTTAATGGTTAAAGATGCTTGCTCGCAAAACCTGCCGGACCAGGTTCAATTCCCCAGTACCCATGTAAAGCTACATGCACAATGTAGAGTATGCATCTGGAGTTTTTTTTTTTTGTTTGTTTTTGTTTGCAGTGGCAGGAGTCCCTGTCAGGCCCATACTCTCTTCTCTTTTTTTCCCTGTCTAATAAATTAATTACACTAATATTTTAAAATATTTTAAAGAGGGCTGGAGAAATGTATTAGTGGTTAAGGTACTTGCCTGCAAAGCCAAAGGACCCAGGTTCAATTCCCCAGGACCCACATAAGCCAGATGCACAAGGGGGCACATGCATCTGGAGTTTGTTTGCAATGGCTGCAGGCCCTGTCATGCCCATTCTCTTTCTCTCTCTCTCTCTCTCCTTGCAAATATTTTTTTAAATACCAGTGCCTATGAACCACGTGACTACTTGGGGTCTGGGGAGATGGTTTGGCAGTTAAATGTGCTTTCTTATAAATCCTGCTAGCCTGGGCTTGATTCCTCAGTACCCATGTAAAGCCAGATGCACAAAATGGCTCAGGCATCTGGAGTTCATTTGCAGTGGCTAGAGGCCCTGATACACCCGTTCATTCATTCTCTCCCCGCCCCCCTCTACTTGCAAATAAATAAATAAAATATTTAAAAAAACTAGCCAGGCATGGTGGCACATGCCTTTAATGCCAGCACTTGGGAGGCAGA
Source organism: Dipus sagitta (assembly GCA_036346955.1). Classification (NCBI taxonomy): domain Eukaryota; kingdom Metazoa; phylum Chordata; class Mammalia; order Rodentia; family Dipodidae; genus Dipus; species Dipus sagitta. Next base: position 111,266,903 of record CM070776.1, on the reverse strand, counting down.
GGTAGGAGGATCGCCATGAGTTTGAGGTCACCCTGAGTTCCAGGTCAGCCTGGGCTAGAATGAAACCCTACCTCAAAAAATAAAAAAAAAAAATACTGGTGCCTATGCAAGACTACACAGAGGCTAGGGAGATGGCTTGAGGTTAAAGATGCTTACTTATAAAGCCAGATAGCCCCAGTTCAATTCCTCAGTACCCACATAAATCCAGATGCACAATGTGGCACATGCATCTGGAGTTCATTTGCAGTGGCAAGAGACCCTGGTGAGCCCACCCACTCTCTGGCTCGCTTGCGCTCGCTCGCTCTCTCTCTCTCTCTCAAATAAACAAAGAAATAAAACTCTTTTTTTTAAAAAAAAGGGGGGGCTTGAGAGATAGCTCAGGGGTTAAGGCTCTTGCCTGCAATGTCTGATGACCCGGGTTCAATTTCCCAGTACCCATGTGAAGCTAGATGCACAAAGTGGCACATGCATCTGGAATTCCTTTATTATAGTGGCAAGAGGCCCTGGCATGCCTATTCTATCTCTCTCTCTCTCTAACTCACTCTCCCTCCCTCCCTCCCTTTGTTTACAAATAAATTTAAAATTTTTAAAAATATTTTTTAAAAAAGAAAAGAAAAACTCTACCAGTACCTATGCACCACTAAGACTCCTTGCAGCCTGGGGAGATGGCTCAATGGTCAAAGGTATTTGGCTTCAAAGCCTGCAAACCTAGTTCAATCCCTCAGCCACCCATATAAAGCTGGATAGGCATTCATTTTCAGTGGCAGGAGACAATAGCCATGTACACACCCCACATAAGTTTTGTTTTTTTAAAAAAAGTGAAACCTTATTTTCATTCTATCCATAGGCATCAAAACATGTTTTTTCCTTTATTATTATTATTAGTTATGTACACTGTGTATACAACCGTGTTGGTACCATCGTTAGCCTCCTCCCTGTCCTCCCTCCTCCAAAGGGACCCTCCTCATTGGGGAATGTGGGTCGTGTGTTTTGGGAGTAGCCATCAGTTATGGGTAAGAGGCAATGTCTCTGTGCATAGTGTCCCAACATGCGGCTCTAACAATCTTCCCACCCCCTCTTTCCACAAATTTCCCTGAGCCATGTTGGGTTCATTTTAGGTCTGCTGCAGTGATGAGGTCTTGGGAGCCTCTGTGTCTCTGGATATCTGGTTTGGTAGGAGTTGATTGTTCTCTGTGTCTATCTCCTTCACCCTTGTGCTGATATCAGGTTCACCAAGAAAGCAGCACTCTTGCTCATTTCCCCAATTCCTCTATGGTTTCAGCTGGGGCCCTGGTGAGGTGTGATGGGCTGATTCCTCAGGTTCTGCGTCCATCTGAAAAAGAGAAGCAGATTCTCCAATGGAGAGTGAAGTCAGCGCCAGATAAATGGGATAACCATTATTATTCTAGAGAGAATTTAATAGATATAGACCCTCTTGTAGCCCACGATTGGTGGGAGCTTGATAATGTTTTATTTTAATATTTTTATTTATTTACTTATTTGAGAGAAAGAGAGTGTGGGTGTGCCAGGGTTTCTTGCCACTACAAGCAAATTCCAGCTGTATGAACCATGTGGCTTCATGTGGGTACTGAGGAATCGAACCTGGGCCAGCAAACTTTGTAAGCAAACACCTTTAACCACTGAGCTATGTCCCCAGTCGATCATAACATTTTTTTTTTATTTTGGTAACTCACAGTGTATTTATAAAATGAAAAGCTCCATCAGAACACCTTTCGCTGGGAAAAATAAATACAGCAGACAAATGGTTCTACACAAAGTCAACATTCACTTTGGTAGACTTCAGTGCAGATAGTCCGTAATAAGTATTAGTGCCTTTATCCCCCGCCCAGAGCTACCCAGCTTTCAATTGAAGAAATTTCAAAATCATTTTAATTGATATTTTATTATGCTGCTCTCTGTCTCATTCCACGTCATCTTTGGCCATGCTCTGAGCACTTACGATTCTCTGACTAATGGTTGGAAGCTTGGTCAGAAGCATCTGGAACACTGGAGGTGGTAGAGTCCGCTGTGACACCTGCAGCAGCTGTTGTGGCTGTCCACACACAGCAGTCGCATGTGTCAGGCGATCCACACCCTTCTCATATTCCTCTTGAGCTAGCAACTCCTCGCCAAGCTGAATTTCTTCAAGGAAGAACTTCTGGACAACCTCAGCATCTTTAAGGTCAGGTAACTTGGAAAGCCCAGCTCTCTCCTTGGCAAGCTTCTGTTTCTTTCTTCGTTCTTGAAGCCTGTCTTGAAGTTGGGGTCACTCCGCCTCTTGTGGTCCAAGCGGATGCAGTAGTGGATGAAGAGGGCACCACCCATGCCCGGGGCGATGGCGCTGTTCCGGCCCACCATCTTCCCTCGGCTGCAGTGGCGTGTGCCAGCCCGCCAGCGAGTGCTCAGCCCACTCACAGCCAACACCCGCCCGCTCACCCACCCGCCAGGGCGTGCAGAGGTCAAGCGCCCATCAGAACATTTTTTAAAATTTTATTTATTTATTTGCAAGCAGAGAGAGAGAGAGAGAGAGAAAAAGAGAGAATGGGCATGCCAGGGGCTCTAGCCGCTGCAAACAAACTCCAGACACATGTGCCCCTTGTGCATCTGGCTTATGTAGGTCCTAGAGAATCGAACCTGGGTCCTTTGGCTTCGCAGGCAAGTACCTTAACTGCTGAGCCATCTGTCCAGCCCCAGAACATTTTTTAAAACTCCCTAGGACTGTGGTTTTCAAACTGTGCATGAGAATCACCTGAAAACTTAAGGACTACTCAAAGCGTTAGGCTTTGCCTCCAGAGTTTGAGTCAGTAGATCTGAAGGAATATTTTAGTTTGCTTTCTGTTGCTATAACAGGATACCTGAGACTGTGTAATTTAGAAAGAACAAAAGTTTATTTTGACTTACAGTCCTGGAGGCTTGGAAGCCCAGGAACAGGCATTTGCATCTGCTGTTCTTTATGGAGCTCCTGGTGCTAGAGTTCATGGCAGGAAGCAAATGTACAACAGGACACATTTGGAAGTGAGAAAAGGAGACAACGCATTATAGGTAACTCATTCCCATAAGAAAGGCACTCATCTATTCATGAGAGCTTTCTTCTTATGACAGAAACCCTTCCCAGTAGGCCCCACCTCCCAACATTGCTATCTTGAGGACCAAGCCTCAACATAAGATTTTATTAGAAACAAACTACATTTAAAACATGTCAGGGCTGGAGAGATTGTTAAGCGGTTAAGGCACTTGCCTGCAAAACCAAAGGACCTTAGTTCAATTCCCCAGGGCCCATGTAAGCCAGATGTACAAGGTAGCACATGCGTCTGGAGTTCGTTTGCAGTAGTTAGAGGTCCTGGTGTGCCCATTATCTTTCTCGCTCTCTTTTGTGCTCCCTCTCTCTCTCTCTCTTCCTGTGCCTCTTTTTCTCTCTCAAATAAATAAAATAAAAATATTTTAAAAGGAAAAACATGTCAGAGAGAGCAGCAAGCATTTGTATTTTCTTTAATTTATTTGTATGTGGATGTTCCACAAGGCATATGTGGTAGTCAGGACAAAGTTGGGGTGTCAGTCCTGTGGGTCTACCCTCTTGAAACAGGATCTCTTTTGTCGTTTTACCACTGGGAAGGCTAGTGTAGCTGGCCCATGAGTTTCAGGATTTTTCTGGCTCTGCCTCCCACTGATATAGAAGTATTGGGATTATAGAAACATGTAGCACTTTATATCTGGCTTTACATGAGTGCCGGAGATCAGACTCAAATTGGCAGTGGAGCAAGTATCTAACCATTGAGCTATCCCCCACCCCAGAGTATGTATTTTTTTGGGGGGGTTTATTGAGGTAGAGTTTCACTCTAGTCCACTCTGACCTATAATTCATTATGTAGTCTCAGGGTGGCCTTGAACTCATGGTGATCCTCCTACCTCTGACTCCCAAGTGCTGGGATTAAAGGCATGCGCCACCATGCCCAGCTCAAAGTATTTACTTTTGACAAATTCTCAGGTAAGGCTGAAGCTTCTTGTCTAGAGACACTCAGAATCACTGGATAAATACTAAGCTCCACAACGTACTTGCTATCCCCAAGTTCCTAGTTGCCCTCTACCTCGCTGCCCTTCCCCCTGCCATCATCCCTTGTGACTTCATTGCATACATTAATAAAACTTGTTTCAAGGTCCTTGAAACCTTTACCTCCACTCTTTGTGTGTGGGTGCATATGTGTGAGAGTTAGTGTGTATGTGTTGTGATTTCAATGTAAAATTCCCCCCAGAGATGCACATATTTGAACACTTGGTGTCCAGCTGGTGATAATGTTTGGAAAGGTTGTAGAAACTTTAGGAGTTTCCGCAACCTCCCTGCTGGAGGAAATGGGTCAGTGCATGTGGGCCTTGAGGTTTTATAGCCTGACCACACTTCCTGTTCACCCTCTATTTCATGCTTGCTGACATGATGAATGGCTTCCTACTCTTGCCACAATGTCTTCCATACCATAAAATTACTCTTGAAACTATAAGCCAAAAATAAATTCTTCCCTTAAGTTGCTTCTGGTCAGGTATTTTTCACAACAATAAGAAAGTAATTGACAAAGGAAATTAGTACCAAGAGTGGGGTTGTTGTGATAAACCTGGCAAATGTGGTTAGTTAGCCTATGGGTACTGTGAAAGGAATATGCAAGAGTTTGGAACTTTGGGCCAAAGAAGCCTTAGAATGCTTTAAGCAGAGCTTAATGGGTCATTTCTGCTAGAAGATAGAGAAGGGATCTATCAGGAACTGATATAGAAATAGTTCATGTGAAATTCTGGCAAACAAGCTGGCTGCATTCTGTGTCCTGAAAATATGAGCAAGTTGAATTTAATTGTAATGGACTAATTTGTTTGGCAAAGAAAATTTCCAGACAGCCCAGCATTCTGGCTGTGGTTTTGTTTCTGTTAACTGCACTTACCTAGATCTACAGTAAAAGGTAGAAACAAGCTGAACAAAAAGATATTAAAAATGTGAAGTTTAGCAAGGAAAGGAATGTGAGGACATTAAAAATTCTGGACACTACAACCAACAAAGAAGCTGTTATTGTTAAAGAGATTAGCACCATTAAATAGAATTCTACTGCTCTGTACTGGGACAATAGAAAAGTTACCCTGTAGGCAAGACCCATCTGACTGAAGGCTCTAGCTAGTAAGAATACAAATTATTTTGAAAGAAATAGGCCTGACAAAGTGCCCAGACTCCATCATAAGTTTGCAGCAGAACTTGGCAACATCCTCTATATGGTATTGGGTTTACAGACATGAAAGATGCAATATTAAGGGAGTCACGGCATGTGCTTCATGGTTTCAGAGAGCCACTGAGGCTAGGGATTGAATTCCCTGTGAGAAACACCTGAGAAACAATTGTGTGCAGCTGTGAAGATGAAACCTAAGTTGCTTCTAATCAGATATTTGTTCACAGCAACAAGAAAGAAAGTGATAGAAAACTGGTTCCAAAGGGGGAGGCATGTGCATTTTGAGGCCAGAGGACAACCCCAGGTGTCATCCTCAGGAATGCCATCCACCTTCTTCAAGACAGTCTCTCATTGACCTGGATCTCACCAATTATGCTAGATTGGACTCTAAGGAGGCACCTGTCTCTACCTCCTGAACAGTGGGATTACAGGTGGGCACCACCATGCCTGGCATTTATGTGGGTACTGGAGATTCAATTCAGGTCCTCGTGCTCGAAAGGCAAGCAATTTATCAAATAATTGTCTCTCCAGCCCTACTCTTTATATTTGTATTTCAGAGAGAGAGAGTATGGATGTGGCAGGGCCTCTTAACACTGCAAATGCCACTTTGTGCATGTGTCTTTATCTGGGCACTGGGCAATCAAACCCAGGCAATCAGGCCTTGCAAGCAAGTGCCTTTAACTGCTGAGCTATCTCTCTATCCCTCTTTTTTTTTTTGAAACACAATTTCACTATGTGACTCAGATTATGCTCAAACTAGTGGTAACCCTCCTGCCTCAGCCTCACAAAGTGCCAAAATTATAGTTGTGTCCCATCATGCCTTTACTCTTTTAGTCATCTACCCAGTGTGCAGCCTTCTTGCAAACCAATTCATGTTACACTCTGCAGAATCAGATCTCTTAATTAGCCAGTTAATGCTTCCTTATGCCCGTTAAACCTCTTCTTCATCCAAATTGCAGCTTTCACTTTTTCAAATAATTCTACTCTTCTTGTCTATTAATCCTTTTCATGAAGTCATTCCCCCATGGCATTAAAGAGCAACTATAATGACTCTGATTCCAAATGTGTATTTCTAGCTTATCCTTGTTTCTGTCCAATGTATCCAATTAGTTAGCTGGCATCTTCCCTTGGATGTTTCACAGACATCTCAAGATTTACATGCCCCAGGATGCATCTTACCTCAAATGCATCCTCTGTCAGTCATAGCTCAGCTCAAAGAAGGTTGATGTCATCTATTCAATGGTTTAGATAATCATCTGTGTTAACCTTAGTTTCTTCCTTTCCCACCAACTCCACCTCAACATCAATGCCTCACACATAGCTTTCTGTCACCTCTACTGCTAATATACTGGTTAAGGCCACAATCATCCCTCACATGGATTGCTATCACAGCTCCCTATCCTCTTTCTAATCTTGCTACCCTTCAACCCATCTTCCAGCAAGCTGCATGAGTTAACAACATCATTCCTCCTCACTCTCCTATTGATAACTCTTCAGTGACATTCGAGTTCCTAATTCATGTGAATGCCACACTAGATCAGATTTACAAAACTTAAAATATTCCCATGGCCCACTAAGCTATGTGTTGGTGGGTGCCAAATCTTAGCACAATAGTTCCCTGGAGACATTGTTCGAAAGCAGATTCTCAGAGCTCACTCAGAAATTCTAGGTTGGTAGGACTGAAATGAGGCACGTGAATTCATACTCTACAATGCTCAAGAGCATTTGCTGCATGGTTGCTTGGACCACTCTTTGAGGACCGCTACCCTGATCCATCTACCAATAATCCTTCCTCACCCCTGCCACTTTACTCTCCTATTGTTCCTTTACCCCTCCCAATGAGCTACGAACTCTTCAAAGTCAAGGCCTGTGTGTGTACAACAGAGGGATTGTCCTCCCTATCTCACACTTCAGAATGCCTAAACCTCAATCTTGCTATGCCTAACCCTGACTCACCACCTTGTCTCATCCTCTTTCTTTTTTCCCATTTCTGGACTTTCTGCCACAGTGTGTTGGCCGGCTGTCCCCTGAATCTACCACATAGAGTAATGTGATTCTTCCTTCATCTTTTGCTAACCCATTACATACCTGTTCTACTAAAGGCTAAGGAAATATGAAACTACTGGTTCTTCATGTAAGCTCCAGCAGCCAGACTGCCTGAGCTCAAATACCAGCTCTGCCACTTCCTTGATATATGTCCTTGGGCAAACTTGATTGACCTCCCTGCCTTGGTTTCTACATTTTCTTTTACCTTTCTTTTCTTTTCTTTTCTTTCTTTCTTCTTTCTTTCTTTTTTTTGAAGGGGTTGGTTTTTTGAGGTAGGGTCTCACTATAGCCCAGGCTGGCCTCAAGCTCACCATGATCCTCCTCCCCCTGCCTCCCAAGTGCTGGGATTAAAGGTGTATGCCACCCTCCAGCAGCTTCCACATTTTTTATTAGCTTCATTGTATAATTTATACATATTTTCCATTTTTTGCTATAATAGCCCCCCCCCCGAAGCTGGGCACTTACCTATAGAAGGAGGTTATTTGGTCCAGTTTTGGATGTCTAACAGTACAATGCTGGCATCTGCTCAGCTCTGGTGAAGGATTTTTAGCAATATCACATGTTGAATGACATGAAGGCATAAGTACTATAAGAGGAAGACATTAAATGACAAAACAGGGAGCAAGGGTGATTCAGGAATCAGGCTCTCTCTTTTTATAACAACCCACTTATGGGAACTAACCCATGTCCCTTGAGATGCACATTAATTCTTTCCAAAGGCAGCATCCCCAATGACCTTGTTACTCTCTACTAGGTTCCATATCTTCTAGATTCCCAGTAGCTACACAGCCACAGCAGGTATTGAACTTCAAGCACACAGAACTTTGGAGAACACACTCAAAGCTTACTCAAACCATAGTGAGCCACATCTTAAAAGAATAGTACTTTTCCTCATAGAACCCTCATGAGAATGAAATCAGTTAATACATTTAAAAGGTTTGGAACAAGGCCAACTTGGGCTGCAGAGTGAGACACTGTCTCAAAAGAAAGAAAGCTGAGAATATAGTTCAGTAGTAAAATGCTTGACAAGCATACATGAGGCCCTGTGTTTAATTTGCAGTACCATTAAAAAAATACCTGGAACAGTACCTGATACATAAGTGCACAATAAATAGCAGCCAAAAGCTATAATTATCCCAAACCTTTCCATTGGCTTCCAGGTCCAGACTGCCTTTCAGCTCTCAGCAGGTGTCTCTGATCTTTGTAAAAATGTCAACACCACCTAGCACAAGCAGCCCTCTCAGAGAGGTGCCCTGAACATCAGAAATGCCTCCAGCTCCACCACATCTCTCCCCATCTCACCTGTGCCACCTCCTTGCCAAAGCAGACTCTTCCACCTATGCTTTTGAGGCTTCTTCCTCCCATCCTCACCAGACTTTCCCATGAACCATGAAACCTCCTCTTGCATCTTCAATCTCAAATTCATTAGATAAGAATTCAAGCCGGGTGTGGTGGTGCACGCCTTTAATCCCAGCACTTGGGAGGCAGAGGTAGGAGGATCGCCGTGAGTTCGAGGCCACCCTGAGACTCCATAGTGAATTCCAGGTCAGCCTGGGCTAGAGTGAGACCCTACCTCAGAAAAAAAAAAGGATTTATAGGGCTGGAGGGATGGCTTAGCAGTTAAGGCGCTTGCCTGCAAATCTAAAGGACCCAGGTTTGATTCTCCAGGACCCACGTTAGCCAGATGCACAAGGAGACGCACGCGTCTGGAGTTCATCTGCAGTGGCTGGGGGCCCCAGTGCGCCCATTCTCTCTCTCTCCCTCTTTCTCTGTCAAATAAATAAATAAATAATATTTTTTAAAACACATTTATGAAGTTCCTCAAGCATGTCTCATGCTCTTCAAGGTGCCTGGGATACAGAAGTGAGCAAGGCCAAGTTCACTTTTCGGAGGGTGAAGCAGTATGGAGGGAGACAGACATGCAAACAAATAGTACACCTATAGTCATCCCAAGTACTATGTCGAGAGAATAGAGCAGGCTGAGTGCTAGCGGATGCCATCGCAAAGATTTGGCCAGGGAAGGTTGCTTGCAGGAGTTGATTCTAATCAGCCAAAATTTCAGGAAGCCAAAAGATACCGTATTTTGATTTGAATGGTCGTTACATAATGCATACCACAGAAGCCAGGCATTCAGGATCTGACAAAGATTACATTCCAACCAAAGAAAGGAACATGCGCAAAGGTCCTCAGGCAGCTTCCTATGTTCTGAGGACAGCCAAGCAGAATACTGTGACTGGAAGGAGGATTGTGTTGGGCCAGAGGTGGACAAAGATAGGATCATGGAGGACCTGAGGAGCTGAGAACGGGAGTGGCCTTTTATTTGACATGCAACAAGAAGCTGTGGATGGCTTTTCCCAAGGAGCCATGTCAGCTAACAGTTCTGTCTCTGAATGTTCTTCCTCGTTTTCATAACCTGCAATTCATTTAGCCAAGAGGCTTTACTAATGCATTTAATATCACCTTTGGCCTTGAAAATAATCATATAAAGCACTATTTTATTCCCAGTTCTACAGGTAAGGAAACTTGGGCCCAAAGAGATTATGTAACTTACTATTCTGGTAGTAACTGATGATAATATGACCCCAGAATCCAAATTGTGTGGTAAAACACAGCTGTTTTAAAAAACAAACAAACAAAAAAAACCAGATGTTACCTCCTTCATTGGACTGCAAATTAAGGTAAATGTGTTTTATTTCCCTTGATGTAACAAAATAAATACCTGCAACAATGAACTGGTTTGGAGGTTTAGTCTATGATCAAGTGGTTCCATTGCTTCAGGTTTCTGGGGGTGGGGGACAGAGGGCAATTATGGGGAATGCCTGGTGGAGCAAGTACACTGAACAGGAATAAAGGAAGGAACAAGAGTCCCACAAGTGCTTGTCCTCCCCATATGAGAAAGACTGCACGCCCTGGCCCCGCCTCCTAAAGGATCCATTACTTCCTGTTGTGTGGCTCTTTCTGGAATTTCTATTTCTGTTCACCCCAGAGAAAGAGGACAATGACAGACTTAAGAACCACTCCCATCCAAGTCCAGATTAGTGAACCACTGAGTTTATTCAGGTTACTTACAGGAGTATAGGTGACTCAAGCAGCCCCAACCCTGGCATAGATGACAACTTACAAAAGTCACCCTTCTGCTTCCTGTACACTGTGGCACTCCCTAAACTTCAGGTGAAGGTCTTATGGCTCTCTTCTCACTCTTTCTATGAGGGGATGTTAACAGCCTCAATCAATATTTTGTTAATGTCTCATGCAGGTAATCAGCTTCTCTAATTTCATGACAAAAGTAGCTATGTCAGGCCCAGAAGACAGTTTCACAACACCTTCCTGAAATCATTACCTTGTGAATGAAGCCAAACACATGGCCTTTGAAAGGCTGTTCAACAACCAAATCCATAGCAGTGGTAAGGCCCCTTAACATCTCTCTCCCTTCCAAAGACATTCCCAACATGCCATGTCAACTACATAGCCTGGGGACATCTTAGCTTCAAACTACCTCAGAGTGACCAACTTCTCCTAGCATCTTCCTCTCACCCACAACTTGGGCCTGAGCCTTTGCCTGTTTGTGGCCCCCGGCCCAGTGTTCACCAATTAGAAAGCAGCAGGTATGTGTGGCTATCTACAGGCCTCTGTGCAAGGTTCTGATGGGTAAGAGTAGACATAAGACAAGTACATGATCTCTTTCTAAAGAAAGAAAAAGAAAAAGAAACCATCAAGAACAGGGTAGATAAGGAACGATGGGGAAAAAGAGAATAGAGTGGATGGAAGGAAGAAAGGAAATAAGAGGAAGGAGGGAAGAAGAAAAGGGAAGAAATGATATGATAAAGCATTCTAGAAAAGAGGACCGAGGTCAGGGCATTCACAGTTCTCTCTGTCTGTCCTCTGCTTGCCCTTGCCCACAGAATGAAAACCCTTATGACCTCAGGACCAAGGTACTAGGTTTGAAGTATTTTAGTCCCTTTCTAACTAATTTCTCAGCCGCCAGCTTCTTTCTCTTTCAGTCTGTCTTACACATCACTGCTATTCTTTGATGTCACTCACTCTCTGCATTCCTCACCCCCACTTAACACAGTTATCATTCTTTAGCCTGGTATTCAAAGCCCCCTTAGTCTCTTCCACCCACTTCTCCAGCTGAATCTCTCACCTCAACCTTTTTTTATTTTTATTTTTTGGTTTTTCGAGGTAGGGTCTCACTCTAGCTCAGGCTGACCTGGAATTCACTATGTCGTCTCAGGGTGGCCTCGAACTCATGGCAATCCTCTTACCTCTGCCTCCCAAGTGCTGGGATTAAAGGCGTGCGCCACCACGCCCGGCTTCACCTCAACCTTCTTATGCCTTCACTTGCCTAAGCTCACCTTGTGCTCTGCTCTGGCCAAGTCGACAGCTGCCGCTTGGAGTCCTCTACACCTACCACCGTCTGTGCAATCCTTACCAGAGCCACATCACCAACTCAGGCGATCCTGAACTTAGAGAACCTTCCCTTTGTACCGCTCTTTCAAGACACCACACACCAAAATGTATTGTTGCCCCTTTGAGCCAGGGAGCCTTTAGAGAGTGAGCGGGAACTGAGCTGAGCTGAGCATTTTGGGGGTTTCCCCAACATTCCTTGCAAAGAGCAAGTAAGTGCTCAGTGATATTTGGTTATTGAAGTCTGTCCTTCAAAGCACTAAAGACGTAAGTCTGTGTGCAACAGGCATTCCTAAATCATTCACTCTGAGCTCTATTAACTTCAGAGTTTACCTCTATGGAAGTGGGAAGATTTAGTGAATTACATTAACGTATTCCAAAAAAGATAATATTTTTTTAGAAGTGTACAGTGCTGTCACTTCTCTTGTTTTGTGGGCAACAAAATCAGCTTGGGCTGATCGAAAAACCAATAACAACAACAACAATAATAAAAATAATAATGATAATAATATCCATCTGGTGGCTTCCTAGAATTCTTACGTGGACCCACAGGACACTGCTGGCCTGGTGGTCATGGATGCTGGCCTCTTCTCAGACACTGCCACCCTGCATCCTCTTGATTTCTTCTAACTGGACTTCTATTCTTTTTTTCTTTCTTTTAGTTTTTTTCGAGGTAGGGTCTCACTCTAGCCCAGGCTGACCTGGAATTCACTATGTAGTCTCAGGCTGGCCTCGAACTCACCACAATCCTCCTACCTCTGCCTCCCGAGTGCTGGGATTAAAGGCGTGCCCCACCACGCCCGGCTGGACTTTTATTCTTGAATGTTCTCTAACCCCTTCACTCCCCACCAGGATCTTGGTCTCAACAGAATATCTTTTTGTCTGGGAGCCTTCCCTGACCACCACCCAGCCTGAACCAGACACAATCCACCCCTCACACCCTTTCCTTTCCTTCAGTTTGTCATTGTGCATTCACTATTTGATCAAGGTCATGCTCTTTCACCAGGCCAGAAATTCTATGGAGACAGAAACCATGTCTTTCTTTTTTCCCTTACTACCATATTGCCAACACCTTCTCTAATACTTGGCACCTCATAAAGTTTTACCAGTAATTATTCCAGTATTGGCAAAGATCAGAAAAATAAGCATGACTGAGGTTTGAAAAAATGTAAATGAGTGTCACCTTTCTAGGCACAATGGGACAAGACGTATTAAGAACCTGGAAAATGGACAATAGTAATTCTGCTTCTCTAAGAAATGGTCCTAAAGAAGCCGGGTGGTGGCACATGTCTTTAATCCCAGCACTTGGGAGGCAGAGGTAGGAGGACTTCCATGAGTTCAAGGTCATCCTGAGACTATATAGTGAATTCCAGGTCAACCTGAGATAGAGTGAGATCCTACCTCGAAAAACCAAAAAAAAGAAAAGGAAAAAAAAAAAAAGAAAGAAATGGTCCTAGAGGAGCACCAAGGCATAGGTAAATCTGTGGATGTTTATCTCAGTATCATACATTAGAGTCAAAAAACTGGGAATATTTTCCATAGTGTCCCTAATTGGAAAGTTATTAAACATATTCTAGATTTTATGGATAGTATATTATAAAGGCTTTCCAAATAATTTCTCTTGCAGGTAGGGATCAAACCCAGGGTCTTACACTCGCTAGGTTAGTAATCTGCCACTAAACTACACTCCCAACCTCAAATAATTACATATATATATATATATATATATATATATATATAGAGAGAGAGAGAGAGAGAGAGAGAGAGAGAGAGAGAATGGACATGCCAGGGCCTCCCTAGCCATTGAAAACAAATTCCAGACACATGTGCCACCTTGTACATCTGGCTTTATGTAAGTACTGGGGAACTGAACCCAGGTCTTTTTTTTTTCATATAAGTTTCCTTTTATTTTGAATTGAAACAGCAGAATGAATTGGTTTGTGGCTGAAACAACCTTCACAGGGAAGAAACCTGGAGTACTAATTCATTAGAAAAAAACACAAGTCTGAGTGAGCCAGCTGCCCACCTTCCCTAGCGTGGAGAACTGATGACAGGGGAGGAGGACGGGCACAATCAAATGCAGGATGGTGATGGCTCGCAGAATTCCAGGCAAGTACAATTTCCAAAGTTGTTGCAATTACAGTGAACCCAGGTCTTTAGACTTGGCAGGCAAGGGCCTTAACCACTGAGCTATCTCTCCAGCCCAAACAATATTTTTTGAGGAATATAGAAAGGGGCAAATTTTAGATTGCAACATTAAGTGGAAAAGGCAGGATGTAAGTAGCTATGTACCAAGTGTTCCTAAATTTAAAAAAAAAAAAAAAAACGTAGATGTAAAGGTACTGTATGCATGCAACAATTGTGGAAGTGCAGCAAAAGAAACAATTACAATTGATACAGTGAATAGACACCCTGCACAATGTCAGACAATATGTTCAGGAGTTCATTCAACAGAAATTAATGTCTAGAAAGAACTCAACCACTTAAACATCCAAAGAACAAATGGTCCAGTCAATAAATGAGCAAATTAACTGAACAGAGTTCTCAAAAGAAGCACAAATTATGAAGAAATGTTCCATGTCTTTAGCCAACAGAGAAATGCAAATTAAAACTATTTTGAGAGTCCATCTCACCCCAGTCAAAATAGCTATCATCAAGAAAACAAATGCTGGCATGAATGTGGGGAAAATGGAACTCTTTAATCACTGTTTGTAGGAGTGTAAACTGGTGCAGCCATTATAGAAATCAGTGTGGAGGTCTCTCAAAAAAACTAAAAATAGAGCCTGGGGAGATGGTTCAGCCATTAAAGGCATTTGCTTGCCAAACCTGTCAGCTCAGGTTCAATTCCCCAGCTACCCACGTAAAGCTGGATGGGGGGTCATTTGCAGCAGCAAGAGACCCTGGGTTGGATACACACACACACACACACACACAGACACAGACACATACACAAATAATTAAATTCAAATTTTAAAAAGTGAAAAACAATACTTCTTCTGAATATGTATTCAGAGGACACTAAGTCAACATATGTTACAGGTACGTGCCCATTCATGTTTACCACTGCAGGAAATGGAACCAACCTAGATATCAATCAATTGTTAAATGAAGAAAAAATGTGTAACATACATACAATGGAATTTTATTCAGCTGTAAAGAAAATCGAAATCATGACATTTGTGGGATAATTGGATAAAACCGGAGACCATCATGTCAAGAAAAATAAGCAAGACTCACAAAGAAAAATGTCACATATTTTCTCTCCAATTATGAATCTAGATTTTAAAAAAATAGAAAATAAGCCTAACTTGGTGGCACACACCTTCAATCCTAGGACTTGGAAGACAATGGTAAGAGGAAGATTGCTGTGAGTTCTAGGCCACTCTGAGACTCCATAGTTAATTTCTGGTCAGCCTGGGCTAGAGTGAGAACTTACCCTGAAAAAACATAAAAAGGAACAAACCCTCCCCCCGAAAAAAAGAAAGTCGAAAGGGTCTACTTGGGAAGAGGAGACCCAATGGGAATGGGGGGAGGAATAATAGAGGGTGATAGTGTTGAATATGATTTAAATGCATTGTGTATATGCATAAAAGTCTCATAATGAAATCCAGTATTTTTTACAATTAATCAACTAATAAAAATAGTGGAAATCGCCAGGCATGGTGGCTCACGCCTTTAATCCCAGAACTCGGGAGGCAGAGGTAGGAGGATTGCCATGAGTTCAAGGTCACCCCAAGACTACATAGTGAATTCCTGGTCAGCCTGGACTAGAGTGAGACCCTACCTCAAAAAAAAGTAGTGGAAATCAATCTTCTAAACTGTTGGTAGCAGTCACCTTAGACAGCCATGCTGTGGGCCATGATGGCATAGGATATTCATGTAGGAGCCAGGCATGGTGGCGCACACCTTTAAACCCAGCACTTGGGAGGCAGAGGTAGGAGGATTGCCATGACTTCGAGGCCACCCTGAGACTACACAGTGAATTCCAGGTCAGCCTGGGCTAGAACAAGACCCTACACCCAAAAACCAAAACAAACAAACAAAAATGTCCATGTAGGGAAGTTTGGAGAGATGGCTTAGCGGCTAAGGCGCTTGCCTGAAAACCCTAAGGACCTAGGCTCAATTCTCTAGGTCCTACGTAAGCCAGATGCACAAGGTGGCACATGCATCTGGAGTTCGTTTGCAGTGGCTAGAGGCCACAGTCTCAATGGTTGTATTTTCTAACTATTTTACAACGAGCATGGATCATTTTTTAAAAAATATTTTTGATTCATTTATTTATGTGTGTAAGACAGAGGCAAATAGAATGGGCACGTCAGGGCCTCCAGCCACTGAAAACGAACTCCAGATGCAGGTGCCACCTTGTGCGTCTGGCTTTACGTGGGCACTGGGGAATCGAACTGGAGTCCTCAGGTTTTGCGGGCAAGTGCCTTAACCAAAGAGCCATCTCTCCAGCCCCACGCGTCATGTTTTATAATCAGAAAAAAATAAGGGGAACATTATTTTATGAAAGGAAGAGATGTCTGTAGTTTGGAATGAGTGCACTGTGTCTTGTTCAGGCTTGGAGGCCCACTTGCCAGGCCCCGGCCACTCCACTCCCTCACGTTGCAGCCCCGCCCTCTCTCCAAAGTGCAGCGTCTCTCCCCCAGCTCCGACACCACAGGCCTCCGAGGTTCCCTCTTATCTGTACCCCCTAGAGCGAGCTCCGTGGAGTACGTCTCCCTCGCCTACTGCCACCGGCCCCTTAGCTAGCCCTGAGCCACGAGCTAGCCTCCTCCTGTAACGGTGGCTCTGGCTTTGAATGGCAAGCATCCCAGCATCGGTTGCTGATTGTAGATGTGACCAATAGGTGGCAGAAGAGAGTAATTGATTGTCCCGGGTTGTAAAACTGGTATTTAAAGCTGCAGTTGCTTTTCTTAAGATTTCTTTCTACTGTGGCAGAAAAAAAAAAAAAAAATCAACAAAGACAAAACTTTCTTTTTTTTCGGGACTGGATGGAAACTGTCTAAAAGCCGTGAGGTGAAGGGTTCAGTCCTGTCTTCTATTGAACATAAAGTAATGAAATCACATTTTTCTCTGTCACTGTCCCTCAATAGTTGGAGTTTTATTTAGATAGTGCCAACCAAGGTTGGGAGGCGATCTCGTGGCTGAAAGCTAACGACTTAGATCTCGGGAGGTGGCTCAACTGCAAAGGAGAATGGACACGAAAGGGACAGCTGAAGGAGGAGGGCGGACACAATGAGACCAGGAAGGGACAGAATTATCCCAGGCCAGATGGTTGGAGAAGGAAGTGGAAAGAAGGGAGGGGACCAAAGGGGAATGCTTGCTCTGGGTTGCACTGTAGCACCCTTGCCCCTGTGACTCATATGTACTAATCCCCAGTACTTGTGAATGTGAATGTGACCTTATTTGGAAATACTGTCATTACTGACGCACTGAGTTAAGATGAGGTCATATGGCAGTAGGCTACTCCACTGTGCCTAGGATCCTTAAGGGAAGAGTTGGACAGACACGGGAGAAAGCACTTGAAGATGAAGGCATAGATCAGAGTGATGTGTCCATACGCTAAGACACTCCAAATCGCTGGAAGCCAGGGGAGACAGACCAGATTCTAAGTCACAACCTTTGAAAGGAACCAATGCTGCTTACCTCAGTCTTCTAGATCCTGGAAGACAATCAGTCCTGGTTGTTTAAGCCTCCCCCTTGGAGAGACTTTGCACGGTAGCCCTATGAAACGAATACAAGTTGCTTTGCAGCTCTGACACGATGGCAGAGAAGGGTAGGAGCTCTCCCAGCCCAGGGCCGTTGGGCTTGATATACAGAAGTAACTGCTCCATGGTCCCCCTACCCCCTCCAGAGCCACACTTCTTGGCAGAGTTCCCTGTGCTTGCCGTTCACACTCACCTTCACTCGGCCCTCTAATACGACTCTTAGCAAAATCACCGGCACCCTCCACACTGCTGAAGCCAAGGGTGATCGTCAGTCCATCCTCAGCTGACCACAGTAGCAGTGTCCCTGGTTTGTGGGGCACACCATTGGCCATGCTGCCAGATGGCACACTCTTCCTGGCTTCCTCTGACTTCCCAGGTACCTGCAGTCCAGGCTCCCTTTGCGTCCTGGCTCCAGCACTAACACACCATTCCCTGGGGTTAGGACACTTCTCTTGGTATACTTTTTTGCCACCAAGTCAACTCACTCTTCTGCCTGCCATGGACACCTTCCACTTCAGACTCATTTACAATGTTGTCTCTCCAGTTTATGTTCTAAAGTCAACGACAAGGCAAAAAAAAAAAAATGAATATGCCTAGAGAAAAACCATTTAAGCATCCCCAAAGTGAAGCAATGTTCTCAGAAAGTATGCGCCACCATGCGCATCTGGCTTACGTGGGTCCTGGGGAATCAAACCTGAGTCCTTTGGCTTTGCAGGCAAGTGCCTTATCCACTGAGCCATCCCTCCAGCCCCACACTGTCATTTTAAAAGTTCATTTGTCTCACATCCTCTTATTATTTTTTTTTAATTTTTAATTTTTTTAATTTAAGAGAGAGAAAAAGAGATTACGAGTGTACCAGAGCCTCTTGCTCCTGCAAATGAACTCCAGATGCATGCACCACTTTGTGCATCTGGCGTTACATGAATACTGGGGAACTGAAACCAAGCTGGAAGACTTTTCCCAGCCCCTGATTTATTGTTTTTGCATGTGACTGTGTGTAGCATTGTGATGTGTGCAGATGTGGCAGGAACAGAGGCCAGAGGAAAAGGTTCAATGGCCCCCCTCTGCCTGTTTTCCTTGCTGTATTTTTTTAATGGTCCCCAGGGATTGTTGGGTCTCTGCTCCCCACAGGACTAGGGTTACAATGTGCGATGCCCATTTATTTATGTGGATGCTAGGGAAGCAAACTTAGGAGGTGTCAGGGCCCCTCAGGGCCCTCATGCTTGTATGGGAGGAGCTCTTAGCCTCTGAGTCATCTCTCCAGACCCAACACTGTCATCGTTAAATAAAAGCACTATGTTCAGTACAAGGACATAGGCATACTACAAAAGGTATGTTAGACCTGAGAGCCATTAAAGGGATAGCAGAGCCACCTCTTCTATTTCACATTCATTCCAGAACACATGCCCGCTTGGCCCAAGGACAGGTGGAATTGCGAGAACACATTCCATTGTCATTTTCTCTTTCTGTGCAAGCCTGAGATAGAGTGAGTGCTTTTATGTCAATGTCTGCTGGTGAACTCTATTTAGATGTCCCATAAATGTCATAACCTTAGCATATCCCAAACACAATGTGTCATATACCCCCCAAAACCTCCATCCTGTCCCTTGTTCTCAGTGAATGGCAGCACTATCCCCCTCTGGCAATTCTATGTTGCACAAGGTATTTCAAAGGATTGACTGATAGTAGGTTTGGGATTAGTCAGTGAGCTAACAGAAATTGTTTGTTGAAGGAAGGGTGGGGGAGATGAACTTCTAAGACATGGCCCTAGATTTAGACAAAATTTAAGGACAGCCTAGGACATCCAAAATGCCAGCATGGCCTGTTTAGTGACACTGAGCACAGGATATACAACTGAGAGACCTAACTCAGAAGCCCTGCCCACTGACCCAGCCACAAAGGCCTGTTTAAGATGTCTACAAGGATACTCAGTGATCCTGTATTTCATACAATACTCTCCTGTATAGCTAGTATGTAATTCACCTCTGGACAAATCCTGCAGAATTATGTCTTTAGTTGCTCTTGAAGCTTGAGAACTATGGCCCACTGATCAAGTTTAATCTACCATTGGTTTTTATAAATAAAGTTTTATTGGAACACAACAATGCCTGTTTCTTCTCATGTCACCTATGAATGCTTTTGTACTACAATAGGAGTAATTGCTACAGATACCAAAGGACTTGGGATGTCTAAATGATTTACTATCTAGCCCTTTACAGAATATTTCCCAATCACTGATCTAGATTGTTTTGCTCTGAGCCCCACCAGTGAAGGCTGAGACCCCCTTACCACAAGCCTTGATAGAAAGTATGCATACAGCACTTGGCTGCAAGGAATTGGCATAAAAATGCTCAGAATAACAAAAAAGAGATAAATGGTGCTGGGTGCTGGGAAGCTAGGTCAGTGAGTAAAGTGCTTGCTGTGCAAGCATGAGAACCAGAGTTCAGATCCCTGCACCCATGGAGAAGCTGGGGGTGCTAGCACACGCCTGCACTGTGGAGGCAGAGACAGGTTTCCCAGGACTTGCTGTCTACCTCGTCTAGCTTGATTGATGAGTTCCTAGTTCAGTGAGAGAGCCTGTTTTGAAATATTAGGTGGAGAATGGATGTGGAAGACACCTGAAATCAACCTGGGGCCTCCACACACATGTATACACGTGTATACACCACACACAGATGCATACAGAAAACAAAATGAGTCTGTGGAGCATTTTCATCCACTCCCATTCATACTTAGAGTGAGCATTGAACATGGAATTAATGGAAAGTGTGGATCTGGTTTCCATCGTCTGCCTCAGTCCCTGTATGCTTTTCACTGTGCAGGCATCTCACCATGCTGAATTGAATCCCAACATCTGCTGTTCATTAAGTGTTGTTGGGACAACTAGAAGGAAATAGAGTTGGATCCATACCACACACTTAAACCCAGACATATTCCCACCATCAGGAACTGAGAAACTTCTTCTGTCTGAGGAGGACATGGGAAGAGTGATCAGGTTGGAGACACAGAAAATGGCCAGTGCATTGTGGGACCTAGAGGCTGGGCTGTGAGAGATGTGGGCTTGATGGGGCAGATCTGCGGCAGGCATACCCTTTCGTTGGTGAGAAGGTCGCCCAGCAACTTCAGTTTAGGCCCCTCGATGGGAAGTTCTTCGAGCTGGCCAGGAAGTGGAGCTAAAGCAGATAGTCTCAGAGGAAGCACAGCAGGCTAGTGGCTCACATAAGGAGTATATGTTGATGTCACAGACAATGCATAAGCCCCTCAACCCAGGGGTTGTGCAAGCTACTGTTCCTTAGCTCTTGGAGTGTAGTTAGGGTGTTGCAGAGCCCAGGGGCCATGACTATGATGCTCTGCCTGGACTCACAGAACCCCTAGAGGTTAGCATTCTGGAAAACTGGCAGCCCGTGGAGCTGGTCCAGGAGCTGAGGTAACCCTAGAAGAGATGAAGGGATTCCTGGTTCATTTTTCAAGTAGACAACTGGAGTCCTTGTGGCAAGGGACAGAGCAAGGAGCTTCAGACCCAAGCCAGTATACACATCCTTGTAGAGGCTCAAACTTACGCTCTAAGATGAATTTACGAGTAATTAAAAAAATAGGGCTGGAGAGATGGCTTAGCTGTTAAGGCGCTTGCCTACAAAGCCAAAGGACCCATGTTCGACTCTCCAGGTCCCCTGTAAGCCATTTTCACGAGGTAATGCAAGTCTGCAAGGTCGCGCATGCACATGAGGTGCTGCAGCGTCCTGGAATTCAGTTGCAGTGGCTGGAGGCCCTGGCATGCCAAATTTCTCTCTCTCTGTCTCTCCCCTCTCTCTCATTAAAAAATTAAAAATAGGGCTGGCTTAGCGGTTAAGTGCTTGCCCGTGAAGCCTAAGGACCCCAGTTCGAGGCTCAATTCCCCAGGACCCACGTTAGCCAGATGCACAAGGGGGCGCACCCGTCTGGAGTTCATTTGCAGTGGCTGGAGGCCCTCGTGTGCCCATTCTCTCTCTCTATCTGTCTTTTTCTCTCTGTCTGTCTCAACTAAATAAATAAAAATGGACAAAAAATTAAAAATATATATATAGATATATGACAAAACTAGCAGTTTACATTTTAGGCTTCTATAAATACCTTGTGAGGTATTATGTTTATTTACACTTTAAAGTTAAGGCACATGATAAGTTTTATATTTCTCTATTGTTTTAGGCTTAAGAAGATAGGAGATAGTTCCCCCAGTGGATATGACAGAGACTAATGTCCTAAAGCTGGTAGAAAGCAGAGAGCATGCTGCTCCTCTCAGCTAAGTGACACTCCAGACTAAACAGAGACATCAGCAACATCAGTGATGGCCTCAGCCTCCTCCACATCTTAGCCTGGAAATCAGAGTCTGAGATTAAGGTAGGGTTCTGAGTTTCCTGGGCCCGGTTCTGTAGAAGTTTTTTTTTTTTTTTTTTTTTTTTTTTTGGTTTTTCGAGGTAGGGTCTCAGTCTCGCTCTAGCCCAGGCTGACCTGGAATTCCCTATGTAGTCTCAGGGTGGCCTTGAACTCATGGCGATCCTCCTACCTCTGCCTCCCGAGTGCTGGGATTAAAGGCGTGCGCCACCACGCCCAGCCTGTAGAAGATTTTTTTTTCAGTGCCTCCAGAGCAGCCTTGAGTGCCAACCCACAAAGCCACAAAAGCCTGTTTTTTGCTCAGCCCCTGTTCCTTGAATCTAGAGCCTCGCCTCTTGTAACACGCTCCCAAGCTCCTTGGGGAGGGGCAATAGGGACATTTGGGAGGTTTGTTCTGACTGACTCTAACCCCACAAGGGAAGGAGGCATGCTGCTGAACTGGAGAGCCATCTTCTGTGGTGACCAGGCCAGCCTTTTGGCCTGGTGGTGTATCCACTGTGAGAAAAGCCAATTATGGGATTCCCTTCTGACGTCCACCTCAGTTTTCAAAGTAAAGGTGTTCACACATAGGTGTGTGGGTCTCCAAACACATCTGGTATCTACTAAATGTAAAAGGCTAAAGAGTTCAAAGACTCTCACCAGTTCATACTGGAGCATCTGCCCAAGTCTTGCCAAGAATGGAGATCTCAGGGGCTGGCTGATTCTTTTGATGCCATCTTTGGCCACCTTTTTCCTGGCAGAGCCACTGAATAGTTGTGTGGATCAGATCTTTAAGAGCATGGAGTAATGATAGCACTTTTGAGGGGGGGAGGATTTTCTGAGGTAGGGTCTTGCTCTAGCCAAGGCTGACCTGGAACTCACTGTGTAGTCTCAGGGTGGCCTCGAACTCACAGAAACCCTCCCACCTCTGCTGCCTCCTAAGTGCTGAGATTAAAAGTGTGCCCCCATGATAGCATTCTTGATGCATAGCCAACAGCTGGAGCAGGATTTGTGATTCAGTAGTCTAAGGACCAATCTCTAGTCATCTTGGCCTGCAGTGTGTTATGTGACCACTAGAGGGCACTGTTGGGTCGCAATCCTGAAGAAACCAGATCATTTCAGCCCTAACCTGCAGGTGAGAAACCTGGAAGTTTGCCTGGAGTTAAACTGGCAGAGTTTTAGGACCCCTAGGATTTCCCTCCTTGCTCCGAGGACTTTATGCTAGTTGGAAGTAGGCTTGGGCTTGATGCCTCATCCGTGGTATTGCAAAGACTGGCACATGGAGGTAAGGAACAGAAAATGCAGAGAGGCCCTAGCTTCGACCTAGGCACTGGCCCTTAGCAGATGACCTGGGCCTATCAAGGGAAGAGAACCACTGTGTAGAATGGAGACAAGACAAAGCCAGACAATGCTGGTGAGGAAGGCTGGGCTCATGCCTCCAGAATTTTCTAAAATGTTTGTGAAGGACTTTTGACCTCAGAGACTGTAGTGGTTGGGGTAGGGGTGTGATTAAAGGACCCAACATAGAACAAACAGTCCAAGCTGGAGACCGTCACGTTTGACACTTCCCACACGTCCCTCTCTTTCATGCTCCCACATCTTTGCCATCTCAAGTTCTTTGTATCTCCTGGACATACCTTGACTTTCTCCACTTCTATCCAACCCCCATGTACACCATAGTCCAAAGCACCAATCATTATCTTTCCTTGATAACCCTAAGATAGAAATGGCAAAGTATGGGACACGCAGTTAATTTTTTTTTTATCTCAGATAAACAGAATAAATTTTAGTATATCCGGTACTACATTTGGGTTGTGCTTATACTAAACAAAAAAAGAATCTCTGTGTGATGTTGAAATTTAACTGAGCCATCTGTGTTTCATTTTGTTAGTTTATTTTTTTTCCCATTGTTTTGTTTCTAAACCTAGCAACCAGACCTATAGCTTCCAGGCCCGCATCTCTAACAAGCTGCCAACATTCAAATTTAACTATGTCATCACCCTGCTCCAGGTCATTGATGATTCCAGATCACCCAGGGATCAAGTATAATCCCTTCAAATGACAAAGAAGACCCACCCTTACTTTCATATCTGACTGTTACCCCAAACTCCACATTAATGTACTGTAGTGGTTTGAAGGTAAAATATTTCCCATAGACTCATGTGTTTGAATACTTGATCCCCACTTGGTGGCACTGTTTGGGAAGTTTCTGGAACTTTTAGGAGGTGTAGCCTTGCTGCAGGAAGTGTATCACTGGGGGCAGGCCTTGAGGGCTCAGCCCTGTTTGGTGCTCTTTAGCTTTTCTACTTCCTCCCTCCTAATGTGACCTGTGACGCTGGCTGTCTACTCCTGCCATACTTTCCCTGTCATGATAGAAATTCCTCCTTGAAATTATAAGATGAACTAAACCCTTTCCTCCCATAAGCTACTTCTGGTCAGGTATTTTTTCCAGCAATAATAAAGTAACTGCCGCAACATTTCAAATACTCTACTCCCTTAAGTGGGTACCTGTGTCTAGCCACCTGAAGAACTCAAGCTCATTCATCAAACAATTGGCACAAAAGTGCCATATAATAAATGGAATAAATTAAAGGACCTTAAAATAAACCCATGCAGCTACAGCCACCTAATTTTTGACAAGGGTGTCAAAAACATGCATTGGAAAAAAGGTAGCCTCTTCATCAAATAGCACAGGAAAAACTGGACATTCACATGGAGAAGGAATCTAGACCCATAACTCATCCTTTCCAAAAGAAACAATTCAAAACAGACCAAAGATTTTAATGTAATATCTGAAACTTTGAAACTGCTAGGGGAAAGCATAAATAAAGCATTTCAAGGTACAGACGTAGGAAAGGACTTTCTAAAAAGAACTTTAAGGGCTGGGCGTGGTGGCACATGCCTTTAATCCCAGCATTTGGAAGGCAGAGGTAGAAGGATCACTGTCAGTTTGAGGCCACCCTGAGACTACAGAGTGAATTCCAGGTCAGCCTGAGCTACAGTGAAACTCTACCTCGAAAAAGCAAAGAAAAAAAAAAAAAAAGAAAGAACCAATAAAACCAAGAATTGGCAAATGTGATTACATGACATTAACATGCTTCTAAACAACACAGAAAATAATCACCAGAGCTCACAGGCAGCCTACAGAATGTAAGAAAGCCTTCGCCAACTATGTAGTAGACAGAGGATTAACATCTAGAATCTACAAAGAACTGCAAAACTTAAACACCATGGGCTGGAGAAAGAGTTCAGTTAGTAAAGTGCTTGCATTGCAAGCATGAGGACTTGAGTTCGATCCCCAGAACCCACATTTTTAAAAAGCCAGGTGCGAAGGCATGTGCTTATACACCCAGGGCTGGGGAGGCAAGGACAGACAGTCCACCGGGTCACCCTGGCCAGCTAGTATAACATGCTTGGCAAGTTCCAGGCCAAGGAAAGACTCTATTTCAATGACAGTGCACACCATCTGTGGTAGGTAGAATGTATATCCACCATAGACTCAGGACAGATCCTGGAGTGCATCCCTAAAGTGTCACTGGCCCTAAGGTGTCACTGGAGGTGGATCTGAATGCCAGCCAAAAGGTAGGCAGAGAGGTTTGAGTGCTGGGAGGTCCTGCTTGCTGCCAGTTGGTGCTTGCTGGTTTGTGGTAGTTTCTCTCTGCTTGGATTTATGAATAGGAGCAGCTTCTTCTGTTACTGATGGAACTTTCCCCTGGATCTGTAAGCTTAAAATAAACCCCTTTGTGCCATAGACTGTGTCTGGTTTGGAGGTCCATCCCAGCAACGTGAAGCTGTCTACCACACCACTTAAGGAACAAGACTCAAGGTTGTCCTCCAGCCATCACACGCACCCCCCCACACACATATACACACACAAAATTAGATATAAAAAACATCCAATTAATAAATGAGCTAATGAAGTGAGCAGTCAGTTCTCAAAAGAAGAAATATAAATTACCAATAAATATTGGAAGAAGTTCTCAACATTCTCAGCTATCAAGGAAATATAAACTAAAATCATTTCAACATTCCTTCACACTCCAGTAAGGTTCATATGGTCAAGAAAACAAATGACAGCTAATATTACTGAGGACGTAAAGAAAGAGGAATGCTTACACATGGGTGGTGAGAATGTAAGTTGGTGTGACCACTATGGAAATCTCTGTGGAAGTTCTTCAAAGAACTAAAAAATAGAACCACCATATGACCCAGCTATAGCCCTCCTGGGCACATACCCAAAAGACTTTATGTTCTACCACAGAAATATTTGCACAATCATCTTTATCATTGCACTATTCACAATGGACAGGAAATGAAACCAGCCTGAATGTCCATCAATTGAATAATGAATAATGAAATGTGGTAGATATACAGAATGGAAGTTTATTCATCTATGACAGAAAATGAAATCCTGACATTTCTAGGAGAATGGTTGGAACTTCTGAAGGTCATTATGTTAAGTGAAATAAGCTAGACCCAAATAAAAAATATTGCATGTTTCTTCTCATACATGCAATCTAGATTTAGATCAATCTCCCTCTCTCCCCACCTCTCTCTGATAATTGAAATACACAGGGGGGCTGGAGACATGGCTTAGTTGTTAAGGCGCTTGCCTGCAAAGCCTAAGGATCAAGGTTCAATTCTCCAGGTCGCATATGTGTCTGGAGTTCATTTGCAGTGGCTACAGGCCATAGAGTGCTCATTTTCTCCCTCCCTCCCTCCCTCTCTCTCTCTCTCTCTCTCTCTCTCTCTCTCTCATAAATAAATAAATAAAAATAAAAACTTAAAATTTTTTTTGAAAAGCACATAAGAGATCATGTGAGGGGAAGGAAAAGGGTGGGTAATGGACAGTATAATAATACATATGAATTGGGAGTGGTGGTGCATGACTTTAATCCCAGTACACAGGAAGCAGAGGTAGGAGGAGTGCTGTGAGTTCAAGGCCACCCTGAGACTACATAGTGGATTTCAAGTCAGCCTGAGCCAGAGTGAGACCCTACCTTGGGAAACAAACAAAAACAAAACCAAGCAAACAAAAACAATATGTATGAAAATGTCATCATGAAATTCATCACTTAGCGTAGAACTGGAAAGTAATTTTTGAAAAGTCTATCTTGGGGCTGGAGAGATGGATTAGAAGTTAATGCTCTTGCCTGTGAAGCCTAAGGACCCAGGTTAAATTCCCCAGTATCAATGTAAGCCAGCTGGACAAGGTGGTGCACGCATCTAGAGTTTGTTTGCAGTGGCTAGAGGCCCTGACACATCCCTTCTGTCTCTATTTGTCTCTTTCTCTCTTCCTCTCAAATAAATAAATAAATAACCCCACTGCATATATATAGCACCATTTAAAAAGATCAAAGTCTATCTTGAAGGTACGATAATGTAATTTAAAATAAAGGTAGAGTAAGCCTAAACAAAACCTTATTCTGCTAAGATATTCCCGATATCTCACCTGTCTTAAGCTCGCCCTCCTCACAGAGCATACCGGCACTTTACAGAGCTTTTATATTACAATCTATCAAAACAATCTTTGTATCTGTCTTCCCCACAGGACTATAGTTTCCTCCAAGGAAGCATCTCAGTGTTGTTCTTCTTTGTTATCCCAGTGCAACAGCGCAATGCCTGGCCCAGAGTGAGCCACTCAACAGAAGTATGAGGCTTGAACGAAAGGAAATTGCAGATTTAAATCTAATACCTAGATAAGCGGCTAGAAGTGTGCAATGACAATAATGACCACCAGAGGGCAGCATAAGCTTAGTTTTCTTTGGTGGGCGGGGATGTGAGGGGCGTGGTGTAGAAAGTTGAGTTTTGGCATTTGGCTTCTCCAGTTCCAAGGAGAGGAATTTCTGTTGTTTTGTTTTGTTTTGTTTTTAAATCATGGAAACAGGAAACAGGAAGGAACCTTAAGAAAGCATTTGAATCAATCGTCCGTGCTGTCATAGCTCAGTCGAAACACCTCTCCATTTCTTTTTAACCTCTCCATTTCTTTTTAACTACTTGCTTTCAGGAAACTTAAGGCATCCTTTTGTTTGTGACAGATAAATCACAGTGGTTAGGAACTTTGCTCCAAGTCCCACAGCCAATAAGTAGCGCCGTCAGACCTGGAGCTAGGAGCTTTACAGCTACCAACCTGTGTTCTTCTCACTGCTTTCTATGCTGTCGTCATCTTTTAGATGGGAACAGCACAGAGAGGTTGTCACTTTGCTGCATCCCGCTATAGGAGACGCACAGCCCGAGCAAGGACAAGGTCGTCACTCCAAGTGAGCACTTCAAGGCACTCTGGGACCAGAGGCCTCACTTGCCTCATGCCTGACCCTGGGGATAACATTTAATCCCCATACCCTGGTTTGCCGTCCTCCTACTGCGAGGCCAGGAGGAGACACAAGGAACAGGCGACATCTGGAACTCTTTGGAGAAAGGGAAGATGGATCACAAGTAATCAGAGACTCCTCTGCCGGAGTCTCGATGCATGGGGAACACACGCGCAATTGTTTTCTTTCTACAGCCGCCACCCCCATCCTGGAAGGCTTCCACTTCAGAGGTCCTCGTGGAAGGAGGGGCTATTTGACCACTACTTCTTCCAATCAACCCCCACCCACGCTTTCATCCACCCGATCCCTTGCAGGGTCCCCAGCGACCTTTGCTCCTGGCATCCCTGCACCCAGCAGCAAGTCTTCTTGGATGGGATAAAGTCACGCAACTCAAATGTGCTACCTTTGGAGGTGGCCCCCTGACCCGAGGAAAACACACTGCTCTTTGCCCAGCCCTCTCCAATTCCCCTTCAGTTTGCTCTCATATGTAGGCTTAGAGAAGCGCTACGAGTCTGCCGTACACGCAGATTTCCAGCAAGGACTGACTTTTTTTGTGGGTACCACTCTTCACTCTTCAAAGTTCAACCGCCGTCCATTTTAATGTCCCTGGAGATGAGAGATTTCATAACTCTAGGCTGGGGCTCCATGATCTCACAATGCCCCTCAATCTTCTGCTTATAATAGTCAGGGGTGGAGATGGTGGCAGCAAGAGGGAAACTTGTTTCTTTTTTTTTACATGTGGATAGATACATGTGTGTGAAGGCCTGAGGTCAACGTTGGGTATCTTCCTGGATCACTTGTCATATTTTTTGAGACAAGTCAAGCTAGCCACTTCCGCCCTGGGCATTACCTGTCTCTACTCCCTGCATGCTGGGATTGAAGGCGCACATCACCACAGCCACCTAGCATTTGCATAGGTGCTCAGGATCCAAACTCGGAACCTCACACTTGTGAGGCAAATGCTTTACCCACTGAACAATTGAAGCAGGGTAGGAGAAAGCTAGCTTCTTTGAGGTACTTTCAGTTTGAGATTGAGGTCCAGAGAGAACCAGGAGATGCCACCCCACATGCCATTCTCCCTGGCACAAGAATGGAACTCTTGGCAGAAATGGAACGTGTGTTTGATTGAGACTGATCTATAGCACCCCCTGGTGCCCACAGTCTAGCACACTACATAGATGGCCCAGGTGGGCTAGCTCTAGGGGTCCACTCTCCAAATCTACCAACCAGTCCAGTCTTCATCTTGCATATAAAGGCTTTCATCTTCTTTTCTATCTCCCCTTCTTTTTTTCTTTCTGTGGGGTTCTCCCAGACTTACCCGTGTGCTGTGTGGATACATGTGAGTCTAGCTCCCCACCTTCACCCAGCCTGGCTGAGGGGAGAGGAGAGCATAACACTATTTCTTGGTCTGGGGAACTCTTCTGCTTTATAGTTTGGGGTAACTTCCCACTTTGATTGCATGCATGATTTTTCTCTGATCTCTGAATCTGTATCTCCCTTACACCCAAGATCTACCATGTGGGTGATCTCACTAACTCCAGGCCTGCTACCTGTGTAATTTCTTTAAACCTGGGGTAACCGTGAATGTAACTCTCTTCATTACTCGTTTTTCCTCTGAATTTCTTGGTCTCTGCTTTGATATTTTTTCCCCTTTCATTTTTCCTTGAGCCTCACCATTTGCCCTCTTAACTTTCCTCCATGGGACAGCACACAGCAGATGCCATGTGTGTTCCTACTAAATTTCCTACATATATACCTAAGTTCTATCTTCCACATGCTTGCAGCTATACTCTAATCTTTCCTTGAAAGCCTCGGTTTCTCTTAAATGGACTTTATAAACTCCCCTCCATGTGCTTGCGGATCTGCTCCAGTATCTCCCTAAAAACCTCAACTTTTCTTAAAAGGAATCTTATGAACTATGCGGTGTTTTCCTCATGGCACATGAGAGCGTGTTTGCTACTTCCCACATGTTTATGACTCTGCCCCAGCCTTCCTTCCTACATCCCAATCTCCCTTCAAATAAGCCCCACAATTTGTGATCTCCCCCTAAATAAAGTTAATAATTCTTAATTTATCATTCTTATTTTTTTTTTTTTGAAGTAGGGTATCTCTGTAGTCAAGGCTGACCTGGAAATCACTATGTAGTCTCAGGGTGGCCTCAAACTCACAGCAATCCTCCTACCTCTGCCTCCCAAGTGCTGGGATTTAAGGTGTGCACCACCACGACCGGCCCATAATTTATCCTTCTTGAGTCTGTCTTTTCCAATTCTTTATTAAAGGTAGGGTAGAATGTAAACTTGGGGTTCATAAATTTGGGGGACCCCTCCTGAATCCCCAAATCCTGAATCATATTCTCCCCAGCTGGGAAGCTCTTAACAAGCCCTAGTGGAAGTCTTGGCTCCAATTGTGGAAACTTCCTCAGTTCACCTGTCTTGAGGCTTGCCCTCAGCTTTGAGGCCTCGTTATCAGTGCTGGGGTCTCCAGAAGGCCCAGTCACATCATGGTAAATATCCATGACCTAACATGCCTTGGTTCCAATACCCAAGGACTGGAGATGAAATGAACACCTTGTTTACCTCAACTATTTTAGGTTGGATGAAAATGAGGGTTAGCATGCTAAGTTGCAAGGAGAGGAGAAGGGATTAACAAGGACCCATTCCCAAGAAAGAGGGACCTTGGCATTGGGAAAGAACAAGTCAGTCAGTCATGTTGCTCACTGGATGAATGCCTCTGGCAAGTCATGACCCTCAACCTCAGTCACCTTGTATGTAAACTACAAAAAAACACAGACATCTAAGCAATGTAATAAAGATTATATATACAGACAGACTATAATAACTGTGAAGTCTTTTCCAAAGGAGAAGGAGCTAAGTCTTGATAAGTTAAAAGCAGTCATCTTTGGAGGGGAGTGGGAAGCAATTCTAAAGATTATAACAAAGGGCTTACGAAATGGCTCAGTGGTTAAGACACATGCCTATAAAGCCCTAACAACCCAAGGTCAATTCCCCAGCACCCATGTAAACCCAGATGCAAAAACTGGCACATGCATTTGAGGTCTGTTTGCAGCAGCTGCAGGTCCTGGTGCACCCATTCTTTCTCTCTGTCTCTCTTTAATCTCTGTTTGCAAATAATCTTTTTTTTTTTTTAACAAATCCAGGCCTAGTGGTGCACACATTTAATCCTAGCACTTGGGAGGCAGAGGTAGGAGGATCGTTGTGAGTTTGAGACCAGCCTGAGAGTACGTAGTGAATTCCAGGTCAGCCTGGGCTAGAGAGCAAGACCCTACATCAAAAAACAAAGGAAAGAAATGAGAAACAAAACAAAGCAAAAAATAATAACAAAGAGCTGGGCCATGGGGGCAGTGGACAGCAGTGGAATCAGAAAGCTTGCTTTCCATCTCGGCCATATGCTTAGCGGGGCAACTTTGGGTAACTCACTTTCCTTCTCCAAAACTCAGTTTCCTCAGCTGTAAAGGATGATAGTCACACCTCCCTGTGGAACTAGGAGGATCTGATGAGATAACTTCCAAGAAAAATAAACCAGGACAGGGCTTTGTACACAGTGGCATAAAATAAATAGCGGGTGTAGCTAACCTTATTAGGAGGTCAGTGTTCATTATAAAGGGAAGATTTCCTAGGGAAGTCCAGTCTTGAGCTTGGCCTTGAATATGGAAAGCATCCTTAGATGGAAGAAGATGGAAGTGTAGCCAAAAATAAATTTGAATGCAACATTCCCAAAGTTCATGTCTATCCTTTCTCGTGGATGGTCTAAAGAGATGGTCAATAAGGTAGGATGGCCAGGTGTGGTGGCACACGCTTTTAATCCCAGCACTCGGGAGGCAGAGATAGGAGGATTACTGTGAGTTTGAGGCCACCCTGAGACTCCATAGTGAATTCCAGGTCAGCCTGGGCTAGAGTGAGATCCTACCTCAACCGCCCCCCCCCCCCCGCAAAAAAAAAGTAGGACGGCCCAAGAGATGCACGGCAATGACAGGCCATAGGAAAACCCCAATAGTAACATAAATGAAATTCAAACCTCCTCAGGGAGGCAGCAGAGAGCTAACTGTGGGCCAAGCTGTGAGGTCGGCTTCCTGCTTTGGGAATTAGGGTGGCTGTGGAACCCTGACTTCTCCTTGTAGCCCACTCCTGAAAATCAGCCCTTAAGGACGGGGTTCTGGAGAAGCTGCGGAGACGATTCAGTGGGTAAGGCGCTTATAGTGCAACTCAATACCTGAGTTTGGACCCCAGACTCCAGGTCAAGGCCAGAAGCTGTAGTCCCAATGTGCCTAGGGTGAGAAGGAAGGCAGACAGGAAGAATTTCTGGAAGCTCTCAAATGGAGAGATGAGCAACAAGGGACCCTGCCTCAAACAAAGGGGAAGGCAAGGACCCACCCAAAATTGTCCTATGACCTCCACATAGGCAGTAAGGTACACATGAGCATGTGTGTGCATGCACACATACCACATACATACATACATACATACATACATACATACATACATAAAATGGGCTTTTGGTCAACAGTGCATGGCTGCATGACCCCTGCTAAGGAAGCAGTATGCAGTTTAATGTGGTCTTTTCTTTTGCTGGGTTTTTGTTTTGTTGTTGTTGTTATTTTTGCTTTTATGAGAGATAGGGTCTCATGTAGCCCAGACTGGCCTTGAACTCCTGATCCTCCTGCCTCCACCACCTCTTGAGTTCTGGGATTACAGATGTGTGCCATCATGCCCAGCTCTTGCATGAGGATTTTCTAGAAACAATACCTTACCTCCCACCTTGTCTTATCTTTTTAGCAGCTGGACCTCTTCATATTTAAAACTCTGAAGGATTCCTTTCTTGCCCACGTGAGAAAACTTGAACGAGATTGCTAAATTCACTAGCTGAAACTGGGGCCCTCCAAGAACTTCAGACCAGGGCAAGAGAGACATGGAAGAGAAGCAATAAGCTTAGCTCAGATTTCCGGCTGAGGGCATAACCATTCAGAATTCATTGCTTGGTTTTAGAGGCTGGCAGGTCTGCCATCAAGGCCCCGACAGGCTCAGTGGCTTTACAGTGTGTCCTCACATAGCAGAGAGAAAGGGGCCCTTCTAATAAAGGAACTCACCTTCCTTGACCTCATGTGAACTTAAATTACTACTTTGCCCCGAATCTGGCCACATTCCGCGTTAAGGCATCAGCGTACGTATTTGGAGGCTACAGTCTAGTCTTAGCTTCCATAGCCCAGTAATGACACACAGTATTTCCACTGACTCCCGCTTGATCCGAATTCATCGTGCAGCCTAAACTTAATTGCAAGAGAGGCTGGGAGGGTGACAAGACTATTTGTTGCAATCTTTTTAAAAAATTTTTTGTTTATTTTCATTTATTTGAGAGAGACAGAGAGAGAAAGACACACACACACACACACACACACAGAGAGAGAGAGAGAGAGAGAGAGAGAGAGAGAGAGAGAATGGGCGCGCCAGGGCCTCCAGCCACTGCAAACGAACTCCAGACGCGTGCGCCCGCTTGTGCGTCTGGCTAACGTGGGTCCTGGGGAATTGAGCCTCGAACCAGGGTCCTTAGGCTTACACAGGCAAGCGCTTAACCGCTAAGCCATCTCTCCAGCCCTTTGTTGCAATGTTCGGCATACACTGTGTCCTAGCCTGAGCCTTATAGAAGAAGAGTCCTTGAAAGTGAAACAATAGTTCTGAGATGTCAGGTAGAAGAAACCCCTGCCCCCCCCACTGCCACACACATATAATGCTACTCGCTAAGTAGATTTAAGGAGCCATCCAAGATGACCAACCTGATTCTGAAAAGGATTCTTCCAGTGAATGTAGTGGGTAGGAAAATTATCCTTACATTTGGTGTATTTTGAGATTTACTGTTGGTTAGAATTGTTCAGAAATACAGGTTAAAGGCCACGCCTTTTCCTGGGAGAGGGAGTTTTCTGTATGTTCAGAATGGCACCATATTAGGCAGCAGAGAGAAGACGTTTTGGCCACCGGGGCTGGCGCTGGGTCACTGGTGCAGTTGTGTGGGAAACTCTGACACCTGAAGCAGATTAGTGAAGGATGGTGGAGGAGAAGCTGGGGAAAACCAAGCCAGATCTGAATGGAAATGCAACGACAGAATGAAAGAAGAGGAGACGGTAAGCTAAAGCAGGGTATATAGATAGGGAGAAACTGTGAGAGGCTGAGAGGGAGGGACAGAGAGAACACATATATTTCAGGAAAGAGCTGAAAAGAGATGAGGGTGAGGGACATCTGGGGGGCTTTTATTTCCATCCCCTTGGGGAAGGGGGAAACATCTCTGCAAGAGGAAGGCCATGGGTGGTACGCAGAGGTGTGGGTTCGGGGAGGTGGTTTTCCCTTCGCTTAGTCCAGAGATCCTCGATTAGCATACCAGGAGGTTGTCTAAGAGTCCCAGATCAGGTGACAGGGTAAAGAAAAGGCTTTAAAGATCCTAACACTGGGCTGGAGAGATGGCTTAGTGGTTAAGCGCTTGCCTGTGAAGCCTGAGGACCCCCGGTTCGAGGCTCAATTCCCCAGGACCCATGTTAGCCAGATGCACAAGGGGACGCACGCGTCTGGAGTTCATTTTCAGTGGCTGGAGGCCCTGGCGTGCCCATCCTCTCTCTCTATCCCCCTCTTTCTCTGCCACTTTCAAATAAATAAATAAAAATTAAAAAAATTTTTAAAAAAGATCCTAACACTGTGTCTCCTGCCCACAGTGTGAACACAGCTCTTTCTCCATGGATATATCAATAGTTACTCAGGAAATTCAGAAGAACTGGGCAGACAGAAGGCATGACGGTTAATCTCCACTTTCAACTTGACTGGATCTAGAATCAACCTAAGTGGACAAACTACTGGGCCTGCCTGTTAAGATGAGGGTAATTGAAGTGGGAAGACCCACTCTTACCGTAGGTGTCACCATTCCATGGGCCGGGGTCCCAGATTGAAGAAAAAGAAGAAAGCAAGCTGAGCCCCAACATTCATGGATCTCTGCTTCCTGACTGTGCATGCAATGTGACCAGCCGCCTCATGGCCCTGACTCCACATCTTCTCCACCATGATAGAGTATGATCTCAAACTATAAGCCAAAGCAACTCTTCCTCACTTTAGTGCTTCTTATCTTTTTTTTTTTTGAGTAAGATCTCACTGTAGCCCAAGGCTGACCTGGAATTCTCTATGTAGTCTCAGGCTGGCTTCAAACTCACAGCACCCCTCCTCCTTCTCCCCTCCTTCCAATTCCGGGATTTTGAGGCATGCACTGGCAGAGAGACAACGGGTGCACCAGGGCCTCCGGCCACTGCAAATGAATTCCAGAGGCATGCGCCACCCTGTGCATCTGGCTTTACATGGGTCCTGGGGAATCAAAGTCTAGTCATCAGGTTTTGCAGGCAAGCGCCTTAACCGCTAAGCCATCTCTCTGACCCTTCTTATTGGTCTTTGGTCACAGGTAACAAGAAAAGTAACATACCGAATTTTTATTTCATTTATTTAAAGCTGACATAAAATATTTCCCATTAAAATTGTCTCTTTTAGCAGTGATTTTTCTACCACACTTCAATAGGAGCAGAATAGCAAAATGATACCAAGTAGGAGTCTTCATGGGCCTGCTTTTATGAGTAGATAAACCTGCCATGTAGTTGCCCGGCTTTGGTTGGTTTCTGACTGACAGGGGACCTGTTCTTTTCAGCCAAGGGACTTGGCTTTCTTTGTCACCTATAGGTGGCAGTATAACAAAACTCACTGGGTCAGAGCCGGGCCTCAGCTGGGTGGTCATGGTGGTGCACACCTGTAATCACAGCACTTGGAAGGCAGAGACAGGAGGGTCAGGAGTTCAAGCCTGGTCATCTTTGGCTACCTTGCAGTTTGAGCTGCATGACTCGCCGTCACAAACAAGCTAACAAAGAAAGAAACAGAGATCGGAGCCCAGCCTACGCGTGAGCAAGTCATGCTACTCTGAGATGTCGAAAACTGTGATGAGAAAATGGGTGAATGAGGGCTACTTCTTCGTCCTAATAGAATGTGGATGATTCAGTAATGCGTTGTGACAGGCTGTTACAGGGAATGACCTCAGTCCTGTGAGACTGTTTTTAAGCACATGACACTTTTATGCCCCCCCCCCCCATGACTGAGCAGGCTGCCAACAGGTGACAGAGGCCCAGTTACATGGCTCAGAAGTAGCGCCCCCTGCAAGTCAGACCCAAGCAGGGATGGGCAGCCTTGGAAGGCTTATCTGCTCATGAAGGCAGCTCCCATCTGCCTCTCAAGCTTATGGCTCTTCAACTACCCAAGCCAGGAGCAATGGTCATCCTGCCTGTTCTAGAATGCTCCAAATTCTTGGTGGCCTTGAGATTTCTTCACTTGCTAGTCCCTGGGGCCTGGAATGTTCTTCCCCTAGATCTTTACCGGTTCTATCCCTTTCATCTTTCAGATCTGATCTCAAATGCTACCAGCTCTTAGTAACCTGACTGTCCTCTTAAAAGTCACAGTCTCCTACTCCAGCTTGCATGTTTTGTGCTAGACATATGACAGGGGGAGGGAGGTTATGAGTCCTTTTTCAAAAAAAAAATTATTTGAGAGAGAGAAAGAGGAGAGAGCGAGAGAGAGAGAATGGGCACTCCAGGGCCTCCAGCCACTACAAACGAACTAAAAATGCATGCGCCTTCCTTGTGCATCTGGCCCATGTGGGTACTGGGGAATTGAATCTGGGTCCTTAGGCTTTGCAGGCAATCGTGTTAACCAGTAGGTCATCTCTCTAGGCCTTTTTTTAAAAAAAGTATTTATTTGAGTCAGAGAATGAGTCCTCTCTAGAGATACTTATGATCTAGAAGTAACAACACAAACAGTAAGTGACAATTATATACGACTTGCTGTGTACTGTGAGCTGTTCCAAACCCCTTCCCTCTTTTAACTCACTTACATCTTACAGAGGCCCTATGAGGCAGGCATCATGATGGGGATTCTTACATATGAGGACACTGGAGCTCAGAGAGCTCCCAGAAGTTGCCTGAGGTCACAGCTGGCAAGCGTGAAATGAGCTATTATTAGTCACTGGCTAGGGGAATTCCCCTGTTTTTGTTGTTGTTGTTGCTGACCCAGGCTGCTTAGGAAGGGCCTCATCAACTCATGCTAAAGTTTAGATCCTGTCTGCTTACAGTTGCGGTAAACAAACAATGGCCTGAACACTGCTGAGATTTCTTGTTGATTTTGTATGTAATTGAACGCCCCCAACCTCAGTAGGTTAGGTCCTTCTCCAAGGGTGCAGGGTGCAGTAACTGATCTCAGCAGGGGAGTCATGTAGATGGGAGTTTGTCTTTGCTTGAAGTTAGCATCTCACACTGGCTAGTTTAGTGTTCTACATAGACCACCTCCCAAAGCCTATGCCTACGCCTGAGGAATGGCTGAAGATGTGAGCCAGTGTAAGTAGCATCACTCAGAGTCCACAAGCAATAGAGACCAGGGAATCCACTCATCCAGCAAATTCCACGAGGGCCTATGTGCCAGGTACTAGCCCTATGACTACAGTAATAAACACAACAGCCTAAAGCCCTCTGCTTTCATGGCATACATGATGTAGTACAGAAGGGCAGAAGATAAAGAAAGTAAATATGCGTAGCCTAGGGATGTGCTTCACTGGGCACAGTGTCTTCCTAGCATGTGTGAAGCCCTGAGTTGGACTCCCAGCACTGCATAAACCAGGCATGGTGGTGCATGCCAGCACTCATGAGCTAGGGACAGGAGGATCAGAAGTTCAAGGTCATCCTAGCTACATATTAAGTTTGAAGCTAACCTGGGACACCTAAGAGCATGTCTCAAAAACAGAAGGAAAGAGCAGCTGAGGATACAGCTCAGTGGGAGAGCACATGCCCTAAGATGGAAGAGGCACCAGGTCCAGATCCCAATAACGTCAAAGAAAACAAAGAAAATAAAAGAAGGGAAAATGCATATGCATTCAGCTGGAAAGATAGCTTAGTCAGTAAAGTGCTTGCCTTGGAAGCATAAGGACCTGAGTTCAACCCCCAAAAGCCATATATGGTGCCACACACTTGTAATTCCCGTGCTGGGGAGATGGGAGATAAGGGGATCCCTGGAGCTCACTGGTCAGCCAGTCTAGCCTGCTTGGCAAGCTCCAATCCCATCACAAAGGAAGTAGGCAGTACATGGGGAATGACACCTCAGGTTGTCCTCTGGCCTCCACACACACACTCACACACACCCACAAACATGCACACACATGCATGCACACACACATACACAAGAAAATGAGGGCTGGAGAGATAGCTTAATGGTTAAGGCACTTGCCTGCAGAGCGTAAGGACCCATGTTCGACTCCACAGATCCCACATAAACCAGGTAGACACGGTGACACATGGGCAAGGTCCTGCAAGGGCACAAGGTGGCACATGCATCTGGAGTTCAATTGCAGTGGCTGAAGGACCTGATGCGCCAATTCTTTCTCTCTCTCTCTCACTCATTAAAAAAATGTGCATGCAGGGTCTAGAGAGATGGCTCAGTGGTTAAGGCACTTGCCTGCAAAGCTCAAGGACCCAAGTTCAATTCCCCAGTACCAATGTAAAGTCGGATGCACAAGGTGGCACATGCATCTGGAGTTTGTTTGCAGTGGCTAGAGGCCCTGGCAGCCTATTGTTTCTCTCCCTTTCTACCTGCCTCTCTCTCCCTCTCTCTCAAATAAATAATAGACTATAAAAAAAAGAAGATGAGGGGCTGGAGAGATGGTTCAGCAGTTAAGGTGCTTGCCTACAAAGCCTAACAACCCAGGTATATTACCCAGCACCCATGTAAAGACAGAGGCACAAAGTGGTGCATGCATCTAGAATTCCTTTGCAGTGATTGGAGGCCCTTGCACGCCCATTCTCTCTATAGCTTCTCTCTCTCTCAATCTGCTCGGCAAATAAACAAACATATTATTTGTAAAAATAAAATGAGTATGCAAAACATGACAGTCAATGATAAGTGGCATTAAAGAAAATAAAGCACAAAAGGAAACTATGGAAAGCAGGAGATAGGTGTCATTTTAAAAACAGTGGCCAGGATGTAGGCCTTCCTGAGGATAGAGACTCCTGGACAACAATGGGAAAGGGGTGAGGCCGTTTCCCACGGCCCAGCTCGACACCTTGATACCTGCGAGGTCTTTGGCACTGGCCTGGTATATCCTACGTAGATGTCTTCTTTTTGAGTTTTTGTGTGTGTGTGTGTGTGTGTGTGTGTGTGTGTGTGTGAGAGAGAGAGAGAGAGAGAGAGAGAGAGAGAGGGAGAGAGCTATTTGTTGCAGCTTGACACAAGGGGCTGGACCCAAGACACCCACTCTATGCTGAGGATTGGGAAGTTGCTATGCTCAAGGACACAGCCCCTGAAAATGAAGAGGAGGGCTGGAGAGATGGCTTGGCGGTTAAGCGCTTGACTGTGAAGCCTAAGGACCCCGGGTTCGAGGCTCAATTCCCCAGGACCCACGTTAGCCAGATGCACAAGGGGGCACACGCATCTGGAGCTCATTTGCAGTGGCTCGAGGCCCTGGCACGCCCATTCTCTCTCTCTCTCTCTCTGCCTCCTTCTCTCCATCGCTCTCAAATAAATAAATAAAAATAAAAACAAAAAAAAGAAATGAAAATGAGGAGGACAACCAGAGAGCTGCAAGGGAAGTCTCTTCCTCAGTACCTAACTTCTCCACTTCCAGGTATAGGAGCTTCTGAGAACATGAGCTAGTGTCTGTGCTAGGGTTGTGCCTTCAGTGTGGAGACAGTCCTGGTGTGGCCATCCCCCGCCCCCATCCTCAATAGCTCGTGATGTGTTCTCACCTCCCTGCTAAGAGTCGCAGCCTTTGCACTTAAAGAGATGGTTTCAGCACTCTGTGTGCGTGCGCACATCTCAGACGCTTCCATTTCATGGACTTCGGTGTCTTTCTT
Source organism: Dipus sagitta (assembly GCA_036346955.1). Taxonomy (NCBI): domain Eukaryota; kingdom Metazoa; phylum Chordata; class Mammalia; order Rodentia; family Dipodidae; genus Dipus; species Dipus sagitta. The sequence goes on along the minus strand of CM070776.1, from coordinate 111,226,960 downwards.
GGCGTGTGAGTGTGTGCATTATGTGTGGTGGGTGTGCGTGCAATGTAAGCATATGTGTGTGTGCAGATGCATGTACCCGGGCACATGGCTGTGGAGGCCCGAGTAGAATATTGAGTGTCCCCCTCTATTACTCTTTTCTTTCCTTGAGACAGGGTAATTTACCTAACCTGGAGCTACTGCGTTTTGTTTGTTTGTTTGTTTGTTTTTTTCAAGGTAGGGTCTCACTGTAGCTCAGGCTGACCTGGAATTCACTATGGAGTCTCAGGGTGGCCTTGAACTCACGGCGATCCTCCTACCTCTTCCTCCCTAGTGCTGGGATTAAAGGCGTGCGCCTCCACACCGATATTTGTTTTGTTTTGTTTTTGTTTTTGTCAGACTGGGCTGACCAGTGAGCAATTTTTCTGTCTCTGCCCCTACAGGATTGGGTACATGGCCACATGCGGCTTTTTTACCTGGCTTCTGGGGATCCAGCTCAGGTCCTCATGCTTGCGTGACAAAGCACTCTTACCCAACAAGCCACCTCCGCGGCCCTCAGTGACAATAAGGTCATTACCATGGATTTTAGTTCATTCATTCATTCATTCAACATTACAGCATGAGGACTGTGAGCCTGACTTGAACGTGAATATCAGCGCAACTTCATACTCACGGTATAACATTAGGCAAGTCTCTTTTAACCTCTGTACAATATATGCTCATCCTTTTTGGAAACAGGGTTTCATGTAGCTCAGGCTGGCGTCGACAACATTCTGTAGCTGCGGATGATCTTGAACTTCTATCCTCATCATTTCACTTCCTGAGTTCCGCGATCACAGTCGTGCACCACCACCTATGCTTATGAAGCACTGCGTGTAGAAACCAGCTCTTCATGCATGCGAGGCGAGCACGATACCAACGGAGATACATGCCCAGCCCTATCTCCTCATCTTTAAAATGAGACTAGAAGACGGGGGCGAGAACTCAGTGGGTCAAGTGCTTCGCTGAGTGGAGACCTCCTGGTTCCACATAGAAACTGAGTGTGGCAGAACATGCCTGTACTCCCAGTGCTGGGGAAGCAAAGACAAGAAGATCCCTGGAGCTTGCCGGTGTAGCTTCAGGTTCTCGAAAATAACGTGAAAATGGACTGGAGAGATAGTTCAGTGGTTAAAGAGCTTGCCTGCAAAGCCTAACAACCCAGGTTTGATTCCCCAGCAGCCACGTAGAAACAGATGCACAAAGTGATGCATGTGTTTGGAATTGTTTTGCAGCGGCTGGAGGCCCTGGTGCACCCATTCTCTTTCTGTCTGTCTTCTCTCTGTCTCTTTCTGCTTGCAAATAAATAAATAAGAATTTAAAAAATTATAAGGTTGGGCTGGAGAGATGGCTTAGTGGTTAAGCTCTTGCCTGTGAAGCCTAAGGACCCCAGTTCGAGGTTCGATTCCCCAGGACCCATGTTAGCCAGATGCACAAGGGGGCGCACGCGTCTGGATTTCATTTGCAGTGGCTGGAGGCCCTGATGTACCCATTCTGTCTCTCTCTCTCTCAAATGAATAAATAAAAATTGAATAAAAAATTAAATATATATATAAGGTGAAGAACAATGGAGGAAAACACTCAATATCAACCTCTGGTCTCCACATGTGCATGCACCCACATATACACGCAGATACGCACCTAGTAACATAAATAAGTCAAATAAAATGAGGTTAAAACTACAATACCATCATGGTAGGGTTGTCAAGACAGGAATGGTCTTTGTAAAGCACCTAGCACTGCCTGACACATAGTAGGTGTTCCATAAGAAATACTACTCTCTGTGTTTATTAACGAGAACATGCTGAGCACTCTGCCTCCAGGCATGGTACTCATTGCCGGGATAGCATTCAGGGATGAGTCACCCAAGGCCCAATTTGCCTCCGTTCCTCACATAGATGCTGCTGCCCAAATCCAGGTGCCTCACACAGGAGACCTTGCAGCTGAGCATGTAAACGTGTGGTGTGGCGTCCACAAAGGCCAGAGAATGTTGCCAGCTGGCTTGATGCAATGCCCATGCTCAGTGTCCCACAGCACTAGAGACCCACGTGAGTGTCCAGTGCATGGCATCCATTTCCAGCTATGCCTGGGAACAGAGGGACCATCACTAGTGCAAGGAACTGTGGACAAGTAGAGCTCAACAGTGCAGTAGGAAGGCCAGTTGCCTAGGAAACTCCTTATCAGCCTTCACACAGCCCATCCCCCCTGAAACCCTAGACCACCTGACACCCCCCCCCCCGTGATTGCCTAGGTGCTGGAATGAATGGCCCCATATGCTAATTAGGCATCAGAAATGAACCTAGTATGTCCAACCCCCTTAGGACCCTTCCCCTGCCCTCAGATGCGTATAAACCCATTTCCCTATAAACCCATTTCCCTGATAAGAAACCGAGAGAGCTGTTCAACTATCTCCCAGGAGTGATTCTTTCTCTCCTCACAAGCTCACCCACCCCGGTTGCCTGGGCGCCTTCGGGGGTGGGGGTGGGGCACTGCTGGGCCCCGGAGCAAGACGCAGGAACCCATACCGCATCAGGATTTTTAAAAGGATTTTATTTAATATTTATTTATCAGAGAGAGATAGAGAGAGAGAGAGTGAGAATGGGTGCAGCAGGGCCTCTAGCCATTGTAAAGGAACTCCAGACACATGTGCCACCATGTGCATCTGGCTTGCATGGGACCTGGAGAATCGAACCTGGGTCCTTAGGCTTTGCAGGCATGCACCTTTACCAATAAGCCATCTCTCCAGCCCCACACATCAGTATTTTTTAATGGCCCACAGGACATGGTTCATTGCAGTAAAGAAGAGGAGGAGAGGGGGAGGAAGAGGATGACTTGGCCTGTGCGCATGCTGGTAGATTGTGTTAGCTCATGTAGGAGGGTATTAGGAAACACATAGGACATTGGGTACAAATATACAGCTTAATGCTTACTTCATATATTAAGATTGGAATGATACAGAGAAGATTGGAATGCCCCTGTACAAGAATGACAAACAAATTTGTGAAGTGATCCCTATTTTTTTTATTAATTTGAGAGAAAGAAAGAGAGGGTGTACTAGGGCCCTCCAGCTACTGCAAAGGAACTCCAGATGCATGCACCACCTTGTGCATCTGGCTTACATGCATACTGCGGAATCGAGCCTATGTCCTCAGGCTTTGCAGGCAAGTACATTAACGGCTAAGCCATCTCTCCAGCTCATGATGCATATTTATAAAAACAACTATGCCACCTAGACATCCTGTTGTCCAAGAAGGGGGGGGGGAGTGAATTGAGAGCCATAGGATGACAGAGGAAATGGGTCTTCAGTTGTACTGTCTGGAAGAGGAAGGATTGGAGCTGGTAGCAGGAACCAGTGAGCAATAAGGAAATGAAGGAGATGTCAGTGGACCCAGGTACAAATGAAACACCCGAACACCCAAGGTGGGGGCCTGGGGAAGAGCAAAGGAAAGGAATTGAGGGACCTTTGGCAGAGGCCCTGCTTGAAGCCCTTGCTCTCCAACGTCTCGATCTACTCTCTTTTTTTTTATGCCTTGATTTCCTGCACAAGTCCCCAACTCTCCTTCCAGTCGTTAGATCTCCTCTTCTCCTCTGAGTTTTATTTCTTCTGCATAGTCAGGTTAGTACTACCAAAGGCAGTAATGTGTCCTCGCCTGCCTTGCACCCCAGTTCTGAGATCTGATTCAGTAAGAAATGCTGCCCGAGGCTGCCCTTCGAGGCTTGGCCCTTGCTTCAGATGAAAGGATGCCCCAGGGTGAGGTCTGCCATGCTTTGCCTACGTTTTCTGGAGGTTATGCCCGAGACGATTTTACTTTTCCCACGGCCACGGATGCCAAATCTAGATGTTACTTTGCGTCTAGTATCAAATGGCTCCCTCTCAGCACCACAGTCCCTTTAGGATGAGAGAGAAGCTAGAAGAAAAGATCTTTGATGTTGTTCCATTGAGACATTCACGAGGAGGGAGCAAACCCGGAAATGCCAGGAGTGAAGGGCTCCACAGTGGGCTGCATTGGCGGGGCCCTGCCTGCACTTTGTTTTCTAAAGGTAAACGTCCTCTGACATAAACACAGGCAGAGCAAGGGGAATAACAACATCCAGTCCTCAAACAAACAAAACAGGAACAGGCTCTGCCTTGCCCTGGGGATGGCTCCTGCTGTAGGGGTGAAGCTCAAGGGCCTTCACTCTGGAATTTCCTGCCTGGAGCATGATGGATTTTCCATTCTTGTCCTTGAATGAACACTGGCCTTAGAGCTTAGTGGATGGCCAGAGTGGCACTCAGCGAGCTCCTCTGAGACACGGGCAGCACCAGCTCATCGGGGTTGGGTCAGCCGGGCATGCCTCTTCGCTTGCTTGGCTGAGTATGGCTACACCTCCCCTCAAAGCACCATGAGCCACCTTGTCCTCAGGTACTTGAAGATGGAGCTTGAATCCATGTTTTGCTACCTGCTCTTGGATGACTCCGTTTCATACATCTCACACTCCAGCCACGCCAGATGATTCCTGCTTTCCACAAGAGGCCAGCTGTTCTTGTATCCATCCCTGGTTCTGCTTCCTCTGTTCACATGTTGGACAGCCCTGCCTTCACATTTCTGCTCATCCTAAAGGGACTATGGAAGAGGCAATGGACATAGTGTCTACTAGGTTTGATTCTGGGCTCCATCCCTGACCATCTGTAAGCTTCCATTCCCACACCTGTTAAATGGGTGGGAGCACGTACCTCCTAGGAATGTGTCATGTAAACCCTACATGAGTCACCAGTTGCGATGCACCTAGAACACTATCTAATATGTAATAAGCACTATACAAAATGTTAGGAATCAAGATGCAATTCCTGATCTCTTTCAAGATTCAGATCAAATGTCATATTTTTTAAAATGTTTTATTTATTTGAGAGAGAGAGAGAGAGAAAGAGGAAGAGACAGATAGAGAGAAAGAATGGGCACACTGGCCACTGCAAATGAATGCCAGATGTGTGCACCCCCTTGTGCATCTGGCTTATGTGGACCCTGGGGAATCGAACCGGGGTCCTTAGGCTTCGCAGGCAAATGCCTTAACCGCTGAGCCATTTCCTCATCCCCAATGTCATATCTTTCACATATTCTTTCTGATCCACCCCAGTGGAAATGTTTTCTCCCTTCCCAACATCCCATAGCTATTTAGTTGGATCTTCCGGTGGAGCTAAGGACATGGTGTCCTAACCATATGTGCACACATAGCAGGTGAGGGCTAGGATTCTCACTTCTGTAACTTCCATTTGGTAGGTGTTCAATAGGTCCTTGGTGAAGGATTTCATGGGAATAAAACGCAGTGAGAACAAGACCCAGAAGAGCAGCACAGCTGGGCTCGATCCATCCCTAGTGTGAGTTATGCATCGAGTTGCACGGAAGACCTTCCTGTGAGCATTGGCAAGGGTTGGAGCAGAGTCCATGGGGAATAGAGTGAAAGGATTCTCACTTTACAGTGCAGCCAAATCCATTTTGAATTCCAAGCCAAATCGTAGATATTTCTTTCCCTGAAAATGCAACTGGTGCCCTTTCCATACAACTTACCTAGTCTCTGTTGAACTTGGGTCACCAGTCTCGGCCAATTTGCTTTCACGTCTTTCCTCCTCCCTACAGATTCTAGACACATCCAGCGGTGCCTCAAGTCAGGCCCATTGACCAGTGAAGCTGAACTCAGGCTCTACTAGCCTGCTCAGCTGCTTTCTCTGTGTTCTCCAGAGGCCCATCTCCTTTAACTACACTGCGGTCTGATTTCTGTTCTTTGCCTATGCCACCTCTTCCTGGAATGATTTCTCTGAGAGCTTCAAGTGACTGGGGCTTTTTCTGTATATGTCATCGCACCTAGCATGGTAGGGATGGGGCTTAGCTTTGCCTGTAATAGAACCTCCTTGATCATGGAAGTTAAATCTACAGTCATAATTTTCTTAACTTTTACATTTTTTAATTTGTTTATTTAATTTATTAGAGAGAGTGAAAGAAAGAGGCAGATAATAGAGAGAGAAAGATAGAGAGATAGAAAGGAATAATAGGCACACCCTGGGGCCTTTTGCCACTGCAAATGAACTCCAGATGCATGTGCCACCTTGTACATCTGGCTTACATGGTTGCTGGGGAATTGAACCTGGGTCCTTAGGTTTTGCAGGCAAGCACCTTAACTACTAAAGCCATCTCTCCAGCCCTACATTTCTTTTTTATAACTTCTTTTATTTATTTGAGAGAGAGGAGAGTATATATTAGAGAGAGAATGAGCACACCATGGACCTTAACTGCTGCAAATGAACTCCAGATGCATGCGCCACCACGTGTATCTGTCTTATGTGGGTCCTGGGGAATGGAATCTAGGTCCTTTGGCTTTGCAGGCAAGTGCTAAGCCATCCCTCCAGCCCAACTTTTGCATTTCTTTTTAAAAAATATTTTATTATTTATTTATTTATTTGACAGAGAGAAAGAGAGAGAGAGAATGGGCATGCCAAGGCCTCTGGCGACAGCAAACGAACTCCAGATGCATGTGCCACCTTGTGCATCTGGCTAACGTAGGTCCCTGAGGAATGAACCTGGGTCCTTTGGCTTTGTAGGCAAATGCCTTAACCGCTAAGCCATCCCTCCAGCCCTGACTTTTATATTTCTAATTGTACAAGTGTGTCTCTGAGTTTTATCATGGTCCCTCATGCCCTTTGAAATCTGAATGGCATTGGCTTGGAGCCCCTCATTCTCTGTGTGTGTCAGAATCAGTGCTCAAGAGTGCTACCCAAGATATGTGTGAGTTTCATGGGACAAAGAAATAAGGAATATTTATCTTCTCATGGCCTTCTGTGCATCAGTTCCTACAATCTGGGGCACAGTCTCTGTTTTCACCACAACGTCCAAGGTTTGAAACCCAGGCCCTTCCTCAGTTCTCACCAAGAACAAACTGAAAAAACTAGAAATTCCAGAAGACCTTTGGTTAGAGTGCCTGGACTTCCTCCATGTCTCTGATCCTCTGCCCCTTTGCTTCTCTGCCCCTTGCCCTTTCCCTAAGGTTTCTAAGGTAGCCCCAAATTCTCCCCCTCCTTCCTGAGGCCTTGGTACCTCTTACAGGTATGAAGGTCAAGGATAGGTATCGGTTTTCTACCCTTAAAAATGTACCCTAAAGCTCCAGAGATGGCTCACTGGGTAATGTGTTTGTCACTCAAGCATGAGATCCTGAGTTTGGATCCCCAGCACCCACGTAAAATGCCAAGCATGGCAGCACACACCTGTAATCACAGCACTGAGGAGGTCAGAGACAGGGTTTTGCTGACCAGCTAGTCCAGATCATCAGTGATCTGTAGCTCCAGTGTGATACCCTGTCTCAAAAATAAGATGGAGAAGGACTGAAGAAGGCATTCAGTATTGACCTCTGCCATCCACATGCACCCACACACATATGAACATCTGTACCATGCACACATATACGTATATACACAGGTGATAAAGAAAACCTTTACCTTAGTATTTTTACCAGCATAAGTATTTCTAGCCCTGTAGATTTTGTTTTTGTTTTTTGTTTTTTTTTCTTCTTTATTAGTCAGTTCTGTATTTAGCAAATACAGTCAGTTTGGTACCATTATTAGGCTCATCCGTGACCTACCCCCTCCCCTTGGCCCCTCCTTGTTGAGGTATACGGGTCATGCACTGTAGAGTTAGCCCACAGTTATGGGTAAGCTAAATGTCTCTGCATATCATGACCCAACATGTGACTCTGACATTCTTTCCGCCCCCTCTTCCGCAAAATTTCCCTGAGCCATGTTGGGTTCATTTTTGGTCTGCTTCAGTGAGCCTCAGAGGCCCCCTGTAGATTTTGGTGCTAACCATTAGGTAAAAAAATATATTTTCCCGGGCTGGAGCCATGGCTCAGAGGTTAAGGTGATTGTCTGCGAAGCTTGATGGCATGGGTTCAATTTCCCAGGACCCACATAAAGCTAGATATATGCACAAGGTGATGCATGTGTCTGGAGTTTGTTTGCAGTGGCAAGAGGCCCTGGTATTTGCGCTCTCTCTCTCTCTCTCTCCTCTCTTCTCTCTTTCTCCTTCTATCTCCTTGAAAATAAATAAATAAAACTATTTTTTTAAAATATTTTCTTTGCTTCCCAATATGAGCAAGTTCCTTCCCCTTTCTGTGCTCAGTTTTATGACTTGTAAAATGGGCCAGAGTCACTAGATCAGCCCTACACCGTAGAAATGCAACACATGCCACATACATAACTTAAAATTTTCTAGTAGCCCACATTATAAAAAGAGAAAGAAACAGATAAATTATTTCTTTATCCTCAGGATGGAGAAGTTATAAGAAACTTCTTCAGTGATATTGTTATATAGTTGAAAAAGATTCTTCATGTCCCTTTATAACTTTTTTTGATACAAGCCCAACAGACTGGCCTTTTTTGTTAGGAGGAGGGTGGCACAGAATTGGTGTGCCAGGGCCTCCAGACACTGTAATCGAACTCCAGACGCCTGTGCCACCGTGTGCCCACATGTGACCTTGCGCATGTGTCACCTTGTGTGTCTGGCTTTGTGGGATCTGGGGAGTCAAACATGGACCCTTAGGCTTTGCAGGCAAGTGCCTTAACTGCTAAGTCACCTCTCCAACCCCCTTTGCAATTTTATATATTCAATAGTATATTTTATTTGACTTATTATATACAAAATGTTATCATTGTAACATGTAGTCAATACAAAAGTAATAATGTGGTATTTTGTTATTTTTATATGAAATCCTCAAATTCTAGTGTACACTTAGAGGACATCTTTTGTAGTAGCCACATTTTATTTTATTTTTATTTAAATATTTTATGTATTTATTTGAGAGAGAGGAAAGAGAGAGAAAGAAGCAGATAGAGAGGGAGAGAGAGAAAGGGTGCACCAGGGCCTCCAGCCACTGAAAATGAACCGCAGACACATGCAGCACCTTACACCTCTGGCTTTATGTGGGTCCTGGGGAATCAAACCCAGGTCCTTAGGCTTTGCAGGCAAGCACCACAACTGCTGAGCCATCTCTCCAGCCCAGGAGTCACGTTTTAAATGCTCCAGTGGTGCTGGTGGTAATAGTCCTACACAGCTAATGTTTGATTTCTACACATCTTTCCCTGTGCAATGGTTTGAAAGCTCTTGTGTGGGAACTTGAATTCTCAGTGTAGCAATGTTGGGAAGTGTGGTCTCTAGTGGCAGATATTTAAAGTCACGAGGGCTCCACTCTCATGAAGGGATTAAGGTCTTGTCATGGAAGTAGGTTAGCTCTGTGGCTTTGTTATTCAGGTGGGCTCTTTCCTTCTTGCCATGTGACACTACCCGCACGCCGAAGCACCAAAGTCCTTGCTAGATGCTGTCAACATATCCTGGGACTTCCCAGCCTTCAGAACAATGAGCCAAATATGTTTCTCTCCTTTGAAAATGATTCAGTCTTTGGTATTCTATAACCACAATAGAAACAGACTAAGGAACCAGGTCTCTGTAGGAGGGCTCTGGGTGTCTATAACTGCTAAAGCATATCCTTTTCTGTCCTCTGTCCCTGGATCAGTCCAGATGGTTCTGTCTGAAACAGCCCCAGCTTTTGGTGGGTTTCTACAGTGTGATAAGCAGGCTGTTTTCTAGTGTTCAAGGAAGCCAGAGCCAAGCACAACTGTTGCTACAGCTTTTGCCTGGTATGTAGACCTTCAGTCACCACCACCCCACCAGGGCTGAGGCATCTATGAGACAATCTCGTGGTATAGGTTGGATCTTTATAAAAATAATTTTATTTATTTATTTGAGGAAGACAGAAAGGGGGGGGGGAGAGAGCACACCAGGGCCTCCAGCCATTGCAAACAAATTCCAGATGCAGCTGCCACCTTGTGCATCTGGCTTACATGGGCCCTGGGGAATCGAACCTGGGTCTTTGGGATTCATAGGCAAGTGCCTTAACCATTGAGGCATCTCTCCAGCCCTAGGTTGAACCTTATGTATCCCCCAAAGGTCCTTATGTTAAAGACTTGGAGATAACCCAGTTGGTAAAGAACTTGCCTTGCAAGCATAAGAACCTGAGATCACTCCCATGTAATCCCAGCACTGGTGAAGCAAAGCAGAAGGAAGCCTCAGTCTAGGGTACTTGGCCAATTCCCAGCCAACTAGAAACCATGTCTCATAAAAGATGGGCAGTGTTCTTGATTGCATGTGTATACACCATACCATTAAGAACAAGACTTCCTCCCTTAGTAAATCCTCTCTGGAAACACAAAGACATATCCAGAGGTGTGTTTCACTAATCTCCTAGATGCTTTTCCAGCCAACCACCTTGCCTATAAAGATTAACCACCACAGGGGCTGGAGAGATGGCTCAACAGTTAATGCACTTGCCTGCAACGGCTAAGGACCCACGTAAAGTCAGATGCACAAAGTGGCACATGCATCTGGAGTTCCGTTGCAGTGGCAGGAAGCCCTGGCGCACCCATACTCCCACCCTCTCTAAAATAAATAAATAAATAAATAGACAGCCAATATTAACCACCACAGAAGGGCTACTCTTGAAGGGAATTGTGGGAATTTTTTTCATGTTCCAGCAATAAGGTAAGCAATTTTTTTCTACCACATGCTCCCACCCATGATGTGCTGCCTTGCCACACACCCAAAACAATGGGGACGATTCATCAGAGACTGAAGCCTATAAAACTGTGAGCCAAAACAGACCTCTTCTTTTTACAAGTTGATTATCGCTGGCATTTGTTACAGTAATGGAAAGCAGAGACACCTCTGGTGGGATCCCCTTCCATACAATAGAATTTCAGAGCAGGCTCTGGATGAGGACATTTCTGTGAACGAAAGAGTTAAGCTGGGTTAGTGACAAAGTGGGCCACTACTAAAGCGTCAACATTTGCAAATAAATGATTTTGTATTACAAACGAGGTTGCATCTGGAATGGTCCTTGTGAGAAGCAAGGCTAGAGATGGAGTTACCCATTCCTAGTGCCTTCTTCAAGGGAAAAGTAACGGGGAGGGTAATAGCTTCTGGACTGCGAATATGTGACCCCAGCTTGTTCTCTCCATGCTAAAACCTTTAAGAGCCATTAGGGATCACTAAAGTATAACCATTTACAAATTGGTGAGAGTACATTATCACCGATGACAGAGGAGGTACGCCCCCACACCAGTATACCAAATTTGCATGATTAGTGTATGATATGGCACAGAAAACATTGGGTATTTCTAGAATGGGATACTAAGGTACTAAATACTCAAGTGAAGTTGAGTCTTTAAAGCGAAAGGCCTCGGTTTGCTGGGGTCCCAATGCTAGTCACTGAAACTCACACAATGATGTGGTAGCTAGTATGACCTGGTGTGGGTGAGACCTAGTAAAAGAGTAAGATAGCAGCACACCTTCCAGACCCAAACGTCCTCCTGTCCTCTTTTGGCAAAGGTAGGGAAGGGCTGGAAACAATCGCCTTGAACGTCTCTGCTACCTTTTAGTCCTGGAGGGTGCTCTGCTATGGGTAGTGATTCTCCTCTGGGACTGGGAGGGTGGCGAGAGTAGATTGAGTTCACGGGGCTGGGGGGGGGGAGGGTGGCTACAGCGCCAGGGCTCTAGAATGTCCTTTTGGGGGCCAGAGGGAAGCGGTAGCTTTTGCTTTTGCAGCTGCAGTGGAAGTGAAGAAAGCGGGAGGGCATCCTGAGGCAGGAAATGCCTATCAGTGTCATCCCCAGCTGCTTCCGGCTTCCTCCTTCAAGGATTCCTTGGCCTTTTTCTGTATCTCTGCCAACCCCTCTCCTTTACCCTGAGTTTGCAGGCAGCTGCGCTTTCCCCCTCTAGGGCCCACGTCAGAGGTCCTCTGAGGAGCTCTCAACTACCCATTGTTCTTGGGGCTTCTCCGGCATTCCTTTGGTTCATGAGGGGAAATGCCTGAAGCTTAGCGCCCACCTCCTCGGAGATGCTTGGCCTGCTAGTCACCGGTATTCCTGGCCCCTCAAGGGACACTGCTTAGGAGGATATTACTAGATACTAGTGTCGGCCACACTGCTGGAAGCAAAGATGGATTCTGTATGGCTAACTGAGCCTTTATGCTTCGGCCTCACCCACCCATCCAGACATTTCTCCCCTCCCTCCTGAACCTCAGTACACAGTTACAATCACAGTCACGCCGCCTGCATTCCCACCAACACTACCCACCCTCATACGGGTCCACACACACTCTCCTGCACAAACACCTGTCTGGCTCATTCGTCTGGGAGACCATCAGGTGTGGCAGGGCCAGAAGCTACCTTTGCTGTGGGTTACGGGAATGAGCTCTTCTGACAAAACCTCCTGGGTGGAAGTTCTCCCAAGCCCCCATTTAATGCGTGCCAAGTTCACGGGCACCCAGCAATGCCGTCCAGAACACAACAAACAGAAATCCCTGCCATCTTAGAATTTACCCTCCCACGTGAGGAGGACAATAAATAAAGATGTAAACATATACTGTGACGTGTGGTGATGAATGGTACTAATTTAAAAAGTAGAGAACAAAAAGAGGAATGGTAAGTAAAAGGAGTGTTTGCAATTTTAAATTTGGGTTAGTGAAGGCTTTGCTGAGAAGAAGTTATCATTAGAAACAAAAATGGGGGTGGGGGAAGGTTGGGATGATAGCTTTGTGGGTAAAGTGCTTGCCTTGCAAGCATAAGAACCGAAGTTTCATCCTCAGTGCCCAAGCAAAATGCTGGCTGTGGTGACTCCCACTTGTAATCCTAGCACTGGGAAGGCAGAGACAGGTGGATTTCTAGAGCTAATTTGTTAGGTAGTGTAGCCAAATTGTTAGTTCCAGGCTAATGAGAGACCCAGTCTCCAAAAGAGGTGAAACAGGCTGGAGAGATGGCTTAGCACTGAAGGTGCTGCCTGCGAAGGCTAAGGACCCATGCTCAGTTCCCCAGATCCCACTTAAGCCAGATGCACAAGGTCAAGCATGTGGAAGGTCATACATGCGCAAAAGATGGCACCTGCATGTGGAGTTCAACTGCAGTGGCTGGAGGCCCTGGAGTGCTAATTCTCTCTCTCTCTCTCATAAGAAAAATATCAGTTCAGCTCTGAACTGGGTAGAAAAATGTACGTTACAAAAAGAGGTGGGAGCTGGAGAGATGGCTTAGTGGTTAAGGCACATGCCTGCGAAGCCTAAGGATCCAGGTTCGATTCTCCAAGTCCCACGTAATCCAGATGCACATGGTGGTGCATGTGTCTGGAGTTTGTTTGCAGTGGCTAGAGGCCTTGGCACACCCATTCTCTCTCTCTCCCCCACCCTTCTCTCTGTCTCTAATAAATAAATAAAAATAAATCTTTAAAATAATTTTTAGGCCGGGCGTGGTGGCGCACGCCTTTAATCCCAGCACTCGGGAGGCAGAGGTAGGAGGATCGCCGTGAGTTCGAGGCCACCCTGAGACTCCATAGTGAATTCCAGGTCAGCCTGGGCTAGAGTGAAACCCTACCTCGAAAAAAACCAAAAAAAAAAAAATAATAATTTTTAAAAAGAGGTGGAAGCAATTCCTGAGGAATGGCACCTGAGGTTTTCGTCTGTCCTCCACATACAGACAAATCACATGTAAATACAAACACACACACTCAAAAAAAGAAAAACCCTGAAGGACATAAGGACGTAAACTAAGATGTTATCTGAGAGAAGAGCATTCTGGCCTACGGAGTAGCAAGTGCGAAGGTTGCAAGGTAAGAATGTGCTGAGAGAACAAGAGCTGTCAAGGAGGACCTGAGAGAGGGAGCAGCCGTGGGAGGCGAGGCTGGGAAGCACCAAGAGCAGAACCTGGAAGGTTCCATCACACAGACAATGACAGAGACCACCAGAGGATTCTGAGTGGAGGCCTGGCCTTAGATGGTCGGTGATCATTCGCGAGCGTAATCTGAAAGGGGGACACAGGCAGGGCGAGGCCTCTTGCAAAGCTCCAGGCGAACGTTGGTGTCTTTCCTGGCAGTGCAGGTGGCTGTGGTAAGACACGGACACAATCTGCGTAGAGTCTGAAGGCAGAGGATTTGCTAAAGGGCTTTTGGGGATACGAGAGAAAGAGAAGAATCAAGGATGATGGGATTCTTTGGATTGTCATTTCCTGCCATTGACTGCAGAGGAAGGGGCAGAGGCTTGCAGGAGGAGAGGATCGGGCACTTGGTTGTCATGCTATTCTTGGAAAGCCTCTTAAACATCCAAAGGGAAGAAATGAGCCAGCTGGGGACAGGAGTCTGCAGCTCTGGAAGGAGAATTGTACATTTCCCCTGCATGGTTATTTTTATGTTTTTTTTTATTTTTTATTTTTTGGTTTTCATGGAACGCTTCGTGAATTTGTATTTCAGGCTTCAGCAGGAGCCCTGCTAATCTCTGTATAGTTCCAATTTTAGTATATGTGCTGCTGAAATGAGCATGTGTTTTCATACTTTTATAATGCATTGCATCTGTAAACAATTTAAAGTTTTGCTATGATCATTTGAACCCTATATAAATGATATCCTGTATATGTCTTTTTTATTTGCAATTTGCTCTTTTTGCTCAACATTAGGATTTGAGGATTTTCATGTTGAAATATCTATTTCAATTTAACTCCATGGCAAGCATTCCATTGTTAAAACATGCCCCAATTTATTTCCCCATATTCCTATTAAGAGAATTTCAGTTGTTTAAATTATGAATGCTTTTTTTTTTTTTTTTTTTTTTTTTGGTTTTGCGAGGTAGGGTTTCACTCTAGCCGAGGCTGACCTGGAATTCACTATGTAGTCTCAAGGTGGCCTTGAATTCACAAGGATCTTCCTACCTCTGCCTCCCAAGTGCTGGAATTAAAGGTGTGTGCCACCATGCCCAGCAAATGCTTTTGTTTTACTTCTATAGAATGTGGTGCAAGGCTTCAAGGCAGTATGCTTACTCAGCTTATGCTGAGTAGTAAGGGACTGAGGCCAGGAATGGTAGTGCACACCTAAAATCCCAATACTTGGAAGCTGAGGCAGGAGGATTGAAAGTTCAAGGCCTGTCTTGGCTACAAAGAAAGTACAAGGCTAACCTATAGTTTAGTGAGACCTTAACTTAAAATAAAAAGTTAAAAAAAATGAGTGGTTTACTTGTTACAGGCACTTTCTTGCAAAGCTAAAGGTCCAGGTTCAATTCCTTACTACCCACATAAAGCCAGCTGCACAAAGTGGTGCATGCATCTGGAGTTTCTTTGCAGTAGTGGGAAACCCTAGATTACCCATTATCTCTCTTTCCTTCTCTCCCCTCTTTTAAATCTTTTTGTTTATTTTTATTTATTTATTTGAGAGCCACAGACAGAGAGAAAGAGGCAGAGAGAGACCGAGAGAGAGAGAGAGAGAGAGAGAGAGAGAAAGAGGCAGATAGAGAGAGAGAATGGGTGCACCAGGGCCACCAGCCACTGCAAACGAACTCCAGACGCGTGCGCCCCCTTGTGCGTCTGGCTAACGTGCTTCCTGGGGAACCGAGCCTCAAACCAGGGTCCTTAGGCTTCACAGGCAAGTGCTTAACCGCTAAGCCACCTCTCCAGCCCCTCTCCCCTCTTTTAAATAAATAAATAAATAAATATTTTAAATGATGTGATATCTCAATAGGGTAGTACTTACCCAGAATTCACAAGGCCCTGGATTCAATCTCCAGTAATGCCAAAATGCACTTGTTATTTCATGGTTTCTGTGAGTCAGTAATATGGGTATGGCTTAGCTAAACCCTACAATAGATTCTCTTCCAACGTACAGTCCAAGTGTCAGGCTGCAGTCACCTCAGGGTTCAACCGAGAGACATTCCACTTCCAAGACCAGTTACATGGCTGCTGGCAGGAGCCTTTGGCCTGAAAGTCTCAGTGTGTTGCTAGCTATTGACAGCTCTCAGGGCCTTGCCACGTGAAAATCTCCAAAGGGTAAGCTTGCATGGCAGCCAGCTTCCTCTGAGCAGGCAAGAGATGGTGAGAGGGAGAAAGACAGAAGTCACAGTCTTACAATGTAGTCTTGGACAGGACAGCTATGGGTCTCGTAATATTCTATTTCTCAGTGCTACTAGGTTCAGCCTCTCAAGTGGAGGCGATTATACAAGGGTTAGAAAATCAGCAAGTGGGGCTCTCTGGGGACCATCAGCATCAGAAGGATCACATGCCTGCAGAGACCATTAGGAAACGTGAAAGATGATAGCCAAAGAGCAGGAATGAGGGGATGGAACATGAAGGTGCCTGGTGTGCTGGAAGAATGTCTCAGAGGGGTTGGACAGATGGCTCAGCAGTTAAGGTGCTCACCTGCAGAGTCGAACGACCTGGGTTTGATTCCGCAATGCCCACATAAACTCAGATGCAGAAGGTGGCACATGCGTCTGGAGTTTGTTCGTTGCAGTGGCCAGAGGCCCTGGAACTCTCATTCTCATTCTCTCTCTCTCTCTCTCTCTCTCTCTCTCTCAAATAAACAAATAAACTAAAAAAAAAAGCCAGGCGTGGTGGCGTACTCCTTTAATCTCAGCACTCGGGAGGCAGAGGTAGGAGGATTCCTGTGAGTTCGAGGCCACCCTGAGACTATATAGTGAATTCCAGGTCAGCCTGGGCTAGAGTGAGACCCTACCTCAGAAAACTGAAGAAAAAAAAAAAAAAAGAATGTCACAGAGAAACAGGGAAGCTCCAGACACATTTGAGCCACAGGGAAGAAGCTAGTGGAGGGGATGAATTTCCAGAATGTGGAAGGGAAGGGAAAGAGTGGGAGCTAGGCTCACAGGAGAGAAGGAAGGGGATCTAGTCATCTCCTGATGGGCACGTGTGCAGCACAATGCAGGTTGGAATCACTTTTGCAGACACATTCCTTATGAAGCCCCAGGTGAGACTGGCAGAGCATGTGATGACGTCACTTCCATTCCACAGAAAAGGAAGCAGGCAGAGAAACAGGCAGCGGCCTTCCCTAAGTCATATAGACAAAACATGGTTGATCCAGGACCCATAATTCGGGCATTTCTTTCTTTTCTTTTTTTTGTTTTTTTGAGGTAGGGTCTCACTCTGGCTCAGGCTGACCTGGAATTCACTATGTAGTCTCAGGGTGGCCTCGAACTCTCGGCGATCCTCCTACCTCTGCCTCCCGAGTGCTGGGATTAAAGGCGTGCGCCACCACGCCACTCCAAGTGTTTCAAGTTCAGTTCTGGTTGGTGTTCCTGCTCGTGACCCAGCCTGGCTTCTTCGGGCCTGGGATGCGGAGGAGCTGTCCTCGCTGAACAGGAACCGAACAAGCGTGCACAGCTGGGAACGAGTAAGCACTCCTTGATGGCTGGAGTAGTTATTCTCTCATTGCTGGGACAAAATGCCTGACAAAACAGTTTAAGGTAGGGTTTGTTCTAGCATAGAACTCCAGGTTACAGCCCACCAGGGCAGAAAAGGCAGCATGGCAGGAGCTTGAGACAGCTGCTCATTTTGGATCCACAGCAGGGAAGCCGAGAGTAGCAAATGCTGCTGCTCAGCCACTTCCCTCCTTTTTATATAGGCGAGGACTCCCATCGGTGGAATGGTCCATCTTCCCACCTGTGCGGAGTTGAATGTACGCCCCCCCCCATAGACTTGGGTGTTGTTAAAAGTGAGTTTGGGGCTGGACAAATGGCTTAGTGGTTAAGGCACTTGCCTGGGAAGCCTAAGGACCTGGGTTCGATTCCCCAGTACCGAGGTAAGCCAGATGCACAAGGTGGCGCATGCATCTGGAGTTCGTTAGCAGTGGCTGGAGGCCCTGGAGCACCCATTCTCTCTCTATTTGCCTCTTCCCACCCCACTCTCAAGTAAATAAATGAATAAAGTATTTTTAAATTTTTTTGTTTATTTTTATTTATTTATTTGAGAGTGACAGACAGAGAAAGAGGCAGATAGATAGAGAGAGAGAATGGGCGCACCACGGCCTCCAGCCACTGCAAACGAACTCCAGACACGTGCGCCCCCTTGTGCATCTGGCTAACATGGGTCCTGGGGAATCGAACCTCAAACCGGGGTCCTTAGGCTTCACAGGCAAGCGCTTAACCGCTAAGCCATCTCTCCCATATTTTTTTAAAAGTTAGTTTGCACCTTTTGCCCCTAGCAGGTGGACTCCTGCATGGGAAGGGAGAGGCGTTTCCCCAGGAGTGGCTCTGAATTGCGGCCTAAGGTGTACAGAGTGAGTTCTGTCTGGGTTCCTGCTGCTTGCTGCAGTTCCCTGCTGCTGACTGTTGGCTTGTGTCTCTGTGCTTGGGTCTGTGAAAGGGGGCCAGCTTCTTCTGCCATTGATGGAACTTCCCCTAGATCTGTAACCTGCAAATAAATCCCTTCCTCCCATGAACTGTGTCTGGTTTGGAGGTTCATCTGAGCAGCGTGGCGCTGTCTACAACACCACTTTAATTAATGTAATCAAGATAATCCCTCATAGACCTGCACGAAGGCTAACCTAATTGAGAGAATCCCACGCAGGTGATTCTGCGTCCTGTCAAGCTGACAATATATGCCATCACAAGAGGTGAGTGGGGAAGGGCTTGCAGAATGAAATGGTCAGATGCAAGCCAGTGGGTCAGTGAGGCTTAGATTAGGTCTAATGAGAGAGCATGTGGGAGCTTCAATGTCAGCCAAACAAGACCTTTCAGGAAAAATAGACAGGGGGCTGGAGAGATGGCCTAGCAGTTAAGCGCTTGCCTGTGAAGCCTGAGGACCCCGGTTCAAGGCTCTATTCCCCAGGACCCACATTAGCCAGATGCACAAGGGGGCGCACGCGTCTGGAGTTCGTTTGCAGTGGCTGGAGGCCCTGGCACGCCCATTCTCTCTCTGTCTGTTGCTCTCAAATAAATAAAAATGAACAAAAAAAAAAATAGACAGGCTGTGAACTCTGTTCTAGACGTGCCCCTCTTATGCCCTCATCCCCCGGCTGCTCAGCCCCTCTGGCTCCCTAGGAAGCTCATATTCCTGGTTCAAGTGTGTAATGGTTAACATTGATCATCAACTAGACATGGCCTAGAACCATCTGGAAGATACACCTCTGGGCATATCTATTAGGGATTGGTTAATTGAGGTAGGAAGACCCACCCTCCTATGCGCAGCACCATTCCATGGGCTGAGGTCCTGGACTGAATAGAAAGCAAGCTGAGTGCCAGCATCCATGGCTCTCTGCCTCCTGACTGTGGCTGCAATGTGACCTTCTTTTCCCCACCATGATGAACTGACTGTGCCCTCAAACTGTGAGGCAAAATAAATCCTTCTTCTTCTTTTAAAAACATTTTATTTTTATGTATTTATTAGGGAGAGAGGGAAGGAGATAGAGAGAGAGAGAATGGGCATACCAGGGCCTCTAGCCACTGCAGGTGAACACCAAATGCATGTGCTACCATGTGCATCTGGCTTATGTTGGATCTGGAGAATTGAACCCGGGTCCTTAGGCTTCGCTGGCAAGTGACTTAACCACTAAGCCAGCTCTCCAGCCCATAAATCCTTCTTCTTTAAGTTGTTTCTTGTTAGGTACTTTGTCACAGCAACAAGTAACTAATAAAAAGAACTAGTGGAAATTGGGCAGCTGCTTTCTCCTAGCCTCGGCCAGGCCTGGACCAAGAACTCACTGGGGAGACAGAGGTCTCCTTCTGGAATCCCTGCCTCAGGCTACTTGTCTGTCCTACCTGAGTCTCAGCCCCTCCTCAGGAGACAAGGGTCTTGGGCACTCCCAGAAGCCAGGGAACTCAGATCTCCGAGCCTGACCTTGAGAGAAGGAACCAGTGACAACCCAGTCACTATAATCACCTGTGCTCCTGGAGTCCATCTAGATTCTCATCTTTCAGAAGAGGAAATTGGAGGTCTAGAACAAGGAGGGGTATAGTCCAAGATCACAGAGCTACTGAGGTGGGGTGTAAGAGGCGGGCCATAGTGTGAGTGAGACTGACTCCATGCTAAGGAGGGACCATTGGGCAAGCAAGGTAGGAATTCTTCTAAGCCAACTTTAAAGAGCTGTTAAAATCAACACTCGCGGAACCATAGGAATGGCATATAGTATGTGTTCAACAGATGAATTATGAAAATAAATTAATGAATAAATAACTCTGCCCTGCTTCGGGTTCCAATCCATGAGACTAAAATAGTCAGTCTGGGCGTTCTTCCCATGGGAAAGTAGGACAGCTCGGTCCAGAAACTGGGGTGGAAGCAGTGGGAAGGAAGTAGGCAAGAAAGAGGGGTGCCGCACCCTTACTAGCGCTTCCTTCCTAATTCTTCCTTTTTTTGTGATATTGGGTATGGAGCCCAGGGCCTCAGACATGCTGGGCAAGTGCTTGACCATTCAGCTACAGCCGCAGCCCTTCCCCTTTCAATTGTTTATTGTGTGCTTACTTGGTGCCAAGCATTCATTTTCTCTCTCTCTCCCTCTCTCTCCATCTCTCTCTCTCTTCATCTCCCTCTCTCTCTTTCTCTCTCTCTCACACACGCAGCATTAACAGGCATGAACTTTATAAGCAGGCACTAGCAACATCTCTATTTTCTAAATGAGGAAAGTGGCCCTGAGACGTTCCATGCCTTGCTTGCGGGCTCACAGCTGATAACTGGCAAAGCTGGGATTGAAACCTAGGTCATCCGGCTTTACTGACTACACACCCAACCACTAAGCTACATAGGCTTTTGCCTGAGAATGGCAGCTTGTAGTGGCATTTCTGCCCATGCTCATCAAAAATTTGGGGTTGTCAGAAGCCCACACATCTTCATATCACATGTCTATGTCATGAGGCATGAAGTGCCTCCCTTCCAGGCCTCCTTCAAGTGGAAGGATGGCTTAACCATTAGCCCTATGAAAGCTTTGCCATGGTCTCTCTGTCCTTTGTAGGGAAGGTTGGTCCCTGTGGACACCAAGCCAGGGTATAAACATGTAAAGGAATGGAGGAGAGATGTTCAGGGCAGCCTGACATTATCTCTGTTCATCTGATCTTTATTCAGCACCTTCAATGTGCTTGTGCAGGGGCCTTGGGCTACAGCAATGAACTGGGGAGGCCTGTGTCTCTACCTACAGAGCTCACAGCCTAGAGAGGGAGAGAAGCTAGCACACAGACTACAAAGTGTGGAACTGAGGCCCAGAGAGGTCAAATGACTCGCCCAGACACAGTCAGGGATCTAGGACCAAGAATCAGTGCTCAGACCCCTGATCAAGTGTCATTTCACTCCAGCAAGAATAGGCAATGCAAACACACTCACGTGAGGGAGAGGTGCTGTGAATCAAAGGAGAGGCTTGGGACAGGCAGGGCCAGGCAGAAAAGAGACCGCAAGGAAGAAAGAGTTCAAAGGAATGTACTGATCTAAATGACTCTGCCAAATGTGAACATTGAACCTTAACGGTCAATGTGATAGGTTTAAGACATGGGTTGCAGGGTTAGGGAGATGACTCATTTAGTAACGTGCTTGACTTACAAGTATGAGGACCTGAGTTCAATCCCTAGCACCCACATTAAAAAAAAAGCCAGACATGGACTGGAGAGATGGCTTAGTGTTTAAGGCTCTTGCCTGTGAAGCCTAAGGACCCATGTTTGATCTCTCTTCAGATCCCATGTAAGCCAGATGCACAAAGAGATACCAGCGCAAGGTTGCACATGCTCACTAGGTGGTGCAAGCATCTGCAGTTCGATTGTAGCGGCCGAGGCCCTGGCATGATAATTCTCTCTCTCTCTTGCTCTTGCTCTTGCTTTTGCTGTATCTAAAAATCAAATAAACAAACAAAAAACAACAACAAAAACCAGACATGCCTGTAATTCCTGTACTGAAGAGAGTGGAGACAGGGAAGCAGTAGGGTTGCTATGGCTCTTTGGTCAGCCAGTTGAGCCAAAACCAACCAAACAAACCAAAAAACCCACCAATGAGCTGAAGGTTCAATAAGAGGCATTGTCTCAAGGAAACAAGATGGAAGAGCAAGGGCTGGAGAGATTGGCCTAGCAATTAACACACTTGCCGGTGAAGCCTAAGTACCCAGGATCAATTCCCCAGAGCCCAAGTAAGCCAGATGCACATGGTGGTGCATGATTCTGGACTTTGTTTGCAGTGGCTAGAGGCCCTGGTGCGCTCATTCTCTGTCTCTGTCTCTCTCTCTAGCAAATAAATAAAAACAAAATATTTAAAAAATAAAAAAAAAGATGGACGAGCCATAGAGGAGGATACCTGAAGTTGTCCTCAAGCCTAGAACATTCATATTTGCACACACATTTACTACATACTACACACACACACACACACACACACACACACACACACAGAGGAGATAGGGCCTTTAGGAGGTTAGTCATGAGGGTAGAGGCCTCATTGAGAGATTGGGGAACTATATAAAAGGATTTGAGAGAGGGGGTCATCCACTTCGGCCCTTCTGACATGTGAGCACATAGCATTCCTCCTCTTTGGAGATCACAGCAAGGCACTACCATTTTGAAGCGCAGAGCAGGCCTTACTAGGCACCTAACCTACTGGCACCTTGATTTTGGACTTCCCAGCCTCCAAAACTAAATGAACGTCTATAGCTGAAGAATCACCCAGTGTTGGGTATTTTGCAATAACAACACAAATGGTCAAAGACAAGAAGAATATTTAGGGGAGGTCAGTATGTTCAGAGAACCCCTAGTGCCCATGGAGTGCTATAAAAGTCCCAAGAAAGCCAAAGGCTAACAGCTTGAAGGCTTGGCCAGTTCCTGGGTGCCTCAGGATTTCCAGGAGAGCCACGGGTCTTAGGCATGGCCCAAACAGCCATGCGATCAGCACCTTGGGCAGTGACTCTGTCAGCTGCTGTCTCAGTCTGTGGAAATAATTACAGATTTTTATTGTTGTTGTTGTTGCTATTTTGATTTTGTCTGATTTGGTTTGAGACAGGATTTCGCTGCATAGCCCAGGCTGGCCTTGAACTCTCCATCTCCCTGCCTCAACTTTCCAAGTGTTTGAGGTTTAGATTTGTGTGACAACACCAAGCAAGTACAGACCTTTGATGCAAGTGATGTGCATACACTTTCCTGAGTTTCCATGGCAGCTAGGATTCACCATTGACACTGCTCCCCACCTCATCCTAACACACGAGATGCTTTACCTATTGTGGCCAGCAGCTGTGTCAGGTTGTAAATAAATAACACACATCCTGCCTGAGAAACTGAGGTAGACCTTCCAGTCAAAGTTGCAGGGTTCATTGTAGACATTTTTACCTTCCCCCACAATGGAACTTTCTTTCCTTCACCTTATTATTAACTTCACAAACAGGTAGAAAATCAGAATCTCAAGTGGTCCTTGGGAAGGCAGAGAGGCCGAGTTATATGGCACCTAGAAATTCATAACATCCTGATTTATTAAGAGTGATCCTACAAACACAAGGGTCTTGGGGTTTCGTTCTAGCTAAATTCATGACCGGCTGTGGGGCTTTGGGCAAGTCATTCACCCTCTCTGTTTCTCAGTAGCCTCTCTATCTGGACCATGAAGTGTACCGACCTAGTGCTAAGGTCCGTCCAAATTGTGTTCCACAGAAATGTAGGTGTCCTGCAGAACACTGTGGTAGGGGGAGCGGTGAGACGGAATGGGTGATGCTCAGAGCCCCAACCGATCATACTTTGACAGAGCATATATGTTCTGTGGCTTCAGAACTCACCACATGCTAGGGAGTGAGACATCTTTGACTCCCCAGCCCCAGTGCATAAAGTCAGCTGGCCCAGGAGCTGCCAAACCACAAGGGGCACTGGACCCTAAAGATGCCCAAGGCTCCGTTTTCTCCCATGCCAACTAGGCAGAGCCCTTTTTTTTGTCACAGACCTTCACCCTGACAGTCCCAATTGCCCTGACCCAGGCTGCTCCCACCAGACGCTCCAAGGAGCAGAATGATGAGGGGCCTTGGGGCACAGAAGAGCTGAAAAGAGAAATAAATCTGGCCCTCCTTTTCCCCTTGGGCAGGAATACCCAAATGCTGAGCACACTGGGCCAGGCCAGGGGCCCCATCTTTCAGGACATTCTTGTTGAGTGTGGAGGGTGAGGGCCTAATCTGCATTTGGGACAAAGCCTATAGGGTGCTTGAGTGTTGTTGTCATGGAGACTCAGAAAGGTGTTATTAGCATCTTTTCAACTCAGTGGCCCTGTGTGGTCCAGTCCCGTGCAATCTTACCAATAGCGCACCATCACCCTGGCAACCCATTAGCCTAGTGTTGTTACCATGGAAACCCCAGCAAGGTCGATCAGCCCAGGAACTTCCCTGAGGAGATATGTGCTCAGGGATCCGCCCTTGGTAGTGCCCACTCCATAGGTATCCCAAGTGACAGTGCCTGCTCCTGGGACATTGCAGGTAGTTTAGAGTCTTTTTCTTTTTTCTAGAGTAAGCTCAGGGCCTGTGTGGCAGGAAAGAATTTGGCACTACAGTGTGGCAGGTCTATACCTTGTTACCATGGAAATGTTGCTTTGCTTTTAAGGATCACAAAGCATAATGCAAAACTAAC
Organism: Dipus sagitta; assembly: GCA_036346955.1. NCBI lineage: Eukaryota > Metazoa > Chordata > Mammalia > Rodentia > Dipodidae > Dipus > Dipus sagitta. The sequence goes on along the minus strand of CM070776.1, from coordinate 111,202,555 downwards.
TCTTCCAGAATATTGAAGTCAGGCAGAAACAAGGCTGTGGGGTGGTGTTTCATGCTCTTGCCTGTCCATTCATTTGTTCACTTGGCATTGAATGAACATCTAATAATGCCGTGGGTGCTGTGGGTGTTCTGGACTCTAACCAGAGGGAACAGCGCCTACTTACCCACTGGCTTCAACTGCAAGAGTGTTGAGGTGGTGGGAACCATTTTACTTCAACCTCCACGGAGCCTTGGACAAGTCACTTTCATCCTCTGTGGCTCTCAGCTTCTCCCTGGGGTCCGTGAAGTGGACTGACCCACAGCTGAGGATTTTCAAATTATGTTCCACAGAAGCCTAGGTGCCTTGAGGCACAGTGTGGTAGGAAGAGGGGTGTAATTGAATGGCTTGCCTAAAGACTAGCTCAGTTGGTAGAGGCCAGGAGGGCCTGAGTTTGATCCCCAGAATCCACATAACACAAATTGGGCATGGTGGCACATGTTTGTAATTGCAGTTCTGCGAATGGAGAAAGGCTCATTGGGCAGTCAGTCCAACTGATGAGCTCTTGACCAGTGAGAAACCCTGTCTCAAAACAAGTAGACAGCACCTGAGATAAACAACACCCAAGGTTCCGCTCTGGCTTCCACGTGCACACATGTGCACGTGTACTCATACACATATATGCATCCCCCCCCACACACACAAGAAAATACACACACAGGCAATAAAAATAAAGAAAAGAGGGCTGGAGAGACGGCTCAGCAGTTAAGAGCACTTCCTGTGCAAGCATGAAGGCCTTAGGTGGTCTAAGAGACTGCTAGAGTTCAATCCCTAGGACCCAGAGAAACAGCTGAACATGGCCATGTGCATCAGTAGCCCCGGTCTTGGAGAATCAAGGGAGTGCCGCCAAAAGATGACAAGCTACTGGATCAGTAAGAGACTCCAGCTCAAGTAAGAACAGGCAGAAGAGCAATGGAGCAAGACATCTACTGTTCTACTCTTGCCACCACAGGTGAGCATGTGGGGTTCAGCACAGGCACATGCATGTGCATACACCACACACACCATGCCACATTAAACACACACACACACACACACACACACACGGGCGCACGAGTGCGCGCACGTAGAAAGAAAGAAGTAAAATCAGAGGAGTTCTATGTATGAGGAGGATGAACGGAAAATGCTTGCTTTCTATAGTTTTCTGTTTGAGAAAGAGAATATAGGGGTTAGGGCCTATTACTGCTGCAAACACGCTTCAGACACACGCACCACTGTGTGCATTTGGCTTTACATAGGTACTGGAGAATTGAACTCAGGCCACCAGTCTTTGCAAGCAAGCACTTTTAACTACGGAGCCATCTCTTCAGTCCTTTAACTTCCTATTTCTTTTTATTTTTTGTTTATTTTTATTTATTTATTTGAAAGTGACAGAGAGGGAAAGAGGCAGATAGAATGGGTGCACCAGGGCCTCCAGCCACTGCAAACGAACTCCAGACGCGTGCGCCCCCTTGTGCATCTGGCTAACGTGGGTCCTGGGGAATCGAGCCTCGAACCCGGGTCCTTAGGCTTCACAGACAAGCGCTTAACTGCTAAGCCATCTCTCCAGCCCTAACTTCCTATTTTAAGCTTACTCCCTGTCTGCGTCTGCAGGGAATTTACATCTTTTTGTGGTCCAGATCCATCAAAGGCTTGGGGAAGACATGCCAGAAGATTCCCTCATGTGAAGTGAGAATAGGTGACACTGGGAGGTATGAACTCCCCATTACTGGTGCCTTTCTGTCCCGGTGCAGTTGACTAGCCGTGTGACTTCCGACAATCTGCTTCAGCTTATTGAAATTTAGTTTCCCCATCTGCAAAATGGGCATGCTAAAAATCTCTATGTCATGCGGTTACCATAAGCAATAAAAGAAAATGAGCTTGTGTTATCGAATAATGATGGCTTGCCTGAAGTCAGTTGCACATCTTCCTTATCATGCTGGGACTTCTGGTGAGGGCAGGGCTCTGCTAACCCAGAAACTTTGAGCTCCCTGTTTGTGTGCTTCTAGACATGATGTTTTTTTCAAGGTAGGGTCTCACTCTAGCCCAGGCTGACCTGGAATTCACTATGGAGTCTCAGGGTGGCCTCGAACACACGGTGATCCTCCTACCTCTGCCTCCCAGTGCTGGGATTAAAGGCATGCGCCACCATGCCCGGCTTTAGCCATGATTGTTTTTTCCAACTTGCTTATTTATTTATTTATTTATTTGAAAGCGACAGACAGACAGAGAGAGAGAGAGAGAGAGAGAGAGGCAGATAGAGAGGGAGAGAGAATGGGCGCACCAGGGCCTCAGGCCACTGCAAACGAACTCCAGACGCGTGAGCCCCCTTGTGCATCTGGCTAACGTGGGTCCTGGAGAATCAAGCCTCAAACCGGGGTCCTTAGGCTTCACAGGCAAGCGCTTAACCACTAAGCCATCTCTCCAGCCCTCCAACTTGCTTTTTAATACAGTGTCTTCAATGAGCCTAAAGATCCCAACATGAGTTAGAAGGATCATATCACAATATAAATAAGAAAAGCAAAGCTAAGAGGTAACGAGTGATCCAGCTACCAAGTGGCACAACTGGTAACTCCCCTTCTGTCACATCACTTCTTAGACCTCAGGGCCACCCTATGGGAATGGCATCAGAGGGAACAGGGCAGTCATATGGTGGGCAAGGGAAGAGCCATGCCCAGTGATTATGGTAACTGTAGAAAGTGGCTCCCTGCTGCTTGCTCCTCAGCCACAGCCAAGAGTGCAGAGAAGGACATTTCCTAGAAATGTGGCAGGTGTGGCAGGTGTGGCAGGTGTGGCAGGTGTGGCAGGTGTGCTCCACCCATGGGCAAAGGACAAGGTAAGGTCTCCACTTGAAGCTGAACTTGGCTCCTCGAGAGCTCGCGTCTCTAAACTTGTACAGAAAGCTTTCCCACTCTGAGCAATGTCCAAGGGGGTCATTAGACTCTGAAATGACACTTCTTTTCCTCCTCTAGTGACTAGCTGAGATATTTACCTAATGGCCTCCCTCAGACACTTCCTCTGCTGAGACTAGAAAGGTGGGCTAGTGTTCTCATGCCATTTAGAGGATCGATAGCAAAGAGTTATTAACAGAAAATAAAGGGCTGGAGAAAGAACTCAGTGGATAAAGCACTTGACACTCCAACATGGAAACTTGAGTTTGGATCCCCAGCAGTCACATGAATGCAAGCAGATACGGCAGCCATCTATAATGTCAGCACTCAGGAGGGGGAGTTGGGCATCCGTGGCATATGGTGCCTAGCTAGACTAGCCTAATTCGTGAGTGCTGGGTTCAAGTGAGAGACACTGACTCAGTAAATAAAGTGAAGACTGATTGAGGAAGACACCCAGTGTTGACCCCTGACTTCTATATGCACACCTGCACATGTGAGCACATACCTGCACACTCACATGTGAACATGCAGACACACATACCAGCTATGGTGCTTGCTCCTGTAATTTCAGTGCTTGGGAGGCTGAGGCAAGCAGATCACCACGAGTTGAAGGCAAGGCTGGTCTACATAGTGAGTTCTGGACAGCGTGGGCTACAAAGTGGGGTTCCATCTCAAAAACCGAAACAAGCAGACAAAATAAAAAGAAATTTATTAGGCTTGAGATCAAGAGCAATACCCTAATTCATGGCCTCCTAAAGCTCTAGATTAAAATATACATGGGGGGTGGCTGGAGAGATTGCTTAGTGGTTAAGGCACTTGCCTGTGAAGCTTAAGGACCCAGGTTTGAATCTCCAGATCCCACGTAAGCCAGACACAGAAAAGTGAGGCAAGTACAAGGTTGGACATGCCTGCTAAGTGATGTGTCTGGAGTTTGATTACAGTGGCTGAGGCCCTGGCCCACCAATTCATTCTCTCTCTCTTTCTCTCTCTCTTTCTCTCTTTGTCTCACAAAAAACCCACAAATAAATAAAATAAAATATACATGGTACCTGGGCGTGTGGGCAGTAGATGGGGTGATGTCTTTGTTAACCAGTCTGACATGGGGACATTGGTTAATCAGAATCTTCTCTAGGCAGAAACACTGTGTAAGGTCGCATCAGCCCAGACAGGGCAAAGAGAAGCCCTGGGTGTGGCCCTTAGCAGAGAAGCCACAAGCTGCCTGCACTTGGTAGTGGGGAAACATAAGAGTTCACCGAAGGGAGCGGGGTATGGTGGTGCACGCCTTTAACTCCAGCACTTGGGAGGCAGAGGTAGGAGGATCATTATGAGTCCAAAGCCAGCCTAAGATTACATAGTAAATTCCAGGCCGGTTTGGGCTACACTGAGACCCCGCCTCAAAAAAAAAAAAAAACATAAAACATAAAACAAACAAACAAACAAAAAAGAGTTCACTGAAAGAAGCCTGTGTTCCTTGAAAGCCAAGGAACCAGATAAACTCTTGTAAAGATAACAGTGAGAGTCAGGCGTGGTGGCGCACGCCTTTAATCCTAGCACTCGGGAAGCAGAGGTAGGAGCATCGCCGCCTTCTGCGACTACATAGTGAGCTCCTGGTCAGCCTGGGCTAGAGTGAGACCCTACCTTGAAAAACAAACAACAACAAAGATACCAATGAGGGCCAGCTGCTACCTTTTGCCACAGAAGCGCACATTCATGAGGCCCTTCGGCGGCGACTTCTCTCTCTCTCTCTCTCTCCTACCCACATGCCATGCAGAAGCACAATTAGCGAGCCACACTCTGACAGGATCAAGTACACGGGCTGTACCAGCTCAGCGCAGGAAAGTTACTGCAGTTCCACGGGTTAGCCAGCAGGGGGCAGTCTCTCACTCTGCAATAGATTATAACCAAAGAACAAGCAAGCAGGTAATCGCTATGAAGGGAGAATACAGAAGCTTTCAAAATGTCCTGCCAGCCTGTGAACTCGCCCCGGTGCTTGCAGCCACTTACTCCTGTGTGTGTGTGTGTGTGCCGGGGTGGGGGTGGGGGGATGTCTGCCCCTCCAGAGCAACTGGTGAATTCTATAGAGTACTGGGCAAGTGATCAGGAGACACTGTTATAGCTACCATCAGGTACCTTGCTTACCCAGCCGAAAGAGCCAGGAAGGGAAGTCAGACATGTAAAGTCCAGTCGAATCTCTCATTGGGCCTCTGTCACAGACTCTCTTTCCTGCCTGTGAAAAGGGGTCACGAGCTGGAAGTTAGGGAGGAGGGCTGTGGAAAACCATCTTCTGGACATGACATGCCTTGCACTCATGAGCTCACAGTAACTGGGGTTACCTGCAGAATATCTGCACAAGATTGGGTCTGATGACATTCCATCATGGGTAGGAGAGGGGTTCGCAGTGCTTCGGCCCTCCGTGCGGAGCTATAGTGAACGGTAGTTTGGGGAGAAGTAAGTTGCTTCAGTGGCGTAGCCGCTACTGGTAAGTTGTCCATGTTTAGTAAATATCTGCACGCGCGCACACACACGTACGTACGTACGTACATGCAAGCAACCCTAAATAAAGTGGGTTACAAAACAACATGATAAGAGGGGGAAGACTAGTTGGGAGAAAGAAGGGGTTCAGCAGGAGTGGGATGAGAGAGTAATGGGGTGAATGTGATCAAACTGCATTATTTATATGAATGAAATTGTCAATAAAAAGTATAAACCAAGTCTGGTCCTCCTGTCCTCCCTCGGTGCTCATACACAAGCCGTGGGCTCCCTCTTACTTCCTTCAGACTCACTCTTGAGGTCTCGGCTCCCAAGGTTTCTGCAGGAAGTATTCTGTCACCAGCCCAGAGAAATAGTCTAGAGGCCCCTTCTTTTCCCCTATAGCCTGGGTTAGACAGCCATTGTGGTTTTTCTTTTAATCTTTTATTTTTACTTATTGATTTATTAGAGGGGGGAAGAGCATGGGCACACCAGGGCCTCTAGCCACTGCAAACGAACTCCAGATGCATTTTACCACCATGTGTATCTGGCTTATGTGGACTCTGGGGAAATGAACCTAGGTCCTCTGGCTTGGCAGGCAAATGCCTTAACTGCTAAGCCATCTCTCCAGCCCCTTTGTGGTTCTGTTCCCCTTTTGAGCTTGTAAGGAAATGTCAGGTTTCTTTGTTTTTTCAACCCTGGACCTCATACATGCTAAGCACACTCTACCCCCAGAGTTGCACCCCAAGTCTGAGAAAGGGATTTCTACAGCCTCCTACACATTCCACCACACTTTCACATACAAACTGGGAGGTTTTTATGAGTACTTGCTGAGGGAGGCAATTTTTCTCCATTTCGCACACGGTGGCTCCTGGTACTCTACTGTACAAACATTTTAGCTTCAGAATCTTGTCACAAGCCTGCAAAGGAACTAGGGACTATCATTTCCATTTCAGAAGATACAGTTTGGGCCCAAGGACTGAAGAGATGGTTCAGCGGTTAATGCACTTGCCTGAAAGGCCTAACAACCTGGGTTCAGTTCCCCAGTATCCACATAAAGCCAGATGTACAAAGTGGCACATGCATCTGGAGTTCATTTGCCGTGGCACTATGCCTTGGGGTGCCCATTCTCTCTAGCTCTCTCCTTGCAAACAAACAAACAAATAAATAAATATTTTGTTTTTCTTTGAGGCAGGGTGTCACTCTAGCTCAGGCTGACCTGGAATTCACTATGTAGTCTCAGGTGGTCTCAAACTCATGGCAATCCTCCTACCCCTGCCTCCACAGTGCTGGGATTAAAGGCGTGTGCCACCACGCCTGGCATATATATATATATATATATATATATATATATATATATATATATATATATAATTAAGGCCTAAAATGTGATGTGGCTGACTTGGTACATGGGCTAGTATATCTCCACATTGTGTGCCAGAAAACATGTACATAATCCACTTTCACTGTGGTTATGTCCAACCTCAGTCTGGCCTGGCTGAGGGACAGGTAAGCATAGGGTGAGCTTAGTAACACGGAGCCCTGCTTGGCTTCAGCTGTGCGCACATCCTTTCCCTAACAATGCACTTAGCAATCTGAGACACCCCCCCCACCTGCATCAAGCTGCATACATCCCGCTTCAAACAATGCAGTAGGTCACTGCTCCCTAGCAACCCCTTGGTAACTCCCATTTTGTGACCAAACACATCCTGAAACTAAGGGAGATGGGCTGATCTGGCCTGAATTAGTCTTGGGTACATGCACAATAAGGCAAGCCGTGTCCTCCGAATGAACTTTTAGGGAAAGTGCCCTCTTTACCATCTTATGCCTATGGCACGATTGGGCATCCATATGACTTAAATCACACATAGCGTGGGAAAGGGCAGGTGCAGTGAGCAAAGGCTTCTATAACCCAGGCCTGATAATCAAGACAGAAAATCCCCCCACAGTCCGCCACTAGCAAGCAACTCCTCCTTCTCCTTGACTCATAAAGGGAGAAACCCCAATCTATAACCCGTCGGTCTTGAGTGGCACCTTGCAGGGTATCTCTTCTGTGCTTTTGTTTTACCGTTGAGTAACAAGGTCCTGCTGCTTTGCTCTTTGTGTGTGTTCTTTTTCAAGAGCTTTGAGGATGGATGGGGTGAGCCTGGATTCCAACCCTGGCCTTGCCTGCGGGGTGGCCTTCAGGATGCGGTGAGCATGGCTATGGCTGGAATTCGAGGCAGAGAACCAGGGAAAGGGAAGTCTGGGGAAACTAGAGGGGCGTCTACAATGCACAGGCTCAGGGTCAAGGGAGGGGCCCAGGTAGGTGGGTACAGAAGATGCTACAGTAGCATGAAGGCAGTGCCAGAGCCAAGGCAGATGGCACATGCCTGGGAGGCTGAAACAGGAGAATTTCTGTAAGTGTGAGGTAATCCTAGGCCAAGTAGGGAGTCCTAGGTCAACCTGGACTACATAGTGAGACTCTAAACAACAACAACGATAGCATCAATGGCCACATACATCTTTTCCCTGGAGCCTTCCAGAAACAAGGTAATGAAGAAGCTTATCACCACTATCCTTCCTACACTATCTCTTTCCTGGACAGGGGTCACTTCAGTGATTGTCCATGAGGTTTATTATTGTGGGTGGGAGCAAGCCGAAAAGATTCTTCCTTTGCATGAATTCTGAAAGTGAGGGCCTAGGTTCAGGGAAGCTTCCTTGCAAAGTTCCAGAATGATTGAGACCTAAACTTGACAGGCCTTTGGAAGTGGGCATAGATAAGGTGGTGAGGGCTATGGAGCTGAGCTGAGCGGTTGCCTAAAATGGGGGTGAGAAGAGGATCAGAATGGCAAATCTGTGAGGTGCAGAAGGTGGAAGTTGCGCGGAGAGACTTCTCCACCCCTCTCTGTGCCTCAGTGTGATGTATCACCACTCTCCTGCCTCATTTATTCTCTTCCTTCCACATTCCTACTTTCTGGGGACCTGGAAATTACCAAGAAGACCACAGAGATTCTGGGCTGTGAAAAAAGTTTTGGAGCCTTGAGACAGTGGAGATGGAGAAGCCCATATGGTATGCAAGGGTCATCAGCTCCTATCCCCACACTGGCCCTGGATGGAGCCAGAAACACCCTTGCCTAGCTGGAAAGATGGGCTTCCTATTCCTAGCAGGCCTCCCACAGCTCTTCAGACAAGCGGCTCTGCTACACTCAGACGGGAGATCAAGTGTTGGGTCAAAGCTCCTCCGCTATGGTCCAGAGGCCCCTGCAGCTCTAGAGGGAATGCTTGGTACTTTAACAGTGCTTTTGTCTTCCTTTAAAAAGGAATGCCACCTTGATTCCCTGGGTTCTCTTGCACGTACCATGCAAGACTCTTAGTTCCTCCATTTCCTCAGCTATAGAATGGGGTTGTGATGGGGATTAAGTCAGAGCAGGCCAAGCTCTTTGCACAGTGCTTAGAAGAAGAGAAGTACTCTACTGTTACCTAGCTATGTTCCCTTAAGCAGTTCACGTTCCCTTTCGGAGTCCCACTTTCTTCATCTATAGAAATGAATAGGCCTAAGCCAGGCGTGGTGGCGCACGCCTTTAATCCCAGTACTGGAGAGGCACAAATAGGAGGATCACCAAGAGTTCGAGGCCACCCTGAGACTACATAGTGAATTCCAGGTCAGCCTGGGCTAGAGTGAAACCCTACCTCGAAAAAAAAAAAAAAAAAAAAAAAAAAAAGAAAGAAAGAAAGAAAGAAAAGAAAAAGAAATGAATAGGCTTAAAGGTACTGAACGATCTCCCAGGCTCCGGTCAGCTGTGGTCTAGGATTCTTTGTGCCTGAGGTAGAGAAAAGGTGATTGTTCTATGCAAGTCAATGAGGGTAAACTAAGATCCCAAAAGATGAACTGACCTGGTTGGAATCACCCAGCCAGTTGACTGGCCAAGATGATAAATAAGATCTAGGGCTTTGAACTTGGAGCTTCATGTGATTGGGCTGAATCTGCTGTGGGCTACTAGTTCTTCAACACTGGGGAAGACTGGACAGCACTGGCTTGCACAATGGGAAAAGTGTAGCATAGAGGTTCTAGCAAAACTCCTTGGGTTTGATGTGAGTCTGATGAATCCCTATTCACCCAAGGTGCTTCAAACCAATCTTCCCTCTCAAGGCAGCCTGGCAGGGAGGACGCTGAGGCTCAGAGGAGTGAAGGAAAAGCTTGGCCAGGCTGCCCAACAAACCCTGGACAGAAGAAGATTTAGGACTGGAACCCATGTTTGTAGGCCCATGGTCTTTACAGAAAGGATCCCTAGGAGCTGGAGAGATGGCTTGGCAGTTGAGGCATTTTCCTGCAAAGCCAAAGGACCCAGGTTCAATTCCCCAGGACTCATGTAAGCCAGATGCATAAGGTGGCACATGTGTCTGAAGTCCGTTTGCAGTGGTTGGAGGCCCTGGCGTGCTCATTCTCTCTCTCTCTCTCTTTCTCTCCCTCTCTCCGTCTTTCCCCCTCTCACTCTCTCAAATAAATAAAAAAAGAAAGGATCTTTAAGTGCCAGGCAGATCTTTTACAGCAGACCCCTGTAAGTAAAGACCAGGAGCCTCAGATCAGGTGCCTTTGGTGGAAGTGGCTGATGGGTACTTAGTGCCTCTGGAAAGGTCTCCTGGGCTGCTGCTCAAGCCAAAGCTGCCACAAGGGAGAATACTGTAGACCCAGTGTGTCCCCGGGGAGGCCTTCCGTGTTGTCCAGGAGAGTGGAAGTTTCCAGTGACCGAGGCACACTCGGCATGGGAAGCAGAACCTTTGTGGGAACAGGTCAGTGAATCCATATTGAGGTGAAATCTCAGTTGCAAGCTTAACTTGCCAATTAGAGCTACTCTGTGCATTTCGCTTGCACAGTGGTAAGCTACCCTGAACACAGCACTGTAAAGTAGGCAGCTGCACTCCACCCAAGGAGAAAATGAGGGTCCATCCAGATCATGAGCCTGGCTTTGAGGTTACACAGGTGAGCAAATGTTCCAGGATTTGAACCCTGGTCTAAAGCCAGACTTCCCTTTCCACTGAAAGCACTGTGTCATGAGCATTAGCACGCTCTGGTATTGGGGCCTTACCACAGCCAATTCATGTATCTCCATTAACTCTAGGCCGGACTTCAAAATGCCAGTCTTAGCTGGGCGTGGTGGGGCAGGCTTTTAATCCCAGCACTCGGGAGGCAGAGGTAGGAGGATCGCTGTGAGCTTGAGGCCACGCTGAGACTCCATAATGAATTCCAGGTCAGCCTGGGCTAGAGTGAAACTCTACCTTGCAAAATAAAATAAAATAAAATAATTCCAGTCTTCTCCTCTGGCACCAGGCAAGAACTAAGGGCAACTTAAAGGGCTTGGTGATGCTTCATTGAGACAGGGTTGAACCACAAACTATGGCCTGCCACTTGTGTTCATAAATACAGTTTGACCAGAACACAACAATAGACATTGATTTAAGTGTTGTCTATCACTGCTTTTATATGATGATGACAGACACGACAGCTGGGACAGAGTTGAAAATACTATAGGGCCCTGTACAGAAAGAGTTTGTTGACCTCTGAGTTAAAACACTCAAGGAAATGTCTTCCATGCACCTCTGACCTTTGGGCTGGAGTCCAGGGCAGAGCAGAAGAGTTCTTTGCCAGGATCTCTCTCCAAGCACTGGTCACTAGCAAGGGAAAAGTAGCTTTTCCAAGGAGCCCTGTCGAGGCCTTTCTTTTGTGTTTCAGAAAAATTCTGGCAGAGTCAACAGCCTTCGCAGACCAGAAGAGGAAGATCTTGACCAAGTCTTCTCCACCATTTTCTTTGGTGGTTAGTTGGCACAGGCTCAATCTGGGCAGAGAGAAACCTATTGAGAAATTCCAGTTGAATAGCCTCTAGGCCTGAGAAATGGAATTATATAAGCGCCTCAGAATGGCCACTCAAGCCAGGCTCCAGGGGATTCTTGGTTGCAGAAGAAGAGACCAGCCTTAATAAAGGATCCCAAGTCAACCAGGGCTCAGCAGAGAATCTGAACTGGAAGCTTCTAAAGTAGCTATGGTCCTTCTGATAGCACACCTGGAAGTCCGAGAAGTCTGCGTGACTTCCTAATCTCTATTATTTCAGATACTGCCTAGTTACCAGCTGGATTTAAAGCAGTGTGTTTTTCAGATTCTGGAAAAAAAAAAAAAGGCCTCCACCCTTTAATCTCTCAGTCTGGGATGTTCTGTGTAGAAACAACCAGTTAACCAAAATGCCGTTGCCTTACCTATAGCTCTGTAGTTTGACAAACAACCCTACTCTGATTTTATTGTATTTATTTGATCAAATCAAGATCTTTTCAAAGAGTACAATTATCTTTGCAGAGGGCTATCAGCTTTCCTTCCCTCTATTCCCTTGCCCCAGGGGCATCAAGCTTGCACCCACATACTAGTGCCCAGTTCACTACTTTTGCCCTATACATCCTGGTAACTACTTATTCACACTACCACTGCTCACCATCCTCCTTCCAAATACTATTAGACCTTCTAGGGCCTTCACTTTCCCTGCTCCCATGAGGGCACACTATACTGACTTATACTCCAAAATTCCACTGCTGGATGGATAACCTTCTCTATTGTAGAAAGAATTTTCACGCAAGAATTTAAAATTTTGATTCTAGATTCACTTGTAGGCCATGAAACTTCAAGCTGAGTGTTTCCCTGTCTTAGCCTATTTTATAATCTGATAGATGGGGATCATGGCCTTTGTGATCCAGGTGTCAGCATAAAAAATGAATTCATATTTTTGTTTTGTTCTTTTTGAAAATATTTTTGATAAGTTCACTTAAGCATATGTTATACTTTGATCACATGCTTTCATTACCCTCTTTCATCCCCTTCCACTCCAGCTGAACCCCTTCTTCTTCCAACCACTTACCAGTAAATACATCACAGAAAAGGATGACTCTACTTCTCATAGTACCCACCAATTGTCATTGGCTCCTCATGGAGGAGTGGGGGACTCATGAGCCTCTTCTCCATCCACAGAGATGTGTTGATTGGCCCTATCTTGTGCAGATCCTGTGCAGATAACCATAGCTGTTGTGAATTTATAAACACAATGGCAATGGCATGTTCAGATGAGAGAGTTCCACAACACTTCTCCCCATTCATTCCACCTTCTCTTCTACAATGTTCCCTGAGCCTTGAAGGGGGCAACCTAAATGTCTCATTTCGCAAGGAGCACTTAATAATCACTTATTCTCTGCTCTTTGGTGAGTATTGAATATCCTCAGTACTTACCACCAACTTCAAAAAGAAGTTTATCTGACCAAGGATGGGAGCAACATTAATCTAATGAGAGCAATCTGTTGGGCACAACACATCCATTTAGCCAAACAACAGTAGCAGCTTTCCCCTTAAGACCAACGATCTTCCCAGTCATAGGCATTTGGCTAGATTTTCAGTACCAGGTATGTTTTCCCTCTTGTGGAACAGGCCTCAAATCCAATCAGATAATCAGTTGGTTACCCCTGTTACAGTCATGCCATTATTGCACCAGTGGGGTTGCTTGGTTGATCTGTTCTCTATTTACAAGGTCCACTGTTTGATAAGAACTTTGATGACTTTTCTCCTTCAAGAGGCTGCATAGCACTTTCTAGGACCATGATGGAGAGCCGAGGAAGCTTCCACCTCAGATCCAACTTGATTTCGTAGTGTTCTGCAAACAAAGCATGTGGTGTCTTCAGAAATAAGGTCTTACAATTTAATTCTGTTGGGGAACCACAAACCTTGACAGTAGTCTGTATTGTTTTGTGGGCCTCAGGGGTTTCCTTGACTCACTGGGAAGTATCCGACCCTTGACACCGGGATTTTCTTTTAACAACCCGTGGCTTTTAGAGTCAACATTATCCTATCCACCCAAACAGCAAAAAAGAGTTACTATTTTGAAAGAGCTCTATAGATTGTGAAAGGTCTGAGAACTTACAGATCAAAATTCAGTTGTCGTGCCCAGCAACACCCCATTCTCCTGGATTCATGTGAAATTAGAGCTTTGGAGATAGAGATAAGTGACCAGTCAGTGTAAAGCCATCCCACTCCAAACCCAGCTCTGCCTAAACCCAGTTCCTATGAGAACTAGTTTGCCTAAAAGGCAAGCTAGCAATTTTAAGATAACACATGTTCCTCGGAGGCTCTTCCAACATAAACCCATATTTTAAAATCATTATGTCACAGCTTGCAACATTTCATTAATGAGGAGACAGTTAAGCATGCTTGTGGGTGACTTTTTATTCTTTATCTCCTATTGGGCAGTTTTATGACTTTCTAACAAGTTTGTCCAAAGACATGTTATTTCAAATTGTGTATTTGGGCACTAAATACTTGTCAAATCTATGGAACTCCCCACAAGAGTTATTGAATACATCTATTTTGATGAGTCCTGTTGCCTTCTCATTGGGTTTTTCACTGCATGGTGTGTCTGTATGCACCTCTAATGGGTTTATTAAGCAAATTAGCATGTACCTAATGTTCCTTGCTATTCTGCAAGATATTGACATTTTGACAACATGCGTGAAAAAGTGAGACAGATGGGGCAGAATTGTATTGAACTCCTCGCACTTTATTTTCAGGCTATCTCACTCATCAAACAACTCCACTTTATGACACATACAATGATACATACAAAGTCATTACCAAATGCATTTATTGCTGAAAACCACATTTTTCAGAAAGGCAAACTGGCTAAAAAGTCCCAAAAGTGTTCAAAAGTAGATAAAATATAAGATACCCACCAAGGCGACCACATAAATTTTAGTAGAAATACCATCTTTGATCATCATGTCCTTAAGTAAATTGCTTAGGAAAAATCCTTTAAGTGACACTGCCAGAAAAATGAGGACATTCAAACAGATGCCAAAAGACTTAAAAGTGGCCTGAAATTTATGTGAACTGGCCCTTAAGCATAGAGAGTCATTTCATGAGCTAGGCCAGTTGACCTAGAACCAAGTTGGCATGCCAGAACTTACCTCCCTACACGTGCAATCTTTGGGCATGGGTGCAAGCATGACCCTAAGGGGAGAGGCATGGCCCTCCTGAACATGACCTCCAAGAGTAAGGGCACACTGTCATCTTTTAACTCTTTATTATAAAGACATATTTACACAGAACAATCTTTACAAACACAGTGAACACAATTATAGGAAGGGGGCAGTTTCTTAATGAAAAGGGCCTTCATATCTTTGTATAAATTAGTATAAGAATCATACACAACCACTTTAAATAAGACAGCGCACCTGGCCCACGTGCCCCAGTCCTCTGCCCCATACCCTCCTTATTCATCAGCCATTGTCATTCTTCTTTGCCCTTCCCCATGGGACTGAGCCTGGGTGCATATCATGGCCAGGCTGATGAGGCAGGAGGTGCAGAAAGGACAAGGAGGAAGAAGGCCAGGTCCCTGATGGGGGGACCAGCAGCAAGAGGCATGGGCCAGTCCCCACTTCAAGCTCTGCCTGGCCAGGCTCTCTAGGGTGGGCTTTCAGGTGGCAGCAATAGCAGCAGCAGCATTAGCAGCAGCAGAGGGACAGGAAAGGCCTTAAGGGGGAGTCTGATAAGAAAATATCAGGGTTATTGTGGGACTTGGGGTTCCTGACTTCCCCTGCCCACACACATGCGAAAGTGGACATCAAGCTTCTGTCTTCCTCCTCCCTCCTGGGAGACCTCTGAGAAGGACATCTGCTCAGGCAAAAGGTGAAAGGGTTCCCTTCATGGAAGGGCTTCAAAAAGCTTCCAGAAGCTCCTTTGTGGAAGATGGGGCCTTCTGGGTAAGGAGTGTGCCCCACCTGCACAACCTTCCATATCTTCTTCTTTCCCCCCTCTTCTCCCCCTTTCTCTCTCTCTCTCTCTCAATAAGAGACCACTAGAATGAAGGTCTGGTCCATACAGGGCCTCCTGATAACCAGTGGTGGGGTCTGAACAGTAGTCTCAGTGCCTGAGCACCAGATTAAAGTAGCCCAGGCTTGAGACTGCTGCTGAGAATAGGGGTTTGGGGGTGCAGCTCACCCATTTTATAGAACCTTCTGGGACAGATTGTGAATGGAGCAACAAAGGAAAACTAGGGAGGTGGGCTTCTTGTGCACACAGGGAAGTTCACAGCCAGCTTGCCTCTCCCTTCCCAGCCAGCCCAGCACTAACCCCAGCAAAAGGCACGTCATGGGTTTAGCAAAGACATCATCAAGGGGGAAGAGGACGTCATAAAGTGGAAGTTGGGAGACCTGGTTCTCCACTCAGGCTTTACAATGGCCCTGCCCAGGTCATCCCACTCTCCAGGCCTCTGTGCAGACTTTTGCATGAGGAGACAGTGATCTCCAAGGGTCCTTTGGGCTCTGATTTTCTGTCATTTTTCTTTTTGGCAAAGCAACCTTCCAGCTTGGCTTTTATCCCTTGGAGTGTATGGAGCCATGTCAGGCCCAGCACCCTCCCCTTCTGACTTGGAGATTGAACTAGATGAGATCAGGGGGAAGGGGGTGTCTGGAGACACAGTAAGGGGAAAGAAGTGCACAGTAACTTGCCTTTGCCTCATCCTTAACAGGGCCAAACACAGAGCTGAGGACGAGGTTGTTCCTTCTCTTCTCCATAGCTTCAACCCCCTTCACAGGGGCACCACACCCCAATGTACCCTCTCTTGAGCCCGACCCCCAGCCCCTCTCAACCAGAATCTCTCACTACACATCTCTATAGTCCTCTGTGGTGGCCCTGTACACAGGAGCTCACTGAAGAAAGGACCCCAGGGCACATATGAGGCAGGAAGGGCCCAGTGGAGGGTGAGGCCAGTGGCTAGATGAGATAGGGACTAGAGCATGCAGCAGGCTGAGGAGAAGCTGGTTCTCCAATGGCAGTCCAGGGAGCAGCCAGGAAGATGGACTGAATGGATCCTTGTGAGAGAAACGGAATCATCTGAACACGGGGAAGGACCACACCATTAGAAGAAGTTGGTAGATAAGAAGAGCTGGGACCATTAGCAGCTAGAACAGGTGCCAAACGAGAGCTGAATGGATATGAGGGCTCCAGAGAAGCAGATGAATCTGTGGCGTAGAGAGAGTGGCACAGGGCAGGCACTTGGAGACCACTTCCGTCCTAAAGGACAAAACCACGAGAGAGGAAATCAAAGACATGCCCCAGGTCAAAGGAATTCCCCAACTAAAGAGTCAGTCGTTATTCCCATACCACCTGTGCCCCTAAACCTTAAGCCCAATGCTCTGAATGCCCCGCTGTCCTAGCTACAGTAGGAGTGGCAGCAGGCCAGGCCTTGTGGCCAGGCTTAGGCCCTGCTCTCTCTGTGGCAACCTTTGATGCTACTGTTCCCAAAGCTCCGGAGAACCAAGCCCCAAATCTCCTCCTGCTCCCTGCCAGATAGTCCCAAGGCTCAGTTCTGCCTTTCTGCTCACCCCTAGACCTAGTTAAGGTGCACACTGGACACCTGCCTGCAGGCATGCCCAAGGCACATCCCTCTAGCTAAGGCCTGCGAGGACTTCCAGAACTCTCTAATCCTTGGCACCAGAACACAGGGGAAACCGCACTCAGTTCTTGAGCGGTCAGGAGACAGGCCCCAAGCACTGAGCCCTTCTCAGAGGCTTCGCTCTCAGTAAAATGGAAGGAAGTGCTAGGGCAGTCCCTGGGCAGCTTTAAAGCCCTGGGCATCGATGAGTGGCAGAGTTATTAATTGCCAGGCTATTCCCACCTAACCTCCTTGGCGTTGCCCACTGACAAGTGGCTCTCCTACCTGCTTCAAAAAGGCATAGGGCCCTTATGAGAAAGGCGGGGCCTCTGGCGACGGAACTTCCTCCGACCTCCCTGCCAGGGGCCTCCTCCATTCCTGGAAGCTCTGGGCTGCACCAGGTAACGCACGTTGCTGTCCTCCAATCCGTTGCCATCAGGAGGCTGCATGAGTGGCACTGCGGAGAGGACAGACCCTGTTAGCCAGGAAGGACCTCAGAAACCATAGGAGACCAGGAGGGGAGGGGGCCAGGTGGGTAGACCACAGCCAAAAGGGATGGCGCAATTTCTCCACGAGGAGGCACTCTTCATAATTTTCTGCTTATTTTTCTTTTCTACCATTCGCTGTGCTAGGGTTGATAGAACCACTTATATCTTGCCGTTGAGGTAGCCAATTTTAAATTCTTTAGATAGCTGCATCATGTTTCTACAGGCGCATGCGAGTTGTTCCTTTGGAAACATCATTGAGGGGTGGTGCACTCTGGGACATGAAACCTATAACTTGGCTGGAGTGCAAGAGGCCATCACTCCTGTCTCACACCTGCAACCGGTGCACTTCAAACATTTCAGACATACAACATTACAAGGCCTCCTCTCCGTTCATTCATATCCAGTTTTCACACTTATTGGATATGTTTAACTTGTCTTTTTTTTTCCTTTTCCTCTTCCGTAGAATTTCAAGCAAATCCCATTCCCATACCTCATGTCACCTTATGCCTATGTCCTTCAGTAGGCAGGGTGACCCACTTTTGTGTTCTAGTGATCTCACATGCCCTCATTAGGCACCTTTGAGGTTCCCACTTGCTCCCAAATCTTCCCTGTGGGTGTGGCTGGGTATATCTGACTGAGCCTCCTTTATAATGGGCTCCACTCAGCTTCTGACCTGATTTAAAGGCTAATAAATATTGCATGAATAAGTGAATGAGTGAGGAAACCTTAGGAGTATGTCTATGCACCAAGAAGGAATGGAATGTTGAGGCTGGCACCTCCCCACCAACGCCGTATCACACTTCCTATCCTGTATTTGATATCTTCCATCCAAACCCTGCCTAGCTTCTGTTCTGCTCTCCCAGGGTCCTCTCTACATATGTCCATGTCTGGCTTAGAGCAGAAGTTGCCTGATGCTAGCTTGAGCCCTGACAATGGAATCTAGCGGTGCAGGATGTACTTGGGCAGGAGGAGGGGGAAAGGCAGGCCTGCCAGCTCTCACAGAGCTTCAGTCCAGCCAGGGAAGCCAAGATAGCACTCAGAGGCACTCCTGGCCACTGGAAGCAAATAGTATGGGGAGATGAAACGGTGCTGGGGAAGAGGTGGGCAGGCAGGGTGCTTGTGCAAAGCCCAATATGAGGCTGGTCTGAAAAAAAAAAAAAAGCAGTGTCTGAAGCCAATGATAATGAATACCAGTCTCTGTTCCCCACACACCATCAACTTTGCCTTCAGCTATATCCTTGTCCCTCGAGCCTCATTGCCATCCGTCCAGGAAGTCCCACCACCAGCTCATAGTTTCCAATAGCTTCCCGTTGGCTATTCATCCTTCTCCCAACACCCTCATGCTCTGGTTCTTTGGCTCGTGTGAGCCTTCCTCTGCTTGCAACAATTTCCAGGCATTGAGCCTCCTCTTGTGCCAAAAGTGGGTGAGGCTTTTCCTCGGGGTCCTCTTTGCTCAGGCTCCAGGGCTTGCTGTTCTTCCCCACTCACAGCCAGACTGACATACTCTCTGAACACGTAACCCTGTACCTTCCTTCCCTTCTCCTACAAAAACCTCTAAGCCCATCAGGACCCAGGAGACATTTAGTTAACTTGCCACGCTTCTATGCTCATGATAAGGGTGCAATTATATGTCAACTGAGTCCCTAAATTCATAACCTGTGATAATTGAAACAAAACTGATCTTATAACTTTGGAGGCAAAGGTATTGCTTCTGTCTAACCGATCAAGAACGTCTTCTTGCTGCAAGTTGTGCAGGGGCTGAGGAGGAGGGGGAAGGACCTTCGTTACATTCCCACCAGCTGCTTCTGCTTTTGCCCTGAGTCTTAGGATCCCCTCACGGTTCACCCTGAACACTGAGGGTAGATCTACTGGATGCTGGCGGAGAGTGAGCAGCAGACACGTTTGGGATGCAGACCGGTAAGCGCTGTGCTAAGGATGTGTCCTTGCATAAGGAAGGACTCTAGAGACCTTAGAAGTGTAAGCGAAGCCTTGGTTCTCGCACCCATACCTTCAACTACTGGCAGTGGAGACAATGGCCCAGACCATTGTGCCATAGGCGTCCAGCAGGCAGGGGGAAGACAGGGGCAGTGGCGGGAGGAAGACAGCATCAGCCCTATATGCTCATGGCCTGACACTGGGAGTATGTGTGGCAGTTGGGAAAGGAAGGCTGGGAAAGGAAGGGCTTGATGGGAAGGGTGGTCAAAACCAGGATGAGGAGTAGGTATCACGGCTCAGACTTGAGCCAGGAAGATGTCGAAGACTCTAGGCCTGCAGAGAAGATCCACCCTGAGTATGGTCCAGGCCCCAGGAGAGCGGCCACTCAGAAGCCCCTGCCTCTTGCATCCTATCAGACAGCAAGGCCCATTGTCTTCCTCATCACAGGAAATCGGTGCGTTCCTCCCACACTTTGAGCCCGTCACACAATTGTTTCCTACTTTTCACGCTGGCTCATGGTCAGATAAGCTGACACTCAAAACTTTGGCTTTGTCTGGTCCAAAGGGACAATGAGAGGCTATAGAGTCTCATCGCTGCACAGCTCCTGGAATACAAAAGGCATTCCCCTTTAGAAATGGATGGGAGCCATCGTCAGTGTACTTTCAGTATGTCCTTCCAGCTTATTTTCTGCTTAGAGGGAGCCAGAAGCCATCTCAGAGAACCTCCAGTGGAGAGGAATGAGAGTCCCTGTTTTGCCAGTGCCTGCAGCAGGGAGACAAAAACATCTCCATGCTCAGAACTGCAGCGAGGGGAAGAACAGGATTTTTTTTTTTTATGAGAGAGAGAGAGAATATGAATCGGTGTGCCAGCTCCTCTAACCACTGCAATCAAATTCCAGACTGAATGTGCCACCTTGTGCGCATGCGTCACTTTCTGTGGCTGGCTCATGCAGGTTTCTAGGGAGTCGAACTTAGGTTCTTAGGCTTCGCAGGCAAGTGCCTTAATCACTAAGCAAGCTCTCCAGCCCAGGATTTGCTTTTCATGCAACCTGAACTCCAACCCCGCTGGTGCACGTAATGAAGTCTGTGAAACTTTGCAGGAACGCACCAGCCTCACCTTCTGCTGCCACCTTTGCTGCCCTGAACTTGACTTGCCTCAGTCCCTCCCTGCTACAGGCATGGCTCAGGTTACATGGATGCTTAGCGCTGAGGATTGGGGATGGAGTGGAAATTCCCACCCCCCTGCCAGTGGGAAGGATACAGTAGGCTGTCCTCACACTGCCACTATGATTGTGTGCTTGGAGCAGGAGCTGGCACAAAGAAGCACAAGGAGAGAAAGAGGTGCTTGGAGGCCAAGGGACGCTTGGCCCAGGCCCAGCTGCTCTTCGACTCAGAATAGCAAAGTGTAACCCAGGTCAGGAGGCCGTGGAGGAGTGTGGGTGGTGGAGGAGGGGCAAAGGAAGGGAGTGAAGGTTCCAAGTCAGGACGGAATGTGGGGTGAGAAGAGGAAGCATGGTTTTCAGGTCTGGCACTTTGGCTGGCACTCTGGCTGCAGACAGCATGCTCAAGTAAAGGACAAGGACAAGGTGGTCCTGGGGCCCCTGTTCCTAAACTAGGTCAGGGCACAGGAGAAGCAGAACATGGATACCTGGACCTTTGGCTGGTGGTCACCTCCATAGAGGTGCTCTCCTTGGCTCCAGGAAATGAGAGGGGGTCATAAGACAGTGGGAGCTTTAGAAGTATCTTACACTATTTTTTTTTTTTTGAGATAGGGTCTCATTCTAGCCCAGGCTGACCTGGAATTCACTATGTAGTCTCAGAGTGGCCTTGAACTCACGGCGGTCCTCCCTACCTCTGCCTCCCGAGTGCTGGGATAAAAGGCGTGTGCCACCACGCCCGGCTTCTTACTCAGTTTTAAGCAAACTTTGAAGGTGATTCCCATACTTGCATCAGGGTGCGCACAGGACACAGTGAAAAAGAGAATCAAAGCAAGAAGTTGCTGGATCTGGGCCAGAAGCACAAGGGGTTCTGACAGCCTAGTCAACGTCTCTTTCTTTGACATCAGCTCTCCTTTTTTTTTTTTTTTTTTTTTTTTCGAGGTAGGGTCTCGCTCTAGCCCAGGCTGACCTGGAATTCACTATGGAGTCTCAGGGTGGCCTCGAACTCTCAGAGATCCTCCTGCCTCTGCCTCCTGAGTGCTGGGATTAAAGGCGTGCGCCACCACGCCCGGCTATCAGCTCTCCTTTTTACCAGTACTGCCCCAATGGCTGGACCCCAACAGGTTCACAGGGTATCTGTCCCTGTAGCCTCTGTATGTATATCCCAGAGGTATGGCTTCCTTTGGGGCACCTTTTCTATACCCACTCCTTTTCTTTTCTGAAGGCACCATCTTGGACGGTTTGCCTCCTGTGATATCACAAGAGTGTCTTGCCAACTATGATACCATTCAGGGTGGAGGAGTAGGTTCCCATATTGCCTTTATTCATACCTATTGCTCCCTTCCTGCCACTCACTGGCTGACTGGAGTTTCTGAGAAGAAAACCCACTCTCTTCTTCCAGAAGAGGCAGCTGGTTCAGTGCCCAATGCCCTGTGCTCAGTGGAGTCTTGGAAAGAGAGACCCCTGGCCAGCTAGCTAGAGAAATCAGGTGCCCGCCCCAGTCAATGTGCCATCTTGGGAAGCTCAGAAGTGCACTGGGCACAAGGCAGTGCCAGTGGGCAAGAGCAGAAAAAGGAGGTGGCTACAGTGAGAGACAGGCCTCGTTGGCTGGAACTCCAGAAGCTCCTGATCTGCAGGCCATCCTCTGGTTCTGGAAGATTTCAAATCAAGTAGGGCTGTGTGCCCTTCCTCTAGGAAACTTGCTGCCCTGCTCTCTCCTCCCCTCTCACCTCCCTGTGACTCCAACCCTGGCACTGGCATCGGTCCACCTGGTCTTGGTATTCTCCTTCTGCAGTGTCAGGCAGGCAGCGCCAGGCAGGCAGGCAGCAGTGACAGCCACAGGACTGTGGCGGCTGAAGGTGGGTGCTGGCAGCCCCAAGAGACACTGACGCACAGAAGGCAAGGAGCCTGGCCAGGGGCTGCTGGGGTATGGGTGGGGACCAGACAAGGGTCCACCAATGCCAAGACTTGCCAGGTAAGGAAGGGGTTTGGACAAGTGGAAATAAAGGGACTCCCCTTCCCTGAGCTGAATGAAGGTTGTCAGGTGAGGTGCCTGTGTTTCCTGGTTTGGTGCCTCGAGGAACCAGGCAGACCAAAGTCACACCTGGGGCAGAATGGAGGCTGAAGCCTGGATATGGAAGATCCAAGTCTCCGGGGTGGGATGGAGGCTGCGGGCCAGGTGACCCATGCTGGAATAGGGAACCGATTAGATAGCACCTTAGAGTGAGGGAGGAAGACTAGCCTGGCCTGGTCAAGCCCAGCCCAGCCTGGAGGAGGCCGTCTCTGCTCACAAGCAGGCTGAAAGAACAACAGCTGGGATCCACTAGCCCCTGCCGCCCCCGCGCCGCACAGCGCTCTTGCCTATGCAACAAGTGTCACGTCTGCATGTTGGCACATCAGCCCCAGTGGCTTGAGCCCCTGGACTGGCTATGCCCCTAACCTCCAGGAGCCAGAAGCCTTCAACGCGGAGTCCAGCCCACTCAATTCAAGTCAGTTCCCTTCATTGATACCCAAGGGGAGCTGGACATGTTCCACTCCTCCCCCCCACACCACCACCACCACCATCACCACCACTTGGGATTCAGGGTGCAGGACATAGGGTGCACATCTGTGGTCCTGAGTAACTCAGACTTTAAGGGGCGGTCAGGAGGGACAAGGCGCTGGCTGGTGATGCCTGAGGCTGTATGGACTCCCTACACCCCCGAGGAAGCAGTGCCCGCTGCTCAACGCCCCCCGTGGCCCCAGGCGCCTCGTCAATCTGCTTCCCGGAGCGGCCGGCGCGTGGCTGCTCCTGCACGGCTCGCGCCGGGCTTCCAGGGAGGCGGGGAGAGCCCGCGTGGGGCGGAGGGAGGGAGGGGGCGCGCCGGCGGCAGCCCGGGCGGGCGAGCCGCGGGGAAGCCCGGGCGGGAGGGCGCGCACTCACCTCCACACACCGCGGTCAAGGAGAGCCAGAGCAGCAGTAGCGCCTGCACGCAGAGCCGCAGATTCATGCTGCACCTCTGCCCACGGCCCGGCCCTACGGAAGGCCCGGCGCCCGGAGGCCAAGAAAGGCGCGAGCGGCGGCTGGCGCGTGCGGGCACGGAGCTCGCGTGGCTCCCGGGGCCGCGGGACTTGGCGCTTTCCAGCCGGCCGCTGGCTGCCCAGGGTCCCGCGCCTGCTCGCCTCCTCCGCGCTCCGGCAGTCGACAGCTGCCCTTCCTCGGAGGCTCCCGGGTCGCAGTTTCCAAGTGGCTGGCTGTACTCGGCGGGGGGCACTCCAACTGTCCGCGGTCCAGGCTGCCAGCGAGAATGCTCCCTGCTCACTTCGGGGGCTGCATTTTGTAGCGTGCGGTTTGGCCGCTAGCCCACTTGGTCATGTGGTCATCGGGAGGGCTGGAGGGGGGGGCCAGGAAGAAGGAGAGGGAGCGATCCTCCCTCACCGCCCCCCTCCCAGCACGCACTCTGCAGCTCAGGCCAGGGCGCGAGAGGGAACCCCGAGGTGGCCCCACAACAAAGGCTGTGTGGCTGCTCCGACAACCCACCACAGCGATCCCGGGACAATGCCCGCCTGGCCGGGGTCCAGAGGGTTTGCAGAGACCTGAAGGATTTCAAACACAGAAAGCATTTGGGGTAGCGGAGGGGCTCGCTTAACCCTTTCTCACCTGGCTTCCTTACCATCTGTGAGCATTCGGAGAATGACCCGATCCAGGGTACCCCACTCACTCCCACACCCCTGCTCCTGTTCCTTCCCCTGGCCACTCTGCATCCATCCCCAAGGGTTTGGTCAAGACCTTCGCTGCACCGCTCCTCCTCTCTGCACTTTCAACTGAATTCGAATTGGAAGTGATTGCCTAGGCTTGATTAAAACTGTCCACTACCCTCATTTCTCCTATTCTCTTAGGACTGGCCCCATGAGGTCTTCATTATTGCAACAGACCCTCAAAATCCTGTTCCATCCAGAAGCCTTCCCTGGCGAGGCTGCCCCTTGATTCATCTTCACTATTGGGACAGACCTAACATAAGCCTTTTCTTATTGCTTGGAGCTGTCCCCAACCTAGTTGTACCTCATTATGGGGAGCGGAGTTCCCAGCTTCTCACAGACTGGGCTGGGTTTGTTTCCTATACACCTGGAATTCCCCTTTAGAAGTGGGTCCTGAAGTCATTTGCCTTTCTAGAATGTTAGCTCTTTGTACAGTATGGGAGTTCCCAAAGAGATGGACTGTCTTTTGCATCAAACTGGGAAGCGTCAAAAAAATGAAGCCCTATCTTCTCATGCTTCTGGATCTCTCCGAAGTTCCCAATATCATAATCTACACATAGGTGGCACTCAACACATGTTAAAAGACTAAATCTAAAGGTGTTTCCACCCTACAGAAAGTCAGACAACTTGCTTGAAGTCTATGTCCAGATGTAGAGAAAAGGTACATTGGACAGTGTTTATGTGTGCTGTAAAAAGGCATATATTTCCGTGATATATTTCTATGAAATATATTTGAAATATTTCAAAACTCCAGTATTAACCGCTCCCCATTTATTATCAGTCCCCCACCTCCAGAATTGTCTCCTTCACAAGAGAACAATTTTGCTTTGTTCATGAATTGCGGGGGGGGGGGGGGTGGGTCCTAAGTCCAGAACAGTACCTTGGACATGACCAGTGTTCAATATACGATTTTGAGTATGTGAGTGAACTATTCACATAAACTCAAGGAAGATGAGGCAGAGCTCTCATTAATGATCTGTGATCCCACTGGACACAGCAAAGGGAACAAAGTAACATGAAGCACAGCATCTCTTCATCCAGGGGACCCAGGCTGTGAGCAACCAGCATGGGTGACATAATTCTTCCTTTGCTTTCTCCTGGGAAGAATATTCCAATGAGGAAAAACTTTGCCCTCCAGGTTTATCTGATATACGGCATTTCTGCCTTAACCCAGACTTAATGGGTCTCAGGGACATGGTCATCTCTGCCCTGTGCACTTCAGGGATTAACTGAAGTAATGTGCATGAAGCCATTGTAAAATTTGGGAGTAACACTTTGCAGAATCTTTTTTTTTTTTTTTCAGGAAACTTGCTGCACCGATCCTTGACTGAGCAAGGCCATGCACGTACTTCTCAGGACACTCCTTGACTTCCCGCTTCATGACACGAAGCTGTGGCTGCAGCTCTCATTGCCAGTTACTCTGGAAGAACACTAACAGCATCTGTGTGCCTGCGCTCCATGCTCTGTGGACCTGCAGTTCTGCTGCAGAGAGGGTTGACTGCCACTGTGTACATTCTGGAATCAAAGAGCATGAGGCAAGGAATGCAATTCTGTTTACTCTGAACCTCTCATGGGCTCCCATATATCCCAATCTCATACTGAACCAACCAGGTGTCCTGCCGCGTTCCATTTGTCAGATTTTAGCATCACCAGAATGATAGCACCTGGAAGACTGGCTGCAACGTAGTTCACACTCTGTGACCATTCTTTGCTTTTTTTTTTTTCTTTTGTTTTATTGTTAGTTTCTCTTTGAGACAGTATCTCATGATGTAGCCCAGGCTGGCCAAAGAACTTGTGGTCTTCTTGCCTCAGCCTCCCAAGTGCTGGGATTATATGCCTGGCATATATTACACACACGTAACACACAGTAGCTGTGTGTGTGTGTGTGTGTGTGTGTGTGTGTGCGCGCGTGTGTGTGTGTGTGTGTTGGCAATGGAACCAGGGCCTTGGAAATGCTAAGCAAGCACTCTGTCACTGATCAACCTCCCCAGCTTGCTTCTCAAATCAACAAACACTTGCTAGCAGAACTCTTTATTTTCTTTTGTTCAAGAAGAATACTGTTCGATCCATAGCTGTAGAATATCTATTTGAAGGTTTATGGTGGTAAGAAGAGTCTATGAAATCATTCCCATCCTCCTTTTCTAAGGTGGCAAGTCACTGTCAAATACACCATTGCACTTGGGGCTCTAGCCTGGGATTCAAAGGCAAGACTCAGTTCCAGTCATGGTGAGGGACAATCCGGAGGCACGGTAGAGCTCAGTGTATGTATTATTGGGGACAGATGAGATAGCTGATCTATGTGAAACCAGCTTGTGATTTGTTCCTTCACCAACACTATGCACAAGCTATTCCATTCCATAGAGTGTTCTATATCATCAGTCCCAATTGCTGCTGCTCAGTTGACTAGCCCACCTCTATGGCCTATAGATTTATGTGAACAATATGTAGATCTGTGTGAATGGGTATGATATGCGTTTGGGTGTGGGTGGGTGTGTATGTGTGCCACAGTGCACATGTGGAGATCTGAGGACAACCTTGAGGTGTTTGTCCTCTCCCTCCACCTTACTTGAGAGAGGGACTCTTTGGCTCTTGTGTTTTTGCCACTTCATGTGCCAGTCTAGTTGGCCCGCAAGCTTTCAGGTTCTCTTGGCTCCACCACCCTTTGTTGTAGTTCTGTTGAGATCACAGACACATGAGCCAGTTTGCATCTGGCTTTGTGTGGGTGCTAAGGAGTCAAACTCACACCAACAGGCTTGCAAGCAAATGCTTTTAACCTCTGAGCCATCGTGCCAGCCCCTAAAACTGAGATTTTTATACCCAATTTTAAGTCCTACCTCTTAATTCAATATATTAGCTGTGTAGCCTTGAGCAAGTTACTTATCCCCTTATTATGTGCTGTGGTTTGGATATAAATGTACCTTTAAAATTCATATGTTTTGACTTAACCCCAAGTGATAGTATTAAGAGAAGCCTTTTGGAAGATGATTAAACAGCGAGGTTCCACCCTCATAAGTGGGTTAGAGCTCTCGTAAAAGAGGTTGGAGGAACAAGTCAGTGTTCTTTTCACTCTTCTGTCTCATGATGGTTCATTTTGATTGTCAACTTAACAAATTTAGAGTAGGAGACAAGACTCTGAGTATCGCTTTGAGGCATTTCCAGAAAGGTTTAACTGAGGTAGGAAAACCCACCCTGAATATGGATGGCACCATGTCATGACCTGGGGTCCAGGACTGAATAAAAAGGTGAAAGTGAGTAGAATATAAGTGTCCTTCTATCTCTGCTACCTATCTGAGGATGAAATGTGACCAGTCACTTCATACTCCTACAGCAATGCCTTACTTGACATGAGAAAATTTAGCTCCTCAAACAATAAGCCAAAATAAACCGTTTCTCTCTTTAAGTCCCTTTAAGATCCTTTTTGTCAGTCATTTTGTCACAGCAACAAACAAAGTACTAATACATGTCCCTTCTACCACGTGAGAACACAATGTGCAACTTAAGATGCCATCTTGGAAACAAAGAAGATATGTTGGAAGCTGTCACCAGCTGCCAAACCTGCTGGTGCTTTCGTCTTGGATTCCCAAATGTCTAGAATGGTGAGAAAGAAATTCCTATTAGTTATAAATTACCCTGTCTCAAATGTTTTGTTACAGCAGCAAGAACAAAGACACTAGGAGTGGGCAGTTAAATGAGATAATGCATATAAAGTACTTATCAGGTCTCCCTCCATAGTAGTTGCTCATTCATCGTTAGTTTCTCTTTGCCTGACCTACTTCTCTCACCATATTTGGGTCTTTCCGTTGGCCTCCTGGAACTGATCAGGAAGGAAGGGCTCTGTGGTTGCCCTACTCCATTCACATCTGTCTTTTTAGTAGCTACCAAAACTACCCACTACTTTATTATTGCACATCACCAATGTCTGCTCGGGCCAATCTGATGAATGGGCTTGATTCCAGCAGTTAATGTATAATAGTCACATTTGAGGCATGCCCTCCATGCATGACATTCATCTAACAGAGTCTTTGGGAGACAATGTCCTACCCCAAGGTAATATCAAACTTCACCTTTTCAAGCAAAGGGATTCTTCAGTGACTTTGATGTGGCTTCTCTACACAGAGCTCACTTTGTTTCAAAAATAACTTTCAGGGGCTGGAGAGATGGCTTAGCAGTTAAGTGCTTACCTGTGAAGTCTAAGGACCCTGGTTCGAGGCTCAATTCCCCAGGAGCCACCTAAGCCAGATGCACAAAGGGCGCACATGCCTGGAGTTCGTTTGCAGTGGCTGAAGGCCCCGGGGCGCCCATTCTTTCTTTCTCTCTCTCTCTCTCTCTCTCTAACTGCCTCTTTCTCTCTCTGTCTATCACTCTCAAATAAATAAAAATAACAAAAATATTTAAAAAATAACTTTTCAAGGTTGAAGAGATGGCTCGGTGGTTAAGAGCGCTTGCTTGCAAAGCCTGATGGCTCAGGTTTGATGCCCTAGTACCCACATCAAGCCAGATGCAGAGTGACACATGTGTCTGGAGTTTTTTTGTTGTTGTTGTTGTTTTGCTTTGGGTTTTTTTTTTTTTTTTTTTTGCAGTGGCAAGAGGCCCTGGTGTACCCATTCCCCCCCCCTTGCAAGTAAATAAATAAGGTATATTTTTATTTTTAGAAGTTTTACTTATTTGAGAGAGTTGGAGAGAGAGAGAGAGAATGGGCACATCAGGGCCTCCATCCACTGCAAACAAACTCCAGATGCATGTGCCACCTTGTGCATCTGGCTTACGTGGGTTCTGGGGAATTGAACTTGGGTCCTTTGGCTTGCAGGCAAATGCCTTAACCAGCTAAGCAATCCCTCCAGTCCAGTAAAAATTTTTTTTGTTGTTGTTGTTGTTTTGAGGTAGGGTCTCACTCTAGCCCAGGCTGACCTGGAATTCACTATGTAGTCTCAGGGTGGCCTGGAACTCATGGCGATCCACCTACCTCTGCCTCCCAAGTGTTGGGATTAAAGGCATGCGCCACCATGCCGGCAATCAATAAAATATTTTTTTAAAAAATCAACTTTCAACCTGTAAGTTTAGCCATTGAAGTGTCAAAATTGACACTTTAAAAAAAAATTTTGGTTTGTTCGAGGTAGGGTCTTGCTCTAGCCCAGGCTGACCTGGAATTTACTACATAGTATCAGACTGGCCTCAAAATCAAAGCATTCCTCCTACCTCTATCTCCCAAGTGCTGGGACTAAAGGCATGCTCCACCACACCTGGCAGATTGACAGTCCTATGCCTTCCCCCACAGATGATAATAATGCAAACCCAATGATGCTGACAGCTAAAATGTATGTGCTGGTGCTACGTGTTAAGCACCATCCTAAATGTGTTACATGTATTAACTCATTTAACCCTCATACCTATGAAATAGGGACAGGCTAGCAGAGGTTAAGTCATTTCCTCAGGGATGTCTCACCTCAATGCCCACTCTCCCCTCAAGAAGCAAGTTTTCACTTTTTGGCTCCATGCATCACTTTATTTGCACCTCTAACATCTAACTCATACTTTCTTGAATTAGGAAGTAGGTAAATACATGGGTTCTGCAATAAGGCAGCTGTCACTTAAGAGGGTAATATTAGGCAAATCATTAAATTTTTTGAGACTTCAGTCCACCATATGAAAAACTGGCTAGCACCTACCTCCCTGGGTCATTGGAAGGGTTAAATATGTTAGTATCTATAAAGTACTTCAAATACTGCTTGGTTCCCATAGTAAAGTGAACCCTATATGATTGTTAGGTATGCTGGTAGATATTTTGTGGACATATCTTACCAATCTAAGATGGTAATGCTCTGTCTTTTTCATTTTTGT
The DNA here is from genome assembly GCA_036346955.1 of Dipus sagitta. Classification (NCBI taxonomy): domain Eukaryota; kingdom Metazoa; phylum Chordata; class Mammalia; order Rodentia; family Dipodidae; genus Dipus; species Dipus sagitta. The sequence continues at coordinate 111,172,587 of CM070776.1, read as the reverse complement.
CTTCTAAGTGGTTAGATGACCAGCAATTGTTTGCCCAAAGCCAATTCTCAGTGACTGCTCACTGAATGAAAGAGGGAATTTTATAATCATACTAATCGTCACTCTAGGTTTGCTACACATTGAGTCCTTATTTTGGGCAAAATCATGACAACTTATCCCACCCTAGCTAGGTCCATCATTCAGAGAAATTTCATGTCAGCAAAAGCCCAACCCTCTCATTATGCAAATGGAGAAAGTGAAGCCCGGAAAGGAAAAAAAAATAATGGCTTAGGAAAGCTGGTGGTAAACTCAGGACTGGGTTCTAAGTCACACTAACTCCTATCTCTTCTTTCCCTTTACATTTTTCTAGCACCTTCAGATTTCACTGATAGAACTGTCTTCTAGCTGGCTGTGTGCATGCTCACGGTGGCTATGGTTAGGAATGGGATTCTCAGTCCATAGTCCTGCCCTTCTGGATCATCTGATAATGAATTTTCCCAGTGTTGTTCACCCAGTAAGCTCCCAAATATATAATGAAATTAACAAGCAAAGACATTCAATAGAAGTAGCATTGGCAAAAGATATTTAAGAAGAGCCTCAAAGCTTCCCCTGTCTCTGGTGTTACTTATCAGGAAGTTGATGAGGAGGGAGTGTTAAGAGGTCAGCTGCTAGTTGCTAACTGGTTCCATGACAAATGATCTTTACTTGCCTAAGCATGAGTAGAAAATATGAATTTTCATGATCTCATTACCATTTTTTTTTGTCCTTCTGATTCTCCTGACTATGATTGAGCTTTCTAACTTTTTTTTTTTTTTTTTTTTTTTTGGTTTTTCACGGTAGATTCTCACTCTGGTCCAGGCTGACCTGGAATTCACTGTGTAGTCTCAGGATGGCCTCGAACTCATGGTGATCCTCCTACCTCTGCCACCCGACTGCTGGGATTAAAGGCGTGCACCACCATGCCTGGCTGAGCTTTCTAACTTTGATCCACTGAAGCAACCAGCACGATGCTTACCACAGGGTGGTGGATGCTTAAGCCATATTCATGGATTAATTTGTGCATTTGAGGTGTGAGAACACAGAAGGGAGAACATGGTAAGTATATGAAACCTGGCCTGAAACTTTGTGAATCAAAAGATCTTAATTGGGACTGGAGAGATGACTCAGTGGTTAAAGTGCTCTCCTGCAAAGCCTAAAGACTGGAGTTTTATTCCCCAGTACCCCCATCAAGCCAGATGCAAAAGGTGGCCCATGCATCTGGAGTTCCTTTGCAATGGCCACAGGCCCTGGCACCCCCATTCTCTCTCTCTCTCTCTCTCTGTTTGTCTCTTTCTGCCCCCCCTCTCATAAATAAGTAAAAACTAAATAAATAAATATTTTTTTGTTTGTTTTTTGAGGTAGGTTCTCACACTTGCCCAGGCTGACCTGGAATTCACTATGGAGTCTCAGGCTGACCTCAAACACACAGAGATCTCCTACCTCTGCCTCCCAAGTGCTGGGATTAAAGGTGTGTGCCACCACGCCCAGCCTAAATAAAATATTTTTTTAAAGAGCCTAATTATTATTTGGAGAAAATCACTTTGTTGATAAGGTTTCTGGAGTTTTTCCAGGGTTTCTTCTTTAAGGGGCTGCATGATTCTCCCCATTGCTTTGGTATCCAATGCCTCCTCTTCATCATTACTAGCTGTGTGCTAATATCCTGGCTACAGACTGAAGTCTTGTCTTTCACATTTGCTTATTCCTCAAGTGCATACAGCCAAATACTAACCATCGTAAGGAATCCCATTTTCCAAAATACTGTACTATCTCTAGGCACATCCCTGGCATCATAGTCTCATTGCATTCTAATTTTTTCCCAAGGATACCTTTGAATCCACTTCCAAATGGGCTTCAAAAGTCCTGGGAATGCTCAATCCACTTCAGAGCATGCTTCTTCCAAATTCCTTACACATGAGAGCATTCTCTGTATGCTCCCGTGTTGTTTCAGATACTTAGGAGACATCATAGGATTCCATAGATATGCCTCACTTGCCCACCAACCATGTTCTTGAGAAAAAAGAAAGTCAATGGAACTCAGATAATCAGCCATATTTCAATTCTCTTTGAAGGGCTCACACTAGATCCTAAGAGGGATTCTCCAAGAAGCTAAAGAACACTGCCCTGATCCCCCAGACTAGCCCAACCACACCAAGATGACCTTTTCACCTGCATCCTTCCTAATACCTTCTGATCTTTTGACCTCTCCCAGAGCAGTCCAGATCCCCACTCCTCTTGTTTGTCTTTCAGAGCAGTTTCATTTCCTTTGCATATCCTCTATGACGTCTCCCAGGAGCCTCCATCCTTCCTCTCCCCTAGGATCTATAAATACTCTGGTACCCAGGGGAGGCATGGGAATTCTTTTCTCACTAAGAAAGGTCCGCTGAGCTAGGGTGGCCACTCCTCAAACAGGTTTATCTCTAGGATCTCATGTGCCAACAAACTTTTCTTCCTCTTGCATGGCTGGTTAGTGTTTTCAGGGCTTCCATCAGACAGGATATTATATGATCTTGAATCTGGAAATGTTGGGTGCTGAGCCAGGGCAAAGGACTTCTTAAGGACCTAGTATTGAGTCTATGACCAGTTGTGTCATAAGCCAATAGCTCTGAGATAATAACAGCAAAGACAGAGAGATAATGAGGTCAGTTTTGCTACACCCAAATCCAAATTTGTACTCGTAAAGAAATCAGAGATTAACACCAATCACCACCTGATTCCTGAGCCTGGCCAATGACTGAGATCTTTTCTCACTTTTTCATCTTTCATGTATTTCTCAAGCACATGAAGAAGAAATCAAATATTTTACTAATCATAAAATGATAACGTTTGAGGGAAGCTTAGAACACCATATGTGTATTCTTCCTCACTTGTGAAGGCCAAAGATTTGAAATCATGAAAGACATAGGGAGAAAATTAATAACTAAACCAACAAAGGAAAAGAAAAACAATCTCTAGGGTAAGGATTTTACAATAAAATTTTTTCACCATAAGGTGATGGCTATTTAATTAACTTGATTCATTCTAGAAAATATACAGACATCAAAACATCATATTAGGGCTAGAGATATGGTTTAGCTGTTAAGGTGCTTGTCTGCAAAGTCAAAGGACCGAGGTTTGATTCCCCAGGACTCATGTAAGCCAGATGTCCAAGGTGGCACATGCATCTGGAGTTCGTTTGCAGTGGCTGAAGGCCCTGGCATGTCCATTCTCTCTCTCTATCAAATAAATAAAAATAAAACATCATATTATATGTACCCTATGTATATGCACAATTAGTATTCATCACAAGAAAAAAGGAAGGAGAGAAGGAATAAGAAAGGAAGGAAGGAAGGAAGAAGAGGTGAAGCTCTAGGGGAGACTCCTTATTTCTTTCAGCTTAGGGGGGCTTTGTGACTTAAGGGGTGCATCACCCCAGTTTGTGTCTCCATCTTCACATGGCTCTTCCTTTACTGTTTGTGTGATCTCCTGTTTGACTTTTCTGTTTTGTGCTGCTGCTGATCAAATCCAGGGTCTCCTATGTGCTAGGCAAATGCTCTACCTCTTACAAACATCCCAGTCCTCTTTCTGACTCTCATGAAAACACTCATTGGATTTGGGGCCATCTGGATAATCTTCAATGATCTCATCTTTTAATTATATTTGCAAAGGTAATTTTTGGATTACCTGTGTCATATTCACAGGCTCCAGAATATAAGCATATCTCTTGGGGGATTATCATTCAGCCCACTGAACTCCATGACCACCACGCATAATCCCTGGCATGCTGGAATCAAAAGAACATGAATTTTCTGTCAAGTCTGACCTCAAAATATCTCTCATATCTATTCTTTATGTTTCTGCTACCCCATCCTCATGTAAGCCATATTATTCCTTATACATTATTTTTCAGAGAACTAGAATGGTCATACCAGCTCCACCTGAATTGAAAACCTTTGGTGCCTCCCGTAGCTCCTAGGATTGAGACCAAACTTGACCTTAATCTTTCGAGATCCTGCATAATCTAGCTCCCATCTACTTTACCAGCCTCTTCTCTTTGCCCTCACCCTCCTGTGTGCACTTGCTTGTCAGAATGCCTTCCCTTTGAGTGCTAATTGCCTCTACTGTCCTAGCCCACCTTCAGCAGGCTAATGTATATCCACCATCAACTCATCTCTAAGGTCAAATAACTCCTCTTCAAGACATGCTTTCATTTGCCTCAGATTGGCTCAAATTCCTTTGCAATACCTTCTTGTATACTTTGCAATTGGATTTGTGTTGAGTTATTGTCTGGTTCCCTCCCACTAAACTAAGCTCCACAGGCTCAGGGACTAGGCTGTCTGTTTCTGTCTGTCATCATCTAGTCAACAGCTGACGCATAGTAAGTGTTTTATCATTATATCATTATCTGAATGAATATATAATGAACACATAAATGAGTGAGAACATCTGTGTTTGGGAACCTCAAAGTAAGAAGACAATGCCTACCACAATGGATTCTGTAAGCATCAGAATGGAAAATGGAGGTTGTGAAGATATAACTCAGTGGTAGAGTACTTGCCTAGAAATGGAGGAGAAAGATATGCTTGAACCATGAGATTCCGTCCTAATTTAAGGAATTGTGATACTGGCTGATGTGACCAGCCATTCTGGTGAGTGGAACATGCAGCGCTCAGTACTTAGGGGCTGCAGGAAACAGTGGTGGAGATGAGAAAGGACACGCAAAGTCTCCATTCCTCTGGGTAAGAAGAGTTTCTGTGCCTCTACTATGTAAGATAGAATTACAAAAACAATCAGTTTCCCTGTTTCAAGCTTGAGGCTCATAATGTATCACCCTGTGGAATGGAGAAGAAAATGCCATTCTCAGGTGTAAATATTGCCCGGAGTCGCCTTAGGTATTTAGGGTTTTCACAGTCTTCCTTTAAAACATCTGATCCAAGTCAGACTGAGTATAGAGTGGCAGCCTCCTTGGCTGGGTCTGTCTTTGTGGTGCTGCCCATTAGGCGATCCATCAGCTGTGGTGCTGGCTTAAGGCACTGTCGGGCTGACCAATGACTTTTAAGCATGCCTCTTCACTTTGAATTCTTCTACTTCCTTGCCTTCTTGGCTTTCACTGCGAACAGGCAGGGAGGGTAGCACCTCCTTCCTCTTGCTCCTCTAACACATCCATCTAAATGGCATCCCTGGAGGCTTGACATTCCAGGTCTTTGGTTTCTTACATTTGATTTCCCCAGACCCTATCAAGTCATAATCTCCTTTCCTGCAGGGAAGGGACACTTCCACCTCTTCCTCCATATCCTCTTAGCTACTTGCATTTGAGTCAATAGACCTAAAAAGACCGTTTCTCATTTCCATCTTGTCTTCCATTGTTTTCTCCCCTGGGATGTCTATGTATTCATGGCCTTTAGATGCCTCACTGGTCTGGAATGTCCATAGCAAGCCTATCCTCTGAATCATAGACTTAAAGAAACTGGAAAGAGAAGCACTCATTAGGCTGTCATTTCCCCAGTTTCCTTCTCTCAACTGAATGTATTTCCACTCGCTTGATGGGCTGATTCTCTGCTTTGTCCCCTGGCCTTTGAGGTTCTGTCTGTGCAGTCCCGAAGAGGCATGCAGAGGCATTTCGGCATAATCCAAGCAATATCCCCAGGTTTGTCTCACTGGTTTAGACATTCCAGGACAAAGAATGATCGTAGTAGAAGACTTCGGGATAATTTCTACTAACAAGTACCACAGACCTAGACCTGGACAAGACCTTTTCAGTTTATCTTCTCAAAGACTTCCTCCTTTTTTATTTATGGCATTATGGATGTACAGCTAGCATATAATAACTTACACACTTTGTAGATAGTGTACCAAAGGTCACAATTTGCTAAGTCTTCACTTACATATATACCCTTATAAAATCATGGCCATCATCAAGTGTTCATTATTCCCTAAAGCTGCTTTCTATCCCTTCCTATCACTCCCTTAAGTCCATCTCCCCTCCCATATCATCAGAAAACCACTGTTCTTCTCTGTGTTAATATACACCTTACATTTTCTTGAGTTTTTATAAATGAAACAACAAAATAAGCTCTCTTTTGTGCTGCTTTGAAGTTTACTCATGCTATTGTATGTATGTCTCAGTAGATCATCATTTTTCTATGTTTTTTATGAGAGAGAAAAAGAAAGAGAGAGGGAGAATTGGCACATCAGGGCCTCCAGCCACAGCATCAAACTCCAGATGCATGCACCACATTATGTGCATGTGCAACCTTGCACTTGTGCCACTTTGTACATCTGGCTTATGTAGGATCTGGAGAGTTGAACATGGTTCCTTAGGCTTCGCAGGTGAGCATCTTAACAGCTAAACTATCTCTCTAGCCTAGATCATGTTTTTTTTCCATCTCTGATGAATAGGCCATCATAGCTTACTTATTCACTAATCTGTCTATGAACATCTGTAAAAGTTTTCTTTTTCTTTCTGTTTTTTTTTTTTTGTGTGTGTGTGTGTGTATTGTGTGTGTGTGTTTCAAGGTAGGGTCTTGCTCTAGCTCAGGCTGACCTGGAATTCACTATGTAGTCTCAGGCTGGCCTCACAAGTGATACTCCTCCTCCTATCTCAGCCTCCCAAGTGCCTAGGATTAAAGGTGTGCACCACCATGCCCAGTGATATTTATAGAATTTTTCTAATGATTGGAAACTCACAAATAGAATTGCTAAGAGCACTCATGTATTAGTCTCTGGGTCTACTTTTCATATGGATTCACACTATTACACCCCAAATTCTTCAATGGTTGTGATCTTTCCCTCCAGGCACCTTTCCTATCATTCCAGTGCAAGGTATAAAGCAATCATAGTAGCTTTATATAAATCCATCTTGTGCGCATGACTTTAACTTAAGCTCCTTTCCTCACCAAAGTGCATATTTTTTATGTTTCTGCTTCACTTCTATTCTCTCATTATAAACTGGACAAAAAGCAGTAAGCATTAACTATACCACAGCCTGAATGTATACTGTCTTGAAATTCACTGTACCAAATGAATTAGTCCACTATTTTTGAAATCAGTCTTATTCAAGTTTTCAGGACATGGGCAGAATGCACCCATATTCTTTGCCAGAATATAACATGAATAACCTTTATCCCAGTTTACAATAGAGAGTATTCGTGCCTCACTGAAAACTCAGGAGCACAGCCTGCACTGTTCACATTTCTATTGGCATTTTGGTCTTCTGAACTCCTCTCTGAATGGCCCATTAAGCTTACAGTATGCTTACATTTGCTTACAGTATGATGTGGCTTCTCTAGCCTACAAATCCAAGTTCTTCTAAATTCCTCCCATACCACATGGTCAGGTTATTCATAACAACGATTATACTTTCAAGCACCAATTTTATTTGTGTTAATTACTTTTCTAATTGTGTGACCAAATATGAAAACAATTTGGCAGGTGTGAACCCATCAGGGCCTAGGAAGCATTACAGAGGAAGTGGTGGATTAAATATCAGTGCTGCTTTCACTGCTAGCCAAAGAACCTTCTCCATGGAGATGGCAATAGACAGTGAAGAGACTCAAAACTCATCAAAGCAGAAAATAAGGGACTACCAAGAGCTCAACACTAAAGGAGACCTCTAACACATTCTCCAAGGCTCAGGGTACATGGTAGAAGAGGGGGTGGGAAGAATGTAAGAGCTACAAAGTGTGAAGGTATACTGTGAGGCATTTTTGTCCCCACAGGAACCAACTGGTGCATCCATGACCCCATAGGGATTACTTACTGATCCACTACTGAAGAGGGCCCTCAGGAGAATGGGGATAGTGGAGAGGGGACAAAAGAGGATAATCCAATGGGAATATGACCAATTTCTAGTATGTTCATATATTAAAGTTCCCAATAAAAATTGTTGAAAAAAATACTTGAGAGAGAAAGAATTTGTTTTGGCTCATGGTTTGAGAGGATACAGTCCATCATGGTGGGGAAGACACAGCAGCGGGCCACAGGTGACTCCATGGTGGTGGCTGTGTGAGACTGGAAATTCTAATATTGAAGACAAGAATCTGGGATAGGACAGAAGGTGGGCAGGGCTATAAACTTCAAGGAGTGGCCATCATAACCCACTTTCATCATCAAGGCCCCATCACCTAAAGGATTAGAAACCTCTCAAAACAATACTACAATATAGGATCCAAGAGTTCAAACACATGAGCCTATGGGGGAAGCTTCATATTCAAATCATAACACTTGGTAAAGTGTATGCTCAAATATTGAGGAACTATTTTATTGGTTAGTTTTCTTATGATTGTTATTTTAACATTATTTTAACATAATATTTAACATTTTAACATTGGCATTAAGATATATTTCATGTATCATAAAGCATACAAATTTAAAGTACTCTATTAAATCTGACATTAAAAGATTTTCAACATCCCAAAAGAAAACTCCATACCAATTACCAGTTGCTCCTGAGTAGCACCTTCTTTCAGCCTCTGGAAACCACCAATTTACTTTATCTCTATATATTTATCACGTCTGAACATTTAATATGAATGGAGTCATACAACAAGTATGTAGTTTTGTCTTTCATTTAGACTCCAGTGCCTTCAAGGTTCATCTATGTTGTCGCATACATCAATACTTTATTTGCTTTCATCACCATGTAGTATCACCACCATACCCAGCTTGTATCTTTGTTTTATCTAAAAATAAATTTTTTGATACTTTCATATATGAACATATTGTAATTTTGTTGTGCTCTCATCATGCTATATTCTTTTGGCATCTCTCACTCGTCCACCCATTCACTTTCAAGGCAGTCCTTCCTTTTTTTGTCTCATTAGCTTTGTCCTCCTCCATCTTCTATGTCAAAATGTTTATGGCAGGCTGAAGAGATAGCTTAGTGGTTAAGATGCTTGCCTACAAAGCCAAAGGACCCAGGTTCAACTCCCTGGGACCCATGTAAGCCAGATACACAAAGTAGCACATGCTCTGTAGTTCATTTGCACTGGCTGGAGGCCATGGCAGGCCCATTTTTTCTCTCTCTCTCCCTCTTTCTCTCTCTCAAATAAATAAATAAAAATTAAATATTAAAAAATGCTTATGGAAGTGAGGGAAGAGATTGAGTAAAGGAAAGGTGGAAGGAGGGCTAATCAAAATCTAAGAGGATATAAATAAATCATATGGAAACCTACTTTTTGGGATAATGGAACACTCAGGAGCTGTAAATTTTTACTAGAAAATTTTTAGTGTCAGGGATGGGATACCTTCCAGTGAGTTGTTGGCCAGGGAGGTCCCTGATGTCCCCAAAACATTGCAGACCATTGCCGAGGCCCTTGGTTTCCCACCAGGAATAGATGGTAAGACCCTATTGCTGAAGACTCCACATACTTGGGCTGCAAGGCCACTGAGAAATCCTGCTGGAACTGAGCTGAAAACCTCTTCCATGTAGAACAGCTGAGAGAAAGCTGGAAGAAGCCATTCTGCATGCAGTTCAATGGGAGAGAGAGAAATCACCAGTGAAGATACTCAACAGTGGACACTGCAAGCCTTATATTTGGCCAGCCAGGCCAAATGAGCCAACGGGTGCAATACTGGCACATCTATCATGGTGAAAACCAACTGCCCTCTAATTGGATGGGAGGCCCCCTCCGTGGGAGGGAATACATCCCTGATACTGAAAACCTACAACAGGGGTAGTCATGAGCCCTAGGGGTGTAACATTTGCTTCTGTCTGGCTTATCAAACTGCTCAGTAAGTACTTCTCTTAATGTTCATACCTATATATTAATTCTGCTCTCACTTTTGGTAGAGAACTTTCTCTTTTCAGATGGCAGTGACCTTGGGATGACTCAGAAGGCATCATGGTGCTGGAAAGAAGTGACAGGAATGCTCAGTACTGCGATATCTCTATCACACCTTCCAAGGCTCAGGGTCTATTGCAGAAGAGGTGGCAGAAAGAATGTAAGAGCCAAAGTAAGGGTAGGACTCCTTATAATGTGCTCCTCCAGACACAAAGTGGCCTGGATATCCATGACCTCACAGTGCCTGACACTACCTACACAAGACCATCATAATAGAAGGAAAAGATTATGACATCAAAATAAAAGAGAGACTGATTGAGAGGTGGAGGGAATATGATGGAGAATGGAGTTTCAAAGGGGAAAGTAGGGGGATGGAGGGCATTACCATGGGATATTGTTTACAACCATGGAAGTTGTTAATAAATAAATGCTTATGTGCTCATAACAGTGCAGGTCTTGTGGGAGTATCAGTAATTACTGTGGTGTGATGAATGCACCATCGGTTAATGTTAGGGGCATAATGTCCCACAGTATGCCTTCCTGTCTATGGGCCTTACATTCTTTCTGTTCTCCCCCCCCCCCCTTCTGTAAGATTTCCTGAGCTTTAGAGGGCATGGTAGAAACCTCCTTTAGTGTTGGACTCTCGACATTCTCTTATTTTCTGCTTTGATGAATTTGAGTTTCCTCAATATCTACCATCATTTCCATAGGGAAGTTCTCTGGCTCAGAGTGAGAGCTGCACTCATATGCAATCTTCTACTTCCTCTGCAATGTTCCCTGGGCTCTAGTGGGTGTGATAGAGATAACTCATCTAGTGCTAGGCACTGGAAATTTTCTTCTTGCCATTTTAATGAGTCTTGGGTCTCCCAAGTATTTGACCCCATGTGTAGAAAGCATGTTCTCTAACCAAAAGTGAGAGCAACATTCATCAAAGGGATAAACATATACACTTAGAAGGCTTTTGAGGGGTATAATGTCTCCATCTAGTCAAAAAAAAAAAAAAAACCAGTGGAATCTTCCTTCAAGGGTCTATGATCTTCTAAACTATAGGTTTTTGACTCAGTTTTCAGTATTAGGCATACATCCCCTCCTGCTGAGCTGACCTCATGTCTGATCAAAGCAGTTGATTACTATCATAACTTATGTGCCAAGTCTTGTATCTGTGGATACATCTTGCTGGCAGGTTGATTTTGTAGTTAGCAGGATCTGCTGTTTGTTCAATCTATTGATGATTTTTAACACCCAGCAGCTCACATAGTGCTTTCCAGCACTCTACCAGCTAGTCTTTCCTTATACCTCTACCCTGCATAACTCCCTACTTTTTCCTCTAGTTGTTTAATAGTCTCAGGTCTTACATTGAGGTCTTAGGGTCTCTGAGGTAGTTTGAAAGTATGTCCCCCATAGACTCAGGTGCTTTATTAATGTAACTTGGTTCTCCAGCCACCTGACTGGAGGAAGTATTACTGGGGGCAGTTCTGAATTCCAGCCAAAGGTATGCAGAGAGGTGTGAGCTTTGGTGGGGTTCCCTGCTGCTGTTTGCTTCTGTTTTGGGGTGTGTGGTGTGTGTGTGTTGGTGCTGGTGCTTTGCTTGCTGCAAGTTTGTGCTTGTCGCTTTCTTTTTTTTATTAATTAGTTTTGTATTCAGCAAATACAGTCAGTTTGGTACCATTATTAGGCTCATCTGTGACCTACCCCCTCCCCTTGGCCCCTCCTTGTTGAGGTATACGGGTCATGCATTGTGGAGTTAGCCCACAGTTATGGGTAAGATAAATGTCTCTGCATATCATGACCCAACATGTGGCTCTGACATTCTTTCTGCCCCCTCTTCCGCAAAATTTCCCTGAGCCATGTTGGGTTCATTTTTGGTCTGCTTCAGTGATGAGGTGTTGGGGGCCTCTGAGGCTCTGGCTCTCTGATTTGGTAGGAGTTGATTTTTCTCTGTGTTGATCTCCTTCCCTCTTGTGCTTGCTGCTTTCTTGGTGCTGCTGGCTGATAGTGGTTTCTCTCTCTGCTTGGATTTATGAATGGGAGCTAGCTTCTTCCACCACTTCTTCCACTTCCCCTGGATCTATATGCTTCAAATAAACCCATTCCTCCCCTAAACTGTGTCTGGTTTGGATGTTCATCCCAGCATCATGAAGCTGTCTACTACAGTCTCTTAAATACAGAATCATATCATCTGCAAATAAGGCTAGTTTTACTTCTTACTTTCCAATTTGTACCCTTTTTATTTCTTTCTCTTGTCTCATTGCTCAAGCTAAAACTTCCAGTACTATGTTGAACAGCAGTTGGGAAAGTGGACATCTGTCTTGTGCCAGACCTTAGTGGGAATGCTTCAAGTTTCTCCCCATTTAGTAAGATGTTGGCTTTGAGGCTTGCCATATATAGTAATTATTATATTGAAGTATGATCCTTCCAGCCCTAGTCTCTCTATTGTTTTAATCTTGAAGGGATGCTGTATTTTGTGGAAGGGCTTCTCTGCATCTATTGAGATGATCATATGATTTGTCTTTACATCTATTTATATGATATACTGCATTTATTGATTTCCATATGTTGAATTATCCTCACATCCATGGAATGAAACCTACTTGATAGAGGCTGCCAATATTGTTGATGTGTTCATACATTTGATTTACAAGAATTTTATTAGCCAGGTGTGGTGGTGCACGCTTTAAATCCCAGCACTCAGGAGGCAGAGGTAGGAGGATTACCGTGAGTTCGAGGCCACCCTGAGACTCCATAATGAATTCCAGGTCAGCCTGGGCTAGAGTGAAACTCTACCTTGCAAAAAAAATGAATTTTATTGAGAGTTTTTACATTTAACTTTATTATTTTTGTTTTCTTCCTGTGCTTCTGTCTGTTTTTAATATTAGTGTAATACTAGCTTCATAGACAGAGTGAGGGAATCTTCCCTCCTTTCAATGTTATGAAATAACTTAAGAAACAGTAGCTTTAGTTCTTCTGCAAAGGTCTGGGAGAATTGAGCAGTGAATCTGTCTGGGCCTACGTGATTTTTTGTTTGTTTGGGAGATTCTTGATTACTGCTTCAATCTTGTTATTTGTTATATTTCTGTTTAAATTATTTATCTTTTCTTGGTTTAACTTTGATAGATCATACGTGCCAAGAAATTCATCTGTTTCATCCAGATGTTCGTTTTGTGGAATAAAGATTTTGGAAATACGTGCTTGTGAGTCTCTCAATTTCATTGCTACCTATTATAATATCTCCTCTTCATCTCTAATCTTGATGACTAGTGTCTTCACTTTCTTTTGATTAATTTGGCTAGAGGTTTATCAATTTTGTTTATGTTATCAAAGAACTCATTCTTTGTTTATCAACCTTTTTTGTTCATCAATTTTTTTAATTGTTTTTTTCATTTCTAATTCACTGATTTATGTCCTAATCTTGATTATTTCTTTACATCTGCTACTTCTGGGTTTGGATTGTTCTTGTTTTTCCAGAGCCTTCAGATGGGTTGTTATTCATTTATTTAAGATATCACTATTTTGTGGTATAGGGGTTTAGAGCTATAAGTTTTCCTCTTAGGACTGCCTTCATTGTGCCCCATAGGTTTTTGTATGTTGTGTTTTCATTATCATTCAGTTCTCAGAAATTTTTTAATTGCCTTCTTTATTTCTTCAGTGACACATTCATTGTTCAATAATGTTGCTTAATCTCCAGAAGTTGGTTTATCTTCTGGTGTTTCTCTTGTTGTTGATTTCTAGTTTTATTATGTTGTGTTCAGGTATAATACAGGGAGTTATTTCAATTTTCCTGAAATTGTGGCAACTTGATTTTTGTCCTAATATGAGATTTATTGTAGAGAAGGTTCTATGAGCTATTAAGAAGAATGTATCTTTTTATTTGAGAGAGAGAGAGAGAGAATTGGCATGCCAGGGCCTCAAGCCACTGTAATCAAATTCCAGACACGTCCGCCACCTTGTGCACATGTGTGACCTTGCACACTTGCATTACCTTGTGTGTCTGGTTTTTGGGGGATCTGGAGAGTTGAACATGGGTCCTTAGGCATTGCAGGCAAGCACCTTAACTGCTGAACCATCTCTCCATCCCAAGAATGTGTATTTTTTAGAGTTTGGACAGAATAGTACATGTCTGTTAAGACCATTTGATCTATGGTGTATTTAGCTCCATTGTTTCTCTATTTTTTTATTTAGGTAATCTATTAGTGATAATGGAAATTGGATTCACCTACTATTATTGAGTTGGGATCTATGTCTGACTTTATATCTAGTAGATTTTGCTTTATAAAATTCAGTGCACCTGTGTTTGGTGCATGTGTTTAGGATTGTACTATCATCTTGGTGAATTGTTCCCTTGATGACTATAAATTGCCCTTCTTTATCTTTTCTGATTACTTTTGCTTTTAAGTATGCTTTGTGAGATTTTAGTATCCCACATGTGGTTGTTGCCTATTTCCATTAGATTGTAGTATCTTTTTACATACTTTCATCTGATGATGATGTCTGTCATTGAAGGTAAGGTTGCTTTCTTAAGGACAACAAATGCATTGATCCTGGTTTTTAAAATATTTTATTTATTTATTTGAGAGACGGAGACAAATGAAGAGAGAGGGGGAGGGAGAGAGAGAGAGAAAATGGACACCCCCAGGGCCTCCAGAAACTACAAACAAACTCCAGATGCATTTGCCAACTTGTGCATCTGGCTTACGTGGGTGCTGGGCAATCGAAACTGTGTCCTAAAGCTTTGCAGGCAAATGCCTTAACTGCTAAGCCGTCTCTCCAGCCCTGGTCCTGTTTTTGATTCAACCTGTTAACATGTATGTGGTAGTTTGTATGTCTCTCATAGACTCAGGTGTTTTATTAAAGTTTGTAACTTGGGTCTCCAGGAATTTGTAGTAAAGTGCTGGTAAGGGTAGATCCTTGTTTCACTACTGAATTTAGGAGAAAATAATTCAGCAGCTTATTATTACATGTTAAATCGAACTATCACTTTTCCTTCATATCCTTCTTTAAGTTGAGAAACTTTCTATTCCTAGCTTACTGAGACGTTTCTACTCCTAGCTTTCTTAGAAGTAGATGCTGATTTTTAAAAAATGTTTTCTTTATTTAAGGCAATCATGGGTTTTCTATGCTTTTGTTTATTAATGTAGCCAATTACACTGTTTGAGTTTTTTTTCTTTTTGGTTTTTTGAGGTAGGGTCTTGTTCTAGCCCAGGCTGATCTGGAACTCACTATGTAGTCTCAGGCTGGCCTCGAACTCACAATGATCCTCCTACCTCAGCCTCCCAAGTGCTGGGATTAAAGATGTACACCACCACACCTGGCTCAGGGAAATATTGCTGAAGAGGGGGCGGAAAGAATGTCAGAGCCACATGTTGGGTCATGATGTGCAGAGACATTTAGCTTACCCATAACTGTGGGCTAACTCCATAATGCATGACCCACATACCTCAACAAGGAGGGGCCAAGAGGAGGGGGTAGGTCACGGATGAGCCTAGTAATGGTACCGAACTGACTGCATTTGCTGAATACAAAACTGACTAATAAAGAAAAAAAAAAGAAAAATAAATAAAGATGTACACCACCACACCTGATCATTGCTTTATTTTTAACCATTAAACCAACTTGCTGGATAAGTTTTACTTAATAATGGATATATTCTTCTTTTCCATATTATTAGATTTGATTTGCCAAATTTTCACACTTTATGAAGTATATTCATGTACACCTATAAAACCCTTTTTATTTGAAAAAAAAACCTTTTTATTTGAATTACCAGAGTAATGAATAAGAAAAGAATTATAGCCTTTTGCTCAACTTTTTTTAGGGTGTTTTTTTTTGAGGTAGGGTCTCACTGTAGCACAGGCTGACCTGAAATTCACTATGTAGTCTCAGGGTAGCCTTGAACTCACAGTGAGTCTCCTACCTCTGCCTCCCAGATGCTGGGATTAAAGGCATGCACCACCATGCCTGGCCTCCTTTCAACCATTTAGAAAGGTTTGTATAGAAGTGGTATTACTTCTTTAAGGGTTTTATAGAATCCACTGATAAAGCCATCTGGCCCAGAAATCATTTTTTAGAATGATTTTTAACTACACATTCAGTGTTTTTAATAGAGGACTATTCATAGTACCTACTTCTTCCTGAGAACATTTTTTTTGTATTCTGTGCTTTTTAAGAAATGTGTCCATTTCATCTAAATTGTCAAATTTAATGGCAAAGTTGTTGATGAAACTCCTTTAGGGCTGTAGAGAGTGCTTAGTTGTTAAGGCACTTGCCTGCAAAGCCAAAGGACCTACGTTCAACTCCCCAGGACCCACGTAAGCCAGATGCACAAGGTGGCACATGCATCTGGAGTATGTTTGCAGTGGCTAGAGGCCCTGGCATACCCATTCTCTTGCCTCGCTCTATAACTGCCTCTTTCTCTCTCAAATAAAGAAATAATGAAAAGAGTTTAAAAAGTATATTTGGGGGCTGAAGAGATAGCTCAAAGGTTAAGGCACTTGCCTGCAAAGCCTAACAATCAAGGTTCAATTCCCCAGTACCCATGTAAAGCCAGATGCACAAAGTGGCACATGCATCCGGAGTTTGTTTGTAGTGGCTGGAGGCCATGGCATGCCCATTCTCTCTCCCTCCCTCCCTCCTCCTCTCTCTCTCTCTCCTCTTGCAAATAAATAAAGAAAAGAAAAATTTCTATAAAAGTATATTTTAAAAAATTCCTTTAGTAACAATGTTTAAAGAATCTGTAGTTACTCACCCTATCATTGTCCACATTGTTCATTCGTGTCTTCTTGTCCTGCTCAGTCTGGCTAGAGATTTATCAGCTGTATTGATCTTCTCCAAGAACTGGCTTTTGGCTTCATTTATTTTTGTGCCATTTGTTTCTCTTCTGTCTTCTTTGTTTCTGCTCTGGTCTTTAGTTCCTTCTACTTTGAAACTTATGGAGGGAACTGAGGTCATTGATTTAAGAACCATGTTGATTAATTTTAGGTGTCAATTTGACTGGGTTAAGGGATGCCTAGGTAGCTGGTAAAAGAGTATGTGTAGTTGTGTCAGTGACAGGTTTTCCAAAAGAGATTAGGATTTGATTTAGTAGACTGAGTAAAGATCAGACTCACCACATGGGTAGGAATTATCTACCATGTTAAGAGTCTGATTAGAGCAAAAAAAAAAAAAAGAAAGAAAAAAAGAAAAAAAGAAAAGAAAAGAAATAAAGGCATTTTTTTGTTTTGTTTTTCGAGGTAGGGTCTCACTCTAGCCCAGGCTGACCTGGAATTCACTATGTAGTCTCAGGGTGGCCTCAAACTCAACAATCCTCCTACCTCTGCCTCCCGCGTGCTGGGCAATTTTTTTTTTTTTTTTTGAGCTGGAATTTCTATACCTACCCTCAGACATTGGCAATCCTGGTTCTTGAACCCTTTGAGTAGGACTTAAATTACCAGTCTCCCTGGTTCTCATGCCATTAAATTTGGACTTAAACTGCACCAATGGGACTAGCAGATCACAAGACTTCTCAGCAAAAATTACTCAAGCCAGTCTCTCAAAATAAATACATCTCTTTCTATATAATTATATAAGTCCTATTGGTTCTATTTCTCTAGAGAACTCTAACTCAAGACCATTCTTCTTCTGGCATGTGATACAAATATACCACTCCTGCATATATATATATATATACCTGGCGAAATCTAAGTCAATATATCGCAGAAACACCTGCATATCCATGTTTATTGTGACACCACTTGCAATACCAAGATATCTGTCAACGTATGAATGGATGAAGAAAATGCGGTATGAATGCACCATGAAGATTTATTCAACCATAAAGAAGAATGGAATTATGCCATTTTCAAGAAAAATAGATGGGACTGGATATCATCATGTTAAGTGAAATAAACCAGGCTTAGAGACACAAATACTGTTTTTTTCTCTCATATGCAGAATCTAGAGTAAGATATAGACAGACAGACAGACAGACAGACAGACAGATAGATAGATAGATAGATAGATAGATAGATAGATAGACAGTCAGACAATGCATGAATGTAGGACTTTTTAGAGGGAGGAAGAAGACTGAGGGGTTGAGGCAAACAAACAAGAGAGGGTATTGGGAGAATTAATATGAAAATATCATAACAAAGCCCATAATTTTGTATGCTACTTAATAGGCCTTTATTATTTTCTTTCTCCTTTTCTGTTTTTGATTTTTTTGAGGTGAGGTCTCATTGTAGCCCAGACTGACCTGGAACTCACTCTGTAGTTCCAGGTTGGCCTCAAACTCACAAGAATCCTCCTCCCTCTACCTCCTGAGTGCTGAGATTAAAGGTATGTGCCGCCACCATGCCCAGATCCATTCATATATTTAAAAAATATTTTTATTTATTCATTTGCAGGCAGAAAAAGAGAGATAGAATTGGCATGTTAGGGCCTCTAGACACCACAGACAAATTCCAGATGCATGCACCACTTTGCGCATCTTACTTTTATGTGGGTTCTGGGGAAGTGAATTTGGGTCATTTGGTTTTGCAGGCAAGTGACTTGATGGCTAAGACATCTCTCCAGCCCTTCCATTTTTATTTTCTAATGCAAACATTTGATGTCACAATATATATTCTGCTTTCTTGTGTTTTCTTTTTATATCAAAATACTAATTTTCTGTTTGATTTCTTCTCTGGGCTAGGGATTACTACTTTCCCAAAATTTAGACATTTTTGAGAAATCTTTTTATATTATTTATTTCTACTTTAAATTAAAGATAGAGAACACACTTTGTATAACTTGAATTCTTTCAGATTTATTGAAAGTTGTTTTATGGCCCAGATTATGGTCTATTTTGGTCCATGTGCTCTGTGCTTTTGGAAGGAAACTATATTCTGCTGTTGTTGGGTGGAATATTCTGTAAATGTCAGTTCAGTCGAGTTGGTTGATAGTGTTATTCATTTCTCCTATATTCTTAATTATTTTCTGCCCACTTGCTCAATCTTATATCATTAAGACGCATGTATTGAAATCTCCAACTACAATTGTAGGTCTTTGTATTTCTACTGGATTTGATATGAACTTTTGCTTAAATCATTCTTTTGTATTATTATTTTTATTTAATTATTTATTTGACACAGAAATAGGGGGAGAGAGAGAATGGGCACGCTAGGGCCTCCAGCCACTGCAAATGAACTCCAGATGCGTGTGACCCCTTGTGCATCTGGCTAACGTGGGTCCTGGGGAATCTAACCTGGGTCCTTTGGCTTTGCAGGCAAATGCCTTAAACACTAAACCATCCCTCCAGCACTTAAATCATTCTTTTAATTGTGTGTGTGTGTGTATGTGTGTGTGTGTGTACATGTCTGGATCTCTTGCCACAAACAACTGTCCATCCAACTTTATGTAGGTGGCTGGAGATTTGAACGTAGGCTGGCAAGATTTGCAAGCAAGCACCTTTTACCAGTGAGCCATCTCCTAAGCCCCTAGTTAATGTATTTTGATGGTCTGTTCTTAGAAGCACAAGCATTTAGGATTGTTATGTCCACTTCATAAACTGACCGCTTTATCACTATGAAAACAACCCTTATGTACGGTGATAATAGTGGCTTTGGAATCTATTTTATCACCTTGTAATATAGCCATTTTAGATTTCTTTTAATTAGTCACATATCTTTTTCTATGTTTTCACTTTTAAATTATTTTTAATTTTTTAAAGTGTTTTCTTTTATGCCAACATATCATTGTTTCTTGCTTTTATATACAATCTTATAATCCTGGCCCTTTGAGTATTTAAATCATTTATATTTCAATTAATTTTTTTTATAATTAAGTTTAAATAAATAATTTTGTTACTTGGTTTCTACTTTTCCTTTTATCATGTTTCCTATAGCCTTTATTTCTATCTTTGGCATTAACTGCATGGGATAATTTTTATAATTTCAATTTAGCCTACGTGTTTTGTTATTAGCTATGGCTATATTTTGTTATTTTAGGGTTTACTACAAACATCTTTATTTATTTATTTATTTTGGGTTTTCAAGGTAGAGTCTCACTCTAGCCCAGGCTGACCTGGAATTCACTCTGTATCCTCAGGGTGGAATCAAACTCCTACCTCTGCTTCCTGAGTGCCACTATGCCCAGCTACTACAAACATCTATAACATCACAATGTACCTTGAAGTGACATAAACCATATCACACAAAATAAAGGACTTTGGGCTGGAGAGATGGTGTAGTGGTTAAAGCGCTTGCCTGTGAAAACTAAGACTTGGGTTTGATTCCCCATTACCCAAGTAAGCCAGATGCACAAGGTGGCACATGCATTTGGAGTTCGTTTTTGCAGTGGCTAGAGATGTTGGCACACCCATTCTTTCTCTATCTGCCTATTCCTCTCCCTCTCTCTCTCTCCCCTTCTCAAATAAATAAATAAATAAAATGTTTTTTAAAAAGTAGCGGATTTTATGTTAGTATATGGCCATTCCTCCTCCCCAAGCTCTATGCTATTGTTGTCATATATTTTGCATTTATATGTTATAAATCATAATACTTTATTTTTACTTAAGCAGTCTACTACCTTTGAGAGATATTTTTTATTTAGTTTTTATTTTTAAAATTTTTTTTGTTTATTTTTATTTATTTATTTGAGAGTGACAGAGAGAGAAGGGGGGGGGAGAGAGAGAGAGAGAGAATGGGCACGCCAGGGCCTCCAGCCACTGCAAATGAACTCCAGACGTGTGCGCCCCCTTGTGCATCTGGCTAACATGGGTCCTGGGGAATTGAGCCTCGAACCGGGGCCCTTAGGCTTCACAGGCAAGCGCTTAACTGCTAAGCCATCTCTCCAGCCCCTTTGAGAGATATTTAAACACTGCTGGTATTCTTCCTTCATTTGTGGAGGTCTGTATTTCCTGTTACCCTCTTTTTATTTTTAGTGTGGGTCTGCTAGTGATTCTTTGATCTTTTTTGTATACCTAAATTGTTTTTATTTAACATTCATTTTTTTGTTTTTTAAACTTTTTATTGACAATTTTTATATATGTACATAATGTATTTTGATCATAATCCCCTCCCATTACCTTCTTTTGACTCCCCTCCTGCACACCCCTTCTACTGAACCCCCTTTTCTTTCCAACTAGTCCTTCTATTCTGATGTCTTTTTCCTCCATCATCCATGATGGAATGTTAATAAGCCCAATATTATACAGGTCTTCTGCAGATAAGTACAGCCTCTATGAGGTCATCAGTGCAATGGCCACTTCAGGAAGTTACATTTTTGAAAGACATTTCTCTTAGTCATTTTGTGATGCTTTCATTGAATAGCAAAGGCAGGTAAGTTATATTAAAGTGAAAGGTATTGCCCTAGGGTTCTAAAAGCTAGGAAGTTCATAACTGAGGCACGAGACAATGGTCTTTTTATTACACCAACTCACTACAGAAGGCCAAAGAGTGGATGGAGAAAGCAAGAAGTTAAATTTGAATTCACTGCCTCAAGCTCTTTTTATAATTGACATTAACCCATTCATCAAAGTACCTCTTTCTTTTCAGTACTAGGGACTGAACCAAGCCATTGACCATGCTAGATAAGCACTCTACAACTGAGCTAGATTCCCAACATCACAACATCAAAGTACCTCTAAATACTTTTGTAATTACAACCAAACTCCAGCAGGAATTTGGGAGGGGATATTAAAACCACAGCAATATCTTTGCCTATTAAAAGAGCTCCGCTTAGCAGTTTTCTATTTTTATTACAGTTTTAAAGATTTTGCTCCAGTCTTCTCACTTGCATTGTTTATAATGAAAAATCTTTGTCTCTGTGCATAATGTGTCTTTTTTCCTCTGGCTGCTTATACGATGTTGTCTTAACCAGTGGTTTTCAGCATTTGATTACATGTTCCTTGGTGTAGTTTTCTTCATGTTTCTTGCACTTGGAATTTGTTGAGTTTCTTGGATCTGCGGGTTTATAATTTTCATCAAATTTAAAGAAAATGGCCATCATTTCTTCCAACATTTGTTTTTCTTTTCCCTTAGGTCTCTTTTTTCCTCAGAAGTTCCAATTACTACTTGTATATTAAGCCACATAATATTTCCCTAGTTTATTAATACTCTGTTATATTTTTTCTATTAATTACATCATATTATTTTGTTTTGTTTTATTTTATTTGATAAAGGCAGATAGAGACAGGGAGGGGGAGAGAGAGAATGAGTGCACCAGGGCCTCTAGCCACTGAAAATGAACTTCAGACACATGTGCCTCCTTGTGCATCTGGCTTACATGAGTACTGGGAATCAAACCTGAGCCCTTAGGCTTTGCAGCCAAGTGCCTTAACTGCTAAGCCATCTCTCCAGCCCTGAATTTCATTTTGATTGTTTGTATTACTTTGAGTTCCAGTTCATCAATCACTCCTTTAATATCAAATATCACATCTTCCGTGAATCCTGTTCAATGTATGTACCTCACACATTGTAGTTTTCATGTCTCTAAGTTTACATTGAGTATTTTTATAAATATATTCTGCATGTCTAATTACTTTAGTCTACAGAAGATAGTTATAGTAAACATTTTAGTGCCCTTGTTTGCTAATTCTAGCATTGTATCAGTTCTGGCTTGATTTCAATAACTTGGTTTATCTCCTCCTAATTGGTCAGCTTCCTGCTCTGTCCATGCCAGATAATTTTTGAATGGATGCCAGACATTGTGACTTGTAACTTATGGGGTGCTTTATGCCTGTGTCACTATGGATGGATGTTTCTGTTTGTCTAGAGACATACTTGATTGCTATAACTGAACAGTACTACCAGGTAAAGGCTGGGTGCATTGGTAAGCTTCCTACAATGAAGGGGATAGCCTCCACAATAAAGAATTATCAGGGGCTGGAGAGATGGCTTAGCGGTTAAGCGCTTGCCTGTGAAGCCTAAGGACCCCAGTTCGAGGCTCAATTCCCCAGGACCCACGTTAGCCAGATGCACAAGGGGGCACACGCATCTGGAGTTCGTTTACAGAGGCTGGAAGCTCTGGCGCGCCCATTCTCTCTCTCTCTCTGCCTCCTTCTCTCCGTCGCTCTCAAATAAATAAAAAAATAAACAACAAAAAAAAAAAGAATTATCAGGCCTAGCCGGGCGTGGTGGCTCACGCCTTTAATCCCAGCACTCGGGAGGCAGAGGTAGGAGGATCGCCGTGAGTTTGAGTCCACCCTGAGACTCCATAGTGAATTCCAGGTCAGCCTGGGTTAGAGTGAGACCCTACCTCGAAAAACAAAAAAAAAAAGAATTATCAGGCCTCAAATTGCACTGAAGTTGCAAAGTCCTGCTATGACACGTTTGAGTTTCATTCTGGAACTTGGTTAAGTTTCCTGTAAAATGTTTGATCCTTCGGGGTTTTGCTGTTCCACTTCGTTAAATGAGACCAGAGACCAGAGCAATGCTAAGTCTAGAGGTATTCACTTACCAATATTGAGACAAGCCCCTTTTATGTATTCTACTATGACAAAGAACCAGAATTCAGTGGCTTATAAACAATGGAAATTCTACCATCTCTGAGGTCAGATTGTCATGGTCCAGTTCTTGGTGAAAACATTCTGTTCAGTTTGCAGATGGGCATCTTTTGTTATATTCTCACATGGGGAGGTTGACGAAGGAAGACAGTGAGAAAGCGAGGGAAGAAAAGTGAGAAGTCTTTTCTAATGATAAAGGCACTAGTCTCATTCATGAGGGCTCTACCCTCATGACCTGATCACCTTCCAAAGGATCCAACCCCTAATGACATTACCTCCATGGCTAGCAATGCATTATGTGGATTTGAAGTGATATAAATATGCAGGCTGTAGAACCACCCTAAACCCAAACCTTAGCTTGTTGAGAACAGGCACTATTCCCAGCTCTGAGTTCTGAGCACAGTTCCCGCTAACCATTTGGGATGATGGTTCCTCCCCAAATATCAGATTGTTCCCTTCCATGTGCTCACAAATCTACACAATTTGCTATATCCGTACTTTACCCCCAGCACTTAGCTCACCTCAATATGTCCTAGCAACGCCTAAGATTCATGACATTTTTTTAAAGAAATTCCATTTAAAAATATTTTTATTTGAGGGGCTGGAGGGATGGCTTAGCTGCTAAGGTGTTTGCCTGCAAAGCCAGAGGATCCTGGTTCAATTCCCCAGGACCCATGTTAGCCAGATGCACAAGGGGGCACACGCATCTGGAGTTCATTTACAATGGCTGGAGGCCCTGGCACACCCATTCTCTCTCCCTCCCTCCCTCCCCCCCCTCTGTCTCTCTCTCTCTCTCTCTCATCTGCCTCTTTCTCTCTAGCACATTCTCAAATAAATAAATAAAATTTATAAAATTATTTTTATTTGAAAGGAGAGAGAGAGAGAATGGGTGTGCAAGGGCCTCCGGCTGCTGCAAACAACCTTCAGATGCATGCATCACTTTGTGCATCTGGTTTGATATGGGTGCTGGGGCATCGAATGCTAGCCTTTGCAAGCCAACATCTTAACCTCTGAGCCATCACTCCAGCCCAAATTCATTACTTTTACTCCGCCCTAAGACTACCCTGTCCTCTTGTGCTTCAGTGAAGGGTGCCAGTCCCCTTGGTTAGTTATGCACTCCACGCTCCTCATTGCCTCCCCATTCAATTGGTGGCCAAGTGTTGTTCAATTTGATCTCACCACTGTCTCCTGCATCACACTTAACTTTCCCACTGCCCACATCCTAGGTTAGACTTTTCAGAGAATTGCCTCATCTTCCATCACCATTATTCCTTGCTCCTACCCTTATACACCCTCACCTCCAGCACCATTGACTCTTTCAGTGCTCATTAATGAAAAGATATAACTTCATGCCTTTTGCACATGTTTTTCCCTTTGTCTGAAATTTACCGTTACTATTTTCTGCTAAATTCCTTCTAGTACTTGAAAGGCCAATTCAAGTATCTCTTGCTGTCACCAGTTCATCTTGATAACTTGTGGCACCTACTCACCTCGGGTCCCCCATACTTCTATTGTCCTCTCTTCACACTTTGTCAACTACACCTGTCACATCTCTACACCACTGTCTTAGCCCTACTATAGCTCCTAGGAAACCCACCTGTAGGTACTTGCTATGCTCTACTGTACCCCATCCATTCTAGTCCCTCCATGTGTCTGTATCTGGAGATGAACCCTCCGGAAGTAATTAAAGTTCAATGAGATCATAAGGGTGCAGCTGTAATCCAACCGTGGCCTTGTAGAGAAAGGAAGATAATCTCTCCTCTTCCTCCCCCTTTTCCTTTCTCCCCTCCTTTTGTCTTTTCCTCCCCACCCTCCTGCCATTCCTTCTCTTCTGGACTCTCACAAGAACCTGACCATGCCGGCACCTTGCTTGATTTTGGAGACTTCACAGTCTCCAGAACAGTGAGGAAAGTAATTTACATTCCTTAATTCATCTAGTCTATGGAATTTTGGGACACAGCCAAGCTGACTAACACTGTTCTTAGTACAGGATAACTGCATCTTTAAAACAATAATAAAGGAAATAAGAAGCAGAAGAAAAGGAAGAAGTGGAACAAAGAGGAAGAGAGGAGACATCAGAAGGTTAAAGGCCAGGCAAGAATAAGAAAAGCTAAGGAAACCGGGCGTGGTGGCGCACGCCTTTAATCCCAGCACTCGGGAGGCAGAGGTAGGAGGATCGCCGTGAGTTCGAGGCTACCCTGAGACTCCATAGTGAATTCCAGGTCAGCCTGGGCTAGAGTGAGACCCTACTTCGAAAAACCAAAAAAAAAAAAAAAAAAGAAAGAACGAAAAGAAAAGAAAAGCTAAGGAGAAAGTAGAATAGGTCATGAGGGAGTCCATATGTCAATGGAGATCATGCCCATGCTGCCAAGGTGGCCCGTGGGTACCTTTCAAGTCTAACTTGAGCTCTTCTCAGAAGCTATGTGTCCCTTCAGCAAAGGACCAAAGCCTGAGGCTTTTGCAAGCGTCTTTAACCTTAAGCTGTGCCATTTCTCCAGCCCGTCTGAGGCGTTTGAAAGGAGGCAGGTTGGCTCATTGGCCAGGCAACAGCTGGGTGCCCTTGTGTCCCGGCCAAAGGCAACCGCCTGTATCCACATCCAGCTGCTTGTGAGATAAGGAGAGTGTGTTTACTCATTGGTCTGGGTGTCCTCAGAGGACTCGGCTTTGGCTTTCAGTGACACAGCAAACAGCTGGCTCTGAAGAGGTACTGGCGACCCAGTGGCTCCAGTGATATTTAAATCTGGACCATGAAAATGCTTCCTCCATTCTCACGCCTCAGGGGAGGTTTGTCAGCTAGGAGCTGAACTTGACAGGTGACTCTTTTTTAATTTTTTTTTTCAAGGCGGGAGAACAAGCCCCAAAACTAACACAAGGCCTTCTGTGGTCCAGGGTTTGTGCAAATTGGTTTCACACGTTAGCCACACGCTGCAGCAGACAACGGTATCTTTCCTGTAAGAAGACGTTTCTTGGCGGAGCACCAGGACAGAAGGCGGCAGCGGAGGCTCAGAGCTGCGCCCGCAGGACCCAGGAAGAGGACAGGCCCAGTGCAGAGAAGCATGTCGCCCGCCCTGAGCTCAGCAGGCAGTGCAGCGCTCTCCTGCACGCCTTAGCCGGTGGGCAGCCACGCCAGCCCGGACTTGGGGAGCCACCCCCCACCCCGCTCCAGCGCTGCTGACATCCTGACATCCTGACATCCTGACATCCTGACAGCTGCAGCACTGAGGACCCCGCCCCATCGGGAGTTCGCGCGCTTGCAGAGCCCCAGAACTACGGGATCCAGGCTCCACCTTATTCAGCCCAGCCGAAAGGATCAAGGCTTTTGGCCAATAAAGCAAGAAAGAAAAAAAAAAAAAGAAAAGATAAAAAGGAAGAGCAGCATTTAGAAACCAAACCAGTAATAGAATCTGGAACACACAGATCGTTTTCTGGGTTTTGTTTTGTTTTGTTTTTTGGGTTTTTTTGTTTTGTTTTGTTTTTTCGAGGTAGTCTCGCTCTAGCCCAGGCTGACCTGGAATTCACTATGTAGTCTCAGGGTGGCCTCGAACTCACGGCGATCCTCCTACCTCTGCCTCCCAAGTGCTGGGATTAAAGGCGTGCACCACCACACCTGGCTCTGGATCGCTTTTTAAATATTTTTGAACTTTTTTTATTGACAGCTTCCGTAATTATAGACAATAAACCATAATAATTACCCTCCCCTTCTCCTCTTCCCCGTCACAAATCCACCGGCCATCACATCCCCTTCCCCTCGCAATTAGTCCATCTTTAATTTTGTTGTCATCATCTTTCCCTCCGGTTGTGAGGGTCTAGTGTAGGTAGTGGCAGGCACTGCTTTTTACTTTCCTTTTGGGAGCTGAGATTTGCCTTGAGATGGAGAGCTGATGGAGAGAACTGCAGGGAACTGTGACTCTGTGAGCGCTTCCCAGCGCAAGCAGCGCTGGTGGGTGCTAGCAAGTATAACCAGGCCAGGCCGGAGGTCAGCTGGGTGAAGGGCTGTGACAGGTCTGCAAGGGCTCCTTCCACTCACAAGAAGGGGCTCTTAGCAAGCGCGGCTGTCGGCCCCGGCTTTTCCGACAAAGTGGACCTTTTGCTACATTTTGTTGATGTTATTCAGTATGGAGTTTTGTTCATGTGAAGATAATATTTGCACCGGGATGCAAACTCAATAATCTGGCCAGATGCTGAGCCAGCCATTAACTTGGGGTTTAGGTAGGAGTGCAGATATGTTCCCACTCCATGAGGCTGGGAAGGACACCACTAAGTCCACATTCTTCTGCCTAGTTCCTTGGCAGTGTTTCTAGACATATCACTTGATGTCCTTGTTAACATGCAGAATCTGGGTAAGAAGAGCTGAGACCTGAGACTCTGGATGTCTAATAACTTTGCAGGTGATGCTTTGCTGCCTGCACTTGCTGAGGAGCAAGGAAGGGTTGGTTAGAAGTTGAGACCTGTTCCACTCCAAATCACCCGGAGCTGGGGCTAAGGAGATGGCTCAGCCAGTAACACTGTCTGCCAGCTTAAGCAAGAGAGACTGGGACCGCCTAAGTTCAATTCCCCAAAACCCATGTAAAGAGCTGGCATGGTCACACATGTCTGGAACCCCAGTCCTGTGGAGGATGGAGACCAGAGAATCGCTGGTGCTCCAGAAAACAACAAGCTCTGGAATCAGTGAGAGACTAAATTTTAAGGAAATTAAGGATGAGTGATAGAGAAAAGATGTTTTCCTCTGGCCTTCACGTGCACACGGGCCATATGTATCTGTACACACACACACACACACACACACACACACACACACACCATACACATTTTAAAAATCACCTGAAGGGCTGGAGGAATGGCTTAGCAGTTAAGGCGTTTGCTTGCAAAGCCAAAGGACTCAGGTTCAATTCCCCAAGACCCACGTTAGCCAGATGCACATGGGGGTGCACGTGTCTGGAGTTCATTTTCAGTGGCTGGAGGCCCTGGAAAGCCCATTCTCTCTCTCCCCCCCCCAACTTCTCTGCCAAATAAATAAAAATATTTTTTAAAATCACCTGAAGCTTCAAAACCAAACCCCACCCCTAGAAATTATGCTGATATAATTGGTCTAAAGTGGAATGGGGGGGGCTTCTTTTCAAGACAGACTCTTGATATGTAGTCCCGGCTAGCCTAAAACTCTGGATCCTCCTGCCTCAACCTCTCCAATGCTGAGATTACAGGCATGTGTAACCCTCACTGGCAAGGAGCTGTTTGTAAATGAAATTTTGGGGGGAGGGGATTCTAGTGAGCCAAGCGGGGGGTAAAGAACGAGAGCCACCATGAGGAGGGACTTAGGCTACAGCCTTAAATTTTGACTTCATACTGGGCCTAACTATATGGTTCAGTTTATAACTAAGATTAGGCATATTTGAACATATTTGAGCCACATGGTTTCAAACACTTCATCTTACCTCCACACTAATTTAATCATCAAATATTTATTGAGCCATTATATTGTGCTTGGCATGATGCCAGCTACGAAAGATTCATCAGTGACTAAGACTGACGCAGGAAGGCACTAATATGTTCAAACAGGTGAAACAATCAGATGGGCATTAAAAAAAAATCACTTTGGGGCTGGAGATATGGCTTAGTGGTTAAGGCGCTTGGCTTCAAAGCTAAAGTACCCAGGTTTGATTCCCCAGTACCCACGAAAGCCAGATGCACAAGATGGAGCAAGCATTTGGAGTTCATTTGCAGTGGCTACAAGGCCCGGATGTGCCCATTTGCCCTCTATCTGCCTCTGCCTCTCTCTCACACACACAAATAACTAAATAAAATATTTTCCAAAAAAGGAAAAAAATCACTTTGGATGGAGAGTGGACCTATTGGAGATGGGCCATGTGAACGAGGAGGAAGAAAGTTATTGCATTACATCAGGTAAGAAGTGACGGCAGTCTTGGAATGACTTAGGAGGTGAATTCAACAGGACTTGAAACAAAATACTAGATTGGACATGGAAAATAGCAAGGGAGGGGATCTGTTCAGGATATCTTCTTAGGGAGCTGACCAGTGGGCAGAGGCTCTGAGAAGAAAAGGACTAAGGATAGTATGTCAAACCCAAGAGTGAATGGATAAACAGGGTAAAGATTGCAGAATGGCAACAGATTGCATAGGAGGCTAACATTTGAAGAAAGCTTAACATTTAACGGATAGCTTTTTCAAGGTCCAGGTTATTGGACTATACTAGCCTTTGCCCTTCCTATTCATTGACATGTTTCATCTCATTCATTCAAGACTTTGGGTTTCCTCCTCTTCCACAAGCCTTCCCCAGCTCATTTTCACAGATGACTTCAATATTCACCTGGATATCCATTTTATGATGGCTCTTCGTCATTGTCAACTAGACTGTATTTGGGATCACCATGGAAACATACCGCTGGTTGTGTCTATGAGGGTATTTCCAGACAGGTTTCACTGAAAAGGGAAGAGCCACCCTGAATGTGGGTGACACAATTCCATAGACAGTGATCCCAGACTAAATAAGATGGAGAAAGTGAACTGAGCACTAGCCCTCATCTCTCTCCTTCCTGCCTGTCATGATGTTCTGTATCTCATTCTTCCTCCCTTACATTGCGTTTGTCAGCAATTTATGTGTGTGTGTATGTGCGTGTGTGTATAAATTTTTGATTTCTTTATTTGCAAGAAGAGACAGAGAGACAGAATAGAGCAAGAGAATGGGCACACCAGGGCCTCCAGCTGTTGCAAACAAACTCCAGATGCATGTACCACTGTGCATCTGGCCTTATGTCGATACTGGGAAATCAAACCTAGGTCGTTAGGCTTTACAGGCAAGTACTTCCACTCTGAGCTATCTCTCCAACGTTTGTCAGGGGTTTCGTCCCACCAACAAGGAAAGTGACTAATACACTTCCTAGTGTCTTGGTATCCCTGGCCCTCGACTACCCCACTTCATCACTCCTCCTCAGCTCTACTCTGCCTCAGGCGCACCCTGGGCCTTGACATTGCTCCCAACTATGCCACTTTTCAATTCGCCCTTTCAAGCTTCCCCCTCTAGTCTATCTTCTTCTTCTTGCAGTTTGTTTATATATTCCCATGAGAACTTTTCTTCAACCTCATTGACATGTCCAGGCCACTGATCCTTCTGTTCTATCAGCCTTCTGCTTTTAAAAAATATTCTATTTATTTACTTGCAAGCACAGAAAGACAGACAGAGAGAGAGAGAGAGAGAGAGAACGGGCGGGTGGAACACAGAGAGAATGCGCATGCCAGGGCCTCTTGCCACTGCAAACAAACTCCAAATGCATGCACCATTTTGTGCATCTGGCTTTACATGGGTACTGGGGCATTGGAAAGCAAGCACTTTAATGGTGGAACCATCTCTCCAGTCCCCCAGCCCTCTGCTTTAAAAAAATATATTCATTCATTTGCAAGCAGAGAGAGATAAAAGAGAGACAGATAGAGAGAGAACGGGCACACCAGGGCCTCTAGCCACTGCAAACGAACTCCAGACACATGTGCCTCTTGTGCGTCTGGCTTACGTGGGTCCTGGGGAATTGATCCTGGGTCCTCTGGCTTTGCAGGCAAATGCCTTAAGCGCTAAGCCATCTCTCCAGCCCTGCTTTTTTATTTTCACTTTTTCATTGTCCATTCTGTAGTGTATGGTCTGTCAGTTCCATACCAAAGATCAACAGTGGCCGTCGTACAAGTTTCTGATTCAAAAAAGGTCAAGGCTGAGCTCTGTAGTGAGTGTGCAGAGGGCAGGGGTCTGTGCGGCAGAATAAAACTGGAAAGTTTGTCCTCTGGGTACTGCCCAACTCAAACTACTAAAATTCCTGGGGAGTTGGGAAAGGGGCAACATGTCCCTTAATGCAGCCACAATGGATCAACTCAAGTATTTGGACACGTGTTCAGATGGGGTTCCAGTGTACTGGGTCATACATAGTACATTAGAACACATTAGCCTGGGCTGTTGGAGAGATAAGTATCATTGGTCGAGTTAGGCTGCTATGGGGTATCTAGGAAACAGTTGAGTGACCATTTCCTGTCTTGATCAGACACTAGGCCTAAGGCCAGTTGGCAAACTAAGTCATAGGCATTCATAGGGATAGAGGATGAAACTGTTGGGAGAGGACATTCCCCACACAGAACTGATTATTAAAGACCTATGCTGGCTGACTTAGGTTCCTCTTGGAACCTACCTAGGAGGACTGGAACCAATTGCAATCAGACACATGTCTCTAGCCAGAGACACTTGGCCTTTTACTGTGCATGAAATCTAAAAAGTCTCTTAAAGCCTAACATTCCACTTTTCAGAATAACAGTTTTAAATGCATAAAATAAAATACAAACAATTATAACAGAGACCAATTATATTGAGATGCAGCTGTCAACATATTTTTCAAATTGTGATATCTGTGCCTTATTATTAGCACATTAAGTAATAAGATTTATCAGCAAATCTTAAAACTACCATCATTTCAAAGTGGTGATGAATACATTGTTATTGTAGAAAAACATCTGCCTTACTCTAGAGTGGAATGAAAATATGTGTAATCTCTGCTAGTGGCCAGATCACAGGTCTTCTAGTATGACAGTGCTTTGTTTCTTGAATCCATAGTTGTAGGAAATGCAAAAATGTAGCGAAAAGCAGAAATAAATTTCAAAATAAATTTAAAACTTTAAAGATATTTATTTATTTATTTCTGTTCAAGCAGACAGAAAGGGAGAGAACAGGCTCACCAGGGCCTCCAACCACTGCAAGTGAACTCCAGATGCATGTGCCACTTTGTGCTTCTGGCTTATATGGGTTCTAAGGAATCAAACACAGGTCATTAGGCTTTGCAGGCAAGAGCCTTAACCGCTGAGCCATCTCTCCAGCCATAAATAAACACAATTTTAAAAAGCAGAAATGAAATGCAGTCTTCTTCATCCAAGTTTATGAACCCCCTGAATTCAAGCAGACAGAGCCCTTAGAGAAACAGAGGTCCCAGGTAAAGGATTCAAGTAGACTTTACGATAGTTCTTCTTTGTGGAAATTGTCTTCTAATCTATTTGGGCTGCTATAACAAGATACCGTAAACTGTATGGTTTTTATTTGTGGCTAAAACTTATTTCTCATAGTTCTAGAGGGCCTACCTCTCATATGAGACCTTCTAAGCTGCATCATCTCAAGGTATAAGAGGTGAGGGATCTTTCTTGAGTCTTAACTAATCTTAGTAATGAGGGCTGTATCCTCATAACATAATGACTCCCCAAAGTTCCCAGCTATAGCACTTTCTTTAAGTGGTACTATCGTCTGAGTGTTGAATGTCACCTGTTGCAGTCAGTGTCACGTTGCTAGCAGAAAACACATGACCAAGAGTAGCTTGTGGGAGGAGAGCATTTATTTTCATTTACAGACTCGAGGGGAAGCTCCATGATGCCAGAGGAAAACGGTGGCATGAGCAGAGGGTGGACATCACCTCCTGGCGAACATCAGGTGGACAACAGCAGCAGGAGAGTGTGATAGACACTGGTAAGAGGGAGCTGGCTATAACACCCATAAGCTCACACCCAGCAATACACTGCCTCCAGGAGGCTTCAATTCCCAAAGTGCCACCAGCTGTGGACCTAACATTCGGAACACTAGTTCCTGGGAGACACCTGAATTAAACCACCACATATCACAATGATACATATGTCAAAGACTTAGTCCCCAGGGAAGCACTATTTAGGAGGTGGTAGAACCTTTAGGAGGTGGTACTTAGTGGAAGAGCTTTGGATCATTGGGGTATGCCCCATGTGGGAGATCATGGGATCTAGATCTCTTCCTTTCTCTTTGCTCCCTGGCTTGTGATGTGGGAAGTTTTGCTCTACTGCACAGCCACACCATGATCTGTTCACTCACCACAAGCCCACAAGGAATAGGGTGAATCAATCATGGATTAGAACCTCCAAAATTATTAGCTAAAATTAACCTTTTTCTTTTTACAATGTAACTAGCTCAAGTGTTTCATTATAGTGACTAAAAGCTGACTATCACAGGGAGACAATGACACTCCAAAAACAGCACTCTTTGTTTCTACTGCTCTCACTGGAACTTTCTGCCAGGACAAAGGTGGGGCTGGAAATCCAATTTTGGGAACTAGCCCGAAGGCTTACTGTTCCTTCTCTGTACTTTTAGGGCCCCTAAATTTGGGTATCTCTTGGGACAGGTAGTACTTTCCACCTCAAGTGAGGCTTTCCTTTTAGCTCCTGTCAACTGAGCATCTGCTAAGTTCAGGGCTGTGTGTGAACACTGGCCTTTGGATAATTATTGTCCATAATAATAACTCTCAGTAACCAAATACATTTTTACATGCTGACACTTCATACATTCAACAAAGATGTACTGAGTAACTACTGAGGTCAGGCCCTGATCAAGGAGCTGTGTGTACAGCAATGAATATGATAGATAAATGGTAAGTTTTAATGAGTACACTCTAGTAGGGAACACTAAGAGTGAAAATGGTATAGTGTGGTGGACTTCAATAAATGCCTAAAGAAAAGAAGACTAAAGAGGTCAGTGAAACATGAAGACCTGAGTTCAGATCCTTAGAAACCATGTAAAATCCAGGTGTGGTGGCACCTTCCTATAATCCCATTGCTGGAGAGGTGGGCTTTCTGCCTAGCTTATCTAGCCAAATTGGTGAGCTCTGTGTTTAGTGAGAGAGCCTGCTTAAAAAATAAAGGTGGTGGGCTGGAGGGATGGCTTAGTGGATAAGGCATTTGCCTGCAAAGCCAAAGGACCCAGCCTTTGATTCCCCAGGACCCACCTTAGCCAGCTGCACAAGGGGGCGCAAGCGTCTGGAGTTCGTTTACAGTGGCTGGAAGCCCTGGCGCACCCATTCTCTCTCTCACACACACACACTCTCTCTCTCTCCCTCCTTCTTTTTCTGTCAAATGAATAATAAAATATTTTTAAAATGTTTTTTAAAAGGTGGAGAGTTATTGAGGAAGACACCCAACTTCAACTTCGGGCTGCCACACACAAGCCCACACAGGTGCACTCACGCACATATCTGCTCATACACACGACACACACATCACCCCCCCTAAAAAAAAAAGCAAAAGGAGCGAAAAGGGACAGAAGTGTCCGTAAAGGGGGTACAGTGTCAACTGAGTTGACTGGAGAAGGTCCTACTGAGGAGGTGAGCCTTTGAGATTAGACCTACGTGAAGCAAGGCATTGAGTCTGCAGCTATTCGGAGGAAGAGCATTCTTGGCAAAGAGAATAGCTAGGCAAAGCTCCTGAGGCTGGCGCGGGCTTGGCGTGATTAAAGAACGCTAAGGCTAGTGGGGCTACGGAAGCGTGAGTGAGAGGAAGAGGGGTGGCAGTTGAGTGCAGAGAGGAAGTGGGGGGAGGGCTGCCAAACCAAGCAGGACTTGAGAGGCCACTGCAGCGATGTTAGCAGGACCAAGATACTAGAGTCCTCAGCAACAGTTCACAGTATCATTATTCCGGGTTGCAAATAAGGGGTAACCTGCTCAGCAAAGATGAGTGACTTGGCTAGTGAGCGACAGAGGTGAAATATGATCAGAAGCCTCTGTAGAGACTACATGTCTCCTCTTCCTCTCACCTTGGGACCCAGAAAGGGTCAGTATGGTCTTTACTCCCTGCTGCTTCCATATTGCTTGCATTTATCACTTTCCCAGGATCATACACCGAAGCCTCTCCACCCCCGAAGCAGTTTGGGTCAATCTTTGTACTGGACTGTGAGCTCTTGGCTTATTGAACACTTGACATTGTGCAGCAATTTCCTCCAAACTGAAACGATCCATCCTGGAGAGAGGCTCATTACGATTCAGGAAGTAGGGCCTGGGGAGATTGGCTCAGCAGTTAAAAGCACTTGCTTCCCATGCCTGCTCACAGGTACCGGGCTCAGTTCCCCAACACTCACATAAAGTCAGACACAAAGTGGCGCATGCACCTGTCTGGAGTTCATTTGCAGCAGCAAGGGACCTTGGCACACATGTGCGTGAACACACACATGCAAAGAAACTAAGTAATTAAAACTTTGAAAAGACCCAAGAAGTAAACAAACGTGACTGAGGAAGTAAACAGCTCACAAAGATTCCCAGCACCCCACCCCCTTCCCCAAGGATATATAAGCAGTAAAATTGCTAGGGACAGGAGACTATATGACCTCCAAGGTGTCTGTAAGTTGTGCTGGTCTGGTGATGCTGTCCATGTTCCTCTTAATTTCATTCCTCACCTATGCGCCCTAATAAATTCATTGGTTCGCCAAGTTGGACTTTGGTGGAATCATTACTTTGACCTGTTGCTGATGCTCTGTCTGGGTTAGTAGACTTTGGTTCACATCTTCCCAGAAAAATTTATCACAACCTCCCACTGTCATGATGACCTAGGAACATGGGACCAAGTAACCAACAAGTGAGTGAAACTCTTGAAACTGTGAGCAAAATCAATCTTTCCTCTTTCACATTATCTCAGATATTCTGTCACAGTGATGGAAAACAAAACCACTACTAAGCTTTACTGTCTCTCATACGTAGCTGGGCTACATTGTCCCACCTTCTGAGGCTTCTCTCTCGAGTGTCTTTCTGAGGTTTGTTTTCATAACGTTTGCGTCATACCTTGAAGACATTAGCCAATTTATTGAGGGATTACTCTGCCCCTGAGATTTTACTATGCACTTTTCATGGTCTATGCTGACTCCGTTGTATAAGTATTGTCACTGTCCTTGCCTTATAGGCGAGGAAAATGAGGTTCTAGAAGAGTTAATGTTCGACATCAAACTAGTAAGTAGCAGATCCGCGATTGAAATTTGAACCATGGTCTGTCTGACTGTGAATCTCGAAGAACATACTTCATTCATTCAACCAACAAATCAGAATTTTGTGTATGTGTACCAAGGATTTTCACATGGCTAATGTACACTCTAAAACTAAACTTTACTCCCAGCCCCCAGCCAAAATTTTACAGACCATCTACTATATGGCAGGCATTAAGCTTTACACAGATATGTACACATGTTGACAATATTTATGACTCTAAAACTGGACTGGTAGCTCACAACTATAATCCCAGCACTCAGGAGACTGAGGCTGGAGAATTTGAGTTTGAGGCTAGCCTGGACTATATAATAAGTCCAATGCCAGTCTAGCTATAATATAAGGCCCTGTCTCAAAAAAATATTTCTGATTCTTTTTTTTAAAGTCATATTTTTTTAATTTTTTTGTTTATTTTTATTTATTTATTTGAGAGTGACAGACAGAGAGAAGGAGATAGAGAGATAGAGAGAGAATGGGCATGCCAGGGCCTCCAGCCACTGCAGACGAACTCCAGACGCGTGCGCCCCCTTGTGCATCTGGCTAACGTGGGTCCTGGGGAATCAAGCCTCGAACCGGGGTCCTTAGGCTTCAAAGGCAAGTGCTTAACCACTAAGCCATCTCTCCAGTCCTATTTCTGATTCTTTATCTCCAGATTAGAGTGCTCTCTAAAACTGCAGACTCATATAAACCCAACCACTTACTTGTCATTTACGTATGCATCTTTAGCGATGTCAAAATAGCATGCTTAAAACAATTTAACAGTTCCTCTAAATTCATTGACCCAATAGGTCTGTAATTCTATAAATGGCTTCAGCATTTGCTGTGTGCTGTTTATATCCTCCCCAAATTTGTTTGTTGAAACTTCACCCATTAAGGAGGTAACTAAGTCATGAGGGAATATGTGCTCATGAATGAAATGAGTGTCCTTATAAGAGGCCTGAAGAAACTTGTTTGGCCCTTCTGGCATGTGAATGAAGTTCTATCTAGGAAGCAGAAAGATAGACCTTACCAGTCATAGAAGCTGCTTGTACCTTAATCTTGGACTTCTCAGTCTTTATACGGTAAGGAATAAAGTCCTGATGTTTGTGAGGCTACCCAGTCCAGGTATTTGTTGTAGTAACTCAAATGGACTAAGCCATCATCCATGCAGATGTTCAAGTGTCTATTTAGAGACATCTTGGATTCCTTTCTATCTCTTTACCCTAATTCTAATCCATCAGCCTGTCTGGTTAGCTTTGTGTACAGACATATCCTACAACTTTTCACTTTGGTTCACCTTCCCTTTTTCAACAATCTATTCTCGATAAGGAAGTCAGTATGATCCTAAGTCAGCTAGCAAATCATTTCCTTCCCATGCTTGGAACACTCCAGAGTGTTTTCATACCCTTCTGACCTACAAGGTCCTCCTAGTCTGGGCCATGTCTCCACCGTGATCTCCTGCCTCTTTCCCATTCTTCTCTATGCTTCTCTGCTTCTGTTCCTCTAACAGGCCATGCTTGTGCCCACCTTTATACACATCCTTCCTTCTCATTGGAATGCTCTCTCAGGGATGGCTCACTCCCATCATCTAGACCTTAACTTAAAAGTCATCTCAGAGAGGCCATTCCCTACCCATCTTATATAAAGCAGCCACCTTATTTCCTCAGCTAGACTCTTTATTACTAAAGGTTTTTCTTTTCTTTTCTTACCTACCCATCTCCCCATCCATGAGAATAAATGCTCCTAGACAGCAAGAAAAGCTGACTTGCTTATCCATATTTCTATTAACCTGGCACATAGCAGGCTTTGTGTGACTTTTCCTGGGGAGATGTGAACCAACATCTAATTATCCTAGATATGGCACCTACAACAGGCCAAAGAAACAGTTCTACCTGAGTCTATCTTAGTGAATAAGTAAGTTCACTGGGGTTACTTACATGAGTATAGGTGAAGTGTTATAGCAGCATGGATGATGATTCAAAGGCAGTAACATCACTAGAAAGCCTCTCCTCTCCACCATGGGTGATAGCTCATGAAAACTGCATCCCTGGAGATCTCTCCAGAAATTGCAGGCAGCTCAGTGGGCAGAGTAATCTCGCTCAATCAATTATTACTGCTTGTATAATCTTAGGAAGTGGCCTTGTGAATCTTGTAAACTTCAAGAGTTTCCTGAGCTTTGTGAGTTGTATACTTCCTGAGTCTTAATGGATCTCCCTCAAGGATGGCATGTTTCAATTTGGAGGAAATTGCTACACACCAGAGGTCTATCACCTCATGACCACCAGGAAGCTGAGAGAAACAGATGACTAGAGACAAGATAAAGTTTAAGGACACACTCCCAGTAACTCACTTCGTTCAATCAGGCTCTACCTCACATCATAAAATAGTACCACCAGTTGGGAACCAAATGATCAACATATGATCCTTCTGGGAGAGGGGCTTCATATTTAAACCATAACATCTAGTAATTAGTGATGCCCTATTTAGCCAAATAGTCTGTGTTTATAATCCTGCCTCAGCCACTTACAAGCATACTTAACCCCTATATGCCTCAGGGGGAGTTAAAATTATTATTAGTTAATCTCTAAAATAGGGCTAATAATAGTCCCACATCATAGGACTGTTGTGAAGGATTAAATTAGATAATCCATTAAAATGGACTGGGGGTAGTGCCAGCCTCATACTAATGGTTCAATACATGTTGGGAGCTGTTATCAAAGGGCTGTAGGAGGGAGGGGACTGGAAATAGGTTCCAGCTGTGCTCCTGACCTCCCACCAGAGAAGACAGTATGGAGCCCTGCAAGGGAGGCAGCAGAGCCCTTTCAAACAGCTCTTCTCTCCCAACATTCACCCTCCTGCTTCTCCCTGCCTGTGGCCTCTCAGTTTTTACAGCTCTGTGAATAGCCCGTGAGCCTTTGCCAGGGCTGGTGGAGAAAAAGTCGCCACCCCCAGCTGAAGGCTGCAGAAACTCAGCCTCCCTTCATACCGGGGACGTGTTAAGCCACAGGCCACAAGCGAGGGAGTCCAGATCCTCCAAGCTGCCTGAAGTGATCTAGGAGCAGAAAGAAAATAACAAACGGAGACAGTCCCTGACTGGCCCCCAGGCTTCTCTTCCATTCAAATGCTCCCTTTGTTGCTAAGAAGCTAACTTACTCTGTTCCCACTGGCACCAGCCTACCCATTGTTCTCCTCAGAGACCATCCCAAGCCAGGAGCTGGGGCCACCTCTATCTTATAAGGAATAGCAAGCTGGAGATCCCATCACAGTGGGCATATAATATACTCACGTCTCCACAGTGAAAGGTTCTAAAACAGAGACGGGTTGAGCGTTGCAGGCAGGGCCATAAAAAGTACGAAGAGGAACACTGCAGGTATTAGGGCTGTGCCCTCCCCTGGGTGTGTGGTGATGACTTCTATCTGTGGTGACGATGGCCCTGCTCTCTGAGCAATTGACGTTAGGTTAGAGTCTAATCCCTGTGACACTGAACAAGGTGGTGGGTCTTTGAGTTGTTCTAGAGGCGAGAAAGCCTAACATATTCCACTAAGAAGACAGAAAGGAGCGTTTGCTTACGTAGATGGCCCTTCAGTTAGAGAGAAGTGGATATATCTGTACCCAGAGAGGGCTGAAGGAATCCTTTCTTCAAACAGAATGGGCCCCTTTGGTCCTTTGCAGCTTTGGCTCTGAAACCAGTTAGGAGTCTATTCCGCCGACTGACCCCACCATTATTCCCTCCTGCCAGATAAAACCATTCACTTGGCTGAGAAAAAGGAAAGAAGAATTCTGAACCCTATCTTCACCTACAAGTCATCTATGGTATCTTCTCTGAGGTCATCTTTTGCTCAGTAATTCTCTAACGCTTAAGGACAAAGTGCAAACTCCTCTGAAGCTTTTCACTACAAAAGGATTTCTAAGACTACAGAGGGCTTTCTGACCTCTTGTGTTCACAAACAATGAAATCAAGGCCCAGAGGGATGTGTCTGGCCCAAGGCCACACAGCAAGTCATTGTCAAAGCTAACCCAAGAACCCATGCCACTTAATTCCCAAATTAGTACTCTTTCCACAACACTATTTTCTCCAACCTCACTTGACTCTTTTTTTTTAAATTTTTTTTGCTTATTGTTTTATTTATTTATTTGAGAGCTACAGGCAGAGAGAAGGAGGGAGGGAGAGAGAGAGAAAGAACGGGCCCGCCAGGGCTTCCAGCCACTGCAAACGAACTCCAGATGCGTGTGACCCCTTGTGCATCTGGCTAACGTGGGTCCTGGGGAATCGAGCCTCAAACTGGGGTCCTCAGGCTTCACAGGCAAGCGCTTAACCACTATATCATCTCTCCAGCCCCTCACTTGACTCTTGCTGTATACATGTCACCCCAAATCTCAGTGGCTTAAGGCATCAGCAATGAAGTATGAACTTCTTTTTTTATATTTTATTTTTATTTATTTATTTATTGGAGAGAGACAGAGACAAACACACAAAGAGAGAGAGAATAGGCGCACCAGGGCCTCGAGCAAATTCCAGATACATGCACCACCTTATGCATCTGCCTTACATGGATCCTAGAGAATCCAACCTGGATCCTTTGGCTTTGCAGGCAAGTACCTTAACCACTAAGCGATCTCTCCAGCCCAAATAAGGTAGCAGAGAATGCCTTGAGGTGAAACAGTGATGGGTAGAGAATATCTGGAGAGGTGTACTTCTTGTGATTTCCAGGACTCCTGTATGTAGGAATCTCTCCACATGAGTTACTCTGGGTTTCCTCACAGCATGGTAGCTGTGCAGCTAATGAGGGTGGCTCAAGCCTTCAGGAGCAAGGATTCTAGCATCAAAGGGGAAAAGCTGTACCCTTTTTATGACCTCATCTCAGAAGTCCCCCAGATTCATTTGTCTTGTAGCCATAAACCTGCCCAGCTTCTGGAGTAAGGAACACAACCCCTGCATCTTTTTTGTTGTTGTTGTTTTGAGGTAGGGTGTCCTTCTAGCCCAGGCTGACCTGGAATTCACTCTGTAGTCTCAGGATGGCCTTGAACTCATGGTGATTCTCCCACCTCTGCCTCCCAAGTGCTGGGATTAAAGGCATGCGCCACCACGCCCAGCTCAAACCCTACATCTTAATGGGAGGAGGGGCTCAAAGTCATACTACAGTGGGTGCATATGTCATAGCTGTTGTAGAAAAACAGGAAAATGTGAAAATGAAAATATATATGAAAAAATGAAAAAACAGGAAAATGTGAAAGGAATGGGATGATCCCTCTGTGCAGTCCAGGTGTTTACTGTTACCTAAGGAATGGGATGAGCCCTCTGTGCAATGTACCATGACCTCCCTGTATCTCTTTGTTTCTAAATATCTTTGTTATTACATAGCATAGAATTTTTCTTGCCCCTATGTGACCTATGTAACTTGTTTAACAGTATGTAATTTTGTGGTTTAACTCCCGATCCTGTTTTTATTATAAACATCATGTGGTTATTTCCAATAAAAGCTGACACTCAGAACACTTCAGGGCTGCATCTTGAGATGCCAAACTCTCAGATGCAGACCTGATGCACCAGCTTTCTTCTTTTTCTTTCTTTTTACCCAAATAAAACTTTGACTCACATTCCGTGAGTTGATGGTCTTACTTGTACCACATTGGACCCCATAACAAAACACTCCCCTCCACACGACCCACTCACATGACCTATTAAACATGCTGTCTGCATTCTTGCATTAGTAGTTCAACTCCCATTGGGGCACTTTCCCTGGGTGCCCTTCTCTTTTCTCTAGCACCTTTGGGCCCTAGTTGGAGTGCCATATCTATCTTAAATTTTCCCTAAAAAGTTCCTGGGAGCACTGCAAGTAGCAGTTTTGTATTGTTCAAGGCATACAGACACTTGCATGTTTACTACGCCAAACAACTGCTCCACATGTGGTAGGGGCCATCCTGACCAATGGGTAGGTTTCTACAGTGGGGACATACAACCTGACAAGGTGAAGCACTGAATTCTGTTGGCTGAAATGTTCTCATTTTTGCAGAGTCACAGAGCCTTAGGTTGGCATGGCTTCTGGCTACAAAGGGCAGAACAGAGCTGTGCTTAGAATGTGGTGTCTTATTTTTTTTTCTTTGGTTTTTCGAGGTAGGGTCTCACTGTAGTCCAGGCTGACCTGGAATTCACTATGGAGTCTCAGGGTGGCCTCGAACTC
Source organism: Dipus sagitta (assembly GCA_036346955.1). NCBI lineage: Eukaryota > Metazoa > Chordata > Mammalia > Rodentia > Dipodidae > Dipus > Dipus sagitta. Next base: position 111,130,397 of record CM070776.1, on the reverse strand, counting down.
ACGGCGATCCTCCTACCTCTGCCTCCCGAGTGCTGGGATTAAAGGCGTGTGCCACCACGCCCGGCTCATGTGGTGTCTTTTTAGGTGGTTCCATGAGCCCAGCCTAGCAAGGCCATAGCTATCAAGTGAGGAGTGGCAATAAAATGTATTGGCAAGAGCCTTTGACTGAGACCTGGGAAAACAGGGTCCCTATAACAGCCCTCCTGTTAATTTAATGCATATATGACCTGAGGCCAACCCCTCAATCAGTGTGCCTCAGTTTCTCTACTTCTTCAGTATAGCACCAAGAGCTTGTCCTTCCTACCTCTATAATAAATGGATAAAAAAGCCAGGCATGGTGGCACATGGCTTTAATCCCAGCACTTGGGAGGCAGAAGTAGGAGGATTGCAATGAGTTTAAGCTGCCCTGAGACTACATAGTTAATTCCAGGTCAGCCTGGACCAGAGTGAGACCCTACCTCGAAAAACCAAAATAAATAAATAAATGGATTAAAAGAAAAGGAAGATAGGAGGCTGGAGAGATGGCTTAGTGGTTAAGGCGCTTGCTTGCAAAGCCTAGGGACCTAGATTCAATTCTCCAGATCCCACGTAAGCCAGATGCACAAGGTGCTGCATGCATTTGGAGTTTGTTTGCAGTGGCTGGAGGCCCTGGTGTGCCCATTCTCTCTCTCTCTCTCTCTCCCTCTGTCTACAATAACTAAGTAAAAGTAAAACTTGTAAAAAAAAAAAAAAAAACCAAGAAAGAAAGAAATATAGGGGCTGGAGAGATGGCTTAGTAGTCGAAGGCCCTTGCTTGCAAGCCTACTGACCCCAGTTCAATCTCCAAGTACCCACATAAAGCCAAATGCACAAAGTGATGCTTGCATATGCAGATCATTTGCCAAGAGGCCCTGGCACCCACTTTCTCATTCCCTCTCTCTCCTTGTCCTTGCAAATAAATAAATAAATAAATAAATAAATATATTTAAAAAAAAAAAAAGATAGGGGCTGGAGAGATGGCTTAGCAGTTAAGTCACTTGTCTGTGAAGCCTAACGACTCATGTTTGACTTTTCAGGTCCCATGTAAGCCAGAAGCACAGTGACACAAGTGTGCAAGATTGCACATGTGCACATGGGGGCACACACATCTGGAGTTCAATTGCAGTGGTTGGATGCCCTGGTGTGCCAATTTTCTCTCCCCCCCCTCTCTCCGTCATTTAAAAAAAGGGATCCCAGTTCAACTCTCCAGAACCCACATAAGCCAGATGCACAGCATGCATCTGGAGTTCATTTTCAGTGGCTGGAGGCTGTGGTGTTCCCATTCTCTCTCTCTCTCTCTCTCAAATAAATAAATAAAATATATTTTTATTTTTATTTTTTTAAATACATTTTTTAAAAAAGGGCCACTCTGTTGGGCTTGCCTCAAAAAAAAAAAAAGATAAGAACTTTTTGAAATGAGAAAATAGGTTTAAAATGCTAGCATTCCCTGCATGCATTTCTTTCTTCTTTCAACCCCCACTTCCTTCCTCTATTGCATGTAGGTTCTAGGCTAGTGGGTGGGTCTGTGGGATTGGCCAACAGCATTTCCCTATAGACCTATGTTTAGGATTCAGGCAAGACAGGGCTTGGCAATGCAATCATTCCCTAGTTGTCCATCCTTAGCAGGAACTGAGGTACAGCAAAGGGTTAGACACACAACTGACAATTCCATACCACCCTGCTCCAACTCCCCCAGTTAGAAAGTTCTTTATTCAACTACTAATTAGCTGTGTGGCCTTGGGTGAATTATTTCCCCTCTCTGGCTTTTGTTTCCTTTGAAGAAAAAGAATGGACTCATCACCACCCCTGCTGCTGGAGAGAAGCCTGATTATTTCTTGGCCTCATCATATCTATTGTGCCAGGGTGGCATGTGGTGTCTCCAAGGCTGGGAAGCATTAATCACAACAGCCCTTATGAAAACAATGCATGGTTTCCCCAAAATACAGGGAGCTCCCTTAGTTACCTCAGCAGACCCAGAGCTGGCTGAAGCAGAGTGGGGGCCCAGGAATGAGCATACACAATCTGCCAGTCTGGGCATGTGCAGTGACCTCAAGTAAGCTAGTCAATCCCAAACCCTCAGAGCTCAAAAGGCACTGCCAAAGCCGTCAAGTCCATCGATGTCACTCCCGAGCATGAATGTGCCCTGGTGACAGTCACAGCAGGGTTTGGGCCACTTGTCTGCCTGACAGCTGGAACTCCGTTCCTCCTCTTCTTCACACTGTTGAAGTACATAATTTTGCTACACTTTGAAGAAATTCATATTTAAGTGCCCGGAGACCTCGCAGCAGCATTTATAATAAAGACAAACTAAACAGCTCAGCAGGGGACTGGTTGAAAAATTATGGGGCAAACAAATTACAAAATGCTATGCAGAGGTTTTCTTTAATGCATTGCACATCAATGTGTGGATATCGGAAGTGATCCAAGACTTTTTTTTTTTTTTGGCATGGTGCTGGAAATCTAACCCAGAGCCTCACACTCTACTACTCCAACTCCAGTTCCTAATTTTATTTTAATTGACAAGTAATAATTGCATATATTTATGGAATACAATGTGATGCTTTGAAATATGCATTCATTGTACAATGATTGAGTCAGGCTAATTAACACATCTATCACCTCACCCATTTATTAATTTTTGTGGTAGAAAAGTTATTATTAAGTGAAATGCTGTGGGAAAATATGTATGATACGATATGTTAAAAATGCACACAGTGGAGCCGGGTGTGGTGGCGCACGCCTTTAATCCCAGCACTTGGGAGGCAGAGGTAGGAGGATCACTATGAGTTTGAGGCCACCCTGAGACTACATAGTGAATTCCAGGTCAGCCTGGACTAGAGGGAGACCCTACCTCATAAAAATGCACACATTGGGACTGAGGAGATAATCAGTAAAGTGTTTGCCACGTAAGCTTGAGGACCTGAGTTCGACCCCCAGAAGCTATGGGGGGAAATCCAGGCATGGTGGCAAATGTAGACAGACAGATCCCTGGGGCTCATTGGCCAGGCAGTTTAGCCTACTTGGGGAGCTCCAGGTCAGTGAGAGCCCTGCCTCAATACAGGTTAAAAATGCCTAAGGAACAACACCCAAGATTATCCTCTGGCCTCCACGTGCATGTCCATATAGATACAAACACACGGGTACCTGCACTCACACCCGAATGCACAAACACAAAAATAAAAAAGCACACATAGTGTGGTGGTTTGCATAGATGGCCCCATAAATTCAGGCGACTTTTAAAACTAAAGTTGAGCTTGCAACTTGAGTCTCCTGTGGGCACAGCCGTGCTGGGGAGGAGGTATGCCACTGAGGGAAAATTTTGTAGTCCAGCCCTAAGGCGTGTAAAGAGCAGTTTGAGCTCTGGCTGTTCGTATTTGCTGGCTGTTTGGTGGTACCTTTCTGTTATTGATCTATGGAAGTGACCCAGCTTTGTCCACCATGATGCAGTTTCCCCTGGAAACTGTAAGCCTGAAATAAACCATTTTTTCCTCTAAGCTGCAATGGAGAAGGTAACGGCAATACATAGCTATACATTTCTTTATTTATCATACACAGCCATGACATAGTACACACACCACCTAGAACAAAGCCTGGTGTGATGGTTTGAATGTACCGTGGACTATGAAGGCTTGACTTAAGAAGTTTCAAAAGGGAAGGAAAGAACTTTGTTAGAACTGGGCTACTCAGGGCTGGGATACCTTCCAGTGAGTTGTTGGCCAGGGAGGTCCCTGATGCCCCCAAAACATTATAAGCCATTGTCGAGGCCCTTGGTTTCCCATCAGGAATAGATGGTAAGGCCCTATTGCTGAAGACTCCACATACTTGGGCTGCAAGGCCACTGAGAAATCCTGCTGGAGCTGAGCTGATAACCTCCTCCATGTAGACCAGCTGACAGAAAGCTGGAAGAAGCCATTCTGCATGCAGTTCAATGGGAGAAAGAGATACCACCAGTGAAGATACTCAACAGTGGACACTGCAAGCCCTATAATTGACCAGCCAGGCCAAATGAGCCAACAGGTACAATAGTGGCATGTCTGTCATGGTGGAAACCAACTGCCCTCCAATTGGACTGGAGGCCCCCTCCATGAGAGGGAATATATATCCCTGATACTGAAAACTTAAAACAGGGGTAGTTATGAGCCCTAGGGGTGTAACATCTGCTGATGTATGGATAAATGTATATACTATGCTTATCAATCTGCCCAGTAAGCACTTTTCTTAATATCCATACCCTTATATTAACGCTACTCTCACTTTGGGTAGAGAATCTTCTCTTTTCAGATGGCAGTTACCTTGGGACGACTCAAAAGGTATGATAGTGCTGGAAAGAAGTGACTGGAGTACTGAGTAACATCTCGATCACACCTTCCAAGGCTCAGGGTCTAATGCAGAAGAGGTGGCAGAAAGAATGTAAGAGCCAAAGGAAGGGTAGGACTCCTTACAACGTGCTCCCCCAAGACACAAAATGGCCTGGATATCTATGACCTCACAGTGCCTAACACTAACTACACAACACAATCATAATAGGAGGGAAAGATCATGACATCAAAATGAAAGAGAAACTGATTGAGATGGGGAGAGGATATGATGGAGAATGGAGTTTCAAAGGGGAAAGTGGGGGGAGGGAGGGTATTACCATGGGATATATTTTAAAATCATGGAAGTTGTTAATAAAAATTTAAGAAATTAATTAATTAATTATTTTTTTAATTTTTTTTTGTTATTTTTATTTATTTATTTGAAAGCGACAGACAGAGAGAGAAAGAGGCAGATAGAGAAAGGCAGAGAGATTGGGCGCGCCAGGGCCTCCAGCCACTGCAAACGAACTCCAGATGCGTGCGCCCCCTTGTGCATCTGGCTAACGTGGGTCCTGGGGAGTCGAGCCTCGAACCGGGGTCCTTAGGCTTCACAGGCAAGCGCTTAACCGCTAAGCCATCTCTCCAGCCCTAATTAATTAATTTTAAAAAAAGAACTGGGCTACTGGTGGAGAGTCTAGTTGTGTTCTGCCTATGTCCTGAGAAGTTGAGCAAGTGTGAAGCTATAGGGGCAGAGACTGGTTTTAGGTCACTTAAACTGCTGTTAAGAAGATTAAAGGTGAGCCAACTGTTTGCATTGGGACAATGGAAAATATGCCCTGAGGGTAAAACCTAACCCATGGAAGGTTCAAGCTGGAAAGAATTTAAATTCTTTTCAAAGGAGGGAGCTTGAAGAAAGACTGGTGAAGGAGCATCCTGCTCTTCAAGGTCAATCCCCACACACACACACACACACACACACACACACACACACACAAGATTTACAGACTTGGCTATGCTGCCCACCTGGTGCTGGGTTTGGGAGCAGGAAAACTGCAGCAAAGCTGGTCATGAAGTGCACACAGTTCCGGGAGTTGCTGAGATGTGGCAGTGTGAAACAGGGTTGAGAGCCCTGTATGGAAACCCAATGAGGCCATTGTATGGAGCTACGAAGATGAACTGTGGGTTGCAATGGAGACCCAAAGAGGCTTTGGAGATGCCAGGAGTGCAGCACAGCTGCCAAGGAGAGCTGCCAACTCAAGATGGTGTTTTCCCTGAGCTGTGAGCAGCCCAGCTGGAGGAGTGGAATTGGTACCTCAAAGACTGCCCCTGGTTACAGATGTTGAACTTGAAACTGCAGATATTTGATGTTTGCCTACTGGTTATTGGTTATGAATTGGTCCAGTCTCTCCTTATTATGTCTTTTGTTGTTGTTGTTGTTGTTGTTGTTGTTGGTTTTGGTTTTGTTTTGTTTTGTTTTGTTTTGTTTTGTTTTGTTTTTGCAAAGGGAAAGGTTACTCAGTGCCATTATGGAAGTACGTAACTTGTGTTTTATAGGATTCACAGTGCTGAATCTCATCCAAGAATTTGGGCTTTTAAATAAATTTATTTATTTATTTATTAGAGAGAGAGAGAGAGAGAGAGAGAGTATGGGCACACCAGCGCCTCCTGACACTACAAACACAAACTCTAGATGCATGTGCCACTTTGTGCATCTGGCTTTACATGGGTAATGGGGAATAAAACATAGATTGTCAGGCTTTGTAAGCAAAGCACCTTTAACCACTGAGCCATCTCTCCAGATTAAGACTTTGGACTTTTGAACTGGTAAAGACTATGGGAATTTTTGAAGTTGAACTGAATGAAGTTTGCATTGTGAGAAGCTCCTCACATGAAGGGCCAGGGGCAGAACGCAGTGGTTTAAAACATAATGTCCCCGTAGCCTCAAGTGTTTTGATTAAATTTGGGAGGTGGAGCCCTGCTGGAGGAAGTATGGCACCAGGGACCAGCCTTGAGGTGGAGTCGATCCCTGAAGGTGTTTTCAGAGCCAGCTTGAACCCTGGCTGCTTGCTTTTCTCTCTTCTATGGCTGTGTGATGAAGTGAGCCTGCTTCTCTGCCATGATGAAGCTTCCCCCAGAATCTGTCAGGGAAATAAATCCTTCCCTCCCATAAGTTCTTCTGGTCCAGTGTTTGTCCCAGCAATCGCATGGTAACTGCAACACCGAGGATACCAAAACTCTTAGCTGCGACTGCCTTCAGTGCCTTCAGTGAAGGGCGTAGAATGAAAAATCAGTTTCAAGGCGTTCATTCAAAATACCTGAATAGTTTGGATTTTTTTTCTCAATGTCAATGTATTCTTCAGTATTTATTTTCAGACGAAAATTCTGCTTTTACAACCAAGCATATGGAGAGGGTCACAGAAAAGATTAGTGGTTGCCAAGGGTTAGAGATGGCTACAGCGAGTGGGTGGTGTGGTTAGGAAGAGATGAGAGCATGTGGGAGTGTGTTGACTGTGGTGGTTATGCAAAAGTGAACATGTGGTGGAAGCTGCATAGAACCATACACACAAACACACACCCACGAATGACTGCCTGGAGAACTCACAAAACCCAAGTGACGTATGCAGTCCACATGATACTATTGTGCCACCTTACTGGATTTCTAAAACTTTTTTTTTTTTTTTTTTGGTTTTTTCAAGGTAGGGTCACTCTCTAGCCCAGGCTGACCTGGAATTCACTCTGTAGTCTCAGGGTGGCCTCGAACTCACAGCGATCCTCCTACCTCTGCCTCCCGAGTGCTGGGATTAAAGGCGTGCACCATCACTAAAACTTAAAAAAAAAATTTTTTTATTTACTTATTTGGGAGAGAAAGAAAGAGAGAGAGAGAGGAAGAGGGGGAGGGGAGACAGAATGGGCGTGCCAGGGCCTCCAGCCACTGCAAACAAACTCCAGATATGTGCACCCCCTTGTGCATCTGGTTTACGTGGGTCCTGGGGAGTCGAACCTGGGTCCTTTGGCTTTGCAGACAAGCGCCTTAACTGCTAAGCCATTTTTCCAGCCCCTTATTTATTTATTTATTTATTTAAGAGAGAGACTGAGAGAGAGAGAGAAAGATACAGAAATAGACAGGGGGGAGAGAGAGAGAGAGCGAGAGAGAATCTAAAACTTTGCAAATTTCATTTCATATGTGCTTGTGTGCACGTGTTTATGTGTGTGGTATGTGCGTATTCCTGTGTGTGTGTGAGCAGGCGTTCCTGTGGAGGTCAGAGAACAACTTTGTGGGATACTGCTTGCCTTTGCACCTCACTTGAGGCAGGGTTTCTCTTTCTGGATTCTTGTTCTGTGCCACAAGCTTTCTGAGAAATTCTTCTATCTCGGCCTCCTATCTTGCGGTCAGTGTTAGCCTCTGGGACTGCAGAACCCTGCCGTACAGGCTTGAATGGTGAGTACTTTATACACTGAACCATGTCTCTAGCCCCAGGTTTGTGTATGTATGTGCAGATGCACGCACCCCATGTGCGTGCATGCAGTGGCTAGGGGAGGATGTCCAATACACACCGCTTTTGCTTTTCCATCCTATTTCATGCTGGGTTTTTTTGGCTAGATTGGCCTACCAGTGAGCCTCAACAATTCCCCTGTTTCTGCCCCCCCTCAGAACTGGAGTTACAGGCATGCATGACCATGCCCAGCTCTTTCTGTGGGTACTAGGGATCAAGTCCAGGTATTCATGCTTGTGTAGTAAGTACTTTTACCCGCTGAGCCATCTCCCCAGCCCACTTCACCACTTCGGACAGTGTACTATAGCTATGTAAGTGATAAATCTGTAGGAAAAGTTGCATGAAGGTGACACCTTTCCGTATTATATTATTTTTTGCAACTTCTTGTGAGTCTATAGTTAACAGAAAATAAAAAAAGTTTATGAAGCTGGGCGTGGTGGTGCATACCTTTAATCCCAGTACTCCGGAGGCAGAGGTAGAAGGATCGCCGTGAGTTCAAGGCCACCCTGAGACTCCATAGTGAATTCCAGGTCAGCCTGGGCTATAGGGAGACCCTACCTTGAAACCCCCCCCCCAAAAAAAAAGGTTTATGAAAGGAAGGCATATGGACTTTTTGAATTTTTTGTTCATTTTTATTTATTTATTTGAGAGCGATAGACAGAGAGAGAGAAAGAGGCAGATAGAGAGAGAGAATGGGCACGCCAGGGCCTCCAGCCACTGCAAACGAACTCCAGACATGTGCGCCCCCTCGTGCATCTGGCTAACGTGGGTCCTGAGGAACTGAGCCTCGAACCGAGGTCCTTAGGCTTCACAGGAAAGCGCTTAAACACTGAGCCATCTCTACAGCCCAAGACATTTTGAATTTTTGAAACTGCTCAGAATGTTTCATGTTTAATATGGTGGAGATTATGGGACTATACTTTTGCTCAACCTCATTGAACTTGTACACATAAAATTGTGAAATTTTATACATGTAAATTATGCCTTAGTAAACCTATCTATCTATGTATCTATGTATCTATCTATCTATCTATCTATCTATCTATCTATGTATTCATACCATAGGACAAATGTGTGAGAGTGATCCTATTGTGGGAAAAGCTGTTATAATATATTAAAGTAACTCACTCCCAAACATTTGTGTCTTACTTATTGGTTTTTATTTTGTTTTGTTTTATATGGGGGAACCTAATAGATGCTTCATGTTTCTCCACTGATGGAGAGTCCCTCACTTAATACTACAATACTGTTTTTTTAAGGCTTGGAGAGACTTCATTAGATTAAGAAAAGGAAAGAGGAGGGGCTGGAGGGATTGCTTAGCAGTTAAGGCTTTGGCCTGCAAAGCCAAAGGGCCCAAGTTCAACTCCACAGGACCCACGTAAGCCAGATGCACAAGGTGGTGCATGCATCTGGAGTTCGTTTGCAGTGGCTGGAGGCCTTGGCACACCCATTCTCTCTGTCTCTCTCTCTCTCTCTCTTTCTGAATTTCTCAAATAAATAAAAACTTTTTTAAAAAAGTAAAGGAAAGAGGAGAGAATATGAGGCATCTCTGCTTATGAAAAGGCGGGAGGGAGTAAAGCCCACCTAGAGAATACCACCATTACTGAGACAAGTGTAATGTTCGAAACTTCTTTATCTGGCAGCAAATTCGCTGTGTGGCCTTTGGGGGATTACCTTCTCCTCTTTGGATCTAAGTTTCCTTCATCCCCGCCTTTTTTTTCCTTTGGTTTTTCGAGGTAGGGTCGCACTCTAGTCCAGGCTGACCTGGAATTCACTATGTATTCTCAGGGTGGCCTCGAACTCATGGCAATCCTCCTACCTCTACCTCCCGAGTGCTGGGATTAAAGGCGTGTGCCACCATGCCTGGCTCCTTTGTTCCCTTTTGACTCTAACATTCAGAATCTCTAAAACTGAGATTTACCTCTTAATCATTGTTGCCTTCTAAAGTCACACAAAACTTGTTCCTGAATGCTGATGACAGTCAGCTCACCATGTACTGGAAGTTGGCTCCCCTGGTCTTTCCCATTGTCCTCACAGAATGTGGAATTGTAGGGTCTGATAATGCTTAAGATCACAGGATCTAGAGTTGGACAGCCTGAATACTGACCCTGGACTCTGTCACTTCCTAGCTATGTGTGATCTTACGTAGGCCACCTCTGTGAGCCTGAGTGCTTCATCTGGGAAAAGGGAATAAAATACAACCTCTTTGGGATGAAGGTATGAAGATTAAATGAGGTAACATATGTAAATCACGATGTGGGGCGGTCATAATCATGGCTCTCTTAGGTGTGCACTTTCGACTCCTCAGAACCTGTGAAAATTTGGCCCATGACAAGGGAGCATTAAGCCTGCTAATCAGCTGCCTTTAGAGTAGGGAGGTTGGGGAGCTATCCTGAATATCTAGATGGGCCAAGGTAATCACAAGAGTCTTTGTAAATAAGAGAGAAGCAGGAGAGTCAGATTCGGAGTGATGTCATGCGAGAAAGGCTCTGCTGGCCGTTGCCAACTCTGACCACGAAAAGGCATTAAGAGCCAAGGCATGCCAACAGAAGCAAGGAACAGCAAGGAAACAAATCCTCCCTGGAGCCTTCAGAAGCAATGCAGCCCTGCTGACACCCTGGGCTTAGCATACTGACACGCATTTTGGACACTTACTTCCAGAACTATAAGAAAATATATTTGAGTTGTTTCGGTCTAGGAATATAGCTCAGCAGCAGAGTACTTGTCTAGAATGTGTGGGTTCAGTCCCCAGGGCAATAAAGGAAGGAAGGAAGGAGAAAAGAGGGAAGGAGGGAAAGAGATTACATGTTACAGGTTACATGTGTACACTGATTTGGCAAATTCACCAAAATGTACAGTTAAAGTAGATGCATGTAAAAATGCAAACTATAGCTCAAGCAAATGGATTTAAAACAAAAAAGAAAATATATCTGTGGGTTTTTTTTTTTTCAGTCATTAACTTTGTGGCAACTTATTATAGCAGCAATAGGAAGCATGGGGGGACAGTTCAAGCCCCTCCTGACTCCCTACACCCACTTTTACTCCTATCCAATCTATCCCTCACAACACAGCCAAGGCCTAATCTAACCAAGACACATGTCCTAATACAAGTGTTCTTCCTGTTCCTCAAATGCATCCCAGGGCTTTTGAACCCGTTGTTAACTTTAAGAGTTTCCATGGGACCCTGAGTAACAGCCTTCATAAACGAGCTCCAAGAATAAAAATGGTGTTTCCTTAGGTTCTCTGAGTCGTTAATAGTACCCTGCACTTCTTTGCAGTTCTGGTAGGATTTGAACGAAATGCATGCACTTACTTGTTTTGGGATTTGTCCCTCACTTCTGCCCAGGAAACTATAAGCTTCCCAAAGGGAAGGGATGGTGTTTGTCTTGCTCACTTCCCTTAGCCTGGTGTCTGGGACACAGGAAGTACTCAAATGGTAGCTATAATCGTTTTGCTTTCGGATCTTCACCAATCTGGTCAATGTCCGCACACTCTAGCTTACAGGATCTATACTCTTTGAACAGTGGTACCCCTACTTTGAGTCAGCCCTCCATGGGTGATGTGAGCAGAACAAAGCAGAAGTGACAATGCGGTCCCCACTGATTGAGACTAAGCCATGTTCACTCACGCAGCTTAAGGACATGTTCCTGTGGCACCAGCTGCATTACATCCTGAATCATTTCACCTTGCCCACCTACCTGCCTCAAGTGCTTTCCATCAGGACATCTATCAAATCAGCTCTCCCCAACCCTGTTTCTGAACGCTTGCTTGTTTGTATGGGTGCGTGCACGTGTGTGCCATGGTGAGTGGGTGGAAGTCAGGGAGCAACTTTGGGGTGTGAGTCTTCTCCACCTTATTGGATACAGGCTCGCTCTTGTTTTGCCATTGCAAATGCCTGATTAGCTGACTGGTAAGCATTGAGATTCTCCTGAGTGTGCCTCCCATTGCCACAGAAGCATTGGGATTACAGACATCCCTGCGCGTTGTGTCCAGTGTTACGTAGGGCTTGGTTTTACATGAGTTCTAGAGAGCTGGACATCGTCAGGCTTGCGTGGCAAGTGCTTGTAACCATTGAACCATCTCCCCAGTCCTCTCTGCTTACTTTGTGTAACCTAAGTGTGATGCTTGATACTCAACTCTCTGGGGCTCCCTCATTTTGTTGAATTCTAAACTGTCCAAATCTTCCTGGGTCCCCATACAACCGTCCATCATGTTCAGCACCACACCCCCAGCTTGTGTCATCTACATACCCCATTTATATGTCCCAGTGGCTTCGCCCAAATCCTAGATAATAAATGGACCAGGACAGAGCAGAGAACAGCGTTCTGGGAATGCTGCAGGAGACTCACTGAGACACCAGGTCCATTGAAGGGTGACAAATCAATCCCAATTGTGCTTATACTAGGTCCTGGTTTTGCCACATATGGGACTGACCATTTAATTGGAAATAATAATCTACTAGCTTCCTGGGGTTTCCATAACAATGTGCCACTGATTGAGTGGCTTTGAATAGCATAAATAAACTAGGCATGGTGGTGCATTCCTATAATCCCAGCACTTGGGAGTGGAAGCAGGAGGATCAAGAGTTTGAGGCCTGCCTGGGCTACATGATGAGATTCTGTCTCAAAAAATTAAAGACAGGGCTGGAGAGATTGCTTACTGGTTAAGGCTAAGGTTTGCCTGCAAAGCCAAAGGACCTCGGTTCTATTCCCTAGGACCCATGTAAGCCAGACGCATAAGGTGGCACATGCGTCTGGAGTTCATTTGCAGTGGCTGGAGGCCCTGGCGTGCCCATTCTTTCTCTCTCTCTCTCTCTCTCTCTCTCTCGCTCTCGCTCTCACTCTCGCTCTCCCTGCTTCTTTCCCTCTCTTGTTCTCTCAAATAAATAAAATTTAAAAAATAAAGACAGAAGGTACAGATCAATGGTAGCACAATTGCTTAGCATGTGAAAGGCCCTGGTTTTGATCTCTAGCAACAAAAGGAAGACGAGAAGGAAGAAGAAGAAAATGAGGATAAGGAGGTTAAAAATCAAAGTATCAGGGTCATGCATGACCCCCTCCCCCACCAAAGGCTCTAGCTGAGGCTCCTACCTTGCCTCTTCCAACTACTGGGATTCTTTCCTATGTGATAGCAAAATCCTAATCATTATCACACAGTCTCTTTCTCATTTCTCCTCTCCCCCCTCTTCTCCTCTCCTCCCCTTCCCTCTCCTCTCCTCTTCTCGGGTCTCTCTTTCTCTCTCTCTCTCTGCTAGAGATGGAACCCATGGATATAGGCACATGCTAAGTAAGCTTTCTACTACTGAGCCACATCCCCAGACTCCCTCTTCTTTTCAGAACACTAGTCAATGGATTTAGGACCCATCCTAGTCCAATGTGACCTCATCTGAAGGGAATATGTCCGGTAAGACCTTCTGTTCAAATAAGGGCTCATTCTAAGTTCTGGGTGGCAAGAGTTTGAGGGGACACTATTCAACCCCCCACAAATAGTGTTACTTTCTCCTAGGATCCTGTGTGGGCCAGGAGGATAACAATGGAAGTCAGGGCTTCGCAAAAGTGTAATGTACACAGGGAGCACCTGCGAGCTCCTTCAGATGCAGATTTGGAACCAGCCAGCTGGGGCGGGTCTGCATTTCTCACCAGCTCCCAGGTGATGGCCTTGCTGCTCCTCCTGCTTTGAATAACAAGGAGGTGGGCTGAAGAAAGAGCTTTGAAAACAACCGTCCAGCAGAGTTATTACATTTCTTTTGTAATGAACTGTTCTCACGCTTTTATTTCCTAACACCTGGATCCTGTAGGAACAGTTGAAGAGAGATAAAATGTTTCTGTTTGGGTCTCCTTCCCTGCTCACCACCTAAAAAGCAGCTTTGCAGGCAAGAACTCGGTATCGGTATCGTATAGTTTACTAGAGACAGCCTGTGAAGCACATGTAGAAGCAGGGAAAGGGAGAGAGGGGAGCAAACTCAAGGTGTGCTATATGAGAGTGCAGGTTTCTATTGGCAAGTGGGACTCCGTGCTGCCCGGAGCCCACTGGCAAACTATGACAACACTCCTCACAATTGCCTGGCTGGAGGACTAGAATAACTGCCCACCAATCCCCATACCTCTATCACTTGAAGGTTACCCTCAGAGGTGTCCCTGGAATCTCCTTCCCTCCCTCCCTCCAGCAGAGATGCTGCAGGGGCTGGAGGTGGGAAGGCAGAGGTCGGAAGCAGTTCACATGCTGGAAATAGCCTTCTGCAGCTGCAGGTGACCTCAGGTTGAGGAGATGGACATGGGGAAGGAGGGGGATCATCTTCATCTGCTACAGAAAGCCTCCAGGATTTGTGTGCCATACGGAGTCTATTTTGAGTGTATGAGCTATCTAAACAAACTCTTGCTTAGAGTTACAATTATGACTATCATCCAACTATGTTGGATACCTTACCCCTAGAGGTGTCATGTTAGAATCTGTCCATGACTGCCTTACCACCCAAGTCTCAGGCCTGCTTTTTCCATCAGGAAAATAAGTGACACTGTGGGCCTGTAGTGGGGGAAGTTCACCCCTAGTGTAACGTGGTTTGTGTATCAAGGTTACCATAGGAAGAGAATACTTACTTTGCTGTCTCACAGTGCCTACCTTTGTTTAGCTGAATCTATCATCCCTGTTGGTATTCAGTGTCCATTTCAGTCACATAACACCCTATGAAGCAGTGAGACAATTGGGGTGACTTCCCCCCCAAAGTAAAGAGCAGGAATGTTTTGGGACCTGTCCTTGCAGTCTCCACTTTGCTAGAGATCAAAGAAGAATCTGGCTTCTCCTTATCTCTTGCCTAATCTGTTTTTCCATAAACAACCAGAGTCTCTCTCTCTCTCTCTCTCTCTCTCTCTCTCTCTCTCTCGGAAGGAGTTCCCCTTTCCTAAAATTAAGGTTGAAATCTGATCCTGGAATTCTGGTGGACTAAGCGCAACCCTAAACTTGGCATCAAGCCTGGCCTTTTCTTGAGACAGACCCTAGCCCAGACCAATGAGCCCTCTCTGAGAATCACCTGAGCCTGAAGGTAAAGTCCACAACAATAAGGTTATAAATATATCCTTACCAGGTGGGCATAAAGATGTAATAATTTAATAATTATCCTTCCCAGTTTTGTTTATCCCAATTCTTTGGTAAAAACAAACACAGACTCAGGGTTTGGAGTTTAAGGACTCTTCCTGAACTCCAGAAATCCTGTTACAGTAGTGACTATGATTGTCCCCATTTTATAGCCAGAAAACTGAAGGCCAGAAATACTAGGTCACATGCCTAAGGTCACTCAGTAGCATCAGAAACAGGATTCAAATACAGATTACCTGACTCACTATAATTGTAATAGAGATTCCTTTAAAATTGGAGGATTGGGCTGAAGAGATGGCTTATCCAGTAAGGCACTTGCCTGCGAAGCCTAAGGACCCATGTTTGACTCTCCAGATTCCACGTAAGCGAGTGCAAGGTCGTACATGACCACTAGGTGGCACGAGTGTCTAGAGTTCAATTGCAGTGCCTGAGGCCCTGGTATACCAATTGTCTCTCTCTCTCTCTCTTTCTACATATCTCAGTCTCTCTAATATATAAAAATAAAACAAAATTGGAGAATTAAAAGAGGTGGCCATCATTGTCATGACTGACTCCATTTTACTCCTGTGTTCAGGGCTCGCTTTGAGTTATTTCTCCTCCGCAGCTTATCTCAAGCTCCAGGAACGCTGAATCCTGGAGGCAACCATGTCCTAAAGTAAACCAAATTGCCAGTCCCCACCTCAGGCAATAATGACCTCCGTGGAGCTGAAGGAGAAACGGTTTCACTTAGAAGCAGGCCCAGAGAGAACCGACACCACCTCTCCCTGGTATAAATGGTTCTCTTGGCAGGAATGGAACTTGTGTCTGATGGAGACTCAGCTACACCGCCTCCTGCTGCCTACAGTCTATCACACCATGGCCTTCACTATCCAAGTGGCCTGGCCCTGGAGCCTGCTCCTTCAAATTTACAAACCAGTGGGGTCTTCCCTTTTACATACCTGAATTTGATGAAAGAATACATTTCAATCTACTATAATTCAGGCTCCAACTGCTCACTCTCTCTCTCTCCCTAGATTCTCTCTCATCTTTGCTTGTATACGCTACACGGGGGAGGGAGGAGAGCAAAGTACTATTTCTTGGTCTCTGAGTGGTTTTTCTGCTTGCCTCTGTTTCATACTTTGGGGTAACTTCTCACTTTAATTACATGTATGATTTTCCTCTGTCTCTGAATCCACCATTATTTCCCTTACACTCCAGACCCACCATGTGGGTGCTTTCTCTAACTCTAGGCCTACTATCTGTGTGATTTCTCTAAACTCAGGGTAACCATGGGTGTAACTCTCTTTACTTCTCATTTCTCCTCTATTCTTCCTTAAACCACCACTTTCTTTCTTAACTTTCTTCCATGGGGAAACTCAGAGTGGATGCTGTGGGTGTTCCCTTTAAGTCTCCCTGCACAGGCATCTAGATTCTATGTTCCCTGTGTTTATGGCTCTCCCCCAGCCATTTCTCCTGAAGGAATCTCACCGTCTATGCTGTGTTTTCCACATGAGAGTTTGTTTCCTACTTCCCACGTACTTATGACCCTGCTCTAACCTTCTTCCTGGATCCCAATTTCCCTTAAATAAACCCCACAATTTGTGATTTCCCCTTAAATAAACTTAATCATTCATAATTTATCCTTCTCGATTCCACCTTTACCAATTCTTTGTTAAAAATAAGACAGAACCCAAAATTGGAGTTTATAAACTTGGGGGGACTTTCCTAAACCCCCAAACCCTGAATCAGAGTCAGTCAATGAGATCCCCCCATAAGCAGGTCTGACATAAGGATCAACCAGAACACAATTGGTCCAAGACTGATTGACCATGCCTACCTCTTGTCTCCTGTCCCAATTCTTCCCCTCTACAATCCTGGAAAGTACTGCAAGACAGGATATTGTTCCCCTACTCCTTCCCAGTGATCCCATTCCTTCTTTACCACCTCTTCCTTCTGCTAATTGGATGGTTGTGGAGAATAGTGTCACCCAGTCTGTTGGGATCCCTTGGAACCAAGCAGGCTCTCTGGCCTAGGATTCCCATGAGTGATACTCTGACTTCCATGGGAGAAACTAAGTAGTAGGTCCCAAATGTGATTTAAATATAAATCTAAATTATACTTATGATAGATGAGAACAGTGAGAGAAAACAATTTTATTCATACACAGCTTCTTGTGCCATTATAACACAGTGGGTTCCTTTAAGAAAGAATACATATGTAAAGCCAGGTGTGGTGGTACACACCTTTAATCCCAGCACTCGGGAGGCAGAGGTAGGATGATTGCTGTGAGTTCAAGGCACCTTGAGACTATGTAGCAGACAGCTTCAGGTTTGCTGAGATGAACTTTTAGACCAGGCACAGTTATGGAGGAAGGGATATTTATTGAAGCTTACAGATCCAGGGGAAGTTCCATAAATGGCAGAAGAAACTGGCCTGCCTTCACAGGTCCAAGCAGAGAGAAGCACAAGCCTAAAAGCCAAAAGCCACAGCACACTTCAGGAACTCCTGCTAGGCACACTTTGCATATCTTTAGATTGAAATCTGAAACCCACCACCACACCTTAAGACCCACCTAGTGACACTGCCTCCATCCAGGTGGCTGTAGATGCAAACTATAAACAAATAAACAACTGAATATGTGGGGGGCCATCTATTCTATTTAAACCATCACAGACTACATAGTGACTTCCAGGTCAGCCTGGGATAGAGTGAGACCCTACCTCTAAAAACCAAAAAGAAAAAAAGAAAAAGAAAAGATAAAGAAAGAAAGAATACATATGTATTCCCCCTTTCATGTTTTTTATTCTTATTGGAAACTTTAATATATGAACATATTGGTCATATTCCCATCATATTATCATCTTATGTCCCCTCTTTCTAACCCCCATTCCACTGAGGACTCTTCTCAGTGAGGCTGTTGGTAATCGCTGTAGGGTCATGAATGCACAAGCCAGTCCCTGTGAGGAAGACAATGCCTCACAGTACACCTTTCTACCGTGTGGCTCTTACATTCTTACTGCCCCCTCTTTCACAATGTTCCCTGAGCTTTGGAGGGCATGTTAGAGGTCTCCATTAGTGTTGAACTCTCAGAAGCCACTTATTTTCTATTTTAAGGAGCCTTGAGTCTCTTCAGTGTCTATCACTATCTCCCTGGAGAAGGTTCTCAGGCCAGCCATGAGAGCAGCACTCAAAACACATGTATTCCCTTTTATAAGTCAGTGTGTATTTTCTCACTGTTAGTGTTTCCCGTACTGATGGATTCATTGAAATGAATGGAGTTGTCTTAGATAATTGATATGTGAATAAATCTTAACTCTAAAAAGCAAAAGATGTATTGAGAAATGGAATTGATTAATTAAATGATTTGATATCATTAGTTAAAAATTGTCATCATAAGACTTCTTCAATTAGTGATTTTTCACAGTTTACCAAATACAGGATTCTACTCCTACATACATTTTAGGAGCACTAGTTATTCATAAAATAAGAGAGAGCTATCTTCTATAGTAGGAGGTTACTTGTCCATCATTCCCAAGCAACAAACTCCCAAGAGAAGAGATTGTAAACATTTTTACCATATTGATTTCAGTGTACACAGATAGTATTACAACCCCCAAGTTCAAGGTAGCCAGTCCTTGAGAAAGGAGTCCATAAAGCTCTTTAGAAAACAGGGAAAGAACTCTTTCCTATAATTCTCCAATTCTTGCTGCTTTTTTTCATATTTCTAGAGAATGCAGAAGAGGCCCTAGTGTCTGTGTTAGATGAGCTGACAGTGCATTTGGAGAGACAAGCAAAACACACTGGAAGCAACCTGTATACAAATACCAGTGAGCTACAGAATAAGCCCAAATGTGCCTGGCTCTGACTCTGTGTGCTCAGGGTACAAGAATGAGGGAGATGGGGGTTGGCTTAGTGGTTAAGGCATTTGCCTGTGAAGCCAAAGGACCCAGGTTCAATTCCCCAGGACCCATGTTAGTCAGATGCACAAGGGGACGCACGTGTCTGGTGTTCGTTTGCAGTGGCTGGAGGCCCTGGTGTGCCCATTGTCTCTCTCTCTATCTATCTGCCTTTCTCTGTCTCTCAAATAAATAAATAAATAACACATTAAAAATATTTTAATAATGAGGGAGGGAGGAGGGACAGAGGGAGGGAGGGAGGAGATAGGAAGGAGGACTGAGAGAAAGGTAAATCGAGTGGAAATAACACTGGGATGGGAGCCAAGAACCCGACTTCTAGACTAATCCCTTGTCTGACCCTCCGTGGCATCTTCCATGTTTACTCCTCTCTCACTGACTCACCCTCGTCTAGCTGGCAGTGAAGCAGGACACACACGGGGCCAGCACTCCTACAGATGCACACACTCTCCAGAGAACAAGGCGCTGTGTTCACTCAGCATCTCCTGAGCACCAGCTACTTACTCGGCACAGTGCCAGGCAATGGGAGACAGAAGGCCAACAGCTACATTAAAATAGCTGCGGCTGCCCCAGCCCTCCTCTCACTTTCGCTCATGCCATTCCAGCTTGCTGTGTTACCCTACTCATTTTTTGGTCCATCTGGAAACTATTGACTCTTCAACCTCCTGGCCAGTAATCACCTTGCTTCGAAAGACTTCTGTTTTCATCTGTTCAGGCTGCTACAACAGCATACTACAAACAAGTGTGGCTTCAATATTTCTTTCTCAGCGCTCTGGAGGCTGGAAGTTTGGGGTCAGGGTAGCATCATGATCTAGTTCTTGGTAAAGGTCTTCTCCCTGGTTTTGCATGTGAACATCTGGTATTCTCACATGGTGGAGAGGAAGAGGAAGAAGAGGGAGGAGGTACATACAGAGGGAGAGAGAAAGAGAGAGAGCCTGACTCATAAAAGTAAGTGGGCTAATGTCACCATAAGGTCTCACTTCCAAGGGGCTCCTAGCACCATCACCTTTGGATTAGGATTTGAATCCATGAGTCTTGGAAGAGTATGAACATCCAGACCACAGGAGCTTCTCTGAGCTCTTTCTCCCCTCTTGCCTAGCCTAGCAGACATAATTTCTTCCTCCACTGTGTTCCCGTCAATGGCTTCCAACCACAACCTTGTTGAGCTAGACTGAGATGGACTCTATGCCTCCTACTTAGCTCTGACACTCTAGTGCAGGCCCTTAGGAGAGGATCCAAGATGCAGTCTTTTAAAATATTTTATTTTCATTTATTTATTTGAGAGAGAAAAAGGTAAGAGAGAGAGAGAATGGTGTTCCAGGGCCTTTAGCCACTGCCAACAAACTCCAGACGTATGTGCCACCATGTGTATCTATCTGGCTTACGTGAGTACTGGGGAATTGAACCCAGGTCCTTAGGCTTTGCAGTCAAGTGCCTTAACCACTAAACCATCTCTCCAACCCAGGGTTTTGTCTTTGTACCTAGAGCTGACACAAGAGCCCAGAGCAGGGGCTCCTTCAGTAAATGCTGCTATACACAGTACAAAATCAAGCTGAGAATTAGATCTTCAACTCCATCAGATTTCCATTTTCTTTGGCTCACAGTTATCCTTGGTAGAGGGGGGAGCTTGAAAACAGGATGGGCTTGTGGGCTTTGCTGATTGCGACAGACAGGTGGCTAAGAAATATTGAGTCAAATGGCACACGAGAGAAGAGTTCACTAAAGGAGACCAATCTTCTGCTGATATCCCCATCTCAGGCTCAGGTTGACGACCTAACCTCCAGAGGGTCTCATCTCATAAACTTAGATCAGGCAGACTTAGTCTGGCAACTGCAAAGAACCACTGGGATGGGGGCACCCGTCATGCTGCACATCCATATCTCCTTTGCTCCTCCCCCGCATGTCCAAGGCAGGAGCAGAGGAACAAGGCTGACCTGCCCATGGTGGAATGGCCCTTGGCCCTCACTGTCTGTCTCCCTATGCTGGGTCTCTACTATGGACAGGAGAAGAAGGTAGAGAAAAATAATAGCAGGGATAATCTACACACTTGAAAAGCTGACTGCATACTTAGAACTCAGTCCCTTTGATTCCTTAAGAGAGAACTCTAAGTTAATAGAAGCAGCAATAGGGACCCAGCCTTCACTGAGACAGCATGGCCAAATAGCATTGTCTTTCTAATGTAGGAAGACTAATGTCCAAATTAATGCTTATTATAAGAAAGGTAGGGCTGGAGAGATGGCTTAGCGGTTAAGAGCTTGCCTGTGAAGCCTAAGGACCCAGGTTCGAGGCTCGATTCCCCAGGACCCACGTTAGCCAGATGCACCAGGGGGCGCACGCGTCTGGAGTTCGTTTGCAGTGGCCAGAGGCCCTGGCGTGCCCATTCTCTCTCTCTCTCTCTCTGCCTCTTTCTCCCTCTGTCTGTCGCTCTCAAATAAATAAATAAAAACAAACAAAAATATTTTAAAAAGAAGGGTAAACAGGTGAGTGAATACTTGAGGCAAATTTCTACATCAGCATCTTTTTTTTTTTTTAAGATTTACATTTATTTATTTATTTGAAACAGAGAGAAGGGAGAAGAGAGAGAAGGAGTGAGAATGGTCGTGCCATGGCCTCCAGCCACTGCAAACGAACTGCAGACACATGTGCCACCATGTGCATCCGGCTTACATAGGACCTGGAGAATTGAACCTGGGTCCTTAGGCTTCACAGGCAAATGCCTTAACCGCTAAGCCATCTCTCCAGCCCTATGTCAGCATCCTTACAAGTGTCTTGGTTCGTGTCTTAGTATGACATTTCATGCCTACTACTGTCCCAGAGTTTAGGCTCTAGAGTTAGTCTGTGCTGATTCAGGCTCAGTCTAGAATGACACCTGAGCTCAGTCTCTGTCTGTAGCTGGTGCAGCTTGTGTCATTGGGCCCAACACAGCCTGGATCTGTATGCTAGACTTCATTGGCACTAATCTCTGATCAACCCAAGTGACCAACTTCAGGCTCAGGTTCCAAACACAGCTTCATTTAAAATGCTGTAGGATGCCAGTAAATAGCACACAGATGAAATCCACAGATGAGCTAAAACTGGACTCTTCAGAATCAGCTAAGACTGAGATGGACTCTCTAGTGGGGGGGGGGGGGCTGGGAGGTTAGAAATATGGTGAAGAAATAACCATGTGAAATTCAGCCTGGACCAAAGCCAGCCAACCTCATGAGTGTGCTGCCAAATTCTCCCCACAGTTGTCAGAAGGCGGAAAAGGCTGTGGAGAGCAGCGAGACACGGGGAGACAGAAGGGCGGAATGTGGTAAATGTTTGGGGTACGTGGCCCCAACCTAATCATTTGGGAGTGGGTATGTAAAGATGGCACATGACTATGGAGCTGGCTTCTGCCTATGTGGGCCCAGAGAAATTCTAGGAGGGGCTAACAGGACCAAGAAATTCTAGAACAGTTTTCAGCAACACTGGACAGGAAGGGTAATATGGATGAGTCATGCTTGAGACAGTTTGGTGTGAGGGGTGCCAAAAATCTCTAGTGACCACCTGTCCCCTGGGGAGTCCTCACCTCTGGCCTTGACCTCAGGAAAAAAAAAATAGAGTCAGCAAAAAGTGATAAAGTCTAGAATCAGACAGATATGGGCCTGACTCCTAAACCTGTTCTGAAGTTTTAGACCAGGTACTTTACCTCTACCTCATCTGAAGATGGTATGTTACACTTCACTTATAGGGTGTCCTGAGGATGAAATAAGAGCTGTGGGTGTAGGAAGCTAGCTTGGCCAGTAAAGCTCTTGCCTTGAAAGCATGAGGACCTGAGTTTGATCTCCATTACCCACATAAAAATGCTGGGTGTGGGGCTGAAGAGATGGCTCAGTGGTTAAGGTGCTTGCCTGCAAAGCCTAAGGGCCTGAGTTTGATTCCGTGGTACCCATGTACATAAGGTGGTGCATGCATTCTTTTGCAGTGGCTAGAGGCCCTGGCATGCCCATTCTCTCCCTCTCTATCTCTTTCTCTCACAGTCTCTGAAATAAATAAATAAAATCTTTTTTTTATTGCTGGGTACGGGGCTGGGGGATTGCACAGTGCTTAAAGGGACTTGCTTGCAAAGCCTGGAGTCCTGGGTTCAATTCCCCAGTACCCACATAAAGCCAAGCATACAAAGTGGTACATTAGTCTGGAGTTCATTTGTCATGGCAAGAGGCCCTAGAGTGCCCATACACACTCTCTCTCTCTCATCTCAAATAAATTTAAAAAAAAAATTAAATGCTCAGGGCTGGAGAGATGGCTTAGCAGTTAAACACTTGCCTGTGAAGCCTAAGGACCCCTGTTTGAGGCTCGATTCCCCAGGACCCACGTTAGCCAGATGCACAAGGGGGCGCACGCGTCTGGAGTTCATTTGCAGTGACTGGAGGCCCTGGTACACCCATTCTCTCTCTCTCTCTCTCTTTCTCTCTCTCTCTCTCTTTCTCGCGTGCTCCCTCACTCTCAAATAAATAAAAATAAACAAAAGAATTTTAAAAAAACTTAAATGCTCAGTGTGCTGATGCACCTGTAATCCCAGCCCTGGAGAGAGATAGAAGGACCCCTGGAGCTTGCCAGCCGGCCAGTCTAGCCTCGTTGGTGAGCTTCAGGACAATGAGAGCCTGTGCTTCAAAAACAGGTGGATGGGCTTCCTGAAAATAACACCTGACGTAGTCCTCTGGCCTATACACACACGCGCACACACACTCATGTGTGCACGCATGCTTGCATGTGCAAACAAACAAAGCCTAACAAAACAGCACCCATGAAACAATAAACATAGTTCTCACAGAGCAACAGAAGCTGGTGCTGTGAGGAAAGGGAGGAGGAGGAAACCAGTGACTGTACTGCTGGATCCCCCACCCTGTGTCTGTCCTTCCATGGCTTCCCTTACATCCAGTCTTCCGTGGCACTACACACCAGCGAATTCTCCCCCCAGCTAGAAAAGACCTGGCCCCCCAAACCCGCTCTCTGCCAAACCTCAGTTATTAAAAGAACTGCTATGTGGGGATTGCCATATACTGAGCTACAACGAAAATGTTACACTTTGAGTTTTTCTTCAATGATTTTGGAAAGCAGTCCTCATGTATCAATTATAACAGAGTATCTAAATGTCCAGGCTGGTTAACTTTGGTACTTACAGCCCAGTAGGGAACAATACTGTGGTTTCCATCCTAATGTGAAACAATTTTCTGCAGCTAGTCCTGGCCATGGCCTGAGCCCTAGCGAATCCTAAACCTGGCTTCAGCCTGAGCCCTCAACCTCATCTGCCAGCCAAATCCCCCCGTTCAGCATCAAGACACCTGGCGGAACCCCTGTGGGTTTACTGCTTCCTTCTCTCTCACTTATGAAGCCCAGCTGAATCTGTAGTTGCACAGAATCCATCTCCCCACAGAATGAGAAACACTTGGAGCCTACTCCCTGGATGCTTGCTCTCTCCAGTTGACAGTGACAAGAGCTAAGAATCCAAAGGCAATCCATGACAGGATTAAACGGCCTCTCTTGTCGCACTTCATCTTAGCCAAAATACGAGAAGTGATTCTCTCTTGTTAGAGAGGCCTGATGCCAGGGTGTGGACATATCTGTGTGGGGTAAAGGGAGTACCCCAGGCTGAGCTGGGCTAGAATTAGGCCCTTCTTCTCTCTTAGATCCAAAAAAAAAGTCAGGGAGAACCCAGTCTTTCTCCATCCTTGGTACCCTTGGATTATGCCAACCTCTAATGGAGGTTGGCCCATTGATAAGACCTACTTGCCTGGGAACTTGGCTCCTACTCCAGAAGAGAGGCTGGCCTCCATCTGAGCTGTCCATCACCACGAGCAGTTCCAGCCCAAGATCAGGAAGTATCCTGTCAGATTTTTCAGGCCAGCCCCACTTTCTCACATTTAGTCCCTTGCATCCAAAGTTTTGGTTCAGAACATGTGTTCCCCATAAATAGAAAGCCTAGAAAGGAAATGTGCGGGGAGCTCTTGTCACCTCCATCATTCCAATGTCCTCCACAACACCAAAGCCTTCTCCAACCAGCTGCAGCCGGCTATGTTCTTGTTCACAGCTTTCCTTTAACTGGGTCCTTATGTGCAGCTAGTCACAGAGTCAGTCTAGCTCCGGATCTGCTGCCTGAGGTGCTGTGCCTCTCCATCAGCCTGTCGCAGGCAGAGACTGCCCTTTGCACATTTGGTGTTCCTATGAACAAGGCTCTTTCATGCAATGGTCACTTATTCATTTATCACTCTAACAAATATTTGTTGAGCATGGATGACCTGCCAGTCTGAACCAAGAGATCGCAATGCAAAAGCAAAGTTCCAGGGGGTGTACTTGGAGCACACCTGTAATCCCGACACCGGAGAGGCTGTGCCAGGACTATTGTTACAAGTTTATGGGCTTCCTACGCGACATCATGAGAGTTCCAAGCCAATCTGGACTAAATAGCAAGACCTGACCTCCAAAAAAGAAGAAGATGGGGGCTGGAGAGATGGCTTACGGGTTAAGCGCTTGCCTGTGAAGCCTAAGGACCCTGGTTCATGGCTCGATTCCCCAGGACCCACATTAGCCAGATGCACAAGGGGGCGCACGCGTCTGGAGTTCGTTTGCAGTGGCTGGAGGCTCTGGTGCGCCCATTCTCTCTCTCTCTCTCTGCCTTTCTCTTTGTGTCTGCCACTCTCAAATAAATAAATAAATAATGAACAAAAATATTTTTAAAAAAGAAGATGGGGGAGAGAAGAAAGGGAGGAAAGGAGGGTGGGAGAGAGGAAGAAAGGAAGGAAGGAAGAAAGGGAAGAGAGAAGGTAGAAAGGAAAGTTGTGATCTTCATGAATGTGTCATTTCAGTGCAGAATAAAGGGGAGCCCTAAGGGTGGAAAACAAAAGAAAGCACTTGTTCAACCATCAAGTATTGGGCTTTCAATGAGTGGCACACATTAGACTAGGTCCTACAGTCACAAAGCCAAGGCAGGGCTTGTATTTGGTCAGGATCCTGGTTGGTATTGTGGCCATCCTACCAGAAGCAACGATTCCTCCAAGAATTCTAGCTGGAAATAGTTCCATTGGGCCTGGTCACCTACCCAGTACACACAACTCACCCAACCTTCTATCCTTCCCCCACAGGTTCACTGAGCCATTCATACACACAGGCACAGGGAAACACACTACATGTCTGTGGTGGTTTGATTCAGGTGTTCCCCCATAAACTTAGGTGTTCTGAATGCTAGTCTCCACAGCTGATAGCAATTGGAAATTAAAGCCTCCTGGAGACAGTATATCATTGGGGGCGGGCTTATGGACGTTATAGCCAGTTTTCCCTTGCCAGTGTTTGGCACACTCTCCTGTTGCTATTGTCCACTTTATGTTGGCCAGGGGGTGATGTCCACCCTCTGCTCATGCCATTGTTTTCCCCTCGAGTCTGTAAGTCAAAATAAACCCTTTTTTCCCAAAAGCTGTTTTTGGTCGGGTGATTTCTGCCAGCAATGTGAACCTGACTGCAACAGTAAAGTTGGTACTGAGGAGTGGGGTTGCTGCTAAACACCTGACTGTGTGGCTTTGGCATTTTGGAGCTGATTTTTAAGAGTAATGTGGAAGGATTTTAAACTTTGGCCTAAGAGACACTTTGCAGTGCTGCAAGTACAGCTTGATGGAGTATTCTGGTCATATTTGAAAGACTTGAATGCAGTAAGAACTATGGACTGTGACGTTTGGCTTATGAGGGTGAGAAAGAGCTTTGTCTGGACTGGGCTAGAAGCAGTTTGTGTCAGAGGCTTGCTGTTATTGCCATGTCCTGAGAATTTGTGCAGGGTTGCTTTGTGTAGAAACAGACTGCTGTGTGCAGAGGGATATGGCACAGAAAGAAGTCTTTAGGCCAAAACTACTGCCTGTTCAGCTGCAATTGAGAGATTACAACCTTTGAGATTGGGCCAGCTGACCTGCACTGGGGCAACAGGAAGAATGTAGACTCTTTTGAAGGGGCCTGAGTGCCCAAGGAGTGTCCTGTTCTTCAAAGTCTGTTTTATTCCCCCTGGATTAACAAATTGGCTCCCTACTTGGTTATATGGAGTATAAGAAATGCAGGAAAGAAAGGGTCATTGAGTTTGCAACATGGTCCTGTGGTTTGGAAATGGCCATGGGCAGTATGAAGTAGGTTTGCTGGATGCCTGCATAAAGACCCAATGGAGCCGTGAGGATGAACTGTGGATTGCAGTGGAGACCCAGTGGAGATGCTGGAAACAAGATGGCTGCTATGGAAAGCTGCCAGCCCCAATGAAGTTTTCCAGGAACTCCAGAGACTTGTTTCTGGTTAGAATTATTGAACTTGGAGATTTGTCACTGACTAGAGTTGTTGGACCTGGAGCTACAGAGTTTGATGTTTCAATCTTGTATTGGTTGAATATTTCTTTGCTATGCCCAATACCATCTTTTGTAGTGTGAATGTTTATTCTGTGTCATTATGAGTTTTGGGGGGATTTTTTGGTGTTATGGCTCAGTTAAAAGACCTTGGACTATGGGGATGTCTGAACATCATTAGGATTGATAAAAAATACGGGGACTTTTTTTTTTTTTTTTGGTTTTTTTGAGGTAGGGTCTCACTCTAGCCTAGGCTGACCTAGAATTCACTATGGAGTCTCAGGGTGGCCTCAAACTCACGGCGATCCTCCTACCTCTGCCTCCCGAGTGCTGGGATTAAAGGCGTGTGCCACCACGCCCGGCTAAAATACGGGGACTTTTAAAGGTGGATGAATGCATTGTATTTTACATCATGGATGGTTATCAATTTATGGGGGCCAGGGGTGGAATGTTGTGGTTTGATTCAGGTGTCCCCCATAAACTTAGGTGTTCTGAATGCTAGGTTCCCAGTTGATGGAGATTTGAGAATTAATGCCTCCTAGAAGAAGTACATTGTTGGGGATGGACTTATGGGTGTTATAGCCAGTTTCCCTTGCCAGTGTTTGGCACACTCTCTTGTGCTATTGTTCACCTTATGTTGGCCAGGGGGTGATGTCCACCATCTGCTCATGCCATTGTTTTACCCTTCCATCATGGAGCTTACCCTTGAGCCTGTAAGCCAAAATGAACCCTTCTTCCCACAAGCTGCACTTGGTCGGATGATTTCTGCCAACAATGCGAACCTGACTGCAACAGTGTCCTTGATGGGAGGAGAAACAAGGGGCTTTTCAGGTCAGCCTCAGAGCAGAAAGAGCCCACCAGGAAGAGAAGTGGGAGCACCTTTCCTTTGGGGGCTCTTGTTAACGTGTCCACCACCTGGGCTGGCCAAAAGCCGACAGCCCCTCCACAGCTGTCCTTATACTGTTTGCCCCAAGGGGAGAATCCAGTAAGGCAGGCCTGTAGGAGACAGGATCATGCTATGCAGCATGAGGAGGCAGATCCAAGAAGGTTATCTGGCCTAGAGTTTGTCTAGCAAGGAAGAAAGATTTTCTGTGAGAAAAAAATTGAAAGACAAAGTAGCAAGGAAAATATTCCAAGAGGCAGAAGGTACGACAGGGATAGTGAGGTGGGCATGGGGGTGCACTGATCAAGTCTCCCTTCAAGAGAACATTCTGCCGAGAGCAGAGTTAACTGATAGCCTCAGCTGCTCCACTTTTTGATCTATGATGGTGTTCACACCAAGGCCACGTCTCTTCCAGGTCACTTCTGGCATTCTTCTAAGCCTCTCAGGGATACTAGATATGGCCCATTCCTGCCCAACATGATACTTCTCCAAAAAGCAAACCCTGTTTAGGAATCTCCTATTAATTTGGCCAAGATTTTCTCAGAACAGCCTTGAAGGTTAAGACTCTTCCTATCTAAGCCTCCCCCCACCGCCCCCACCCCAGCTCTCTCCTTCCTTATCCTGAATTCTGTGCCACACTCTGAAGGCTTTTCTCTTTAAGGTTTGAATCAGAAATACCACCACAAGCCTCATGTGGTGAATTCTTGGACCCCCAGCTGGTGGATCCAAATAATGAAAGATGATTGGATACTGAGGGCTCTGACCTAGTCGGTGGATTAATCCCCGATGGATTCAAAATCAGATGCCACTAGTGGGAGGTGATGGAAACTTCCAGAGGTGGGGCCTACTTGAAGGAAGTGGGTCAACTGAGGGCATGTACTTGGGGGGGGGGGCTGTATCTTATCCAGAGTCTCTCTCTTCGTCCCAAAAGGCAGGAGATGAACAGCTCTGCTCCACTGTATTCTCTTTGTCATGATGCTCTGCTTCAACACAAGCCCATAGCAATGGGACCAAGCTAGTAGGGATTGGAATACCTGAAATTGTGAGCCAATAGCAATCCTTGTTCCAAATTGTTTCTCTCAGGTATTAGTCCATGATGAAAAGCTGACCAACATACTCTCCTGGTCTACTCCCATTCCTACTTCCTTCACAGTTACCACCCCATAGATAGACTGTACATTTCATTCCAATTTGAATGTCTTCTCATGCGAGTCAAGTGAAGACAAAGGCAAAAACCCCAGGGGTCAGGAGGAGCAGTCAAAGGGATATATGTGCCCCTTGCAGCCACAGAGCTTCGCTTCCCCAGGTCTGCAAAAGACTGTGGGGCTAGAAGTGGTGCCAGGTTCATGCAACTCCCACCCTATGAGGAGAGGCTACACCAACTATCGCTTTGCAGCAGTCATTTTTCTCTCTGCTGTCACAAAAGAAACTTATGGCGGAAGGGGTTGATTTTGACTCACAGTTTGAGAGGAATACGGTATGTCATGGCAGGAGTACGACATGGCTGGTCACATTGCATCCACGTCACGAAGCGGAGAGAAATAAATTCTTGTGCTCCACCTGCTGTTTCATTTTAGTCATTCTGGGACCCCTGACCCATGGAATGGTGGCGCTCACATTCAGGGACCCACCCAGAGGTCTGTTTCCATGGTGATTCTAAGTCTAATTGATTTGATAATGAAGATTAATTGTCATACTCTTCAACTGACATCTCCCTTTTCCTCAGTAGAAGTCTTAGAACATCTCCCTCAACATATACAACTACGTGTCCATTTTAATTAGAGAACAAATTCCACGGGCTGGAGAAATGGCTCAGTGCGTAAGGGCACTTGCTGTGCAAGCATGAGAGCCTGATAGGGCCTGAGATGGCCTGAGTTCAACCTCCAGCGCTCACGTTAAGAGACAAAAAAAAAAAGCTGGGCATGAGAAGTAGAATCCAAATTAGTCAGATGCTCACTGCTGACCTTCAGCTAGTCCTTCCCCTCCCAGGCAGCAGGCTGAGGATGGTGACCAGCCCTGACACTCAGCTCCCCTGCTCAGCCCCTACCCACAGTGGTGGCGGCCCCGCTTGCAGCTCTCCTTCAGCTGCTCCGCCCCCTCCCTGGGGGCCGCACCAGAATGGAGTCTAGCCCTGGTGCAGAACTCCCCGCTAGGCTGACTCACAATGGTGGGGCACTGCTTGTACCTGAACTTCCTCTGGAGTTTGTTTGAAGTGGCTAGATGTCCTGGGCACCCATTCTCATTCTTTCTTTTTTTTTTTTTTTCCAGGTAGGGTGTCACTCTATCAGTCTAGCTCAGCCTGACCTGGAATTCACTAGGTAGTCTCAGGGTGGCCTCGAACTCACAGCGATTCTCCTCCCTATGCCTCCCGAGTGCCAGGATTAAAAGCGTGCACCACCATGCCCAGCTTCTCATTCTTTCTATCTGCCTCTTTCTCTCTTAAATAAATAAGATGTGTTAGAAAAAGAAATCCAGATATACCTTAATTTACCCAAGAAAAAGAAATCCAGATATACCTTAATTTACCCAAGAAAAAGAAATCCAGATATACCTTAATTTACCCAAGAGTTGTGGCCTTGTGAACTTGAATGCAAATTTAACTTGGGAGAAGTCAATCCTATTGCACATGACCTGTGGTGGGGCCAAGGGGCTCACAGTTAAAGTAGTAGTACATCCAGTTCTTAGTAGTAGTATATCCAGTGTTAACCAGTATGCCACATATCCAATTTGACAAAAGTGCTGACAGTAAAACTGACGACTATGCGTATACTAGATAAAAGTCAGTCTCCGGCCTTGCACGGGGGGGAGCGGGTCCCTGCCCACTGGGGAGACAGACAGGATCCACTTGGAGAATAACAGGCCACAGGGGATGACTTTGAGTAAGATGTGGATGGTGACACATTGTTAATTCACTAGTTCTAGGAGGCAATCAAGATTAAGCAAGAATTATGAGGGAGGCCTGTGAGGGTCAGTACCTGGGACTGGGGTGCAGGCCTTCCTGTTACTACTACGTGGACCTATTCCCTTCCTGCATTTCGCCGACTATCCCAGTTGCTCCAGAGGCCTCCTGAGCTGGCCCACAGGGTTGGCTGCCTGGGGAGGTCCTGGCATGGTTCCCAGAGCCAGAGGTGGGGTGAAGTTCTGTGGGCTGGTTGGAGTGTGGCCAGCCCTAAGGGCCAGCTGCAGGGCTCAGGGCCAAGTTGACAATGCCAGCCACTGGAGACAGAGTGGCAACTTCAGCCGTAGCCTCCAAAATACCAGTTGAGGTTTTCTCCTACTTTGGGGTTTAGAAACTATTTCCATTTCTATTATTTCTTTGTTTTGCCCTGTTTTTCTTTCCCTTTTTAAAAATATTTTTATTTATTTTATTTGCAAGGAGAGAGAGAGTATGTGTGTGTATGTGTCTGTGTGTGTGTGTGTGTGTCAGGACCTCCTGCTACTGCAAACCAATTCCAGACGTATGTGCCACTCTGTGCATCTGGTTTTACGTGGGTACTGGGGAATCAAACCCAGGCATTTAGGCTTTGCAAGCAAGCGCCTTAACCTCTGAGCTACCTCTCTAGCCCTATTTTTACTTTTAAGAAGTGGTGGTTGTGCATGGAGGTAAGTTGGAGAGGGCAGGGCAGGAGCCAAGGGAACAGTGGAGTCAGCAGAACATACCTTGGTTTTGCCTCTCAGCCTCTCAGCCTCTCAGCCTCTCTTCTAGGTTCGGTTACTTTTACTTCTGAGACTGTTCTCCAAGGACAAGGACTGGCAGGGGCTCCCTCTCTGCCCAACTTTCTCCCTCATCCCAAATTACCTAAACGGGGCCCATTCTCTTAGCCTCCAGCTCTCTTGTGGTAAGTGGGGATATTCACTGTGTTCTGGGTTGCCACCTCCTCTTCGGGCATTCTCTCTCTCTCTCACCCTGATCAATCTCACCCACAACCATGATCCCAGTTCTCATTTATATATGAGAAATTCCACATTTTATTTCTCTGGCCCTAGCTCCCCACTGAACCTCAGACTTCTCTACCTGAATTGCTCACAGGAACTCAAACTCCTCATATCCACAGGGGACCTCACCATCTCTACTCCACCCATCCACCAAATGAACAACCCCTTCCAAAAAAAAAAAAAAAATCAAGTGTTCTCTGATCCATTCTCTATTTTAGTGAAAGACACCACCAGAAAACTAAGGGCCATCTGGAACTCTGCCCATTACTTCACCTACCACCAACATCCAATCTATCAGGCCTTCCTAGATAACTCTCAAATTTCCTCCTATCTCTCCAGTCCCACAACTACTCCTTCAGTTAAGACTAGCGTCAGAATATTCTAATTGGTCTTCCTGCCTCTTTTACTGCCTGCGAAGCCTAAAGACCTATGTTTGACTCCCCAGATCCCATGTAAGCCAGCTGCACAAGGTGGCACATGCATCTGGAGTTTGATTACAGTGGCTAGAGGCCCTGGCACACCAATTCTCTTTCTCTCTCTCTCATAAAAAGGCTAGTCCATTGGGGTTGCCTCAAAAATTCTTAATAATGATAATAATTTAAAATTTTAAAAATGGTTTATTTAACTCATAGTTCTGCAAGTTCAAGGATATTACACTGGCACCATCTTGGCCCTAATGAGGACAGCATGGTGAATGGCATCACCATGATGCAAGTACATGCAAAAAGATTATATCGCTAAGTAGGAGACCAAAGAAGAGGCTGGGGCAGTCTTATTCTTTTATAACACTCTCACAAGATGGAATTCAGAATCCTATATGAACTCCCTGAATCTCTTCTAAAGGCAATACTTAGTGACCTCCCACTAGGCCCCACATCTTAAAGGTCTCACCACCTCTTAATACCAACACAGTGGGGACAAGGCTTTCAGGTTCCAACACATGAACCTTTCAGGGGAACATAATCAATATGCACACTTAATCAAAACAAGGGCATGGTGAGACAGGAATATATGCCATTTCAGGGCATCTCCCTGATAGGGAACAAATTAGCAGAATATGGCAGAGAAAACAGAGAACCAAGCTCCATTGATAAGACAAGAAGATAGCCAACTGCCCATGATGATACTTGCCACCTCTACCACATCTGCCTGGGCCCAGGAGAAATTGCCGAGGAAGTGACAACATGAATACTGCTCTTACTGCTTGCCTGACAACCAAGCCCCAGGGTGATGGTTACAGACACGGTACACAGGTGATCACTCAAAATCTATCAAAGCAGAAATTCAGAGGCTACAGAGAACACTAAATCAGACTGCCAATAGGCCTGCCATGGCTCAGGGAACATTGCGGAAGAGGGGCCAGAAAGATTGTAAGAGCCACGGATTGGGTAGGAGTACTCTGAGACATGGTCCCTCCACTACCCCACAGGGACTGACTGAGGCCTTTAGGGCCTCACAGTCATTACCATAAGCCCACTAAAGAGGGCCTCCAGGGTAACAGGATCCAGGGTGAGGGGGATAAGAGTATATTCCATTGTAATACATATATATGTAATATATATATTGTATGTATATACAATATGTAATATATATATATGTATATATATATATATATATGTATAATTGAATAAAAATTAAAGACAAGCCAAGGTCAGAAAAAGAGGAAAATGTTGAGACGAATGAGAATCAAAACAAATGGAGCGGATGGATGAGCAAAATCAAACTATATATGAAGACCTACCTTAAATATAAATGGACTCTAAGCAGTACAATTAAAAGTTAGAACTCAGGGCCTGGAGAGATGGCTTAGCGGTTAAGCGCTTGCCTGTGAAGCCTAAGGACCCCAGTTTGAGGCTCGATTCCCCAGGACCCACGTTAGCCAGATGCACAAGGGGGAGCACGCATCTGGAGTTCGTTTACAGTGGCTGGAGGCCCTGGCACACCCATTCTCTCTCTCTATCTCTGCCTCTTTCTCTCTCTGTCTGTCGCTCTCAAATAAATAAAATAACAAAAAAAATTTTTTTAAGTTAGAGCTCAGGCTGAAGAGGTGGCTCAGAGATTAAGGGACTTGTTTGCAAACTCTGAAAGCCCGAGTTAAATTCCCCAGTACCCACAGAAAGCCAAATGCACAAAGTGGTGCATTTCATTTCATTTTATTTTGAGAGAGGGAGTAAGAGGGGGATAAAGAGAGAGAGAGAGAGAGAGAGAGAGAGAGAATGGGAGTGCCAGGGCCTCTAGCCACTGCAAATAAACTCCAAACACATGTGTCACCTTGTGCATCTGGCTTACACAGGTACTGGGGAATAGAACCTGGTTCCTTAGGCTTCTCAGGCCAGCGCCTTAACTGCTAAGCCATCTCTGCAGCCCCTTATTTGCACTTTTTTGGGGCAGGGTCTCACTTTAGCCCAGGCTGACCTGGAACCCACTCTGTAGCCCAGGCTGTCCTTGAACTCACAGCAATCCTCCTACCTCAGCCTCCTAATAATATTGCTTTATTAAGCACAATTGGACTCAAAATTTTTGCTGATAATAGGAAGTTGCTTTTAAATATAAAGACGTATAGGAGACTGGGGATATTGTTCAGTGGAACTTGTCTACATGTACAAGGCTCTGGGTTTAATTGCCACCACCACAAATAAAGTGAACTAAAATAAGACACAGATAATTTAATGCCAAAATAACGAATAAAGGTATACTGGGAATGACTGTATTGATTTCAAAGTAAGCATTTTAAAAATATTTGTTTATTTATTTATTTATGAGACAGAGAAAGGAAGAGGGAGGGAGAGAGAGAGAGAATGGGCATGCCAGGGCTTCTTGCCACTGCAAATGAACTCCAGACTCATGCACCACCTTGTACATATGGCTTATGTGGGACCTGGGAAATCGAACCTGGGTCCTTAGGCTTCAAAGGCAAGTGCCTGAACCACTAAGCCATCTCTCCATCACTCAAAGTAAGCATTAAGATATGTAATATTGCCGGGAGTGGTGGCACACACCTTTAATCCCAGCACTCAGGAGGCAGAGGTAGGAGGATCACCATGAATTCAAGGCCACCCTGAGACTACATAGTGAATTCCAGGTCAGCCTAGGCCAGAGTGAAACCCTACCTCGAAAAACCAAAAAAAAAAAAAAAAGATATGTAATATTGCCAAGAGTAAATACATTTCTAATGATTAAAAAAGTTACTTTGAACTAACCAAAAGAAAAAGAGACCCAAATTAATAAGGCTAGAGAAGAAAGGGGCACCAACAGACACCAGTGAAATTCAGAACATCATAGAGACATACCTTAATAACATATACTCCACTAATTTTGAAAATCTGAAAGAAACAGATGGTATTCTAGATATATATAACCTACCAAAATTAGAGCAAGATGAGATAAATCATTTAAACAGACCTATAATAACCAATGAAATCAAACCAGTTATTAAAGTGTTATTTTGTTAGGACAATAAAAGAATCTTAGATGTACATGTACCTAACAACAAACTTTAAAATACACGAAGCCAAAACAGAACTGAAAAAAGCAATGACAAAGTCATAATTATAACTGGCGAGTGTGACATTTCTCTTTTTAAAATATTTTATTTATTTTCAAGGTGAGACAGAAAGAGAGAGGGAGGGAAAGAATGGACACATCAGGGCCTCTTGCAACTGCAAACAAATTTCAGATCCAATTGGCACTTTATGCATCTGGCTTTATGTGGGTACTGGTAAATTAAACCCAGGCTGGCAGGCTTTGCAAGCAAGCGCCTTCAACTGCTGAGCCATCACCCCAGACAATTTCTCTTTCAATAACTGATAAAACAAGGAAACAGAAACCTGGTAAATTTGTAGAAGAGTTGAACAACATCATTAATCAAGTTGACCTAAATGACATGAATAGAACACTACACCCAACATCTGCAAAATACACATTCTTCTCAAGCACACGTGGAACATTCTCTAAAATAGACCATATGCTGGGCCATAAACTAATCTTACTAAGTCTAACAGGACTGGAACCATGCATAAAATGTTCTCTGACCTCAAAAAAAAATTTTAATCAATAACAAAAGATGTTTGGAGAAAAATCCTTAAATATTTAGAAAATAAAATAACATGCTTGTAAATAACCCATAGGCCAAAGAATAAACCAAAAAGGAAACTGTAAAGTATTTTGAATGAAGAAAAATATAAAATTTATGGAATTGCTACTAAATCAGTTCGTCAGAGGGAAATTATAGCACCCAGAACGTGTATTAGAAAAGAAAATGGTCTCAGATCAATGACCCCAGCTTCAAATTTAAGAAGCTAAACAAAGAAAAGCAAATTAAGCACAAAGTAAATATAAGAAAAGAAGCAAGGATAAAAGCATGAATCAATGAACTAGCAAGCAGACAGAAAATCACTGAAGCCAGATGCTAGTGCTATGAGATGACCACTGAAATTGATAAGCTTCTAGCTTGACAGTACTGGTTACAACGTTGTCTTTATTGACCAAAATTCACTGAACTGTATACTTATAATGGGTGCACTTTGTAAATCATGCTCCCGAAATAGGCAAAAGATTTGAACTGACATTTCACAAAGGAAGACACACAAATGACACATGAAAAAAAGTCAATATCATTAGTTATCACCAACCAGGAGATACTAGTACACCTATGCTAGATTGGCTAAAAGCAAACTATACTAAATGGATATGCACTACCCATAATGCTATTACGTTGCTGGTTGCAGCATAAAATGGTACCACCAATTGGGGAACACAACTTGGTAAGTTTCTTATAAAATTAAATGCAAGCCAATTCTATGGCTCAATAATTGCACTCCTGGATAATTATCCAAAAGAAATGGAAAGAAATGTCCACAGAAAGCCTTGTACAAAAATATTCACAGTAACTTTATAAAATCCCCAAACTGGAAACAGCTTAGGTGTCTACATGAGTACATAAACCAAGTGTGGTGCGGTCATAGCATGGGTCAATGGTATACCAACACAATATACATGATAATGTGTATCAATATGCAGCCATAACAAGGAACAAACTACTGACACATGCTACAACACTGAGAATCTCAAAAGTGTTATGCTAACTGAAGGAAGCCACTTATAAAAGTTATATACTGTGTGGTTTCATTTACTCAAAAATTATGGCATAGGTAAAACTAGCCTGTACGTGAAAAAGCACAAGAAGATGGTAGGCCACAGTGGAGAATGGGAATGAGATCGATTGGAAAGTTCTTCAAGGAAGCCAGGTGTGGTGGCACATGGCTTTAATCCCAGCACTCAGGAAGCAGAAATAGGAGGACTAATGTGCGTTCAAGGCCACCCTGAAAGTATATAGTGAATATCCAGGCAAGCCTGGGCAACAGCAAGACCCTATCTTGAAAAGTTCTTCAAAGAAACTTTGTCATGAGGCAAATGGTGTGGATCTTGATCACAGTGGTGCACACTGGGAATTAGGACAGTTGTAGTACGCTGAGAGCCATGGATAATATATTTTGTGCAGCCTCTGTCTATATAATCATCCAAAGTCAGTATGTTAAATCCATTCTGGCCACCCAGTTTCATGCACTTCTGTCAAAGAAATATTATTCTGGCTGTGGAGCCATCCCTTGCCATACTGTCATCCTGAAACCAGATCCCCAACCACAGGATCCCTAAATGATCTCCTACGGGAGACTCTTTTACGTTCCTTGGGACATCTAGTGGATCCCAAACACAGGCTTGGAGGTTGCTAGTACCACAACGAGTGCCTTGAAAGGGAGAAACATGCACTGGGTCCTATGTCTTTGTAGGATGCATTCTAATATGAAGACAACTAACGATGATATCGCTGGCCTTGGTCAGTTTTAGACACTTATGGGGAATTTTAAGAATTTTAAGGAAAGTGCTACAAAGTGAATAGAGGTGAGCCATTAATATGTAAGACATGAGGCAGGAATCCCATGTGCCCATGTCTGAGATGATACTGGCTACAGTGTACATTAGTCAGCTTTTTGTTACTGTAATGAAATGTGAGGCCGACTTCCTATGAAGATAAGGTTCATTAAGTTCCTGAGACTGGAGATTCAAGGTCATGGCACGGGCATGAGCTCAGATCTAGCGAAGGCCTTATCAGGTGCTACACATCGCAGTGAATAGTAAAGCCAGGAGCATGTGTGGGAGCAAGCGACTGCACTGCCAAACGGGAAGTCAGGGTGAGCTGGTCGGGGCTAGGCTCAAGCTTTTATTACAACCCTTTCTAGAGTACTACCTCAAGTCCTTTAAAGGGATTCCCACTAAGATTTTACTCACTAGGCCCTACCTCCCACATAGCCACACTGGGGACCAACCTCCCAACACATGATCCTTTGGGAGTACATACTGAAAGCATTCGAACCAGGGCTAGGGAGATGACTTTGGATGAAATGCTTGCCACACCAGTGTGAGGGCCTGAGATCCCCAGAACCCACATGAAAGCCATATGCTGTAATCCCACCACACCTAGGGCAAGAATCGAGGTGGAAACAGGAGAATCACCAAGAAGCTTGTGGGCCAGCTAGCCTACAAATACAGCAGTAAGCAACAAAAGACCATGCCTCAAATGAGACAGAAGGTGAGGACTGAAACCCGAAGTCATTCTCTGACCGCCACATGCGTGTCGTGGCACACACTCCACACAAGCGCCATGGCATGAGTGCACCCATACTCACACAGATGAGCATGCACACAGATAGATGCCAAAAATAATTCAAATCATATCACATGGATATACACTGATCAAAATTCACTGAGCCCAGGCATGGTGGCACTCGCCTTTAATCCCAGCACTCGAGAGGCCAAGGTAGGAGATTGCCGTGAGTTCGAGGCCAGCCTGAGACTCCATAGTGAATTCCAGGTTATCCTGAGCTAGAGCAAAATCCTACCTCAAAAACCAAAAAATAAAAAATAAAAAATAAGGGCTGGAGAGATGGCTTAGTGGTTAAGCACTTGCCTGTGAAGCCTAAGGACCTCGGTTCAAGGCTCAATTCCCCAGGATCCACGTTAGCCAGATACACAAGGGGGCGCACGTGTCTGGAGTTCGTTTGGAGTGGCTGGAGGCCCTGGCGCGCCCATTCTCTCTGTCTCTCTGTCTCTGTGTCTCTGTCTCTCTCTCCCTCTTTCTCTCTCTGTCTGTCACTCTCAAATAAATAAATAAAAATGAACAAAAAAAAACTATTAAAAAAATCACTGGTAGCTGAAGTTATAGCTCATTTGTAGAGCACTTATCTAGCATGCACAAGGCCTGGGTTGAATTCTCAGCTCTGGAAAAAAAACAAAAACAAACAAACAAACAAAAAAAAAAAAAAACTCTGGGGCTTGGGAGATGCCTCAGTGGTTAAAGGTACTTGCTTGAAAAGTCTGATGGCCCAGGTTCAACTTCCCAGTACCCATGTAAAAGCCAGATGCACAAAGTGGCAAATACGCCTGGAGTTTGTTTCCAGTGGCAGAAGGCCCTAGCATGCCCATACTCACTCTCTGCCTTTCTCGCTCTCAAATAAATAAGTAAAAAATAATTTTTCAAAAAGCTCTATATGATAATCCAGGTGCAGTGGCTCACACCTGTAATCCCAGCACAAAGGAGATCAAGGCAGGAAGGTTGATGTGGGTTAAAGTGCAGCCATGACTGCAGAGCGAGATTGTGTCCCAAAAAAGCCCCCAAATCATTGAAATACACACTTAAATGGATATACTTTTTTATATTTTATTTTTAATTATTTGAGAGAGAAAAAGAGGCAGAGAGAGACAGAGAGAAAGAAAGAATGGGCACGTCAGGGCCTCCAGCCACTGCAAACGAACTCCAGACGCATGCGCCCACTTGTGCATCTGGCTTAGTGGGCCCTGGAGAATCGAACTGGGATCCTTTGGCTTTGCAGGCAAACGCCTTAACTGCTAAGCCATCTCTCCAGCCCCAGATATACTTTTTTATGAAAGAGAGATAGAGAGTGAGTGAGTGAGAGAGAGAGAGAGAGAGAGAAAATTGGCATGCCAGAATCTCCAGCCACTGCAATCGAACTCCAGATGTGTGTGCCATCTTGTGTGCATGCGCAACCTTGTGCACTTGCATTACCTTGTGCATCTGGCTTACTTTGGATCTGAAGAGTTGAACATGGGTCCTTAGGCTTCACAGGCAAGTGCCTTAACTGCTGAGCCATCTCTCCAGCCCTTAAATGAATATGCTTTATTGTATTTAAGTTATACCTCAATAAGGTAGAAAATAACAGCTGATGATAAAAATAGCTTCTATCTGAGATTCTCAGGCCCCGCTCAAACAAAATCAGGTTACCTCCTGTCTGACACTCTGGGAAACATTCATTTGATAGTCCCCAGCTGGCCACAGAATCACATGCAGGAGTCACTTCTAACCCAGCCTGGACTTCGGCCTCAGCTTCTGCTACTCCTGCCTCAGCGCCTGCTCCAGCCACGCGGAACTTAGAAGCAATCCCTAAAATGCCCACAGCGCTCGCAATACTGCACCCCTTGGCACGAATGCTTCCTCTGTTGAACCAGCACAGTCTCCATGCAGGCAATTCCCACCCATTATTTAAAGTCTATCTGAAATATCACTTTTTCTCTGTAGCCGTCTCTAACCACCAAACAGAACTGAGACGGAGGAAGGAAGCATGCTCTCTTTCAGCAAACCCACAGTGTCAGGACACACTGGATGGCAGTGCCACTTGTCTCACGTGGACTGGCATGACACCTGCCTGGAGATTTTCTCTCACATCACATTGCAAGGGGTAGGGGCCATCTTCAAGCCAACACCCAGCCTGACAGTGTGTTAGGCTCTTGATACAAGCCATTAAATGTGTAATAAATTAATAAATGAGGGCTGGAGAGATGGCTTAGTGGTTAAGCGCTTGCCTGTGAAACCTAAGGACCCCGGTTTAAGACTCGATTCCCCAGGACCCACGTTAGCCAGATGCACAAGGGGGCGCATGCATCTGGAGTTCGTTTGCAGTGGCTGGAAGCCCTGACGCACCCATTCTTTCTCTTCTCTCCCTATCTGCCTCTTTCTCTCTCTGTCTGTCACTATCAAATAAATAAATAAAATTTTTTAAAAAAATTAATAAATGAAACTATTCTCCCTTTGGGACATCTTAATGGGACCCTTCAGTGAAGAGTGGTTTCACCACAAAGAGTAACCTATAAGCAAAGACTCTTAAGGATTCAGCCCCCAGAGGAGGAACACATGGTCAGAGGTCCATTTAAACAGCACAGATTATGCCACCGACATATTTCACCTTATCTAGCATTTGTATTTGTGAGATGGCAAGAGTCAGAGCTCATTCTGTGGCCAGTACTGTGA
Organism: Dipus sagitta; assembly: GCA_036346955.1. Taxonomy (NCBI): domain Eukaryota; kingdom Metazoa; phylum Chordata; class Mammalia; order Rodentia; family Dipodidae; genus Dipus; species Dipus sagitta. Next base: position 111,089,125 of record CM070776.1, on the reverse strand, counting down.
TCAATGCTGCTGCTCAGCTACCTTCTTTCTTTTTATGTAGTCCAGGATCTACAGCCCACATTTAGGGTGGGTCTTCCCACCTCAATTAACCTAACCTAGAAACCCCCTCACTTAGAGATTTGTTTTCATGGAAATTCTAAATCCTGCAACTTGACAACCAGAGATTAATCATCACAAGTAGTATAAACAGTTTCATGTATCATCTCATTTAACCTTTACCTTAACCCGGGTAGGAAGGTGCTTGGTAGGGGGAGGCTGAAACATGCTAAACTGGCAATATTCAATCTTTTTTTTCTGAGACAGTGTCTCACTAGATATCCCAGGCTGGCTTCAGAATCACTGTATAGCTTAGGCTGGCAGTGAACTTACAGTAATCCTCCTGTCTCAGCCTCCCAAGGGCTGGGATTATAAGCATACACCACCATACATGGGCCGATCTGTTTTGACCTACAAAATAGCATTTGCGTATGGTTCAACCTAGCATTGCCATTCTCTTTTTAAAAGTGGGAGAACTGAAGTTGAAGGAAATGAGTCTCTTGTCCAAATTTGATTATTCATCCATCTGATGCCAGAGCTCTTTTGCTATTTCCCCCACACTTCTGGCTCCCATGAACTGAGAAAGTCCTGCTATAAACCAGGCCACAGAGATTAAGCGGTAGGACAGAGTGGGTCCACGCTGGGTTTCAATTGCTGTTTTGTCACAGGGGCATGATCTGGCATGGCCTGCAAATTGTATTAGTCTTTTAGTGGTCATGTTTCCAATTTCTTTTTAGTTTCTTGGTCCTCCCGAATCACCTTCCTCACCACACACAGAGAAGGAAATAGCCAAGCAGCTGACTCACACAGTTGCTTTGACTTTGCTCACGTAGGCTCAGTGGCTACAGACTCCTGGCCCCAGCCTTGCTGGTGTCCTCAGTTGGCACCACGCTCTCTCTTCACTCTATACCTATAGCTGTGACCTACAGATAAGATGTCCATCAGAGATTGTCAGAAGCTCGTGTTTAAAGTCAAAGGTGGGCTGGAGAGATGGCTCAGCGGTTAAGCGCTTGCCTGTGAAGCCTAAGGACCCCGGTTCGAGGCTCGATTCCCCAGGACCCACGTTAGCCAGATGCACAAGGGGGCGCTCGCATCTGGAGTTCGTTTACAGTGGTTGGAGGCCCTGATGTGCCCATTCTCTCTCTCTGCCTCTTCTCTCTCTGTCTGTCACTCTCAAATAAATAAATAAAAATAAACAAACAAAAAAATTAAAGTCAAAGGTGATACCAGGCATCGGAAAGGGCACAGGCAACAATGAAGAAGGCCCCCAAGGTAGTCCAAGGTGGCTTCAGAATCACTATGTAGCCAGACTGGCCATGAACTTGCAGTAATCCTTCAGCCTCAACCTCCTAAGTCAGCTAGGTGTTTAAGCCTTGGTGGAACCAGTGGGTGGTAGGGTAGACCTCAACCCAACAATCCCTTTGCCTGCTAACCAGGTCCTGTGAGCTGCCTGCCAGGGTAAGAGGATGGAGGCTGGAAAGAGCAACATGGTACAGTGACCCTCAAGAGAGGCTCCACCATGAGACTGCAGGCCAGAATGTGAGGGCGTTAAGAGCACAGTCCTAGGTTAGGAATATGCAAAGAATGGAAGCCAGGGAAATGCAGGTAGACAGAACCTCAAATACCACCACTGTGGGCGTGAGGAGGCTCGTGAGGAGTGTAAGAAGAGGCTAGAATTCTACCCACATGCCCCGTGGGGTTCTGCCTTGCAATGAGCTCTGAGAGCAAGGTCAAGATGGATGGGATATTGGTCTAGGGTTATAAAGCTCAGGGACATAGGAGAGAGGAACCGGAAGGGCTTCCTCCAAGAACCCAGTAGGCCTCTGGCCTTTCCTGGCATAACTAGAAAGAGAAGCAGACGGCCCTAGAATCGGAATAAGGCTTGTCTTCCTGTTTCCGCTCTCATGAGGGGACAGCCTGAGATGTCTCACGGCACTTTGTCCAGAAGTTACGAAGCCTGGGTGCCAGTCCCACCCCTGCTTCTGTCAGTCTAGTGTTTCCCCATCTATACGAGCAAGTCAAGATGGCTATAGTAGAGAAGGCAATTGGTAAAACTAGTCATGGTTTTCAAACCTTTTCTATTTAGAAAAAAATAATAAAACAAAATTGGATGTGGCATCTCCACGAGTAAAGTGGATGAAATAGAGCCTGTGATTTGGATATGAAATATCCCCTCAGACTCAAGTAGCAATGTTTGGATGTGGGTCTTGAAGAATAATTGGGTCATAGGGACTTTAACTTCACTGATGAGTTACTCCATTGATGAATTCATAGGAGGATGAACTATTAGGTGATGATGCAGAGTCGGAAGAAGGAGGTCACTGGGGGAATGTCCTAGAAGGGTAAAACATCCTCAAATTCTGCATCCCATGCTCTCTGTTTCCTGAATGTCATGAGGTGAGCAGCCTCCTTCAAACCACACGCTCATGCCCACATGATAGTTTTTGTCTGTCCGCATGCCCAAAGCCAACCTCTGAAAGTGTGAGCTAAGACAATCTGGAAAGCGATGGCAGTCCAGAGTCTTTTTTAGAGATCACTGGGTTAGCCAAGTTACCTGTGATTAGAGTGCTTGGGAAGCAGAGGCAGGCAGATTGCTGCAAGTTTGAAGCCAGCATGTTCTAAATAGTGACTTCCAAGCCAGCTGAGGCTACATAGGAAGACCTTATCTTGGAAGAATTAATTAATTAACTAATTATCACTGGATTAAAATAGTCATTCTCAACCTTGGACATGCATAGACCTCACCTGGAGGGCTGTGCAAACAGATGATTGGATCTACCCTTTGGGTTTCTGACGTAGTGTACACAAGATGGGAATGAGACATTGTGTTTTTTACAAGTTTCTAAGTAATGATGATATCTGATGCTTCTGGTTCAGAGGCTACATTTTGAGAACTACTGGGTTATATTACAACTATGGGCATTCCTATATTCATGCCCAGTCATTCAATATTTACATGAAACCCACCTCAGATTTTGTTTGATATTAAAATCATGGGAGAGCTCCTGGCATTGTGCATGGCACATAGTAGGCCCTCAGTTAAAGCTGGTAGATGCAAGTATAAAAGTCTCTTTAGGTGCATAAAGTTACTGGCCGAGGGATTGGAAGACACAGAAGCTTTTCCTGTAATGAGTTTACAGTCTGCCATAGCCCCCCCAGGAAATAACGCCCCCATTAATCCCATCATTTAGAGGTTATTTCATGTGAATCATTATCCTTTCCAGACATTCTCCTTTTTGCCAGATAACCCCCCTAGGAATGGGTCAGTTGTTCAGTGTTTCTCAGATGTTTTCTTCATCTGTACCTAGCAGAGATTTGATCCTTTGACTTTCTCCAGGGCAAGGACCTTACCTGTATTGTTCTTCCCAACATCCTCTAGGGCTGCTGGCCCAGTGTCCCACAAAGAGCAGCTATTGATGATAAGTTTGTGGAATAAAGGAAACACATGAGCCCCAACATGAGCAAGCCCATTGTGAGTTACCACCCCCCATCATGGCTAAGGCTGCTCACTTGGGAACTTTGGAAGGGCATGTAGGGAGAGCAGGTCTCCAGCCACACTCACGTACGACTGCTGACCAGGAGGCATTGCAAGCCTGCTCCAGGATTGCTTAGGACCCCTTGTTCCCCACATCCTCCTTTTTCAGCCTGACCACTTTCTTAAACAAATTGGCACTGACCCTAGTGACAGACTCGATCATTTCCTTTTGCTTCGTGATTGTGTTATGTGGCTGCCAAAGCCCTGTTCCTGAACAGTCAGCACATTCCTCAGGACTGCGAGCGAGCGAGAGCCCATCTGCTCCCAGAGCATTTCCGTTCCTTTATTGTGCTATTTTGGGTCCCACTTCCCATTTGGACAGGAGCATCTTCCAGCCGGTGGGGAAAGGGAGAGGGTGGAGAAGATTGCCACAGCCTTCCTTCATTTCTCATTCATCTCCCTGGTTTCTCTGGAAAGAAATCAACAAATAGAAGACTACGTGCCAGGCACTTCTCTGCGCTCTCTACACGTGTCCATGTAGTTAATAATTATGGGATGGAGCCCTGTCAGGAAGGTAAAATATTAGTTCTAGTTTCCAGCAAGGAAACTGAGGCACAGAGATGAATGGGCAAGCGCAAGGTCAAACCGTGTGTTGTAGAGCTGCGTGTTACACCCAGGCAGTTCTAGATGCTCTTACCTACTGGCTATGCCACTTTGGATTCTTGACACTATAGTTCTGGGCCCAGCAGTATCTGATGGCATAGTTCTTTCTCTTATCTGTGTTAGCAGAGCCAAAGGTCCCTTACATCAAAAGAACAATGCTTTCAGAGTTAAAAAAAAAAATGTTTCTCCAAGGGTAGGCAAGCTCTAGCTTACTTGGTAGGGTGTTTGCCTAGCATGCATAAAGCTCTGGGTTCTGTACTCAGCACCACATAAATCCAGGTGTCTAATCTCATGCCTGTAGTTCCAGCACTCGAGAGGTGGAGGCAGGAGGATCAGAAGTTCATGGTCATCCTTGGCCACGTAGAAAGTTGGAAGCCAACCTGGGCTGCATGAGACTGTCTCAAAAAAAAAAAGAAAAGAAAAAGTCTTTTCTCCATCCTCTGTCACTGACTCATTCATTGAATGCACTGTTTGAACTCCCAGCTCCTAGCATCTATGCTCAGGTTACTTGTAAGGGGCTGTTGCAACAATGTAAAACAGATGCCCAGAATCTATTGCTCATGGCGTGCTCTTCTCTTCAGGCATTGCTTCATTTATGGCTCATATCAGCCCTAAATGAGGTGGTGGGGGGGAATGAAGGCTCAAAGTGTTCCAAGCTAGCCACAGACCCAGCTGTTGTGTTTTACATCGCCACATGAGATGTTAGACAGTGGGAAGCCTTCCCCAGGTATCAGACATTGCCTGGATACTGTCCTGTAATGATTCATTCCATCCACACAGCAACCCCTGAAGTGGGTACTATTATTACCCCTAAATCCTATTTCACCTGTGAAGAAGCAGAAGTATAGAGAGATTAAGTAACTTACCCCAGAGTCCACAGTCAAGAAGTAGCAGGTCTGGAATTCAGATCCAGACTGTTGGCTTAGACTGTGGGAGTCCCAGGGTATGCACCTAACCATGACACTGTGCTACCTGTTGGGACTGAGGAAACTTCAAGCTACTTACCACAATTTCCATCTCTATTCCTTGCCTTTCTGATGTTCCAGATGAACTTGATCTTTCCAATAACAGTAACTCTAGGAGGCAATGAAATTCAGCTCACAGCTCAGCAACTCAATAGCAGGGTGAAGCCTGCATTTCTCAGTGCCTCACCTTCCTGATTCGTGAGTGAGGATGATAAGAGCAATGAGTTCATAGGGTCCTCGGGAGCATTTAGATCAAGGAGGGTGGATTCGCCCATCACCACCACCTCCCGCTGAATCTTCCCCAGCCCAGCCCAGCATCCTGCAGAGGGAAGTGGTGCTTCACGCCCTTTCACTTATCAGTCTCACCCTCAGTGGCTGTCTCTTCCTGTCCCAAATGAAAAGGAGCCCTCAGCTATACATTCCCCGGGCTTTTCAAAACTTGGTAATTACAATTCCTCCCAAGAGATCAGAGAAACCCATTTCCTTAGCAATAGAAGCAGGAATTCTATTGTCATTTCATAACTCAAGCATGGCCCAAGGTGGCCCAGCCCATCTCCTTGCTTCTCCACCCTTAACAGAGGCAGAGAATAGACAAGTTGCCTAGAGCCCACCTCATGGTGTTCTCCATGACCAAAGTCCTTGAGAGAAAAATGCACAGCTAAGGAAGGCATCCGTTTCTGATATATCTGGAATCGGATCAGCCCATGCTTCACCACTGGTTGCAGAAATGAGGCTTTTTCTCTCCCTCTCTTGCCTTCTTTCCAGAAAGTTTGTGTGGGGAATATAAATGGTCCTCTTCTTTCCTCATCTTGCTAAGTGTCTTGTTCCTGTAATTCCAGTTTCCTCTAATTGCTACTGCTACTTTGGGCTTTAAATTTAGTGAAATAAGGTATAGAGCTACCTGTAAGTAGGAAGCCAAGATTAGAGAAGGAAACCCCCTTCCCCCCAGTTCTTCATTCCCAGGCTTGTACGCTAGCTACTGACGGAACCCCACCTCTAACCCAGAACATTTCTGTCTTTTCCTCCTCCTCCTTCACTTCATGTCTAAACTCATTTAAACATTGAAAACAGTTTTGTGTGAGCTTAATTATGAAATTGTTAAATATTTTATATTTATTTATTTGACAGAGAAAAAGGGAGAGAGAGAGAGAGAATGGGCACACTAGGGCCTCCAGCCACTGCAAACGAACTCCAGATGCATGCACCCCCTTGTGCAGCTGGCTAATATGGGTCCTGGGGAATCGAACCTGGGTCCTTTGGCTTTGCAGGCAAACGTCTTAACCGCTAAGCCATCCCCCTGACCTGAAATTTTTAGACATGTATACAATCTACTTTGATCATACTCACTCTCCCATCACCCTCTCCTTTCCCCTTTCCCCCTCCCAATGGTCTTCTTCATCTTCCCAAATAATCTCCCTTCTGCTTTCAGGTTTTATGCATAGTTTTGAAATCTACATTCCAAATATGACAGAAAACATGTGATACTTGTCTTTCAGAGTCTGGGTTATTTCACTTAACATGATGGTCTCCAGTTTCACCTATTTTCCTACAAACAACATGACTTCTTTATTATTCCTTATGGCTGAAAAAAACACCTCCATTGTATCTACATGCCACATTTTCTTTCTCCATCCATCTGTTGATAGGTATTTGTTAGTTCCATATCTTGGCTTTTATGGGTAGTGCTGTAATAAGCATTCACCCAGAATGTTCCTTAACCCTGTGCACAAAGTGAGCCCTGGTCACTGGCTGCCCTGCACCTCATTCATAGACCCAGTGTATAATTGCAGGATGAGGGGACCCAAACCTAAAAAGGAAAAGCAACTTGTTCAGGCTCACACACAGGTAATCCTCCATCCTAGCATATATTGATCCTAAACTGTAACCTATGGTTTTAGCCACAAAGGACATGACCACAAGTGTGTGGGTGTATCATATCAGTGCACAGAGATCCCTGTTACTAAGGTTCCAACTCAGGTGAGTGGACACATCTTTGTCTCAGAGACAGCCCACTGTTTCAGTCTTCCTGGCGTACAGGAGCAATTAAAAAGAATTCTTGCCTAGGAAGAGTGATTCATATAATGAAAATAATCAATTATTTGCTATTGAATGCAGTCCAGCCTCACTTACTCAAACTAATTGGAGGTAGCCTTTCAAATTAGTGAACCATCTGTATTTGTAGGTTACTTATAAAGAAGTGAAGTTTATTGCTTTGAATAATTCATGGTAAGTCTAAGTAGGCTAACAAATTGTAGCCTAATCGAAGTCTTAGGAGACTTGCCTTAATGAAATGAAAACAATGTCCAGCATCCATCATTTGAATGCAAATTGTCATGCTCAAGGAATGACACATTTGTTGCCTTTCGTTTGGAGGCCCAGTATTCACATTATGTGCTGAGAGTGGCCAAACAAGGCCTGGTATAGCCCAAAACATTCCATGCTGGTATTCGTGGGGTGTCCTTTAATTATGTTTTACTGTAGATGGAAACTGGAGAGTAGTCTTAGAAGTAACAGGTGCACTCCATCCACTGATGGAATAAAGAATGGTTGTGGAATACTGTCACTTCCTTTAACGTTTTTTTTTTTTCCTAAGAAGATATGAAGGGAAAAAAAAAAATCTACCAACACCAGTCAAGTACCTCAGTGCTTTGTCAAAACCCGGAACAAACATTAAGGAGAAAAAAATCTGAAGGTCAAGGAAAGGAAATAAACAAGAAGGGTAAGTAAAGCATGAATCATCCCCTACCACCTGATGGCTCCTGGAAAAATAAAAATAAAATCATGGAAGGAAATAGAGTCCATGTTACAGTTTGGCATCGGATAGAGGGCCTGGCATGGACTCGATACCGTTGTACTGCACAGAAGGAACTGACCTTTGGCTTCTGATTTGTATTGCCTTTTCCTCCAGGCCCTACGGGACACAAGGTGGATGTGGATTGTCCAACACCAGTGTCCACTTCTCTGCTGGCTACTGGGAGTGGAGACTGGAGAAGAATATTTTATTTGCATAAGTTTAGTTGCCTTTATCTTGTCTCTCAAAGGTTTTGAGTTGGTTTGAAACAACAACAAATCAATGACAAAATAGAAACAGAATCAGGATCACAGAACTGACAATAAGACGTTTTTAAATAAAGTGTTAAAAACATGAAAGACCATCTAGAGTTGTACTGGACATTACTGAAGAGTCAGAGCCGAGGTAATGGACTACTTCCCAAGAAAGCACTGGCTCCCCATGGGCCTCTTTGTAAATGTGACCTTGGGCCAGATGTTTAACTTCTCTGAGCCTGTCTCCTCATCACACTGATGGGCCGAATACAGGCGATCTGCTTCAGAAAGCATTGTGGTGATTCAGTGAGATGATGCCTGTAAGGAGCTTAGTCACACTGCCTGGCAGGTCACACCTAGTCTGCAAATGGTAGCTATTAGGACACATACGAAGGCAGACTCCCATTGTGTAATACAAAGCATTTGCCCATGAGGACCTGTCAGTTGGGCCTCACATCAGCTTGGACTTGAACCTAGGCTCACAGAGAAGGGAGAGCAGAGGAAAGGGAGGTCCTGTGCTACTCCAGCTAGAGCCTTTGAAGCTCAAGGGGGATTTGAGGAGATAGAACTAAAGGTGAGGAGAAGCTTGCGTGGTAGCACACACTGCAGACCCAGCATGCAGGAGGATGGTGGGTTTGAAGCCAGTCTGGCCTGCATAGTGAGTTACAACTCAGCCTGGGTTACATAGCAAGATGAAAGAAAGAAAAGAGAAAGAAAGAGAGAGGGAGAGAGAGAGAAAAAGAAAGAGAGGGAGAAAAAGAAAGATGGACAGAAGGATGGAAGGAAAGAAGGAAGAAAGGAAGGAAGGAAGGAGAGGAAGGGAAGGAAAAAAGGTAGAGAAAGGATATGGTGAGGGACTAGAGAGATGGTTTAGTGGTTAAGGCGTTTGCCTGCAAAGCCAAAGAACCTTGGTTCGATCCCCCAGGACCCACATAAGTCCGATGCACAAGGTGGTACATGCGTCTGGAGTTGGTTTGCAGTGGCTGGAGGCCCTGGTGCACTCATTTTCTCTCTCTCTCAAATAAATAAATAAAATTTAAATTTTTTTTAAATTATAAAAATAAAATAAAGAATCTGGTGAGGAATGTGCTGGCAGTGTACAGAGAAAATAAGTAGACTTCCCCTGCTGGAGCAGAGGGTCAAGAAGGAAATAGGTGTGCAGGGGAAGAGCCAGACCAGCTCATAGAGTTGCTTGAATTTGTCCAGGTGGTGAAGGAATTTAGAAGCCATTTCACAGGAAGTGGAGAGTCATTGAAGGATTTTGAGCAGGTTGAGCAGGGGAAGGATGTGACATATTGAAAGGGATGTTTTCAAAGGTGGAGTCTGTCTACTGCTGTCTCCTAAGTGCAGGCTGGGGTGGAGGCTGGGAGGAGGAAGCAGGGACGGGCGGGCCAGCTGCACTGATGCAAGGAAGAGATGGACGATGAGAACGCGAACTGCAGCAATGGGCATGGGGAAGATGATGGGTGCCAAAGCTGAGGGCAAGGAACTCCTGAGGACAGGGACTATGCATGGCTGGCTTATCTCTGTATCCCTTACAACCTAGCATAATAATTGGCACATGATGGGTAGGCCAGTGTTTGATGAATGAATGCCTCTGTGCAGACCAACACCGAATAAGAATAGATGCTTGGGCTGGAGAGATGGCTTAGCTGTTAAGGTGCTTGCCTGCAAAGCCAAAGAACCCGGGTTCAACTCCCCAGGACCTACATAAGCCAGATGCACAAGGGGGCGCATGCATATGGAGTTCATTTGCAGTGGCTGGAGGCCCCGGCATGCCCATTCTCTCTCTCTCTCTCTCTCTCTCTCTCTCTCTCCCTTTCTGTCTCTCTCAAATAAATAAACATAAAATATTTTTAAAAAGAATAGCTGCTTAATCAATAACAAGCCAGAGGACTGGAAGGATTTCTCAGTGGTTAGGGCTCTTGTCTGCGAAGCCTAAGGGCCCAGGTTTGATTCCCCAATGCCCATGTAAAGCCAGATGCACAAGGTGATAATGTCACATCGGACAGTACAGGAGAGAGCCAGATCTGGCTGGGAAGGAAGCCACCTAAAGCAAAACATACGCCAGCTCTACTTCTCTGTAGGAAGCATACCGGCCATACAATACACGGAGCAATTCCTACACAGGATTGGCACAAAGCAGGTAGATTACTGAAGGGAGGAAGTGAAAAGTGACTGCATTTACCTCACGAAAGGACTGACTGAAGATAGGTAGCAAACAGCCCTTCTCTTCCACCCACTTTGAGACCAGGCTCTCACGTCCAAAAATTTTATGACCATGTAAGACAATACAGAGTAAGAATTGAAAAATAAAACAAGCTGGGGAGATGGCTCAGTGGTTAAAGGCACTTGCTTCCAAAGCCTGTCAACATAGGTTCAATTACCTGCACTCACGTGGTTCCCCAGCACCCACATAAAGCTGGTTACAAAAAGTAGCCAATGCATCTGGAGTTTGTTTACAGTGGCAAGAAACCCTGGCATGTGTGTGCAAATATTTTTTTTTTTAGATCCTTGATTTTGGGGGTCTGGAATCCTAGCCCTTGCCCTGGACCTTACCATTTTATGGACCGTGATTCTATGTGGGGTCGTGTCACTGAGTTTGGGGAGTCACAAAAATTTGACATTAATCAAAAATTAATTCTAAATCAAACACATAATGAATCCAAGGTGTTTCCGGCAACATTCACCCATGTTGCACTGCGTGACTGCACTGCAACCTTGGTTCTGAACACACAACATGCACACTGCCTCACTCACACCACCACACCACACAGTGCCAACAAATGCTGCCTGAAAACCCTTCGCTCCAATCTGAGATTATTGCCTATTATGAATTGTAGCTTTTTTACTTTACATACTAAGGGGTTTTTTTTATATTCTTGTAGCAATATAATGGCTCATAGAAAAACATTTTAGTGTTTTCCTACCTTTATTCCTCAGCACCCAAGTATCAAATTAGTATCTTTTTATATTATTTAATTAATTAATTGACTTGCAAGAGAGAGACAAAGAGCATGGGTGCACCAGGGCCTCTTGCTGCTGCAAATGAACACCAGATACATGTACCACTTTGTACATCTGACTTACTATGGGTACTGGGGAATCAAATGTGAGCCATCAGGCTTTGCGAGCAAGTGTATTGAACCACTGAGCAATCTGTGCACCCAGTATCTTTGGATTGTATTGTGTTGCGATGATTTTTTTAAATGTTGTTTGAGGTGCTGACTTGAAATTTATTTTAAAAGTCAAATGATGGGTTGGAGAGATTGCTCACTGGTTAAAGGTGCTCACTTGCAAAGCTTGACAGCTGGGTTTGATTCCCCAGTACCCATGTAAGACAGATGCACAAAGTGACACATGCATCAGGAGTTTGTTTGCACTGACAAGAGTCCCTGGTGTGTCCATACTCTCTCTCTCTCTCTCTCTCTCTCTCTCCTCTCCTCACAGATACATATATTTTTAATTTCCAAATGATTTCCAAATGAATTTTGGCTTGGGATTAGCCCAAAACATACTTCTGACGTTTTGTACTAGGTATCTGTGTGAAGTAGAGTACTCAGCATTGGTAGCTATAAATTCAAAATATCTATTCACTCTGAAAAAATGTTGAAGATGTTCTACATCCTATAGCATCAAATATTCATCCAAGATTTAGTAACTTATGTAAAAATAAATGAGCACATCCACCTCATTAGTATGCATGTTTGCTTTCTTCTTTAATAAATGGTAAAATTCTATGTAGACCAAAAATATAGGGTCTCACTCTAGCCCAGGCTGACCTGGAATTCACTATGGAGTCTCAGGGTGGCCTCGAACTCACAGCGATCCTCCTACCTCTGCCTCCTGACTACTGGGATTAAAGGCATGCGCCACCACGCCCGGCCCCAAAATTCTTTTAAAATGAATTTATTAATTATATTAGTGAATGCTTGATTTCTATAATCATGCCTAAATATCTGGCCAAAGTCACGTAATAATTTCTTAGTCATGAGTGTAAAAAGTTTAAGAAGCCAAGCCTAGACAAGGAACAAGATGGATGATTAATAGTTCATACCTAAAAGTCAGGTTTTTCTGGGTTTATATCCTGGATGCAATATCAACTAATTATGTGACCTTGGTCAGATGGCTTAGCATTTCTGAGCTTCATTTTCCTCATCTATAAAAGGTAAAGATGCAATTCTGCCTCACAAGCTTATTGTGAGGATAAGGAGGTAATACATGCAATGTGTTTAGTGATAACTGTAAGTTCTCAGTACACGATAGCTTTTACTTTTTCTTTTGTTGTTGTTTGTTTGTTTGTGTTTGTTTTGTTTTTAGGGTCTCACTCTGACTCAGGCTGACCTGGAATTATCTATGTTGTCTCAGGGTGGCCTCGAACTCATGGCGATCCTCCTACCTCTGCCTCCCGAGTGCTGGGATTAAAGGTGTGCGCCACCACGCCCGGCTACTCTATTTTAAAAAATATATATTTGCAAGCAGAGAAAGACAGAAAGAAGAGAGGCAGAGAGAGAAAGGGAGAATGGGTGCATTAGGGTCTCTAGCCGTGCAAATGTGGGTACTGGGGAATGGAACCCAGTTCATCGGACTTTGAAGCAAGGAGACTTAAACACAGCACAATCTCTCCAGGCCCAGCTTTTACTCTTTTTTTTTTTTTTTAGGCAAGTCCCACAGACTGGCTCTTTTTATGTGAGAGAGCAGCGAGAGAGTGAGAGTGAGAGAGAGAGGGAATTGGCATGCGGGGGCCTCCAGCCACTGTACTGGAGCTCCAAATGTGTGCACCACCTTGTGCGCATGTGCAACATTGTGCATCTGGCTTAAGTGGGACCTGGAGAGTTGAACATGGGTCCTTAGGCTTCGCAGGCAAGCACCTGAACTGGTAAGCCATCTCTCCAGACCTCCAGCTCTTACTCTTAATCCTAACCCCATGACTTTAGGCAAGCCAGTCCTCCCTCAGCTCTGGTTTCCTCCTGAGCCTGACCTGAGTGTTCTTTAATCCACACCTTATGGATATGGTCTCTACCTATAGTAGTACAAATTCGTCATCTATCACACAGAAAAGTACCTCCACCGTGGGGTGTCCCCCAGAGATAACGCTACCCTTAGAAGGACCGTTGAGACTCCTAGAGAACGAAGGTGCAGATAGACACAAGACTTGAACACATGCAGTTTCCTTACTATGCTTTGTAAACAGCACAACTTACTCAGCTTCCACCCTTAAATTCTCGTCTCCTTCCCTGTTCTTCAGATGCCCAACTTCCTTAACTGCTGTCATCCCAAGACCCAAAGGAGAGTAAGCCCGAGAACACTGCTGTCCTCTGGACAGTTCTCCTAGGCAAACTCCCATTTGGAACCAGGACCCCCAAATTCTTCCTTTAGCTTGCTAACCCCCTTCCCCTTCCTCCCCCTACAACTCATAGAACCTCAATCACATCAACCTCTGCTGCCCTCTGCTGTCTGCCTCCAGATGGGCCGGCTTCGGAAGAACTGCTTTTCCAGGCCCTAGTCCCGCTCAGATCTGTCATAGATTGTAGATGTCTTCCACAATCCTCACACCTTTCCCTGATCTTCACAAATTCAATGCTTCTATTCACGCCTGTCACAGCCCTTCCACATCAGGTGTGATCCAGAAAACCGGAGCGCTTGCCTTCAGCAAAGGAGGTGAGCTGTAACAGCCACTTGTACTCTAAACCCACTATCATCAAACATTTTATGATCTGCCCTGCCTTGATGATGTCATCAAACTCAAATTTCTTCCCAGACTCCATCTTCAAATACCATCCTGTGCAAGTACGTAATTACCCTGGGGCCTCTGATGGGATTTGTATCTTTTTGTTTTGTTTTGTTTTGTTTTTTTGAAGTAGGGTCTCACTCTAGCCCAGGCTGAGCTGGAATTCACTATGTAGTCTCAAGGTGGCCTCGAACTCACAGTGATCCTCCTACCTCTGCCTCCTGAGTGCTGGGATTAAAGGCGTGCGCCACCACGCCCAGCTATGGGGATTTGTATCTTTTAAGGAAGAGACACAAGAGCTTGCCCTCCCACACCCATCAGCCACCACCATGTTTACACACCTCAAGAAGAAACTATGAGGCCTGGAGAGATGGCTTAGCGGTTAAGCGCTTGCCTGTGAAGCCTAAGGACCCCGGTTCAAGGCTCAATTCCCCAGGACCCACGTTAGCCAGATGCACAAGGGGGCACACGCATCTGGAGCTCGTTTGCAGTGGCTGGAAGCCCTGGTGTGCCCATTCTCTCTCTCTCTCTCTGTCTGTCGCTCTCAAATAAATAAATAAATAAAAATGATCAAAAAATTATTAAAAAAAGAAGAAACTATGAGAAATAAGTGCTTCTTGATGTTAAGCCACTCAATGACATAACTTAATGTAGAAGCTCTATACAACAGCACTGAGCAGCCAAAATGCATTAAGAAAGCAATTATAATGACATGTAAATCAGCAAAAATAAATTTGCCAATAAATTTGATCAAGGCAAGGAAAGATATATACTGAAAAGTACAAAACATTGCGTTATAGAAATTTAAAAAGACATTGAAAAACTTGCTGGGCATGATGGCCCATGCCTATTATCCCAGCACTCGGGAGGCTGAGGTAGGAGTGCTGCTGTGAGTTCAAGGCCAGCCTGGGCTACAGAGTGAGAAAAGTGTTTTTATTTTAAAAAAAGGAAAAATCACTTTCTTCTGCTTTTGTTCAAGACAGTCACAAAGCCCAGCTTAGTTGCAAGCGGAATCAACAGAGACCCCTCAGCCAACGAGAGAGACCACCAGCCACCGGCGGTTCTGACAAGAGCAAGCCTTTGTGAAATGGCCAGGGCGAAAATCAGATCTAAGAAGGTGAGGATGGGGTTGAGAAACTTTACAGAAAGTTAACAGCCAAATCAATGAAAAGAGCTTGTAAGTTCAAGGATTTGAAATAAAGCCAAACTCAGTTTTATAAGACAATCTCCCAAGATTAATCCAAACATCTGAAGTAAACTTGATTCCAATCATAATAGGAGTTTTTATAGGACTTGATGAGATGATTGTGTAGAAAATAAATATGCAGCATGACAAAGAAGTGTTTGAAAAATAGAGAGGAAGTCTTGCACTGCCAGCTATCAAAACATAAGTCAGTAGTTTGCAATAAATCATAGTTAGTATAGTCCCATGGATATTTAAAGTTAAAACACACACTAAATAAGAGGAAACATATACTAGTCAATTAGTGGCTTGGAGACAATTACTTGTCAAAATGTGTGGGAAAAAAAACTAAATAAAGAAAAAAATGTGTGGGAAGTCAGAATACAGAGATGTCTCAGTGGCTAAGGTCACTTGCTTGCAAAGCCTGCAGCCTGGATTTCATTTTTCAGAACTCACATAAAACCAGATGCACAAAGTGACACATGTGTCTGTATTTCATTTTCAGCAGCAAGAGACTCTACTGTTCCCATTCTCTCTCTCTCTCTCTCTCTCTCTCTCTCTCTGTTTGCAAATAAATAAAAAAAAATCTAAAGCATTGTGGGAAGCCTATAATATTTTTTGATCTGTACCTCTTACCAAATCCAACCAGAAAATCAACAAGGATTAATGAACTAAGTACAAATACACTCACAAAAGTGATCTAGAACTCTATAATGAAGTATCATGGTATTTCCGTTTTTTTTTTTTTTTTTTTTTTTGGTTTTTCGAGGTAGGGTCTCATTCTAGCCCAGGCTGACCTGGAATTCTCTATGTAGTCTCAGGGTGGCCTCGAACTCACGGCGATCCTCCTACCTCTGCCTCCCGAGTGCTGGGATTAAAGGCGTGTGCCACCACGCCCGGCTTGGTATTTCCCTTTGAAGTAAGTCACAAATCCTAGAAATTATAAGACTATCCCAGTAGATTTCTAGTTCCATAAAAAGCAAGTGTTAGAGCTGGGTATGGTGGTACATGCCTATAAGCCAAGCATTTGGGAGTTGGATGCAAGAGGATCAGGAGTTCAAGGTCATTCTTGGCTGCATAGAATTTGAGGCCAGCCTGGGATGCATGAGACCCTATCTGAAATTAAATAAATAAAAGACAAATTGAACCCCGGCATGGTGGCACACGCCTTTAATCCCAGCACTCGGGAGGCAGAGATAGGAGGATTGCTGTGAGTTCGAGGCTACCCTGAGACTACAGAGTGAATTCCAGGTCAGCCTGAGCTACAGTGAGACCCTACCTCAAAAAGGAAAAAAAAAAAAAAGACAAACATACAAAAATGTACTTGAGTTCAGTACAGTGACATGTGCCTGCAATTCTTGTATTCAGCAGGCTGAGGTAGGAAGATTAAGAGTTCAAGACGAGTCTCAATAAATAAGGCATTAGGGAGATGGCTTAGTGGTTAAAAAAGCACTTGCTTGAAAGCCTGCTGGCCTGAGTCCAATTCCCCAGTACCCACATAATGCTGGATGCAAAATGGTACATGGATCTGTGATCACAGAGCTCCTATAACAATGGGAGGCAGAGCCAGGAGAGCCTGAAGTTCAAGGGCCAGCTGGACTAGAGCACATTCAGTAGAAATAAACAAGGGAGGGCTGGAGAGATGGCTTAGCGGTTAAGCGCTTGCCTGTGAAGCCTAAGGACCCCGGTTCGAGGCTCAGTTCCCCAGGACCCACGTTAGCCAGATGCACAAGGGGGCGCACGCATCTGGAGTTCGTTTACAGAGGCTGGAAGCTCTGGCGCGCCCATTCTCTCCGCCTCCTTCTCTCTGTCGCTCTCAAATAAATAAATAAACAAACAAAAAAATTTGAAAAAAGAAATAAACAAGGGAGACTCTGTTTCAAGCAAGGTAGAAGGAGAGGACAAACACCCTGAGGTCTTCCTCAGACTTCTACACATGCACAGTGGGACATGTCTGCCCGTGTGCACACAGACACACATCATACACATATATTAAAAAAAAACAAATGCATAAATACAGAAATAAAATATATATTCAATCTAAAGTAACAATTCAATAAACACAAACCTAAAGAGATCAATTGCAATCCACCAACATGGGTAAACTTTGGAAACACTTATGGTATACAGGATTGATAAGCTTATAGAAACAGTTATTTTCATACCCTGCTGGTAGGATGTGAACGCATTGCGCCATTCTTGGAGGGCAATTTGGCAGAATCTATTGAGGTGAAAAATGCACTTTTCTACTTGTAGATACGGATCCTAGAGAAGTCTTTCTACATATCCACAAATCTTCGTTGCACCTGTTTGTAACAATGCAAAGTTGGGAGCAACCCAAATTTCCACGAGTTATGAAATACGAGCAGAGTAGGCATTTGAGGACGGGGTAAATAAAGGCCTAGCACTGCCACTGAGAGCAATGGGAAATGCAGCTGACCCAGGAGTAAGCATACGGGTCTCCAAGCCACATCAAGAGGCCCACTAAGGTTGGAGACTGAATTTGGAGTGACCCCAATCCTCAGAGTTGGAATGGATTCTCCCCTGGAGAAGACAGATGGTTCAAATGCCATGCTTCTAGTCCTTGGGATAGAGCAGTGGATAAAAATGAACAAATAGTACATAATATATAAAATGCCAAGCAAATGATCTGAAGAATGATTAAAACAAAAGAGAGGATAAGTCGTGATAGAAGTACTGTTTGAGCACTGTAGTGGGGAAAGGCCTCTCTGTAAAAGTGATACTTGAACAGAAATCAGCATGAAATGAACCATGGTAATTTCTGGGAGGGAAGAAAACCATTCCTGTTAAGTAGAAATACTATATGCTCTGGGGTGGAACATACACAGAAATGAAGGTTGACCAGAAGAACAAATGAACAGGAGAGTTACATGCGTTGGGAGTTACATGGTTTGAGATGAGGGGAAATGTAGTTTGGACCAAATAGGAAGTGAATTGAGTACCGAGGATGCTGATAAATGGAGATGAACAGCATAGGTTAGACATAAAAAAAAATCATTATAGTGGAAACTGAGGTGTGGGAAGACTGAGAGAGAGAAAGGTTTATTGACAGGACAGGAGGACATGCCTAGAAAATAATAAGAGGCTAGAGTTCAGAATGACAGAGGAAAATCCAGGGCAATGACAAGGCTCAAAATCCTGGGGGGAGTTGGAGGCACTGAAGAGGTGCAAAGAAGAAAGAACTGTGAATTGGGGAGCTTTGGACTGAAAAATGTCAGATAGGTCATGGACAGGAATTTCGATGTCACCCAGGATTGTGGTGTACATGTGTAGGGGAGAGGCCGAAGTGTTGGGAGGCAGATGGCAGGATCTGTGACAAAGGCAGTAAGAAGCCCAACAGGCTCAACCGAGCCAGGTAGTCAGGGAAGACTTCCAGACCAAGGGACACCAGAGGTGTCACTAGAAGGAGGAATTCACAAGGCCAAATTAGGCAGAAAGAGTGCATTCCAAGTAGACAGAAAAGAACAAGCAGTCTTATTCTAGAGGGAATCTTGGAAGAGGGACAGATAGAAGGGTGGTGGGGCCGGAATGGAGATGGTGGACAGAGAGTTGAAGGATGGCTGAGAAGTAAAGAGATCAGACTACCGCGGAGGACAGAGGGCTGGTGCCGAAAGGCCACCAAAGGGAGGCTAAGCCCCAGTAGTGCTCTATCCATGTGTCCTTATGCAGGGTAAAGCCCCTGAGGTGACAGCAGAGGTTTGTGATGTGCCTGGCTGAACACAGAACTCAGCAGGGACTCAGTATGTACCCAGAGATGTGAACCCAACTAACTGTCCTGCACAGGGCTCCAACCATACCCAACGTCTCACTAAGTTCCTGACCAAAACTGACTTAGTTCAGGAGAAAGAGGAGGGAAAAGCCATGGGCAGCTGAGAGTAGCTAGAGAGGAAAAGACCACTGGATCTATCAGCCACAGCAAAGGGACTGACAACACTAGCCCTAAGGGGATGGAAGCCTTCTTCCCTGATACCCAGATGTCTGAGTGGGTGAAGTTATGGGCTACTTAACACCAAAGATCAACTTCCATGAAATGAACTCTCGCTCCCTCCCCTTTGACTGCCCTACACACACACACACACACTTGCACACAAAAGTACATTTGGGGCTGGAGAGATGGCTTAGCAGTTAAGCGCTTGCCTGTGAAACCTAAGGACCCCAGTTCGAGGTTCAATTCCCCAGGACCCACGTTAGCCAGATGCACAAGGGGGCGCACGCATCTGGAGTTCGTTTGCAGTGGCTGGAGGCCCTGGCGTGCCCATTCTCTCTCTATATATATGTATCTGCCTCTTTCTCTCACTGTCTGTCGCTCGCAAATAAATAAACAAAAAACAAATAAACTTTACTTAAAAGTACATTTGTACGTGTGACATAGGAAATATTCTTTTTTGTTTGTTTGTTTGTTTGTTTGTTTGTTTGTTTGTTTAGTTTCTTTTCACACAGTACTAAAGATGGAACCCAGGGGCCCTCTTATGCTAGAAAGGTGTTCTACCACTGATCTGTAGCTTTCTTTTAATCATGTTGCCAGAAGGTCTCACTGAGTAGCCCTAGCTGGTCTGAACTGACTGTCCCCCTGCCTCACTCTCTCAAGCAGTTGAATTACAGTCCTGCACTACCATGCCCATTTCAAGGTAGCTCTTTGTCGGAGTGAAGCAGGTGTGATGGAAGAAGCACACAACAGCACCACAGAAACTTTCTGGGGCTAAAACTCCACCACCCACCCTCATTTAGAACAGAATATTGCTTTTGCAGGGTGTGTGGTAGTGCACACCTTTAATCCCAGAACTCAGGAGGCTGAGGTAGGAGGATCTCTGTGAGTTCAATGCCAGCCTGAGGCTACATAGTAAATTGCAGGTCAGCATGGGCTAGAGGGAGGCCCTACCATGGGGAAAAATATCTTACCTAGAATGTTCCTTTCAGGAGAGGGATGGGGAAGTGTGACCACACATTATTTAGTTTCTGTGTCCATTCAACAAACTCATGTTAATTCCCACTGTGCCGGAGTCTGTCCTGAATGGATCCAAAGTTATATAAAAGCAAGATCCCCTCCCCTCAGGCATAGGTGACCTAGAAAGGAAAAATCAAGAAAGCATGGGGTTAATACAAGGCTTTTAAAATGCTCAAAGTGTTTTCTGATGTTTGCTTCTTATGTTTTTTTTTCTTTCTTGCATATGTATTTATGTGTATGTGGGTGGGTGCATGTGTGTGTTCAGATACACATGCATATGTGTGTGTTCAGATACACATGCGTATGTGTGTGTGTGCATGGAGGACAGAGTCAAAGTCAAATGCTTTCCCCCATCCTTGTCCCACCTTATGTTTCAGATATGGGCTCTCACTCAACCAACTCACCCATTCAGCTAGACAAGCTATCCAGAAGACCCAGGGATCTGCCTCTGCCTCCCCAGTGCTGGGATTATAGGTGTGCACTACCAAACCAGGCATTTTACACGGATACAGGTCCTCCTGCTTTCACAGCAAATGCTTTACCAACAGAGACATCTCCTCAGACCCCATTTTTAATATTTTTTCATTGGGTGTGTGGGGAGCATGTTTGTGTATATGTGAGTGTGTGTGTGAGAGAGAGAGAGAGAGAGAGACAGAGGAAGTCAGAGGAAAACATTCAGATGGATCTTTGTCTTACCACATCATTTGAGGCATGGTTTCGCTCTCTGGATCTCACTCTGCTGTTGTTCTTTGCTGTGCTTGCTACAAGATTTTGGGAAATTCTCCTTTATACACTTCCTATCTCACTGTCAACATTCTGGGATTACAGAAGCCTGCAACAGCTTCTCTATTTTTACTTAGGGGTCTGAGGATTGAACCTGAACACTCCTGTTTGAGTGGTGAACACTTTATCTACTGAGCCATCTCCCCAGTCCCGTATTGTTTAACAAGGCCTCATGTGCCATAGGCTTGCCTTGAACTGCTGTGTAGCCGAACATGATCTTGAGCTCCTGATTCTAGTACCGCCACCTTCCAAGTGCTAGGATCACAGGCATGTGCCTCTAAGCCCAGCTCAAACAAAATGTTCACAGTGATCCCAGAAATGGAAGGATGAAGTTGAGGTGGTCAAGGGTTAGTGAAAGACGGGCCATTTGAGCTAGACTCTGTTGAATGCAGAGGATGTGAACAAGAATAAATGAGGGGCTGGAGAGATGGCCTAGTGGTTAAGCACTTGCCTGTGAAGCCTAAGGACCTCGGTTCGAGGCTCGATTCCCCAGGACCCACGTAAGCCAGATGCACAAGGTCGCACATGCATCTGGAGTTCGCTTGCAGTGGCTGGAAGCCCTGGCGGACCCATTCTCTCTCTATCTGCCTCTTTCTCTCTCTGTCTGACCATCACTGTCAAATAAATAAATAAAAATAAAAAAGTTTTATAAAAAAGAATATAATGTGAAGTGGAACATGTCAGGGAGGAAGGCTTTGACCATTTGGCTGCAGAGATCCACTTCGAAACTGTGGACAGTGGGAAGCAGGAGCAACTTGACATAGGGGTCTTCCAGACCCATATTTGAGTCCCAGCTTTGCCAAGAGGTCAGCTTCGATCTCAGCAAAGCAGTTATCCTTCTCCAAACCAACCTGCCCTTCTCCATTGAGAACCCTGCTTGCATCCCAGCGTGGTTAAGAAACCATGGAAGAATGTGAAGGGATTGGCAGCTGCACTCACCTGCTATGTTTGCAAGGTCAAGGCGCTCCCTTCTGTCAGCCGCTGAGATCACATCAGCAGTTCGAGCTGAAACGTACTACCTCAGAGGTCCTCCTTTCCACCTGAAGAGCTGCAAGATCTCGGATCTCTTTTCATGGGTTCCTCAGTATGAGGGGGTGCAAAATGCTCAGAGTTCCATGGGGTTCCCACTTTCCATCACAGGCTATTCCAGGGCATAGTACTGGCTACCAGTGCTCCTGCAGGCTGTTCTTTATTTCATTGCCTGTAATCTGCCCTGTGACCACCGCCTGCAGTACTGCTTGGACGCTTCTGCTGCTAACATCCACCCCAACTTCTGCTCCCTCTCAGATGCCTGCACCCATAAATGAAAGGTAGGCAGCCATTGGTGCCAAGAAAGGGCAGACCCAGGTCATAAAGCAATGACAAGCCTGGGGTGGGCTCAGGAAGTATGACGAGGAACGACCCTGAAAAGCAACTTCTCCAATTTCAGCATTTGGCCCGTAGGCAGATACAACATGCAACAGACCAATGTGAACTGCCTATGTCGGCCACAGTGAGACTGGAGTGACTCATGGGTCTCTAAGCGACTTTGATACGAGAACCCTTGGCTATCAACCCTGCCCATCCTGAATCATTGCTTTCCACTATAGGCCTGTTGCCAACTTGAGGTCAAGTCCCCAAAATGATGAGAGTAAAAACAGTGGTTTTGTGATAAGGAGCTAGGGAGGCGCTGAGAGTGCAGGCAGGTGAGGTCATCCTCACCACTAGGGCCAAGGCAAGGTCTCAGGAGATGGAAGCAGAGGGCCAAGTACTACATGGAGACTATCCCAGGGCAGAGTTCAGAAGATGGGGTGGAGGGGGACGAGATGTCTGTGTCATTTGCTTGCTTTCAAGGCTCCGAGCCCACTGAGCTTTGGCGTCACAGTGACTGCCCTTTCAGCAGTCTTGGGTGCCAGAGACAAAGAGGACAAGGTGCAGATGAGACTCGCTTTGCTCCTGGTCATACATTCACTTCACAAACCCTTACAAAGCATTTACTCTTTGCTCTCTGTCACGCATGTTCTAGCAGCTTCTTAAAGACCCGAAAACTTTTTTTTTTTTTTTTTTTTTTGCTAAAGGTACAGGTCACAAGGCTTCCTCACTTTTTTTGATTCTGCCCTGTCAGGAAGCCCCAAGCAGGCCTTTTTCCCTCGACAGAACTGCTTATTTTATCTTTTAAAAAAAATTGAAATATATTTTAATATTTTATTATGTATTTATTGATTTGAGAGAGAGTGATATAGAAATAGGCAGGTAGAGAGAGAGAGAGAGAATGGGTGCACCAAGGCCTCCAGCCACCACAAATGAACTCCAGATGCGTGCACCCCATTGTGCATCTGGCTTACCTGGGTCCTGAGGAGACGGAACCTGGGTTCTTTGGCTTTGCAGGCTAGCGATTTAACCACTAAGCCATCTCTCCAGCCCTTTTTTTGTTTTGTTTTTTTGAGGTAGTGTCCCACTCTACCAGGCTAACCTTGGAATTCACTATCTAGCCCAAGGATGGCCTCAAACTCACTATGATCCTCCTACCTCTGCCTCCCCAGTGCTGGGATTATTAAAGGTATCAACCACCATACCAGGCTACTCCATCTTTCTTAAACAGATTGTTGAAAGTTGCCTTAAACTTACTGTGCATATAAACAAAAGGTAAATAAGATCTTTGACCTTAAAAATAAGATCAAAGGGCTGGAGAGATGGCTCATTGGGTAATGTGATTGCCACACAAACATGAGGACCTTAATTCGGATTCCAGCACCCACATAAAAGCTAAGCATGAGCCGGGCATGGTGGTGCAGGCCTTTAATCCCAGTATTTGGGAGGCAGAGGTAGGAGGATCGCTGTGAGTTCAAGGCTACCCTAAGACTACATAGTGAATTCCAGGTCATCCTGGGCTAGAGTGAAACCCTACCTTGAAAAACAAAACAAAACAAAAAAGACCTAAGCATGGTACTGCATGCCTGTAGTCCCAGAATTGAGGAGACAGATAGGAAAATCACTGGGGCTTGCTGAGTAAGTAGATTAGTGCAATCAGTGAGCTCTGGATTCAATGAGAGATCATGCCTCAAGAAAATAAGGTGAGCCGGGCGTGGTGGCGCACCCTTTAATCCCAGCACTCGGGAGGCAGAGGTAGAAGGACTGTCGTGAGTTCAAGGCCATCCTGAGACTCCATAGTCAATTCCAGGTCAACCTGGGCTAGAGTGAGACCCTACCTCGAAAAACCAAAAAACAAACAAAAAAAAAACTTAAAAAAAATAAGGTGAAGAATAATAGAGGATGATATCCAGTGCAAACCTCTGGCCTCAACATGCACAAATGCACACACATCCATACATATATGAGTGTGCATATACACACGAACATGCATACATACATGCATGCACAAAAAAAAAAAACAGATCAAAGCTTGGTGTGATGTCCCCTATCTCTAATTCTAATACTCGGGAGTCTGGGGCAGGAGAATCAGAAGTTTAAGGCCATACTGGGCTACAATAGTGAAATTCTGTCTCAAATTGTTGGCCTCTGGGGAAATGGCTTGGTGGGTAAAGTACTTTCTACACAAGCATGAAGACCTGAGTATGAATCTCCAGCATCTACATCAATGGTGTACTTGGTGGCATGCATCTGTACTCTGAGCACTGGGGAGGCAGATACGGGATTCATGCCTCACTTATGAGCTAGTGTGGCTCAATAGGTGAGCTCTGGGTTCAGTGAGAGACCTTGTCCCAAAGAATAAGCTGGAGGGGCTAGGGAGATGACTCAGTGCCATACAAAAGTGAGGACCTGAGATGGAGAGATGGCTTAGTGGCTAAGGCACTTGCCTGGTGAAGCCTAAGGACCTGGGTTTGATTCCCCAGAACCCATGTAAGCCAGATGCACAAGGTGGCACATGCATGTGGAGTTCATTTGCAGAGGCTAGAGGCCCTGGTGTGCCCATTCTCTCTCTCTCTCTCTCTCTCTCTCTCAAATAAATAAATAAAAACAAAGAGTGAGGACCTAAGTTGGGATCCCCAGCATCCATGTAAATGTTGGGCAAGTATGAAAGCCTGCCTAAAATCCCCGCACTCAGGCTGGAGAGATGGCTTAGTGGTTAAGCACTTGCCTGTGAAGCCTAAGAACCCCGGTTCCAGGCTCTATTCCCCAGGACCTACGTTAGCCAGATGCACAAGGGGGCGCACGCATCTGGAGTTTGTTTGCAGTGGCTAGAGGCTGTAGTGCACCCATTCTCTCTCTCTCTCTCTCTCTCTCTCTCTCTCTCTCTCTCTCCCTCTCTGCCTGTTTCTCTGTCTGTTGCTCTCAAATAAATAAACAAAAATTTTTAAAAAAATCCCAGCACTCGGGAGACAGAGACACAGGATTCCTGGAGCAAGCTGACTAGCTAAACTACAAGAATGAGCGAGCTCTGGGTAGCCGGGCATGGTGGCGCACACTTTTAATCCCAGCACTTGGGAGGCAGAGGTAGGAGGATCATCATGAGTTAGAGGTCACCCTGAGACTACAGAGTGAATTCCGGGTCAGCCTGGGCTAGAGCGAGACCCTACCTTGAAAAAATAAAAAGAATGAGCAAGCTCTGGGTTCAAGTGAGAGACCATGTCTCAACAAATAAGGTGAATAATAATTGAGAAAAACACCTAATATCAACCGTGGCATCCGTATGCATGCACATATACACGCACACCTGAAACCACATATGTGCTCACACACATGCAAACACGCACACATTCATGCACACCACACACACAAAGAATAAGGTGGAGAATGATAGAGGAAGATACCTAGTGTTGACCTCTGGCCGTCACATGCGTGCATACACAACTGCATATGAACTTATGAACTTGCATATGTGCACCCACATGCATATGTACATGCATACACACATGTACAACACACACCTACACATGCAATAAGCATCAAAGCAAAAGGTTGGGGAGATGGCTCAGATGTCAAAGGGGCTTGCTTCGCAAAGCCTGTTGACCCAGGTTCAATTCCCCAGTACCCAGTAAAGTCAGACACACAAAGTGGCACGTGCATCTGAGTTCCTTTGCAGTGGTAAGAGACCTTGGCATGTCCATATTCTCTCTATCTATCTGTAGCTGTCTTTCAAATAAATAAATAAACATTTTAAAAAGAATCAAATCTAGCCAGGCGTGGTGGCGCATGCCTTTAATCCCAGCACTCAGGAGGCAGAGGTAGGAGGATCACCATGAGTTTGAGGCCACCCTGAGACTACATAGTTAATTCCAGGTCAGCCTGGGCCAGAGTGAGACCTTACCTCAAAAAAACAAACACAAAAAAAAGAATCAAATCAAATTAAAGCTGGTGTTATGGCCTACACCTGTAATCCTAGGACTCAGGAGGCTGGGGCAGAAGGACTGAAAGTTCTAGGCCAGACTGGGCTACATAATAAAATTGCCTCAAGAAACAGGCTACAAATGTAGAATGCTTACTGGTCATGTGTGAGGCCATGAATACTATGCTGAGCACTGACTAAAAAGCCAGGCATGGTGGCTCATGCCTTCAATCTCAGCACTCGGGTGGCTGAGGTAGGAGGATCGCCGTGAGTTCGAGGCCACCCTGAGACTGCATAGTGAATTCCAGGTCAGCCTAAGCCAGAGTGAGATCCTACCTCGAAAAACAAAAAACAAACAAAAAAGAATTTATTTTAAAAAATAGTTAAAATCGAAAAGGAATGGGCAGTGTGCCTCTGCCCAGCAGGTTAGGTGAACCATTGACTCTATTTGTCAGTTGCAGGAATTCCTTGCTGTGCTCACAGAGGCTGATAGTTTCTAGAAAGCATTTCCTGGAAGCTGCCTTAGAACTAGTAACACATTTCTGGGCATGGTGGCGCACGTCTTTGATCCCAGCACTTGGGAGGCAGAGGTGGGAGGATCATGGTGAGTTTGAGGCAAGCCTGGGACTACAGAGTGAGCTACAGGTCAGCCTGGGATAGAGTGAGACCCTATCTCGAAAAAAAATATATACAAAAATCAAAAGGAACTGATGAGGCATGAGGCCCCCTGACACAGCTGAGGGGAAGGTGTGTAAAGACTGTGTTTCGTGGGGGGGGGGGGTGTACGTGTGTGTGTTCATGTGCAAGTACTTGTGTGCACTGATCTCTGCTTCCCTAACAGGGAATCATGCTGTAAATGATCTACACTGCAGGGCCAAATCTATGTTCTAGAAGCTTTACAAAAGGGCATTTCCATTTCACTAACTTTCCCTTTTCAGAACCCCCAAACTCCTCCTTCTGTGTTTTCTTCCCATGTCAGTGGCATCTCCCAATCCTTCCAAACTGAGGTACCTTTGGACCTTCAATTCCTCCCAGGGGTCAATGTCCCTAGGCAGCTCGGACTCAGCTGAACGGAACTCATGGGATCACAAGGGAAGGGCCAGTGGCCCCTTTCAGCATGGACTCTCTGGAGGCACTCAAGCTATACAAAAGCAACTCTGCAGCTGTCCAGCTGCAACCAATTTCCCTGAGGCATGCACTGGAGCATGGGGAGGGGGCGGCTGCAGGGAGATAGAGAGAAAGAGAGAGGGGAGAGGGAGAGAAAGGAAAAAAGAAAACATAGACATTGGCTTATGGGGGGGGGGGGGGCAGGCCAGTTCAGAGGTGGAGCGAAGTAGAAGTAAATATCTATCCCAACCGCTCTCTGCCTAGAGCTTGATGTGAGGGAGCTAATGGGAAACAGCTTGTTGGACGGAGGGGGAGAGAATTCAAGAACGGCCCAGCGCAGAGCTCCTGCGGGGCTGGCGGGCGGCCGGGGCCGGGAGAAGCAGGCTAATTGAGAACAGCTGTTGCTCCTCAATCTTGGGACTCTTTGGACTCTGCCCAGGGGCGGACTCACACCCTACTCCCAGCCACAAGAAGTCAGTGAAGGTAGCCCAAGTTTCCTGTGCCTACCGGGGCTCCCAGAACCCTCTGAACATCTTCTCATCATCGTCCACACTCCTGTCTGCTCCTGCCCAGGAAAGGCCCGGAGGAAGAGGCCAGAGGAACAGCCCTGTCCCCGCCCCTCTCATCTACTCGCCAGTGGCATCTGGAGATCCCATGGCCCAGGCCCACTGGGGCTGCTGCCCCTGGCTTGTCCTTCTCTGTGGTAGGTGTACCCCAGCCTCCCCTGGAGAGCAGCTCTGGCTCCCCCCACTACCACCTCCCCAGGCACGAGAAAGGTTGGAGTGAGGGCTGGGACCCTGTTTGTCTCTTTTTCTCTTGGTCACCCTGTCTTGAGGAAAAGGTGCCCGCAGGGTCTTCATGGCTTTGGGCAAGTCTGGTTTCGCACCTTTCCATTCCATGACAAGATTATTTGATTCTTATTATTGTTAGAAGGGTAAGGGAGATTTTATTCAAGAGGACTACAGTAGGGACTTTGCAGAAGTGGAAACAAGTAGAGAGCTCATCTCTGAACACAGACAAGAGCTCTGGGGATTTGTAACCAGTGAGGAGTTTCGGGGGAGGGTCTCAGTGCACAGAAAGTTACTAAGAGGAGAGCTGGGCGTGGTGGCGCAAGCCTTTAATCCCAGCACTCGGGAGGCAGAGGTAGGGGGATCACCGTGAGTTCAAGGTCACCCTGAGAGTACATAAGTGAATTCCAGGTCAGCCTGGGCTAGAGTGAGACCCTACTTCGAAAAACCAAAAAAAAAAAAAAAAAAAGAAAAGAAAAGAAAGTTACTTAGAGGAATCCTTGAGGGTCAAAGGTCAGGGGAATCTTGAAAAAACTGACCTAACAGGATTCTGGCTGAAGGCAGGCTACAGTAATCAGATATGAAGGGGGGTGAATATGGAATCTGCTCAGCTCTTGGAAGTGGTCAAATGAGAAGGGTGGTTGTTCTAAACTGAATTAACAGGATAGGTCCAGCAAGGACAGGACAGTAGCACGAGGCCAAGTCTGAGGTCTTGTCAAGAGAAGAGCTTGAGGAGCAAATGTAGAGTTCAGTCAAGGGGAGAGTGTTATGTTACCTCTCCGGTGTCCTGTTTATCCTCAGCTAGGTAGCCAGTTCCGCCTCCCACTCTACCTCTAGCGTGAGGGAAGACTCCCTTTCCCTTGCTGTCAGCAGGCTCCTGCTCATTAATCCAACATCCAGCTCCCAGCACCTCTTCTGTGCCTGCCCTGTGTGAGGGACCACAGAGAGAACAGCGGGCCCCAGTGTGCAGAGGGAGTTAGGCCCTGCATTCTATTGTTGACATCATAGTACTGAGGTTTGGCTAGAGATCTATTCCTATAGAAATAGGTGTTGATTTTCTTCAATCAAGAGTGTGGGCTTCATCTCCCCCTTGAGTTTAGAAAACTAAGATAAGCAGGCAAGGCATTTGTGGCGTTACACTCCAGCCACCCTTGTTCCAGCAATAGCACAAGGCGAAAATGTAGCATCTCCTTGTATTCAGGACCCCATGTCCATATAGGGAAATCCCTCCTAAAAGGTAGGAGTCGGAAGAAAGGATTGTCAGAGATCACTGAAACTTTCAGGGAAGAAAGAATCTGCAACCCAGCCCTCTCTTTTACACAAGCCCAAAGCTGAGAGGACTTAGCCTAGTGCCTTGCATACAGTGGACACTTGGGAAACATTTGCCCAATGAATATTGGGAGGTTCTTTTACAGTCACACTAGGTTTAGTCTGGAAACTAGATCTCCACACACTGTCCCTTCTGTTGCACACCCCCCCCCAATTTCCAAGGCCACCTCCTATGGTTGGCCTAGTGAAAAGACGGAAAGAGCAATGGTATTTCTTTTGTGGTCCTGAGAATTGAACCAAGGGCTTTTCTAGCACTGCACAATTCCACTACCACCAAGCTAGACCTCCAGTGCCCCCTCTCTTATTTCTATTCAGATAACATAGGCTGAAATCCTTATTCCACCAGTAATTCACTGTGGCAAAACTTGAAGAAGTTGCTAACCCTACCTGGGCTTTGGCTTCCTCCATGGTAGAAAGTGAATAATCGCATATACTTCTATAGGGTTGTTGCAAACAGCAAATGAGACACACAGTCATGTATCTTCTTGAAATGGAAACACATTCTGAGAAACATACCATTAGGCAATTTTTTTTTTAATTTCTTGGTTTTTCAAGGTAGGGTCTCACTCTGGTCCAGGCTGACCTGGAATTCACTATGTTAGTCTCAGGGTGGCCTCGAACTCATGACGATCCTCCTACCTCTGCCTCCCAAGTGCTAGGATTAAAGGCGTGTACCACCACACCCAGCCCATTAAGCAACTTTTTTGTTTTGTTTTACAACATCATAGAATATACTTTAAAAAACTAAAATGGGGAGACTTCTGGTCAAGATGGCGTCCGCCTAACCCAGCCACACCTCCCAGGGAAGGAAAGAAGGACTCAGATCCTGAGGACAGAGTCAGCCCATCACACCTCACCAGGGCCCCAACTGAAACCAAGAGTAATTGGGGAAGTGAGCCAGAGTGCTGCTCTCTTGGTGAACCTGGTACCAGCACAAGGGTGAAGGAGATAGACACAGACAACACTCAACTCCTACCAAACCAGAGATCCAGAGACAGAGGCTCCCAGGACCTCATCACTGAAGTAGACCTAAAACGAACCCAACATGGCTCAGGGAAATTTGCAGAAGAGGGGGCAGAAAGAATGTCAGAGCCACACGTTGGGTCATGATACACAGAGACATTGCCTCTTACCCATAACTGATGGTTAACCCCACAATGCATGACCCATATTCCCCAATGAGGAGGGTCCCTGCAGAGGCGGGGAGGACAGGGAGGAGGCTAACAACGGTACCAACATGGTTGTATACAAACTGTGTACATCACTAATAAGGAAAAAAAACACTAAAATGGGGCTGGAGAGATGGCTTAGTGGTTAAGACACTTGCCTGCAAAGCCTAAGGACTCATGTTCGAATTTCCAAGTCCCACATAAGCCAGATGCACAGTGACGCAAGTGCTCAATGTCACACATGCGCACAAGGGGGCACACATGTCTGGAGTTCATTTGCAGCAGCTGAAGGCCCTAGCACTCCCATTCTCAACCTCCCTCTGCCTCTTTCTCAAATAATTTTTATTTATTTATTTATTTATTTTTGGTTTTCTGAGGTAGGGTCTCACTCTAGCTCAGGCTGACCTGGAATTCACTATGTAGTCTTAGGGTGGCCTCGAACTCACGGTGATCCTCCTCCCTCTGCCTCCCAAGTGCTGGGATTAAAGGTGTGCGCCACCACGCCTGGCTTCTCAAATAAATTCTAAAACACTAAAATGGCTGTAATGTCATCAGACCGTATAACAACATGGGACCATTGTTGTACATGGAGCCCTTTGTTAAGCTCAACAGTGTAATGTGGCACACAATACAGTAGCTAAATTGCTTAGCTCATGTTTTTTTGTTTGTATTGTTTTTCAGACAGGGTCGTACATAGCCCAGGCTGGATCTGAACATGCTACATAGTCAAAACTGACCTTGAACTCCTGCTCCTTCTGCTTCTGCCTCCTACATGCTAAGGATGGTAGGTGCACAGCACTGTGCCCAGCTCTGAGTTATGACTTCCATATCTGCACATAGTAGGAGCTCTTTAGGTGCTAGTCCAGCTTTCCCTGCCAGGTGATGATGTCTGACTAAGATTGCTGTCTTACATTTAAAATGAGCCCAGTGATAAGCAGAGTTTTGGAATTGTAAGAAATGGTACAAGTGGACCTTGAATTTAAGTAAACCATATATATAATTAGATTTAAAGAAGGCTAAAATTAAGGTGAGGTGATTATTTAGTGAGATCATCTAGAGCATTTCAAAGAAAATTTGATTACAACAATTTAATTTACACACAATTTTTCTACTTCACTAGACCCTGAAAAGACCCAATTAGACTAAAAGGGGGAAAAATGATATAACGAGCACTAAAACCCATCCAAAAGTGACAATCACTTGCCGATGAAACTGGTTTCTTTGATTGTGACCCAGGGTGCCATCCAATTCAGCCTGATTTCCCATGAAATGTGATTATTTTTATCCTCCAGTAGAGTTGGCCAGCATGGTATGTTTCAAAGGACGCTGGCCCTATGGGCTACGGGAGGGCGTCCCTGCACTCTCTGAGAGCTCTCTGGTCCCCAGATAACCCTGGACTTTTTTTTTCCACTTCCTAGCTTGTGCCTGGAGTCACCCAAAACCTGTACACCTTGGAAGAGAGGATGTGAGAAACTGTACAACAAATCCTCCGGTGAGGCCTTGACCCCCCAACACACAACCCCAACCCTAACACCCAGTCCTATCGTTCTTTTCATCCATCATTGGCTCAGCTGCTAGCCTTCCCCCTTACACTGGCTTTCCTTGAGTCTCATAGATTGGAGCCTCTGTTTCTTACGAACATCCATCAGCAAGGCCTCAGGTGTCTAAAATACTCCCATGGGTGCTCTGTTCGTCTCTCCTACTACCTTCCACAACCCTGGCTTGGGCTTGGGAAATACCCAGGGGGAATGAAGAGAAGGCACATTGGCAGGGAAGACCCTAGCTAGCCTCTGACTAAGCCTAAACAGAAGCGAGTTGGATGGAAGGAATGAAAATAGAAATGCTAGGGGGCTGGAGAGATGACTCAGCAGTTAGCATTTGCTTGCAAAGCCTAACAACCCAGGTTTAATCGACTCCCCAGTACCCACCTAAAGCCAGATACACAAAGTGGCACATGCGTCGAGTTCGTTTGCAGTGGCTAGAGGACCCAGCGCACCCATTCGCTCTCTCTCTTCCTCTCTTCTTGCAACTAAATAAAAATATTTTTAAAAAATGCTAAAGAAACAGCAAAGATAGCCGGGGGTGGTGGCGCACGCCTTTAATCCCAGCACTCGGGAGGCAGAGGTAGGAGGATTGCCGTGAGTTCGAGGCCACCCTGAGACTCCATAGTGAATTCCAGGTCAGCCTGGGCTAGAGTGAGACCCTACCTCGAAAAACCAAAAAAAGAAAAAGAAAAAAAAAAAGAAACAGCAAAGAGGAAAGCACAAAAGAAGGAGGGGGGAAGTCAATGGGCTAGAACAGCCAGCAGAAGGACAAAAGAGGGAGGCCTAAAAGGTGAGAGCCTGAGAGCCAGGCAGATTGGAACCAAGGGGGAGCACGTGGCCAGCTTCCCAGCTAGACATGAAAATAACTGTTTCCAGGCCGGGCGTGGTGGCGCACGCCTTTAATCCCAGCACTCGGGAGGCAGAGGTAGGAGGATCGCCATGAGTTCGAGGCCACCCTGAGACGACAGAGTGAATTCCAGGTCAGCCTGGGCCAGAGTAAAACCCTACCTCAAAAAACCAAAAGAAGAAAAGAAAAGAACTGTTTCCACAACCAGAGTGGGGTAAATGTCTTTGGGCAGGTGAAGAGGCCCGAAGATGTGAGGAAGTAGGCAAGCTGTACTACTCTAAGGAGAAATATGGTGCATCTGTACACAACATCAACTTCATAAGAGCGCTAGGGCCTACGGATGGGTGGACATGCCATATTGCTTTCATATTCAAACAAACCTGGATATCTTGTTGAGTAGAAAGAAAAGCAAACAAAAAATATGGTTCTCATTTGAAAGATGAAAGGGCCTTAAAAAGAAATGTGTGGCTTGGATAGAATAGTTTTGGGCAATGTCACAAACTGCTGGGGGTTCTTATTTACTCTCGTCTTCCATTTCCTAATGGGTGACTACTGGCAACATGTCCAAGCTAGGCTTTCCAGATAAAATATAGGCTTGGTTCCATTTGAATTTCAAATGCTGAATAATATTTTAGTATTAAGGGGCTGAGGAGATAACTCAGTCAGTGAAGTATTTATTTACTTCCCAAACATGAGAACCTGAGTTCAATTCCCAGAACCCACAGGGGAAAAGGCAGGTTTGGTGATGATGCATATGGAGAGGCAGAAACAGGGACTCATTGCCTAGCCAGTGTAGCCTAATTGAATACTGACAGACTTTGTCTCAAAAAAGGTAGACAAGCCAGGCGTGGTGGCACACACCTTTAAGCCCCTACCTCGAAAAACCAAAAAATAAATAAATAAATAAATAATAAAAAGGTAGACAGTGTTCTTGAGGAACAACACCCAAAGTTGTCCTCTGGCCTTCATGCACGCACACACAACTGTACATACATGTGTACCTGCACACACATAAGAACACATGTATAAAAATATTTTAGTATTAATGTGTGCTTCAAATAGTGGATGGCTCATACTTATTTTAAAACGTTATTCCTTGTTTATTTGAAAATCAAATGTAATTGAGTGGGCATTCTGTACTTTTGTTTGCTAAATTTTATAACTGTAGTCCTAAAATAGCTTAGAAAGGACTAGCCCAGTACCAAAGCGAGTACCCCTGCAGTTCTCACCCACACATTCATTCAACACTCGGGATCTATAACTGTCAGATGAGGTCCTTCTCCAAGCACTACAAAATGCCATCTCTGCACAGTTCAGGCATCTTTTAAAAATATTTTTATAGGTGGAAAAAAATGTAAGAGCCAAAGGAAGGGTAGGACTCCTTACAACGTGCTCCCCCCAGACACAAAATGGCCTGGATCTCCATGACCTCACAGTGCCTGACACTACCTACACAAGACCATCATAACAGGAGGAAAAGATCATGACATCAAAATAAAAGAGAGACTGATTGAGAGGGGGAAGGGATATGATGGAGAATGGAGTTTCAAAGGGGAAAGTGGGGGGAGGGAGGGCATTACCATGGGATATTGTTTATAGTCATGGAAGTTGTTAATAAAAAAAATTGAAAAGAAAAAATATATACTTTTATTTATTATTTATCTGTAAGCAGAGAAGAGAGAGAAAGGGCATACCAGGGCCTCTTGCCACTGTGAGCGAACTCCAGATGCATGTAGCATGTTGTGCATCTGGCTTTACATGTGTACTGGGGAATCAAACCTGGGCTGTCAGGCTTTGCAAGCAAGTGCCTTTAACCACTGAGCAATCTCTCCAGACCCTAGGCATCTTAATCAAGACTAGCCAGTAACATTAACAGCTATTCCACCCCTTCTACAGCCCAAACAGCCTAAATACCCTCTAAGCTCACCCTCTGAAGTTGAGGGCTCAAGGCATCATTTGAATATCTTCCTGTCTTACCTTGTTAGCACCTGCCAATTACCGCGGTCAATACCACAGCACGGCTCACAGCCCTCCGCCAACAGATACAGGCCTGGAACCTCTCTGCCTATATCATCCCAGACACGGATGCACATATGGTGAGATCCAGCTCTATTCCCTCAGGTTAGCCTTCAAACACAGGTTGCAAACAGGAAGCTGGTAAGACCCACAAGCTGAAAAATCATTTGACAATCAAACGGATGGAAATGGGGAGCTCCCATGTGGGAATTGAAAGGCAACTGTAAGAACATATTCCTTTACACAGGAGGGAAGACATGGCCAAACACCTTAATCTCAAGAAGTGGCACTCTAAAGCAACTTCAGAATAGATTTCAACCAATTCCCTGGTGACAGATCCAGAAGAAATGTTTAGGGCTTCCCTGCTCAAGGTCAAAATGTGGGGGAGAAGGAATAGGTCTGGCAGAACTTTAAGCTTTAAGCCCAAATCTTCTCAGAACATGCTAGATGCCACAGTGAGATAACCCAGAGTGCTAGACTACACAAGTATGAGGGCATAGGTTGAGGGAGAGGGTAGAGAGCAAGCAAGGTGGTGTGTATAAGAATTGCTTTCCTCTGCTGGAGTGGTGGCACATGCCTTTAATCCCAGCACTTGGGAGGAAGAGATGGGAGGATCAAGGTGTGAGTTCAAGACTGGCACGGGACCACAGAGTAAATTCCAGCCAGGTCAGCAAGGGCTAGAGTGAGACCCTACCTTGGAAGAAACAAAAAGAATTGGTTTCCCCAAACAGTGGTTCTGCCTACCCAGCCCACCCTTTCCCACCACTGGCTCCACCTCCACCCCATCCAACCTCCCCACAGGAGCCCATTTGGATGAAAAGATACTTCAGTGTCC
Organism: Dipus sagitta; assembly: GCA_036346955.1. Lineage (NCBI taxonomy): Eukaryota > Metazoa > Chordata > Mammalia > Rodentia > Dipodidae > Dipus > Dipus sagitta. Next base: position 111,053,377 of record CM070776.1, on the reverse strand, counting down.
CACCTGTTGGAGAGGGTTAAGGAACTTCTTGGAGCTTTGGTTCACTTTGTTGCAAAGTGAGAATAATGACATGTATCTTCAAGAATTGTGAAGACCAATATGCAGACATCCTTTGAGTGGCTGTTCAAGCACTTATATAAAATAGATCGGTGTTTGCATATAGTCTATGTATAGCCTTCTGCTTTGCTTTAAATCATCTCAAGGTTACATGTAATAACTAATTCAGTGTAAGTGCTATGTAAATTATTGTTTTACTGTTTTGTTTAGGGATAATGACAAGAAAATGGTGTATAGATATTCAATGAAGACAATTTTCCAGTATGCTTTTAAATTATTTTATTTATTTATTTGACAGAGAGAGAGAAAGAGGCAGAAACAGAGAAGGAGAAAGAAAGAGAGTGGGCATACTAAGACCTCTAGCCACTGCAAATGAACTCCAGATGCATGCACCACTTTATGTATCTGGCTTTACATGGGTACTGGGAAATCAAACTCATGTCCTTGGGCTTTGCAGGCAAGCACCTTCACCATTTAGCCATCTCTCCAGCCCAAGTTTTCCAATAGTTTTGATCCCTGGTTGATGGAAGCTGCAGATGAGAAATCCATGGATATCAAGATTCATGTTGGCTAATAGTGTATAAAGCCCTATGCAGAAGTTATTTGTGAAGTACTCAGTGTGCTGTGAAAAACCAAGGAGCAACAGGGGATCCTGAGAGGGAAGTGCCAAAAGTCATGATCCTAGACTACACTGAATTTGCATTCTGGTCATGGTGATAACATTTTGTAGAACAATCCAATGTAACCCCAAATCCAGTACTGAACAGTGGGGGTAAGACTCCAAGAGATACAGTTATTTAAAAGAAGGAAAGAAAGAATGAATAGAGAGAGGGCGGGAGGGAAGAAGGAAGGAAGGAAGGAAGGAAGGCGAAAGATGATCGATGAGAGATATTAGAATGATGATAGACAGATGATAGATAGATAGATAGATAGATAGATAGATAGATAGATAAATAGATAGATAGATAGATGGATGGATGATAGCAAGCTCAGGGGTTGCAAATGGCTTCCCAGAAGAGGGGCCCAGTGTGCTTGGTCTTGTGGGAGTGGCTGGAGCTGACCAGACAGAATAAATTAGGATGTGGTTGGGACTTTCCCATGAGGTATGACTCCGTGAAGAAGGTTAATGATGGTGTTGTTGATTTCCTAGAGTGAGTACCTTGGCATGCATGATGAGAGACGTGCATGGATTTCAGGCTTCACAGGGACTGCAGGTAACAGCTATTACCCACCCTCATTGTTTCTGGCCAGAGGAGCTCACAGAGGACCTGGAATGGTTAATTCCTCAGCAGCCAGGACCAGAGACTAGTGTTTGTTTTCTTCTTGCTCCTCAATGAGACCAGCATGTTCCCTAGAGCACATAGCTCATACTCCACTGGTCAGACCTCTGCACAGAAGTGAGGCCGCTGGTCCTGCGGACTTCTTCCCATACACTTCCACGGCCACACCAGGCCTAGCCCAACATTCCGTGGACTTGTTTTCTAAGATCATTGCTACTTCCACATCTGTGCACAAGAAACCTGCTTTTCCCTGCACATGATGGCTCATTTGTGGAAGAAGCTTTCCTTTCCAGGTCTTTATACACACAGCACCGCTTCACATGACTAAATGAGACACAAACTCAGAGGCTCTTAATAACGTCTCAGTTTCCGAACGGCTTCCCATCCTGATCCTGGCCCCTTAAATGAAAGACAGCTTCTTTTGTTGATCCTTAGGCATTGCTTTCTAAGCTGCAGGGTGCTCTGGCTTCCTCATTGTGAGCCTTTATTATGTCTGCCCCAATTACTGGATTTGTCTTCACTACCAGTCCTCAACCATGCCTCTGGCTTAGTGTCCACATCAGCTACCATGTTTTGTCCCTTCATCTTTCCCGAGAGAAATCACACCCAGCATTAGCTCTTCGGAACTAGCAGAAGCTGACCAGATTCTCTCCCTGGTGAAAAGAGACGTACAACACCAAGCAGAGCAATGTGACCTAGGGTGTTCTCCCTCCTGGTCTCTCCCCCCCCCCCACAAAGTTCACTTTTACACGTCCTACCTCTCTTCCTTCCAATGGAGGAGAGCAGCTCATTCTAAAGGCCCCTGTGACATCCACAGAGTCACGCTCCTCACCTTCACCTTAACCCTCGCCTCCACATTGCTCTGTTCTGCTCTGCTCTGCCACAGGTACTGCTGTGGTAACCATGGTAAAAGCAGCTGTCTGGACCGACAGTCGCTACTGGACTCAGGCCGAGAGGCAGATGGACTGCAACTGGGAACTCCATAAGGAAGGTACGAGGCCCATGTGGACTGGTTCCCCAGCCTTGGAACTCAGACTAGGTTTGGGTAAACACCAATGAGGGGAAGGGTATGCAAGGCTATGCTGGGCCTCAGTGGAGAGCTCAGAATATATAAAGCCATCTCTGATGTTTGAGAATAATATAAAGAACACATGTGGGGCTGGGAGATAGCTCAGCAGTTAAAGTGCTTGCTTGAAAAGCCTGACAGTACCCATGAAAAGCCAGATGCACAAAGTAGTGCATGCATCTGGATTTCATTTGAAGTGGCAAGAGGCCCTCACGTGCCCATCCTCTCTGTTTCTCTCTCTCCCCACCCTTCCCTTTTCTCAAGTAGATAAATAGAAATATTTTTATTTTTTTATTATCGACAACTTCCATAACTGTAGACAATAAACCATGATAATTCCCTCCTCCCCCTACTTTCCCCTTCACAACTCCACTCTCCATCATGTCCCCTCCCCCTCTCAATCAGTCTCTCTTTTTAAAAAAAAAATTATTGCCGGGTGTGGTGGCGCACGCCTTTAATCCCAGCACTTGGGAGGCAGAGGTAGGAGGATCACCGTGTTCAAGTCCAGCCTGAGAAGACATTAGTAAATTCCAGGTTAGCCTGAACTAGAGTGAGACCCTACCTCAAAAAAAAAAGACAAAAGAAATTTATTTATTAATTATGGATCTACTTAGTATGGAAACATCATGTGTTGGTACCATCCTTTCCCTCATCCCTTCCCCCTTTCCAAAGGGACCCTCCTCATTGGGGCCACAGGTTATCACCATGGGGATTGTGGGTTATGCATTTTGGGAGCAGCAGTCAGTTAATGGGGAGAGGCAGTGCCTCTGAGCATGATGTCCCAACTTGTGGCTGTAACAATCTTTCTGACCCCCTCTTCTGCAAGATTCCCTGAGCCATGTTGAGTGTGCTTTAAGTCTACTTCAGTGATGAGCTCTGGATCTCTGCTTTGGTAGGAATTGAGTATCCTCAGGGTCTGTCTCCTTCACCCTGGCACTGATTATCAGGTTCAGCATGGAAGCAGCGCTCTTGCTCTTCTCCCCGATCCCTCTATGGTTTCAGCTGGGGCTTGGCTGAGATGCGAGGGGAAGTTTATCTCCTCAGGTCTCACTCTCATCTGAAACAACAAAAAAAAAGAGAGAGAAGCAGATTCTCCAATAGAGAATGAAGTCAGCACAGGTTAAATGGGATAAGTGTTTTTTATTTAGAGAGAATTTGATGGATGTGATCCCTCTTTTAGCCCAAGATTAATGGGAGCTTGATATTAGAGAGCAAAATTATTATCTGAATATGATTCTGACCTGTTTCCCAGTTCAGATATGGGTTCCTTTCCACTGAGCGGATCTCTTAGCCAATCAGAAAGCTATTGGTTACCCACCAAGGCTGTGTGCCACTATTGCACTTGTGTATACATCACATCAGGGTGTTTATTTCTGAGTAGCTTAGACCCTGGGTTGCTCAGACAGTTGTTGGCCACTTTCCCCCAGTAGCTCATGCAGTGACAGAAATATTAAAAAAGAAAGAAAGAACATATGTGGCAAGATGGTCATAGACAAAAGTCTGGCTACAAGGTCTCAGGCTGGCCCTGGAGGTGAGTTCTGTATTCCTTTCATTTCTTACAGTTGGTATTACTCCTCTTGCCACCTGGATCCTCAATGAAATTCCTGCTGGAGGGCGTGTGGGCATTGACCCCTTCCTCTTCTCTGTTGGTATGTTCTTCCCTCAGTGCCTGGATTTGCTCCTCTCAAGGATGACCTAGCCTCCTGGGAGGTAAAGAAACATACTCTCCTAGAAGGAGGGCCAATATGGCCATAGACTATTTTGAGCTTGTGGTTGCAGAATATTTTGCAGCAATGATATATTAGTGGAGTGCATAATTAAAATATAGTAAAAGAATGAATACAAACTTTTTCTGAATGCCAACCCAGAAGACTTGGAATCATTAAGATCCAGCGGATAAACAAGCCTGGAGGTCCTTGACTGCAGAACCATCCTTGAACTCTACCAGTTTTGGTATTTAAAAGCTCTCTTCTAGAAGGTACCCTAGAAGGGTCAAAGACATTGAGAGGGCCTTTGAGCAAAACAAAGCCTCAGGAATATAGCACCCTGAGCTCTAGGGCCCTGCAGCTGGCCTGCCCATGCCATCAAAGATAGATTCCTCATGAATATGGACTTTGGCTCCTCCTTCCAAACTAACTTCCTTGCTGGACTATCCAATGAACTGAACACTACCATTCATTTGATTGGTAGCATTGCATCCTGTTGGAAATAGTAATGAACTGACAAGATGACTCTGGCTAATGCGCTTGCTATGAAGCTCTGAGTACCAGAATTTAAATCCCCAGACCCTATATAAAAACCTGAAGCCATGGCGGGCTTCTGTAATTCTAGTGCACCTACAGTGAGAAGGAAGCCAGAGACAAGCGAATTCCCTGGAAGCTCATTGTACAGTGAACAACAAGAGATTCTGCCTCAAAAAAGTAGGTAGTAAATGAAGACCTACCCCCCAAATTTTCCTCTGATCTCCACACACATGCATACCTACACACACCACTAAAATAAATAAATTTAAGATGAAAAAAAATAAAATAATTAGTGACCAAAAGAGGACCACCCCAACCACTTGTTCTTTCAAAAGACAAGGTTAGTGGCTGGATAAATGGCTCAGTGCATGAATGTTTGGCATGCAAGCATCAAGGCCTGAGAGGGGCAGAGACTACATGACTTCAATCCCCAGCACACGTCTGTAACCCCAGTCCGGTGAGGAGCAGAGACCAGAAAAATGCTGGGCTCGCTGTTCAGTCAGTGTGACTAGCAGCTCCAGGGTCAGTGAGAGACTCACTTCAAGAAACTAGAAGAACAATAGAGAAGAACGCCTCACGTTCTTCCCTGGCCTCCACATAGGGCACACAGGCACATGGGGTATGCATTTCTACTGTATGTGCATACACCATACCACATATACTACATACACAGAGAGAGAAGAGCAAAGATTAGGATTGTGAGTGTAGTTCATTGGTGGTATACTTGCTTAAGCATTCACGAGGTCCTGGATTCAATTCCCAGTGCTGCAAAAAGTGGGGAAAAGACTAGCAATAGACAGCTCTGAGTCAAGTTCAGGACAATGAACTTTGGAAAACAGAAAAAGGCCAGAAGACAGGCAAGCAGCAGAGGAAGGGTTCACATTTCAGAAGGACCAGACTTCTGGGGTAGGCTTGAGGCAGCTGGAGTTGCAAGACCAGAAAGCAAAGGGGATAGCCTTCCTTGGGTGAATTTTCCCTGAGGAATAAATGGGCAAGAGGCATTTAAGTGACTCTTTCCTTTCTCTGCAGATTCCTGGAAGGATTATGACCAGAAATTCCAAGGCTCCAACAGACAGCTGGTGTCCATCGTAACCAACCTTGTTGACTTGGCATGGGGGTCAAAGAGGCCCCCAGTGCCAAGCCAACCCATTTATGCCCTACCAGAGGCATTCACAGGTGACTCCATAAGCCTGTTTTCCTTCCCATCTTGCACCCCCCAAGGGTACCCACCAACATGGATCCCTGCTTCTGTTTGCTGTTTTCTTTCTTCCTTTTTCTCTCCTTTCTCCATTTTTCCTTCCCTCTCTCCTTCCTTCTTTTTCCTTCTATGCTTTCTCCCTCCCTCCCTCTTTCTTTCTTTCTTTTCTCTTTCTTTGCTGAAAATGTATGAATGTATGAAAATATGTGAAAAAATAACTAACTCCAGTTACCAAAGTAATAATTCACAAACCTTAACATGCACCAGTCACTTAAGATGGTTAGTTAAAGTGTAGATTTTTGTCTTCCCTCCTCTGTGAGAATCAGAGTCCAGAGGTACTCAGAACTATCTTTAGAAAAACCTGAAATAGGCACTGTTGGGATCTGAAGCAAGGGACAGCATAAAGGGAGGGAACAAGAGGGTCAGAGAAAAATGAAAAAATGTTTTGAAAAGAGAAAGTCCATGATCTGAGTGGCTGAGTAGTCGGGTGGTGGAGACTGGGGTGTATTGAGTCACTTGACCCTTTACTTCTGGCTTTCTGTAATGAGGAATTTCGATTTGGGAGATGACTGGCATCAAGAGAGGAAGTAAATAAGTTCAATGTCAATCTGTGGCACAGATGAGGGTTCAGGTTTTGGCTGAACCACAAAGGAAGGTTAACTGACCTGGAAAAATCTAACATCTATAACCATAACCTCACTGACATCATCTAAATACATCTAGATCAGTATGCTGTGTGGTTCTTGTAATGACTAAAATCCTGGCCAGGGATGGGGTACTCATTATAAATCAAGGTCTTGGTCACTCACCACCCCTATCTCCCTGGAAATTCTGAGTGGGTCAATGGAGTTAGATTCCTTGTTATATTGAGCAATTTAAGAACCTCCTTTCCACATGCAAGTCCATGTACATTTCTCCTTTAGAAAAGAGTCAAAAAAGCAAGAGGGAAATTTCAAAATTGTGGCTATGATGAAATGAGTAGAAATTGTGTCCAATTTTCTTTATCTGTTCCAATGTAATTTGCAGCATCATTCTTTGTGCACCTTGACATAGTTTTTTTTTTTAAAGAAATTTGCTATTCAAGAGTGTTTGATCCTAAATACCACACATCTTATTCAAATAACAAAGGTCATAGTTGTGCTGGGAAAATATGGAGATAAAATGGAGAAAAGCTCTCAGGAATTAGGACATAATGCACATGGATTTGTCACTTCCCACGAGATAAGGAATAGCCAAGGCACTGCAGGCTGCTAGTACTCAAGGAAAAGCCATTTGGAGCTACAGCTGGGCCTGGAAGCCTAAGAACAGAATTCGGCTTTAATAAGCTTAGACAAGAAGCCGGGCGTGGTGGTGTATGCCTTTAATCCCAGCACTAGGGAGGCAGAGGTAGGAGGATCGCCATGAGTTCAAGGCCACCCTGAGACTACAGAGTTAATTCCAGGTCAGCCTGGACCAGAGTGAGACCCTACCTCGAAAAACCAAAAAAAAAAAAAGAAAAAAAAAAAAAAAGAAGCTTAGACAAGAGAGAGTATTTTTCTTCAGCCATATGCCCATTTTAAAGGTGGGATCCAGGGGCAAAAGCAAAGGGCAGCACAGGAAAAGTTAGCTTCTCAAACATAGCTGCATGCATCGGAGCACTTAAGTATGATTTTGTTTTCTCAAAATGTATCATATTCTGGAATTGTTTTTTTTTTTTTTTTTTTTTTTTTTTTTTTGAGCGAGGGCCTTACTCTGTAGGGCGTGCTGACCTGGAACTCACTATGTAGTATAAACTGACATCAAATTTGTAATTATCCTACTACCTCAGCCTCCCAAGGAATGAGATTACAGGCATGAACTGTTGTCATGCCTAGCTATGTTTATGAATCTTTGTAAAAATATTTACTTGCAAATAGAGAGAGAAAGAATGAATGGGTATACCAGGGCCTCTAGCCACTGCAAACGAATTCCAGATTTATGTGCCCCTTTGTGCATCTGGCTTTTCATGGGTCCTGGGGAATCAAACCCAGGTCATTAGACTTTGAAAGCAAGTGCCTTAACTGCTGAGCCATCCCTCCAGACCTGTGTATGAATCGTAAAAGCATAATTTTAGAGGCTGGGGAGATTGCTCAGTGGGTAAAATGTTGCCACACAGCATAAGGACCTGAGTTCATCACGCATATAAAAGCCAGACATGACAGCATGTAACTGTAATCCCAGCACTGAGGAGATGGAGACAGAAGGCACCCTAGGGCTGGCTGGCTAGCTACTATAGCTGAATTCATGACCTCTACATCTAGTACAAGACCCTGTCATCAGATCCTAAGGAAGACACTTGACATCAACTCCTGGCATCCACATGCATGCACACACACATGTACCTATCACACATGCACATGTGCACACCACACACACAGATACACATGCAAAAAATTCATGCACACACACCACACACACACACACATGAAATTTTTTTAAAGACATAATTTTAAGTGAGAGAAGACCACATATTGTATGGTTCCGTTTATATGAAACACCCAGCACTGGCAAATCCATAGAGCCAAAATATAGATTAGTTACTTCCTGGGGCTGGAAGGAGACGGAATAGGGAGTGACTTCTTAATGGGTACAAGATTTCCTCTTGGGATAATAAAAATGTTTTAGAAGTAGATACTTGTAATGGTTGCACAATATTATGAATGTATGTAAAGCAACCAAATTTTGTCCTTTCAAAAGGCTAGAAATGAAAGGTTTTATATTAGATCTGTTTTACTACAATAAAATAAACCCCAAAACTATAACATGCTCAGAGTTTTGGTCCTAGTTGAATAGTTTTGCCTGTTTGCATGAAGTTTTTTTATTATTATTAGTCATGTACACAGGGTATGAACAGTCATATTGGTACCATCATTAGCCTCCTCCATGTCCCCACCCCCCTCCACAGGGTCCCTCCTCATTGGGGAATATGGGTCGTGCATTGTGGGGTTAGCCATCAGTTATGGGTAAGAGGCAATGTCTCTGTGCATAATGACCCAACATGTGGCTCTAACAATCTTTCCAGCCCCTCTTCCGCAAATTTCCCTGAGCTGTATTGGGTTCGTTTTAGGTCTACTTCAGTGATGAGGTCTTGGGAGCCTCTGAGTCTCTGCATAAAGTTTTTATCGGCATCATTCTGTTTTGTATGTTTTTTAAGTTGGGGCCCAAGTAGGAGTCTTAATGTTTAGGACATCCTGTAAAAAACTTCCTAGTCTTGCCTAGGAAGAGACTCTTTGTATACCTTGAAGAAGGCAGGGATAAGAAATTAAAACAGAACTCCTAGAACCCAGATGCAAGCATCCTGGAAAGGACAGCACTGTGACTCAGTTTGAGGACAGGTTTGTAGTGTAGCGACATTAAAGTTAGGAGTGTGGAGCCAGGTGTGGTGGCACACTCCTTTAATCCCAGCACTTGGGAGGCAGAGGTAGGAGGGTCGCTGTGAGTTCGAGGATACCCTGAGACTACATAGTGAATTCCAGGTCAGCCTGAGCTAGAGTGAGACTGTACCTCGAAAATAAAATAAAATAAAAAATTAGGTGTGTGGGCATGCCATCACATAGTCCTTGGTTCAAATCCCAGTTCTACTTCTTCAGCTATAAAACCCCAGACAAGTTAATCGCCATGTCTTATGCCTCAGCTTCCGCCTGGCACGGCGGCACACATTTTTAACACCAGCATTTGGGAGGCTGAGGTAGGGAGATCACTGTGAGTTTGAGGCCAGCCTGGGCTGGAGTGAGATCCTGTCTCAACCACCCCTCTCCCAAATCCTCAGTTTCCTTATCTGAGGAATAAAGAATCAAAGTAATGTACACAAAGTGCTTAGCCAAATACCTGTGGCTTATTAAATATGGGGCTACTTCAGGGGAGGGTTGAACATGGCCCAAGCCCTCTCCATTTGCCCTTCTAAGACAGCTCTTCTGCTCTTTTTATTTATGCTTATTGATTAATCCAAAACACTTACTAAATGCCAAGACACTGGCTACACACTTTTATAAGCATTACTCCATTTGAGCCTTATCACAAACCTATTGAGGTAGCTGCTTCCATTTTAACCTATCCCCATTTTATGAATGAGCAAAATGAGACAGAGCGATCAAGTAACTTGCCCAAAGTCACCTAGCTAGTAATGGCAAAGCAATGACTGATGCCCAGCCTGGGTCCAGAGCCTATGTCCTTAATGACTCACAAGTCAGACCTGGTTTGAAAGATAGGATTGCACTGGTTTTTGAAGCTTGGAGAGCATGCGCAAGGCCCTGGATTCTGTCCCCGGCACCAGAAATAAATGGAAACTATTACCCTCAGGGAGTTCCCCCCAGAAACCTCATGCCAAAGACAAGATTTGTCACTCATGCTTTCTTTGGGACCCTCTGTTTCTAGGGAGCACCTGGCAGGAAAAAGTATCTAGCATCCGAAGCCACATGAAGAACCATACCATGGCTCCAACTGCTCTGCTTCTGTCAGCACTTGATGAGACAGCCTGTGAGAGAGGGGCATTTGTGGATATGGGTGGATCCTGGGTTCCCCAGGCCTGGGCCCGGCAGCACAGAGCTCTTTCCCCAAACAACCACATATCCACCAGTTGCTATGCACTCGGTAGCCATAGCTGGTGGGAACTCAGAAGGGGAAGAGAGCAACAGTTTGTGTCCATAGAATTAAGGAAGCGAGGGAGTTCTGAGTCAATGGGGCCATCCCACAGGGCACTGGAGGAATGGGCTCACCACATCAGCAGAGGACTTCTGTCTCCTTAAGGGGAAGAGGACCAGTAAACACCTCCTATAGGTCTGGCCACCATCCCAAGGTGCTCACAGTCCCGTCTTTGACACCTAGAGTAATGCTCTTCTGGCTTATGGCTGAGGGTTCCAACCCTATGGCTAGGCTTTAGATATTCTGGGGACCCACTGAAACTGTGTACTACTGAATGGCACATACCTACATTATTCGCGGGGGGGGGGGGGGCAGGAATCCATAGCTCTCTTCATTATCTCAACGACCACTAAGAAGATTTAGAATCATTCGGGGACAGATATCACAGGCTGCTGCCAGTAGTCTTGAGGGCAAAGCATACAGTGGGGCAAAGGCATCAGAAATCTTCTGCTCCACAGAAGAGCCTCAGAGTCACATCAATTCTCTTCCCAGGGCTCTTCAACCTTCGCAGCAATGACATCCCCTATAACCCCTTCTTCTATTCCTACACGCTGCTCACGGACTCTTCCATCAGGTACAGCTTCTTGGCTTGTCCTTGTGAACTTCCTGCAACAAGCTCCCTTTGCTATCCCCTCACCCCACCGTGACTTACTGCCTTCAGGCTGCTCGTGAGCTCCGTGCCTGCCATTAGCTGTTCCTGACCCCTTGACCTCTGGTCCCAGTGAATCCCAAGTCTGGTCTGCTTGGCTCTCTATACTTGCTTCCTATAACCGTTAGGAACAAAAGGTCTGTGTGTGCGTGTCTGGTTTTTTTTTTTTCTTTTTGTTTTGTTTTCTTTTGATGTTGTCCTTAGCAGACACTCAGAACCCTTCCTTGCTTCCCGCCCTGCCCAGGTTGTTTGTCAACAAGAGTCGCTTTAGCCCTGAGACTCTGCAGTACCTGAACTCCAACTGCACAGGCCCCATGTGCGTGCAACTTGAAGACTACAGCCAGGTCCGGGACAGCGTGCAGGCCTATGCGTCAGGTGACGTGAGCATCTGGATCGGGACCAGCTATACCACCTATGGACTCTATGAAGTGATACCCCAGGTGAGTTTGCCACATACTGCCCACCCCTCCCCCGGCTCCAGTCACAGCAAGTGTCAACTTCAAATGGAGCCCCTCAGTCTTTCGGTAAAGCTGTCAGCCAGCCAGTGTGCAGGGGGTTCCTTTCTAGGTCTCACTGGGAGGAGTTGCAAGAGGAGGAGGCTGGGGTGTCTGTCCACAGAGCCCATGCAGTTTCTGAGGAGGCTAGAGAGAATATAACCCGCTCTACTAAGAGGCTTTAGAGACAGCTGAACCCAATACTGAATCCAGGCTCTGCTCCTCACTGGCTGTACAAGCAGCCGGTAGCCTTGGACAAGTAGCTCAGCGAGTCTGAGTCTTTGCTTCCTCACCTTTAAAATGACAATGAGAGTTAAGACCTTAGAACAGTGGCTCTGAGATTTAAAGAAGCTAGTGTATGTGAAGCCCAGTTGACTGATACGGTAGGTACTCAGAAACTAGAAACTGCTATGATATATGCAGGCAACTCGCATGGTCAGAAGAGGCCACAGACGGCAGCAGGCCATGCTCTGAACCATGCTGGAGTACTGGTACCAATGAGTTGACAAGCAGGACAGTATTTTTCAAGAAAGCCCTGTGGCGGGTGGGGGGTGGCTAGGCTAAGCTGGATATGGAAGACTAGGAGAACCTGCAGAGCCAGACAGCACACAAAGGAGAGGGCATGGACACAACAGGAAGTGGCTCATCTTACCTTACTTAGGACTTCCTGTTCAGCCTGTGAAAACACTGCTGTACCTGGGCAGGGCTCTCAATCCTCCTTTTGTTCCCTGCTCCCAACAGGATAAACTTGTGACAAGCACCTACTCCCCAGTGATGGAAGTGAAGGCCGTGAAGAACAGCAAGGAACAGGCTCTCCTCAAGGCCAGTCATGTAAGTCCATGTGGAGGCCAACATGGCCTCTTGGGAGCTCCCGATCTGATGAATTAAGAGGGAAAGCCTTCCAGAGAAAACTGAGGAAGACTCTCAGTGAATCTGAGGAGCAGAAACCAAATTTCTGGCACACTTCTGTCCTCCAACCCCTCATTCCTGAGATGTACAGTGACTTAGAGTGTGAGCCTGGTAGATGGGAGTCTCAGCTCACACCGTAGTTCCATCCATTGCCTGCTGAGTGATCCAGGTCATTTCACTTCCCTGGGCCTCAGTTATGTCATTTAAAAGGAAGATCAAAATAGTAATCTAATACCATATGACTTATTGTGAAGAGTCTGTGAAAAACATACATGTATGCATACACACACACACACTGCATTGAGTACTCCTGGTACATTTTCAGTGTTGCATATGTGCTAGCCATAATGATTTCCTTACCTGGCAAGAAGATGGCTCACCTTTTTTTTTTTTTTTTACAATATTCTTGTTAAAATTAGAATAAACTGTTTCATTTTGAAAGAATTTTTCTTCGGGAAAATTTTAAACATGCACTATGGTAGATAAAATAGCCTAAAGATACCACCCCCCAGTGTCCCCAGAACCCAGTTTCCATAATCAAGTCAAGCCCAACGTTATTTAATCTCAAACCCCAGCATGTGACCTGCATCCCCAGCCACTGCTGCTGGGTTATTTTAACACAAATCCTAGATAGCCTGTGATTTCTGCTGCCAACACTTCAGTAAGTATTTCTAAAGATAAAAACACTTTCTAAAACACAAGCATACTAGGATGGGATAGAAACACTAACAAGACTCCTTTGATACCAATAGCCAATCAGCCACTCAGGCTTTTAAAGCACCAAATCCCTGCGTAGTCACCTGAACTTAGCCCTGAGTGGGGCCTGCCACCCCGGCTTACCCCAACTGCTTCCATGCTTTCGGCTCCAGGTGCGAGATGCCGTGGCTGTAATCCGTTACTTGGTCTGGCTGGAGAAGAATGTGCCCAAAGGCACCGTGGATGAGTTCTCTGGGGCAGAGCTCTTGGATGAGTTGAGAAGGTAACGGACCAATTAGCTTTCAGTGTAGGAGTAGGAGAGTGAAGTGTGGTCCCCTTAGGAGGAAGGAAGATCTTTGTATTTGGAAGTAAGATTGACAGGTTCTTGGGTGGTCTGGGAGCTGGGCAGGGGGTGTTGGATGATATTTCCCAGCCCTGCGGAACTCGGGACAACACAACAGCACCCCCTAGCGTCTGCCTCAGACACAGCTCCTTCTCCCTAGGAGAGGCTTGGACTCTTCCTGTGGGAAGGACGCCTTCTGAGGCAGGCCTATGGTAAAGTCCACGTTTGAGGTGCCAAGTGTTAATGGACAGGGTGTTTTTCACATTTAGGGAACTAACTTTCTCTTCCATTTTTAAAATGGGAGAGGAGAGGAGAAATTGGTGTCTATAGTCCATTCTCTCTTCTTGAATGCTCTAGAACTGGGAGAAGTGGAACAAGAGGTGGGGCTGAGACAGTCAAATAGAGTTAGGCTGAAGTGGAGGGAGCCGGGCCTTCATCTGTCGCGATGAGCTATCCCAGGCAGGGCCTAGATCCTGGGCCATTCACTGGTCATTTTATGCCTTGCCCTGTTCAGGAAAGAAGACTTCTCCTCTGGACCCAGTTTTGAAACCATCTCTGCTAGTGGCCTAAATGCTGCCCTGGCCCACTACAGGTACTTCAGGACAAAGAATTTTCTGGGGTCCTCGGAAGGGAGGATCTGGTAATGACTGCAGAGGAACTGGGATCTGGAAAGGACTGCTCATAGGAGCTTAGTCTGCAGTTGAAGAGCTCTTTGAAATTAAAGGACCTCAGTGATTATTATTTTCCTCCCACGAGACTGGGTGTTTGTGAGTCCACAGACATGAAGGATTTGGAAGGGAAGCACAGATATAGATGTTTTTAGATGCTTTTCTTTGACTTTCTATAAGTTATCAATGTCAGCTAATTTTTCTTTTGAGACAAGCTTTTTTCCTTTTTTGAGATCAAGTCCTGTGTAGCCCAGGCTACCTCCAACTCAATATGTAGCCAAGAATGATCTTGAATTCCTGCCTCCACCACCCAAGTGCTGAAATTATTGGCATGCACCACCACACTCATCTCTGTGTTATCTATTTTTTTAAGTTCCTAAGAACCCAACAGAGAAAGGCCTGTCTACTTGGCCTTAACCAACCATGGTGGACCCGAAAAATAAGTCAGCCACATAGAAAACAAACTACTGGGGCTGGAGAGATGGCTTAGCCGTTAAGGCGTTTGCCTGAGAAGCCAAAGGACACAGGTTCAATTCCCCTGGACCCATGTAAGCCAGATGCACAAAGGGCACATACATCTGGAGTTCATTTGCAGTGGCTAGAGGCTCTGGCGTGCCCATTCTCTCTCTGTCTGTCTCTTCTCTCTGTCTCTCTCTGCTTGGATGTAAATAACTAAAATAATTTTTAAAAACTATTATAGGCTTGCCTGACAAAATTTGTAGGGCCAAGATGACCAGATGCTTTGCCCTGCCATGAGCATGGTAGGAAGAGGTCAGATGACCCCCAAAGAAAAATGCATCCTCCGGGCGTGGTGGTGCACGCTTTTAATCCCAGCCCTCGGGAGGCAGAGGTAATAGGATCGCTGTGAGTTCAAGGCCAGCCTGGGACTACATAGTGAATTCCA
Organism: Dipus sagitta; assembly: GCA_036346955.1. NCBI lineage: Eukaryota > Metazoa > Chordata > Mammalia > Rodentia > Dipodidae > Dipus > Dipus sagitta. The sequence continues at coordinate 111,038,211 of CM070776.1, read as the reverse complement.
GGTCAGCCTGAGCTAGAGTGAGACCCTACCTTGAAAAGCCAAAAAAAAAAAAAAGAAAAAAAAAGAAAAAGAAAGAAAGATGCATCAGAACTCCCTCCTCTGATGTCTCCCAAGGAGAGGTAGAGAGTGGCAGGATAGGTATTCCTCAGCCATGGGGACAGTTGCTCTCCAGCCCCACCCTTGAGGTACCATCCCTTCCTGTGCCTTGGTTCCTTGAAGCCCTCTGCTCTCAGCTGCAGTGGGAACATTGGGCCCAAGCCCAGCTCCTCCCTGCTTCACTGGGAGGCCTTGTGCAAGCCTCTTCCCCTCTGTGGGCATGCTTTTCCTTTCGTGAAAGGAGACGTACAGGCTAAGTGGTCACGGAAACTCCTAGCTCACCTTCCTGGGGACCAAGGTCTTGTTTGGCCAAGCACAGGATAAACCGAAGTGTGCTGAGAGGCTGGGCGTGGTGGCACACACCTTTAATCCCGGCACTCAGGAGGACTGCCATGAGTTCGAGGCCACCCTGAGACTACAAGGTGAATTCCAGGTTAGCGAGACTACCTTGAAAAACCAAAAAAGAAGAAAAACAGGAGGAGGAAGAAGAAGTAGTGTTGTTGTGAGGGCAGTAACAGCATAAGCCAAGTGTATGCCCAGTGCCCTTTGGGTGATAATGATTTCCTCAGGGTAGAGAGCCTGGAAGCCTAGCCCCGAGGCCCTCCATCTACCTCTACTTCCATCCAGCCCCTTCCCCACTATGTGCCCGGTGCTAGGTTAGGATTCTCCTTTCAGTGGTGTCTCTTGTTCCCAGCCCGACCAAGGAGCTGCACCGCAAGCTGTCCTCTGATGAGATGTACCTCGTGGATTCTGGGGGGCAATACTGGTATGTGCCCTCATCAAAGCCTGGCCCACCTGTCATCTAAGACATCCCGTGGCTTTCAAAAGCTTTCCTTTCCTAGGCCACGGGTTCTTCTCCTGAGAAAGCAGGGACCTGCATTGAATGAGCCCTGAGCAGCCTTCTCATTTCCACTTGGGGGTGTCCCTGCACAGTGGAAAATACACATAGACCAGCATAATGGGGGCACCCATGCAGCACCTCTGTGAGAATTAGGAAAAGAGTACTTGACCAAGTAATTTTTCAATTTTTTTTTTTAGTCTTCGAGTTATTACACATCTCTGCCTAGCTGCACAAGCATGTACACTTGTATTCTCACCCACTCATGCAAACCCTGGACACGGCCCATATGCCACACGAGCCATGCATACTCCTCAGTTCCCCATCCTCCCTAAAGGCAAGGTGAGGTAACCATGTTGAGTTCGGGATGGGGAAAAATGAAAGACGCAGCTGTTTAGATGTGTTTCTCTTGTACGACGCACAACCTAAACACTTAGACACTTCCAAATGTGTAACCAATCATCACGGTTGTGCTAACTTGAGGGAGGAGCAGGGAGTGATATGGATGGGTTTCCCAGCCCCTCTCCTATGGACAGTGTGAATGTGCTAATGACAAAGGCTCACGTGTTCCCAGCACAGCAATCAGGACCCAAGTGTACCAAACTTTCAACTTAGCAGCCTTTGCTAGTGACAACTTTGATGTTGTGTGTACTTGACATGGCCTGTGCATAAAGGGGAAGTGAATTTGTGGGGGTGTTGTTGGGTTGGGCATGCTCAGAAGAGGGTGAGACAGGGAAATAGTCACCTCACTTCCTCTTCTCTCCTGAAGAAGCGCTTCATGCCCCATGGCCTACTCCTGAGGAACTTCAGGGACCCTGGGACCATTTTTCCCTCCCTGCAGGACAGGCTAGCTCAGAGGCCACCCTGGGGGAGCCACTGCAGCTGCTGGTTAGGAGTCGAAACTGCTGGCTCTGCCTTCGTCTCACTAGGCCACAGCCAGGTTCACAGTAGAGAGAGCACAACGTGGGGTCTCAGCACTGGCCTTGGCCTGGATCGAGGGCTCCGAGGTGTCATCCTTCCCAAAGAGCTGCACAAGTGTCCTGTAGATAGATGGTAAATGACTGAATAGAGGAATGTTAGGATAATAATGTCACCTCTTTAAATCTAAGTCCCTCCACGAGAGAGAGAGAGAAAGAGAGAATTCCCCCCCCCCCCCGGAACCTTGGAAGATGTCTTGTTTTCCAGACTAAGCTGACCCAAGGATACCTAGAATTACAAAAGTGCCAAAATGGGTAGGATGGGTAGGAGTATTTATAGGAGCATGGCGATTGCCTAAGAGCTCTACTAGATCCCTTCATGCATACATGCTGAAGGCGCAATTTTGATATGATAACTATCCTTCCTACCTTCCTTCCCTCCCTCCTCCTCCTCCTCCTCCTCCTTCTTCTTCCTCTCTCTCTCTCTCTCTCTCTCTCCTTCCTTTCTTCTGTGCTCTCACTGTGTAATTTCACTGTGTAGCCCAGGCTGGCCTCAAACTCATGATCTTCCTGCCTTAGCCTCTTCAATGCTGGGATTACAGGAGGGTTCCACTGTGCCTGGCCTTCTGTCTTCCTTTTGCTCCCCACCTAGTCCGATCCCAGCCCTGCCACCCAAACCCCAGCGGAAAGCACACAGGAGGCACATGAGCCTGCTCCCTGCCAGTGTGCAGCAGAGGTGGACATGTTGGCTTCCCCTCTCCACAGGGATGGGACTACAGACATCACCAGGACGGTGCACTGGGGTACCCCCACTGCTTTCCAGAAGGTAAGCACTGTGCCCAGGATCCCTCTGCAGCCTTCCCCAACTAATTCTCCTTTGAGGGAGTAAAACTGAGGCCCAAAGAGGTTATATAGTTTAACCAAGGTCATACAAGTTCATACCATGAAAGCCAATGTGAATTCAGGATATTGCCAAAGCCTCAGACCATGCCTATCCTCGTCCCATTTTGGTACTTGAGTTCACAAATATTTCTTCCATGCTGTCTGTGTATCTGCCCTGTGGTCTATAAAAGGGAGGGAAATGGCACAGGAGATCTCAGATGTATGCAAGAGCTGGAGCTGGTCAGGAAACAGCGAGGACTGCTCAGCTGAGATGGAGCCACTATATCTCTGTTGGGGGTTCTGGGATGGCGGAGGGGCTGTCTCCCTGCATTCATCCCGTAGACATTGCTCTGTGGACGTACAGGAGCTCATGGTCTAGCTAGTCGAATCACTGCTTCAGGGTACGACATAACAAGCCGGTGCAGGTGTGTGAGGTGAGACATTGACCAAATGGCCACTGGTAGTGGCTAGAAGATGTCACCATTATCTACCTCACTTCCTGACAGAAAGCTTGACCCACCAAATGAGCAGACCCAACCCAAACCTCAGCCCTTAAGAAAACTAAAGGAAGATGCCTGTGTTTGGTGGTGCATAGGTGCAATCCCAGCATGGGGAGGTGGAGAGAGTTTGAAGTTTGGGGCCACCCTTGGCTAAATAGCAAGTTCAAGGCCTGCCTGGGCTACATGAGACCCCGCCTCAACAACAACAGCAACAACCAAAACCTAAAGTGCATTCAGTGGCACACAAGAGCAGTAACAGGGTTAACTTTGAGCATTTGCTTGCTGCCTCGTGCTCATCAGTCTACCTCCTCCTAAAACCTGAGGAACTAGGTACTGTTAACAGCATATTGCAGATGAGGGATCCAAGGCATAGAGAGGTAAACGAGCCTGTGAGTGGCCAAGCCAGGATTCCAGCCCACTCACTATAGTCACTGCCCTCTGTAAGCGTCTCAGCACATGATAATAACCATTGTGAAAGGCTAGAGAGATGGCTTAGCAGTTAAGTGGTTGCCTGTGAAGCCTAAGGACCCCAGTTCGAGGCTCGATTCCCCAGGACCCACGTTAGCCAGATGCACCAGGGTGCGCACGTGTCTGGAGTTCATTTGCAGTGGCTGGAGGCCCTGGTGCGCCCATTCTCTCCCTCCCTCCTTCCCTCCCCCACTCTCTGTCACTCTCAAATAAATAAATAAAAATAAACAAAAAAATCAAAAAAAAAATAATAACCATTGTGGAGCAGCCAAAGGGCACCGCATGGAGTCAATCCCTGCCTCAGCCTCCTTTGGCTATCTCCCAGAGCTGGAGTGTCCACACATGAGAATCCATCTCCCTATACTGTCCCCACAACAGGCCTGGGCCTCCACTCGCATGTGCCCCCAGGCCAAGCTCGCTGGGTTTCTTTCACCTTTCACATCTCATCTTCCTCTCCCCACCAGGAGGCATATACCCGTGTGTTGATGGGAAACATAGATCTGTCCAGACTTGTCTTTCCTGCTGCTATGCGAGGTAAGTGTTAGATACCAGGCTGGACCCAAAGCCTAAGGCCCTGATTTCATGGGACCTTAGACTGGCACCCTGAAAGGCTAGTGGGATATCCCATTCGTTGTATAGATATCAAATCTATCCAAAAGAGAGGACTTCCCCAAGGGTTAGAGCCCCCTAATCTAATACTATCACCTGGAAGTGGGTTAAGTCTGTTTGGGCTCCAGAAGTCAAGGAAGATTCCTGGAGGAAGTAGACATCAGAGTGTTAACTAAGTCAACTTGTCAGGGGAAAATTGCAGTAATCAATCCAGGTAATGGGTTCAATGTGCAGGGTACTGGAGATAGTGAAAGGGTAGACTGGCCAGGGAGCCACTAGCTTCATCCATCAACCATATCCTATCAAGAGACCCTCTCCTCAGTTACCACTCTGGTAGTTGAGCATAAAGGGCCAAGAGTGACAGTCTGGGGTCCAACCAACTAACCAGGAGCAATCTCTTTTCCCTTCCAGGGCGAATGGTAGAAGCCTTTGCCCGCAAAGCCTTGTGGGACGTCGGGCTCAATTATGGTCATGGGACAGGCCATGGCATTGGCAACTTTCTCTGTGTGCATGAGTGTAGGTATCTTCTCAGCCCCTGAGCCTTATCTGCTACCTTCCTGTGAAAGAGGCAGAGCATTGCACAGGTGATGGAAACTACCACCCCACAGAGATGTATGACCCACCCAAAGTCACCTCGCTGGTAGGAAATGATGCTCCCTGGGGCTGAGGAATGCTGCCAGCTGGCATTCCAGAAAGAGGAGCAACACCTAGTGACTAAATGACAAACACTCTGGAAAAATAAAAGCCAACGCCTATCTGGCGTGTGCCAGCTCTAGATAAGACAAGTGCTGCTAAGAGATGTCAGGAACCCCCTGTTACCTGCTAGCCCCCAGAATCTGCTTATATCTAAGCTAGTAGAGTCAGAGAACTGACATTAAGCCTATATCTTATTTTCCAGGGCCAGTGGGATTCCAGTCTAACAACATTGCCATGGCCAAGGGCATGTTCACTTCCATTGGTATGGCTATTGGGCCCCTCCACCCTACCATCCCATCCCAGAGTGGGGCTAGCTGAGATCTCAGCTTAGAGAAGTATGCCAGCCACAGGCCTGCCCCCAGCTCTTCTGATGACTCTCTTGCAGCAAATAGTTTATCCCATCCATACCCCCAAGCCCTTCTCATTTTGTGAGATGGCCTCATGTAGCCTAGGTTGGACATAAATTCGATAGCCAAGGCTAGCCTTGGACTCCTGATCCTCCTGCATCTACCACCCAAGTGCTGGGATCACAGGTATGAGCCACCGCACCAAGCTTTTCGTATTCTGTTTTGATCCTTGGGAGCTGGTTCCCAATCCAATGGCGAGGTAACTGGACAATGGGACACAGGGAGATTGGAGTGCCTCCAGGGTCCAAATGGGCTCTTTCGTCTTACCTGCTACAACAGAGAGAAGATGAAGAGTCGTTTCTGGAGGTGATTTGAGCCTAGAAATGTTGTCTCTACTTAGCTAAAGAGCATCTAACAAGTCATGGGGCTGACAGAGGCAGTTAGACACTCAGGCCTTGCAGTCACTGGTCAGTTGGTATGGGCAACCTGAGTGTGGGACCCCCTCCACTGCTTTTTTTAATTTTTATTTTTATTTATTTGAGAGAGAGAGAGAGAGGCAAAGAGAGAGAGAGACAGATATAGATAGATAGAGAATGGGCATACTAGGGCCTCCAGCCACTACAAGTGAACTCCAGATACATGTGCCACCTTGTACATCTGGCTTACATGGGTCCTGGGGAATTGAACCTGGATCCTTTGGCTTTGTAGGCAAGTGCCTTAACTGCTAAGTCATCTCCCCAGCCCTGTTTAATGCAATTCATGTCTATCCCTGTCTTTCAGAACCTGGCTACTATCATGATGGAGAGTTTGGAATCCGCATTGAAGATGTGGCCCTTGTGGTCGAAGCAAAAACCAAGGTAAAGTGTCACGGGGTAGACATGTGGATAGCATCACCATGACTTTGGGCTGCACGGGGGTAAAGAAAGCCAAAGAAGAAAGATATTTCCTGTGCAAGTATGGAGTTATTTGGAGTCTCCCTTAGCTCTTTAGGAATTCCATAATTCACTCTCTCAATTAGAATGGTAAAATCATCTGGGAAGCTTTTTTGCTTGCTAAATACCAATGCTACCCCCCAGACCAAGTAAATCAGTATCCCTGCCCTAAAGTATTGCTTCTCAGTGTACATATAATCACAAAAGGGGCTTGTTAGAAATAAGGATTTGATATTATAGCAACCAGCAAGATGAAGTACCTGGACATAAACTTTAAATATTTTATTTTTATTTGACAGAAAGAGGGAGAGAGGGAGAAAGAGAGAGAGAGAATGAATGGGCACGCCAGGGTCTCCATCCTCTGCAAACGAAATCCAGACCCATGTACCCGCTTGTGCATCTGGCTAACGTGGGTCCTGAGGAATCAAACCTGGATCCTTTGGCTTTGCAGGCAAACATGCCTTAACCGCTAAGTCATCCCTCCTGCCCTGGACATAAACTTTAAAAGACTTATGTGGAGAAATTCTCTGCTAAGGAACATAAAAAAGATTTAAGTAAATGGTGCTTTCCAGGAAGAAGCTTTGATATTATGAAGCTGTCTTCTCCCTAAATTAATCTATAAATTCAAGGCAGCCTCTATTTCAATGTTAAGTGGATATTTTGTAACTTCATCGAGTGATAGTAAAGTTTATTTGTAAAAGTAAACATGCCAGGTAGCTAGGAAAATTGTGAAAGCCAGAAGAGCAATAAGGAAAGCTAGCCCTATCAGATGTTAACACGTAAGCCAGATGCACAAGGTAGTACATGTGTCTAGAATTTGTTTGCAGTGGCTAGAGCCTGTGGCATGCCCATTCTCTGTGTGTGTGTCTGCTTCTATCTCTCTCCCTCCCTTCCTCCTTTCCCCCCTTCAATAAATAAATAAATAAATAGGGCTGAAGGAATGGCTTAGTGGTTAAGGCATTTGCCTACATAGCCAAAGGACCCAGGTTCGATTCCCCAGGACCCATGTTAGCCAGATGCACAAGGGGGCGCACGCATCTAGAGTTCATTTGCAGTGGCTAGAGGCCCTGGGGTGCCCATTCTCTCTCTCTCTCTCTCTCTCCCCCTCTTTCTCTGTCAAATAAATAAAAATGTTTAAAAAATAAAAATAAATAAATAAAATATTTTTTAAAGTTTTTTTTTAAAATAGAAGAGAGCAACCAAGGAAGACACCTGACATTAGACTCTGCCTACACACACACACTTGCATGTCCACACACGTGTGTCAAAATGCACACACACACACATGCACATGCATCACACATACACACAGCTGTGTATACGGTAACATGAATAGTAATAGGAAAATATTGCAAATGCCCTGAAAGCCCATGGCTGGGTAAGTAAATCATAATATATCCCCATACTCTGGACTCCTACACAGTCCTTAAAATGAAGGAGGCAGATCTTGTGCTAACACACCTCTGGCTTTATTGTGAAATAAGAGTGGAAGAAAGTAGAGAGAATTGTGTATGGTAGGATCCAATCTGCATCTTTTTAAAATGTATACATGTATAGGTAAATACACTGCATATGCCTGAAATGTTTTCAGGAAGGAAACTAGGCAGGGAGGCATTTCCACTTTTTATTGTGTACCTTTGTGTTGTTTTAGTTTCCTACATGCATGCATGCAAGGGCTCTCTGGAAGCTAGAGATTATGGGCTTTTTTCTCCTTTGTACTTGTATCTAGAGATAGATGATAGAATGAGTGAATAAATACACAGGTCAGTACTGGACATAGCTTAGCTGATAGAAAGCTTGACTAGCATGCACAAAGCCCTAAGTTCGATCCCCCAAGACCAACCACATAAATCAGGTGGTGGTGCATACCTGTAATACCAGCACTTAGGAGACTGGAAGTTCAAGGTCATCTTCAGCTATATAGCAAGTTTGAGGCCAGCCTGAGATACATGAGACTCTGTCTCAAAATTAAAAAAAAAAGATATAGATAAATGATAGGTAGATAGACCTAATAACTTATTTGTAGATTATTTAAGTGTAGGTTTGAAGACACTGCCCTAGAGATTTTGCCTTTCGTGGGTCTTGGAGGCAGGGCTTAGAATCCATATATTTAAAATGCTCTTTACATACTGCTGGTGCCCACACTTGGAGAAACACAGACCTAAGTCTCAAATTTCAAGCATCAGAGGGACGCATCAAGATGAAGTGCTAGGAGCCAGGTGTGGTGGCGCACGTCTTTAATCCCAGCTTTTGGGAGGCACAGGTAGGAGGATGGCCACGAGTTCGAGGCCACCCTGCGACTACACAGGGAATTCCAGGTCAGCCCGAGCTAGAGTGAAACCCTATCTTGAAAAACAAAACAAAACAAACAAACAAACAAAGTGCTAGGGGCTGAAGAGATGGCTTAGCGATTGAGGCATTTGGCTGCGAAGCCTAAAGACCCCAATTCCATTCCCCAGGACCCACTTAAGCCAGATGCACAAGGTGGCACATTCGTCTGGAGTTTGTTTACAGTGGCTGGAGGCCCTGGCGCACCCATTTATTCTCTCTCTTTCTCTCTCTCTTTCTCCCTCCCTCCCTCCCCTTCTTCCTCTCCCTCCTTCCCTCTCTCAAATAAATAAGTAAAATATATTTTTTAAAAAAACCCTTTTAAGATGAAGTGCTAACTGGTAGACAAGAGGATTGGCCAAGGGAAGGGACTCTAGAAGATTCTAGAAGGCTCCAGCCTAGCTGACGCATCTAGGGTTGGCAAGAATCAGTTCCTTGTGTGTCTGGCTCCTGGGGCCTAGCTCCCTTCGGCCGAGCTCCCTTCGGCCTAGCTGCTCAACCTCTCCTCACTTTTCTGCATTTTTACCTTCTCTATGGGCTTTCAGTACCCAGGGACCTACTTGACCTTTGAAGTGGTCTCCTTTGTACCTTATGACCGGAACCTTATTGATGTCAGCCTGCTATCCCCAGAGCAGGTGAGTACCCCCTCAGTACTGGCTCCCCTTCAGTCTGTGAATGACTGTCTTCCCCACCCTGGGCTTTCCTTGCCTCTACTCCAAGACCCTGTCACCAGGAAGATCCATACTAGTGGTACGATAGGTTCATACTGGACTATAACTCTCAGTTTTCTGGAAACCCCAAAGCTTCTAGGACCTTCCAATAAAAGCAGCCTGCCCAACCTTGGGTAGTAAACCCCTAGAAAGTTTGACATTGGGTCTCTGAGCTCTGCTACTATAGGGCCAGGAACAATAAGCAAACCCTCTCCCCCCCGACTCTGGGCCTCAGTCTCCTCTTTTGTAAACTGGGCATCCCTGCCTTGATTACTTTCACCCCTGGGCCTGAAAGCCACCCACCTCCCCCTTACGAGCATGGTGATGACGTTAAGCAGCCACTGGAAAGTCCCAGAGAATGAATACCTGAGGCCTTGATAGAGCTTGTGCCCCTGGTCCAAGGTGAGCCGCTGCCCTACCCCATCAGGAGACCAGATGGCATCCAGACTTGATCTCTTGACAGCTTAGCCCAAACCTTCTGCCCTTTTAGCTCCAGTACCTGAACCACTACTACCAGAACATCCGCGAGCAAGTGGGCCCAGTGCTGCAGCGTCGCCAGCTACTGGAGGAGCTCGCCTGGCTGCAGCGGCACACAGAACCGCTGGCGGCCAGGGCGCCACACAGCAGCTCCTGGGCCTCCGTGTGCGTAGCCTCCACTCTTGCCATCCTCAGCTGGACTAGCTAGAGGCTCCGAGCTCCACTACTGACCCTGCATCTAGATGTGAGGCTGACTTACTTAACTTCCCTCCCCCTGTGATGTATGTATCCCAAGGGCCCCTGTCGGCCTGGGCCCCACATACCAGCTCCTTGGCGCCTGTGTGAGTGACCTCCACTCCTGCCATCCTCGGCTTAAACTCATAGAGGCTCTGGGACTCCCTTGCTGAATCTCCACCTCCATGTGGGAATTGTTAATGAAACTCCCCTCCTTGTGGGTCCCACATATCCCAAGAGCCATCACCATCACCTGGAAACCATTGCCCTCGGCTTCACCTAGGACCCCCTTCTCCCAGCCCAGGGAGCGCCTCAAAAAATCTGGAGACAGCCAGAGCTGCTCCGGCCCACACTAGGCTCCGGATCTTTTGGTCTTACCTTAAGGCTGCCTCTGGCCACGCCTACCTCCCCCCAGCCCTACATTGGCCTCTAGGCTACCTTCTGGGGGTTCTGAAGGAACAGAGCTCCCTCCAGCCTGCCTGCTGTACCTGTAGAGTGAGGGTAGCTGAGGCTTCTGGATGTGGACTGCCACCCTAGGATTGAGGAAAGCAGATGAATAGGGGAGTAGAGTGAGTCTGGGCCCCCTCACCAAATATGAGCCCATGCTTCCTAAAGCCTAAGTGTGCTTCATACCAAGGGGCAGCATGGAGAGTGAAGGCCTAGGACTTTGGAGGACGGTGTATCGCAAGGCACTCCGAAATACGGGGAACAACCTGGGTAGCCATAGAGTCACTGTCCCAGCATTCACTATCCTGGCATTCAAATAGCCCTTTATATCTAAAGTGCAGCCACAGTGACAATGCTACTAAATCCTTTCTAGTCTGTGGATGACCCTTATCCTTGTATGGGAAAAAATCTGGTTTCCCCATTTTACAGACAGGAAAACTGAGCATCAGACAGGAGGTGGGCCCTGCCTAAGGACACTTGCCCTGGCGCATGAGCCAACATTCCAATACCTTAGCCTATCAGCACCACCCAGAGTTTCTTGGTCTGCCTCCCAGGCCCCTCCTCATTCACTGGGCCCACTGATGGGTGAGAAGGCCTCGCCTTGGCCAGCCGTTAGCCACCTGGGCTCACATCCTGCTCGATTCTTAAAACAGCTTTGCAAAGATGCCTGCCTCTGGTTTTGCATTGTGTCTGCTGTTGCCACGTTGCTGTCCTCTGCTGTTACCTGTGGCTTTTGTGGTGGGGGAGAAAGAAGAGAGGCTGCGTTGGGGGTGGGGATGTGAGGCTTCCAGAAGCTCAGCAGGGGAACACATGGTCTTGAGAATGTGCTCATGAGCATGCGTGTGAGTGTGTGTGAGTGTGTGTGCATGTGCGTGTGCGCATACACTTGTGCCCATGTGCTCCATGCCCAGCCAGCCACCTCCAGTGTGCTAAGGGTGTTGTGACCTGGCAGAGGGAACAGAGAGGGGTGGCCTCACACTTTGGGAACTTGTTCAACGTGGTCCATAAAAGTTAAGGCCAGCACTTTCGCTGCAAATGAGCATCGTTGTGAAAACTAAGGCCATAGACCAAGGGTAAGACACTGAACAAGGGCACCAGTCAGAGAAGTTCCCCAGACTGGACCAACAAGGCCTGCTTTGCTAAGTGTGAAGATGGCCTATGACAGTTCCCACAAGCGCATTTTGTATCCAAAGCCCCCAGCTGTGCCCACCCTCACGGAGAAGCCTGTACCCTCCATCCATGGGCCTATTTGCTAAGTCATTTGCTCTCTCAGCCGATCACCTCACAGCACCTACTCATCATTACCACCTCTACTGGGTGGCATGTGTACTGTGCACACAGCTTTAGACGTAGTTTCTCATTTCATCCTCACAGCCTAAAGGAAGGTACTGGTATTATCATCATTTTGCATGTGAGGAAACTGTGGCCCTTAGAGACTGGAGAGTAGCCAATTTGCTCAAGGTTATTTTTTCATCAAGTCAATGAAAAAGCAGAACTCAGGGCTGGAAGGATGGCTTAGCGGTTAAGGCATTTGCCTGCAAAGCCAAAGGACCCAGGTTCGATTCCCCAGGACCCATGTTAACCAGATGCACAAACAGGCACATGCATCTGGACTTTGTTTACAGTGGCTGGAGGCCCTGGCGCACCTATTCTCTCTCTCTCTCTTCCTCTTTCTCTGTCAAATAAATAAATAAAAATAAGATACTTTTTAAAACAAAATAAATAAAAACTTTTTTAAAAAAGCAGAATTCAAACCAACGGCTCAAGAACCCACTCTCAAGGTAACCCAGGCCCAAGTAAATGTTGGATGTTCTCTCTCAGATGTGGATCCTAGCTTGGAATGTCTACATTTGCGTGTTTACGTTGCAGTGAGAGTGACTGTAGAGACCAGGAAGCTAGAAAGGGGCCATGGGAGAGGTTTTAAGGCGTGGGGGATAGTAGAACAAATGTGTTATGAAAATATAGTGGGGACTATAGAGGGGAAGGTGTTTTGCTTATTTGGTTTTTGGTTTTATCAAGGTAGGGTATGCCTCTAGCCTAAGCTGACCTACAACTCTGTAGCTCCAGGATGACCTCAAACTTCAGTGATCCTCCTACCTCAGCCTCCTGAGTACTGGCATTAAGGGCATGCACCACCATGCCTAACAGAGAGAAAAGTTAAGTAGGGATATGGAGGAAAGGACGGGGAGGGTTAATCAAAGGTATATGAAAAAGCCATGTGAAAAACTTTGTAAGCAAGCTGAGCGTGGTAGCTCACGCCTTTAATCCCAACACTCAAGAGGCAGAGGTAGGAGGATCACCGTAAGTTCAAGGCCACCCTGAGACTACATGGTGAATTCCAGGTCAGCCTGGGCTAGAGTGAGACCTTACCTTAAAAAAACTTTATAGGTAATTAAAAATATAATTTTTTTGGCTGGATGTGGTGGCTCATGCCTTTAATCCCAGCACTTGGGAGGCCAAGATAGCAGGATCACCATGAGCTCGAGGCCACCCTGAGACTACATAATGAATTCCAGGTCAGCCTGGGCTAGAGTGAGACCTTGCCTTTCAAATCCAAGTTTGGTGAATGCATCCAACATAGGCAGATAAAAGTGCTCCCAGATGCCCTATGTTATAAAACAAAAATCCTATTGCCAGAAGAGAGACATCTTCCTCTGTGTGATTGGTCAGGGAAGACACAAAAGCCCCCCAAACAACAGGCTATTGTCATTGCTTTTGGTTGCCCACCAAAACTAGATGGCAAGTCCCTATTTCCCTCAGCCTACTGATCACTGCTGTGGAGCAAGCCATGTGGAAAGGCCCCTTCTCCTACATTTCTAGGGTTCTAGCCACAGTTGTATCAGTCTTGTAGCCTTAGGCAAGTAACTCCACCTCCCTTGTCTTCAGTTATCCCTTCTGTAAACTACCCATACTGACTTCCTTGTGAGGTTATAGAGAGAGGCCCATAAGACCCGGATGTGGCAGTCGTGTGCAAACCAGGAAGCTACACAGAAAATGGATGATAATACAGTTATTCATCCAGCACTTGCTTCACCTTCAGAGGTAGATAAGGGGAAAGTGTGCGCCTGTAATTTTATATATGAATGACCCAAACTAAAAAGACTTTAGAACAAGCATTTCATTTGGCTCTTTCTAACCATGCTCTCTAGCCTGAATTTCCTTGGAAATGCTACAGGACCCGTCACAAAAAAAAAAAAAAAAAAAAAAAAACAGAGCTCTAGCAACAAGCTGCTCTTCTAGACTTCCCATCCAATGCCTGAAGTAGTTGCAGGACCATCTTTGTGGGTATATGACTTGGACAGTCCCTCAGGGGCGTATGCTTAGGGGGACCCTGACTTGGATTTAATACTGCTCTCTCCATCATTACCTGCCTTGTAATTCTTTCTTTCTGTCTTTCTTTCTTTCTTCCTTTCTTCCTTTCTCTTTTTGAGGCTGGCTTTGAGCTCTTGATCCTCCTGCTCTACCTTGTCTTGTAGTACTTTATTTTTTTTTAATAACTCCATATTTCCATCTAGCACCGACCTACAAATTCTTTATCCACTCATGACCACACAACCTTCTAGTTCAACCCCTTCAGTGTCCAAATGGGACAACTTCTACAGCAGCTCAGAAAGAGAAAGACTCAAGGTCCCCAGCCCGTGGGGTCCAGTATTCTGCTTTGGTTCTTTGCTGGCTCCTCTCTCACTTTCAATGTGCACTTTTGTCACCTCTGAATTGCATCTAATGGACACAGAAGTCAAAGGAGGCCTGTTTGAGGTCACATGTTATCTCATCTGTGATGACAGAGGTGGTGGTGGTATTGAGATATATTATTCATTTCTTTTCTTTTTGAGACTTGAGTCTCGCTGTATAGCTCAGGCTGCCCTTGGACTCTCTAACCTCCTGCCTCTCTCTTACAGAGTGCTGAAATTATAGGCATGTACCACCAGTCTCCCCTCTGAGCTACATGTTTGTTCCGTTGATTGGTGGTCGCTGTTGTTGAAACTGGATCTCACTATATATTCCAAGAAAGCCTCGACCTCGCTATGTGGCTCACTATACAGCCCACGCTAACCTCAAACTCATGGTGATCTTCCTCCTTCAGACTTCCAAGTGCTCAGTAATGAGAGCACAGGCATGCACTACCTCCAGTTCTTGATGCTTCGAATGCTTCCTAGGATAGAAAATACAATTTGGGGGGTAGGAACATAATGACATATGCATGCACAAACAAACACCAATAGTTGAAATCATTCATTTAAAAGCAATAACTCAGGGGCTGGAGATGACTTAGCGGTTAAGGCGCTTGCCTGCAAAGCCTAAGGACCTAGATTTGACTCCCCAGAACCCACGTAAGCCAGACGTGCATGTGTCTAGAGTTCATTTGCAGTGACTAGAGGCCCTGGTGTGTCCATTCTCTCCCCTCTCTCTCTCTCTCTCTCTCTCTCTCTCTCTCTCTGTGTGTGTGTGTGTGTGTGTGTGTGTCACAAATAAATAAATAATAAAACATTTATAAAAATACATAAAAGTGGGGTGGAGGGATGGCTTAGCAGTTAAGGCGTTTGCCTGCAAAGCCAAAGGACCCAGGTTTGATTCCCCAGGACTCAAATTAGCCAGATGCAGAAGGGGGGCACGCGCATCTGAAGTTCATTTGCAGTGGCTGGAGGCCCTGACGCACCCATTCTCTGTATCTCTCTCTCTCTCTGCCTCCCTCCCTCCCTCTTTCTCATTTAATTAATGAGTAAAAATAAATAAAAGTAATAACTGAGTCAACCCTTACTCATTTGCAAGCTAGTCATGAGTTTGGACCTCAAAAGGGGCTGGGCTGGTTACTCGTCACCACGTCAGCAGTGAATTTTACCAACTCACTGGGCACTTCCTCAAATCAGTAGCTGGGCATCCTTGGCATCAGGAAAAATAGCAATATGAAAGATTCAGTAGCAACTGTTTCCTCCTCTCTGTCCATCCCTGTACTCCCCAGGACTCATTGCAGCTGGGAGTGGTCGGTGCTCCCTGACCCCCCGCCCAGCCAAGCCTGCGCTCTGAGGCCAGCACATCTCTTCACTTCTGCGTTTCTCTGTGAAACAGGAACTTACCAAGCAGCTTAAGTGGAGTAGGATAGATGGTTGAGAAAGCCCCAGTGGGCTGTGGCAAGGCCCTGAAGCTGAAAGCTGGTTTCTCTGCTAGCAGAGGCCAAGCAGCTTTTAAGACCCTTTTGCTTACCACACCACATGTATTCTAAAACAGTTTGGCCAGAAGAACCTTGCTTTGACAAGGTGAAGACACATCACAGATGAGCCCACGGGGTCATGGGATAGAGGTACAGAATGGACACAAGAAATACAGAGACAAATGCCAAGGGGATGGTGTGGAGGAGACACAGTGACTCTAAAATGGTCACCAAGGTTATCCTGGCTTTGGTAAGAGAGAAGACATGCTAGTGAGAACTTTGGAGGAATTTTTGTGGGGTCACCCACCAGGGACTTAGCACTTACCCTGGGCTGACACTGGTACATGTGTAAGTCTGTAAGTCTATTCTCTCTCTCTCTCTTTCTTCTCTCCTTCCTCCCCCCCCCCAATACACATTTACACAAAGCCACACATATACACATGCACAATTGAGGCCCACACTAAGACTTACTGTCTTCACTAAGGCTCATAACAGATGATGTCATATGTCCAAGGTGTTGCAAGCCAGTAGGTGACCACGAACACTTTGAATTCAGTTCTACCTGCCTCCTTTTTTTTATGTGTATATGTGTGTCCAAATATGTGTATGGGCCGGGCGTGGTGGCGCACGCCTTTAATCCCAGCACTCAGGAGGCAGAGGTAGGAGGATTGCCGTGAGTTCGAGGCCACCCTGAGACTCCATAGTGAATTCCAGGTCAGCCTGGGCTAGAGTGAGACTCTACCTTGAAAAACAAAAAACAAAAAACAAAAAACAACAACAACAAAAAAATATGTGTATGGAGGTACACATGTACATATTTATGTGTGCAGGCCAGAAATTTGATGTTGAGTGCCTTCTTAGCTCATTGTCCACGTTATTAGCGAGATGGAGTCTCTCATTCAAATCCAGAGCTCGCAAATTTGGCTAATCTAGCTAGCCAGCTTACCCTGAGGAGCCTCTGTCTCCAACTCTCGAGTGCCAGGATTGCAGATGGGCCTGCATAGTATTTACATGTGTGGATCTGAACTCAGGTCCCCAAGCTTAGTGCAGCAAAGTCTCCCCAGAGCCCCTCTTCTGAGAGGTGTTCTGTTCCCCTTTGTCCCCGGAACCCTAGATAACTGTACGCATGGAGCCCACTGCTCAGATACCTTTGTCTTAGTAACCTTGGGACACAGTCCTAAGCAAAGCAACCCAGCCCCACCCAATCCCCCACAGAAAGGTCCTCTAGTGAGTCATGAGCGGGTTTGGTTCTGAGCACCAAAGTCCAGCCTCTTCAGATAGTAATTGCCACAACCGCCTGCAGGTGTTTTTGTTGTGGTGGTGGTGTTTGTTTTTAAACCAAGACCTTATCATGAGGTCAGCTGTCCAGAGATGACTGTGTTTGCCTGGCAGGGGCTACCCAATCTTCCCAAGCTGAAAGCCTTGTGCTCATCCTAGATGTGCCTGAGGCATGAAGGCAAGAGACTGCGGCTCCTTGCCTCATCCAAGGCGAAATTCACTTGGAAATCCCCAGGTATTTGCAAGGGACTACCTGCTCACTGCTCGGATATTTGGTTCCAAAACCCCAGACCTAGTCCAAGTATGGTCAAATGGGAGGAGGGAGAGAGCTCTGGGAGTCTTACAGTTTCTAGAGGCAGAAAGATCACCTTTCACCAGGGCTGAACTAGTGTCAGCTGAATATCCACAATTTCTTCCTGGGAATGAAACCAAATGTTGCATTTTTCCCATTTCCCATCACTCCTATACACACACACACACACACACACACACACACACGAACACAATCCACAGACCATATGTTGGGAGTGAACAAGTTGCTTTGAATCCTATTCAGCTCTAGGCTAAATCTGACAGAGATTTAGTTCTTCACAAGCTACCACGGGCCTCCATAAACATCACTCCCATTTATCCAGTCCTAGCTAACTGCAGCTATTGTGCGCTTGATGACTTCCAGATGTCTCATCCTCCTGCAACCTCGCCTCTGGGCTTGCTTCAAGGTGGTAGCTAGTGCTTTACTGGGACCAGCATGGACCACTGAGAGAAGGCTGGGACAGAGGGCCAACAATTCTCTCCCCTCCCCTTTTACTAACTCGGCTTTAGAGACAGACACTTTAGCCAAGTGCTTGATCTCATAGGCCCCCAACCAAGAGCCACCCTGCATTTAAAACTCAGCTCCCTCCACTTACTAGCAGTGCAGTCTTGGGCAATTCCACTAACCCCTCTGTACCTTGGTTTCCTCCCTGGAAAATGAGGGTGACAACAGCAGCTGACTTAGTAGCCCACAGCCTCCCTATGCAACATGATTTTCAGCTGCAGTGTGGGGAGGGTTGGGGTAATAGACGAGAAACAAGGATCTTTGAGGAAGTTTTCCAAATACAAATAATCCTTCAGTATCAAAACTCTTACCATATCAAAGCAGGGATGTATTCATTTGGGGGTTGAGGAATGGTATTGCATGTGTCTAGAGCTCCCCATATACCTCCATAATCATCTGCCAGAAGAGAATCTCTCAGAGTGTGCTATGGGGATCTGCTCTGTGTGGACACAGCCTACAGTGGCCTTGGTGTCATTGACACGCCTACATCCACACTCGGATGGTTCAGACTTATCTCAATATTGGTGAGATTCCCTCCCCGCCCCCCCCCCCCCCCGACACACTCAACACACATACACATACCCTTCAATCTTGTCACAAAATCAAGGTTCTATTGCCAGACATTTGCACTTGTAGGTCACACCTTTGCAATGTTTATCCCAATTTCATTACGTGCCCCCGTGCCTCAGAGGGTTGTGGTGGAATGAGGGAATGTCTACAAAGTGTCTAATGTAGTGCTTGGCAAAAAAAAAAAAAAAAAATGCTGAGCAGGCAAGAGCTTTCCACCCCATGTAGGATGGCAGTTCCCAGGTGCAAGGGACTTTGCCGTCTGTTTATTTTGTAGTTCCTCCAAGTGCCTAGTGCATGGCTGCGCCCACAACAAGCTCCTAAGTCCTGCCTGCCAACCCATGATCAAGTTTAAGGTGACTTTGTCCACTCAACTAGGAACCTGAGTCATTTGTTTAGCTCAGGGCTCTAGGTACGTGGAATGGAATCTGTACAATGCAAATACATTGTCCAAAAGGTGCTGAAGCCTACTGAACAAGTGTTTAGTGCCCATGAGCCTGCTGAAGCTGGACCCACTGGAACTTCAGCCAGGGCCATCTGTTGAAAGAGGAAGGCAAGTGCGCATGGGGGAGGTCCTGGACCCCCTGAGGACGGGCTGATGACCAGAGGTTGCAGGTCTGAACTGGAGAAGAGGCGGGGTTGAAAACGCATGCTCCCTCGGCCCGGGGCTCTCCCAAGTCTCTTACACTGTGCTGGATGTCCTCACTTCCCTATAGCCCCCTTTTTAGGCTTCAGCAACCCAGTGCCCTCCCGGGTTTGCTGGTGGCCTTTGAAGGTTCTGCGGTTAGTGTTTAGCTCTGCTGGCTGCCCGGGGGCTGAGCAAACAGGAAGCGGGCACATCCTGTGCGCCAGGCAGGACCCGCCACTGCTGCCCAGACCTGGAAAGTTCTGTGAGCTCCCTCCTTCCCTCCTTCCTTGGCTCCTTGGTCGCCCAGGCCACAGGTGTCCTGGATCTCTACAACCATATAACCCATCCCAGACCCGGGGGGGGGGGGGAGGCTGACCTTTGGCCTCTGTTCATGCTGAGCCTCAAAGGCGCAATGGGTCAGTCCCCCACGTAGCCTATCAGACTCCTGCACATACCACAAAGCCTTTGACAATTACCTCTCTGGTACCCCTGGGTGGCCTGGGAGGGACTTTACACTGGAAAAAAAAAAAAAAAGCAAGCCATTGAGGAAGCCATCTGGAACAAAGAATATTTTTTATGAGCCTGCCTGGCAGGCTGAGTAAACTGAAGCCAAGGGAAATACGGTTTCAGCTTGAGGAAGATAGACTTTGTCTTTCTTCCCATAGCTCACCTCCCACTGATGAATGGTCCAAAGGCCTGGGGTAGGGTTAGGAGAGAAGTCACGAGAATATCTTGAGAGCTGGGGTAACTTGTTCCGGATTTCACAAATGCCACAGAGTCAAAAACCTTGCAAAAGTGCATCTTTAAAGATTTTTTTTAAAAACAAAAATTTTATTTTGCCGGGCATGCTGATGCACGCTTTTAATCCCAGCACTCAGGAGGCAGAGGTAAGAGGATCGCCATGAGTTCGAGGCCACCCTGAGACTCCATAGTGAATTCCAGATCAGCCTGAGCTAGAGTGAGACCCTACCTCATATATATATATATATATATATATAATTTTATTTATTTATTAAAGAGAGAAAGAGAGAGAATAGGTGTGCCAGGGCCTCCAGCTGCTGCAAACAAACTACAGACACATGCACCACCTTGTGCAACTGGCTTATATGTAGCTTATATAGCTTTAGGTTACTCCATGAGTTTATTTCTCATTTTTTTTCTTCTAAGTCTTCTTTCAAGAATTGTTTTATTCCAAGAATAGTCTTCTTTGATTTTTTAATATTTTGAGGGGAGAGGGAGAATGGGCACGCCAGGGCTTCCAGCCACTGCAAAAGAACTCCAGACACATGCACCACCTTGTGCATCTGGCTTACATGGGTCCTGGGGAATCAAAGCTGGGTCCTTAGGCTTCACAAGCAAGTGCCTTAACTGCTAAACCATCTCTCCAGCCCTTCTTTGTGTTTTTTTTTTTTTTTAAGTGCATACCTTTTATCCTAACAATTTCCTTTCTGGACATTAATTCTAAGAATAAAATTGTAGATGTGAATGAATATTTACCTTAAGCGTAATTTAAAAAGTAGCCAACCCAAGTTAATGAGAAGGAACCTGGTGAAATAATTATGGTGTTTTTCACACAATGATACATTCAGCAGCCATTACAAGCCACATAATTCAGGAATGTTTAAGCCAGGCCTAGTTGTGCATGCTCAACCCCAACACTCAGGGGGAGCATGAAGATCATGAATTCCAGCATGGGACACAGGAAAAACCCTGTGCTCAAAAACAGATTATTGTGTTCCACATGACAAGCAAATACCAGCAGTTTGTGAGAGGTGTATTTTTTAAAAATTAAAATCAACTTTAGGGACTGGAAAGGTTGCTCAGTGGTTAAAGGTGCTTCCTTGCAAAGCCTGCCAACCTCGATTCAATTCCCTAGACACCAACATAATGCTGGATGGGCATTCATTTGCAAGAAACTCTGGCATACACCAAACACACACATACACAAATGTACATAAATAAATTTTAATAAAATCAGCTTTATTGCGGTATAACTGAACTGTAATAAGTTGCATGCTTTTACAATACACAATTTGGTAAATCTTTTTTTTTTTTTTTTTTTTGGTTTTTGTTTTTTGGAGGTAAGGTCTCACTCTAGCCCAAATAGACCTGGAACTCACTATGGAGTCTCAGGCTGGCCTCAGACTCACAGCAATCCTCCTACCTCTGCCTCCTGAGTGCTGGGATTAAAGGTGTGCACCAACACACCCGACAAGTTTTGACATCTAAACACATTCGTGAAATTATTACTACTATCAAAATATTGATCATACTGATCACAGCCAAAAAGTTCTGTGTGTCTTCCATGATCTGTCTTTCCCATCCCTTCCTATCTCCCCAAACCAATGGTCTGTCCTCAGTGTCGTTTCTTTTTTTGTTTGTTTGTTTGTTTGTTTTTTGTAGGAAGAAAAAAAGGTGTAGACAATTACAGAGTTGTTTTTTTTTTTTTTTTGGAAATTTCTTCTCTTTGTTTATCTGTGTTTACTAAGTTGTACGTGATGAATACTGGTTGCTTTCTAGTAAAAACAAGCCATTGAGGGTGTGGTGGTTTGAATAGAATAGATGGCCCCCAATATATTCAGTTGTTTATTTGTTTGTAGTTTGCCTCTCTAGCCATCTGGCTGGAGGCAATGCCATTGTGTGGATCTTAAAGTGTGGTGGTGGGTTTCAGATTTCAATCTGAAGATATGCAAAGTATGCCTAGCTGGAGTTCCTGAAGTGTGCTGTGGCTTTTGACCTTTAGGCTTGTACTGCTCTCTCTCTGCTTGGTCCTGTGAAGGCAGGTCAGCTTCTTCTGCCATTATGGAACTTCCCCTGGATCTGTAAGTTTCAATAAATATCCCTTCCTCCATAACTGTGCCTGGTCTGGAAGTTCATCTCAGCGAACCTGAAGCTGTCTGCTACAGAGGGTATTAAAATATCTGCCACAAGGGCTGGGGATGTAACTCAATGGTAATGGACTTACCTTGCATGCACAAGGGCCCTGGTTTATACCTTTGGCCGGCTAATGATGCAAGTATGATTCACACCAGCAGTACAGTAACAACAATGCCCTTCCACAGATAATGCCCAAAGAGTACAGTGCATAGGCACTCAATAAAAGCCTACTGAATGGGACATTTGCTGGTGGAATGGCTCTGTCTGCAAGTACTCTTCAGCTGTGCTAGTGATGGATATCCATGTGGCGGCTGAGGGGTGTTGACTGTACAACTCTGATGGCAATGGGGATAAGTGCTGGGACGATGGCCACGGGATGATGGTTGTAGGGCTGAGAGTATCATGGGGATGATTGACTGTAATGTCCGTAGAGGTGACAACTGTAAGGATGAGAGAAGTGGTGGTGTTGGCTGGAGAGGTGAGTGTGTAGTGAAGATGGCTAAGGTGTGCTAATGGTTGTGGGGCTGTTGGAACTATGACGCTTGTAGGAGTCATGGTTGTAGAGGTGGCGTCTTTATGGTGATGACAACTGATATGTGATGGTAGCGTAGTGATGGCCATTGAAGGCCATAAGGGTGACAGCAATGGTTAGTAATAGCAATGATGACCTTTAAGATGCAAACTGGCCAGGGGCATTCACCCAAGGGGCAGAAAGATGATCCACCTTCTGGTTTCTGGATTGTGATCATTGTGTTTAGGGCCTAAGTGGGCCTCATAATGTCAACTTGATTGCCACCTTTGGGATGGTAGAGAAAAGGATTGGCGACGAATGACATGAGACAACAGGGACGGGGCTTTTCTCCGATTGTTCAACTCAAGAGCTGTCTGCATCGGAATCTCTGGAGACTGAAGCTGGGACTTCCTTCCTCCCTAGGGGCCAGCAGGGGCTGCGATTGCTGTAAGCGCAGGTCACGTGGCAGGGTTTCCTGTATGCTGCTGCCGGGTGTCCATGGCCCGCACCCCCAAGCTGCCACTGCAGCAGTTCCAGTGGCAGTCGGAGGTTCCGTCCATGCGGTGCCCCCGGGGTCTGTAGAGGCAAGGTTGAGCAAGAGGCCATCTTGACACCTAGGAGAGCGGAGCAGGAGTCTCCCCTGAGTGGAGGACGATGTTGCGTCGCAAGCCCTCCAACGCCAGCGAGAAGGAGCCCTACTCAGAAGAAAAAGGTGAGGAGCATCTGTGGGAGTTCACTTGTTCCTCCTCTGCACTCCCCATCCACCCTACCAGATGCTTAGAAGTGGGAAGAGCCAAGGCCATATGTTGAACCTGTAGGTAAGGGCCATTCTCACAGAGCGAATGGCACAGGGCTCAATGGTTGCTAGAGAGGTAGAAGTAAAGAAGACAATTTTATAACTCCGAAGTAACAGAGCTATGAGATGGACCCTTAGAAGGATAGAGTTATACAATTCAGCCTTACTACAATGAGATTAAAGAACTAAAATAGGACCTGGCGTAGTGGCGCACACCTTTTAGATTCCAAAAATAATCAGGAGGCAGAGGTAGGAGGATGGCTGTGAGTTCAAGGCCACCCTGAGACTACATAGTGAATCCCAGGTCAGCCTGGGCTACAGTGAGACCCTACCTCGGAAAGCAAAGCAAAACGAAACAAACAAAAAGAACTAAAATTGGGGGGGGGGGGCTAGACTACTAAACCTATAGTCTGAGAATTACAAAACCCAATGCTCAAGTTGAACTGAGAGACCACACTTAATTCTGTCTCCCCTTCAAGGGTCGTGCACCACTTCTGCCCAAGCTTACCCTCTCAGCAACTATCTCAAAGTATCACTGGACCACCCAGTCAAGGTGGTCCCAAGCCTCCCACCCTTCGGCCAGGACCCTGTCTGTCACTGCCCACTGGGCTCAGTCCTACGGTAGCTCCTCAGGACACTAGAGATGGAGCCCAGGGTGATTTCCAGTCTCAGGAAAAGGACCCACCAAAGTGCAATGGGATGCAGGGGGTTATACAGGTTCTTCCAGGGTAGGAGCAGCTTGTCTATGAGAAATGAAAAATGAATCTGCTGACACGGTGAGTAGGAGTGAGAGCTAAGGAGGACAGTTTTAGTGTGTGTGTGGTGGGGGCAGAGGCTCAAAGGCCAGGAAGGAAGGCAACTGTCGTGGAGGTGCTCCTCTTCCTGGGGCAGCCACTAAACTGGAAGATTCTTGGAGGCTCTGCCAGATCTCGGTTTCTCTAGTGGGATTTTCAGAGTTGGTTTGATTGGAGTATTCTCCCAGGCAATCAGCCAGTCAACCTTGCACATCCCGCAGATCCACAGGACCATTCTAAAGCAGGCCTGACAAGATCCAAGAGCCCAGGCCACACAGAGTCAAGTCACTGTGCCTTATTAGTTTTCCCTGGAGCTCAGTTCAAGGGCATTATAGGGGAGCCCCCCCCCCCTCCCGCCCCTTGTCACGAGAACAGTTCCCGGGCAGAGGCTGAGACAGCTGAGAGACAGCCTCAGGGCACTGGGGTGTGCATCCTGCCCCATCTCTCAAGTCTTGGCTGACTGCCACTTTCAGCTCTATTCTTCCCACCCCTACTGCTTCTCTAAGGTTGCAGTGATAGTGGGTGGGGGAGGGGGTGATTTGTGAATCTTCACACGCGACCTGTCACCCCCATCCAAACTAGACCCAGCAAACCTGCCCATTGGCTGCCACTCTTCAGAGCCAGGCCACTTCCCCTTGTTCTCTGGTTCATGAAGGTGGGAAACAGAGACTGTTCTATAGACCCTGGTAGGCCCCAAACCGCAAGGGAGCCAAACTGGAGGAAAGAGTCTGAGAAAGAGCTGACACTTTGCCACTAGACCCTGTACCGCTTCAGGCAGAGGTGCCTCAAGACATGCAGAACTAGAAGTCCCCTCCTTCTCTCTCGGCTTCAAATACCTAGATTCTAGCCGGGCCTGGTGGCGCACACCTTTAATCCCAGCACTTGGGAGGCAGAGATAGGAGGATCGCCGTGAGTTCAAGGCCACCCTGAGACTACATAGTGAATTCCAGGGTTCGAGCGAGACACTACCTTGAAAAACCAAAAGGAAAAAAAAATAGCTAGATTCTGTGTTTGGCAAATAGGCCTCTGAATTTTCTTCCAGGCCTCTTCTGGGAGAAGAAAGGCCCATGGGGCAATTTGTGGTTCGCAGTCTTTAGAGAACAGTAGCCCAGGTAAACTCCATCTTACTTCTGCCAGAACTTATGCTAGCCTCCAAGATCCAAGATGAGCTTGCATCCACACACCCTAAGCCCCATACTGTGAAAATGCCCTTAACAAAACCAAGCTTCCCGAAAGAGGGACAGCATCTTTCCGAGGTCTGGAAGCAAGACCCAGCACCCAGTATGACTGTGGGCAAGTCCCTTCCCTTGGGGACTGAGGGATGTACTCGAGGGGAAGGCACAAAGGCAAAGGGCACCTCTCTCCTGCCCTGCCCCTGTCCCTAGCTCTGCCATATAGAGAATGAGTCGTGCAGGGGGCAAGAGAATGGAGTTGGAATCGTGCTACACTCTAATTGTAGGACCCTGGACACTTTCTCTTCGCCTCAGTCTCCTCGTCTCTGAAAAGGAGGGTAGATTTTGACCTTCCCACCTCAAGTGCTATGGGTGGCCTGAATGGTAGCCATGAGAGCACTCTGCCTGTTGCATGTGTGCTCATGCCCATAGGAAGGTGCCAAAGCGTGGGCTTAGAAGGGGAGCACGCTGCAAAGCAGTAGTCATGGTCCCGGCCCTGAGGTGGAGGAAACAACCCGACACCATGAAGAACCACCAGCGCCGAGGCGAGCTCCTCGGGAGCCCAGCACTGCTTTGTGCTTTAGTGGCCTCCTAACTCAATGACTTCTTACTATAACTTTGCAGGGCAGGGATAGATACTGTCACTATCCCTATTTGACACCCAAGACAGACCTGGGAAATTTGCGAAGTCCCTCACCGATGGGGAGTCACAGAGCAGGGATCCAAGCCAGGATGCTTGGAACTTTAGAATATTACCTCCTCCTTCCTTTCTACATTCTCTTGTCCCCCTGCCAAGCTCACAAGCACTTAGACGAGTTTTTGGACCACAAAAGACTCAGGTCATCAATAGGAGAGCTCTGTCAGGCAAACGCACACAGCTATGGACTGAATTACCTTGGAGCCTGCCGAACAGAGGAGGGATCAGGCCATCTTCCAAGCAGGTAGAGCCAGGAAGGAGCGCCTGTCCCACGCATGAAGGGCTGGGGATCTTTGGAGTCTGGGGACATATCTCCTAACTGCCCTTTGGAGATGTGCACCTCCTCCAGGGCCTCTCTGTCTTTCCCTCTCTCTCTCTCTCTCTTCCTCCCTTCATTCTCTTTGATCTTATTTAGGTCCAAGTCCAGAGTCAGGGTTTGCCCTGGACTTGCCTGGCCTCAAAGATGGCCCCTCTCCACTGCATCACGACTTCCCATTACCCGAAGCCTCACACCAGGAGAAATGGAAATGGTCAGGAATCTAGGCTTATGTTCCGGCGTTCAGTTTTCCTCTCCTTCTGGTCTCTTTTCTTCCGCTGTCTTTCTCAGTGCCAGCACATTGCTTCCCCTCTGGTTCCTTTGCCTGCAAAACCTAAGGACCCTGGTTTGATTCCCTAGTACCCAAGTAAAGCCAGATACACAAGGTGGTGCATGTGTCTGGAGTTTGTTTGTAGTGTCTAGAGGCCTTGGTGCACCCATTTTCTCTCTCTCTCTCCCTCCCTCAAATAAATAAGTAAATAAAAATATTAAAAGTTATCTTCAACATATGTATATAAGGAATGTATAAAACATATATAAAATTCATGTTTAGACTTGAGGCCCATCCCTATAATGCAACTACTAGTTTTTTTTTAATCTGAAATATGAATCGCTTTGGGTCCTAAGCATTTTGGATAAAGGAAAATCACCTCTGTGACTCCTCATTGCTCACAGTATAATGGCCTCGTTCCTTGGCATAACTCTAGCAAGGGACTTCCATGGTCTATTCTCTTCCATCTGTCACCATGTTCACTATTCCATCACCACACTTGGAATGAATGTTCCTAGCTCTCACTCTCATTCACATTCTTCCCAGCTCCATCTGGAGGAATCCTGTCTCCTGCATGACCCAGCTTACATGCACCTCCTCCATGAAGCCTTTCTGAGCTCTTTCTCCCACCATTGGCCACCTGCTCTCTTGGTGGCTCCAGTCAATCAGCACCTGCAGTCAACACTGCCCTCACTCTACTTCTTTCTTGGAGTGGAAGGTGACTGCGTGAGCATAGTGACACGCACAGCCTCCCAGCATCCCAGACCTGGATTTGAGTGCCGGCTCTTGTCTCCCCACTACCACGTGTGGGACTCTGCCTTGAATACTTAACTTCCCTAAGAAGTGGGAATGTGATATGGAACTGGTGGTGCTGAGGGCAGCTGGTACTTACGAAGCTCTTGGTAGGGTCTTAGGCATACGGATAGTGTTTAACGTTCATTGCTGGATTCTCCCCCCAAAACCATATACACAGAAAGAGGCCAGGGCTCTGGAGGAGCTCAGTGGGCAGTTCATGGGATACCTAGGAAGGGGGTGCCATCTGGGGCGGTGGGAGACTCTTGGGAATGGATTTCAGTAGGGATGCTACCTTTGACACTGGGGCTTTTTATTTTCATCCGAATAGGACATCCATATGGAAAAGTACATAAATGATAAGTGCACCACTCAGTGCGTTTCCATAAAGTGGACATCGCTGTGTAGGTAGCGCTCAGATAAAGAAACAAACGACTGGGCTGATGAGATGGCTCAGTGAGTAAACCCTTTGCCATGGAAGCATGAGACCTGAATTCAGATCCCTAGCACCATGTAAAAGCTGGGCATGGCAGCGTGTGTCTGCAATCCTAGCACTGTGGAAGCAAAGACAGAAGGGTCCTTGTGGCCATCTAGCTAGCTAGTTTAATCAAATCCATAAGCTCTATGTCTCAAAAAATAAGGTGGAGGGCTGGAGAGATGGCTTAGCGGTTAAGCGCTTGCCGTGAAGCCTAAGGACGCCGGTTCGAGGCTCTGTTCCCCAGGACCCACGTTAGCCAGATGCACAAGGGGGCGCACGCATCTGGAGTTCGTTTGCAGTGGCTGGAGGCCCTGGCGCGCCCATTCTTTCTCTCTCTCTCCCTCTTTCTCTCTCTGTCTGTTGCTCTTAAATAAATAAAAATAAACAACAACAAAAAATATTTTAAAAAATAAGGTGGAGCCGGGCGTGGTGGCACATGCCTTTAATCCCAGCACTCAGAAGGCCAAGGTAGGAGGATTTCTGTGGGTTCAAGGCCACCCTGAGAGTACATAATGAATTCCAGGTCAGCCTGGGCTAGAGTGAGACCCTACCTTGAAAAAAAAGAAGGAGGAGGAGGAGGAAAGGAACTGAGGAAAACACTTGACATCACCTCTGGCCTCTACACACAAGCACACCTGTGCCCACTTACCCCACATGCACATGCATTCATATACAAACATGCATACACAGATATATGCACACACCACACATATATACACATGCAAAAAAGGTTAAAGAAAACTGCCCAGAGTCCAGAAGCTTCTCTCATGCCCCTGCCAATCACCACATCCTCCCTTCCCCAAAATACCTACCTTCCAGACTTCCAGCAGCTTTGATGAGATATATTGTATTTTGAACTTTGGGTAAGTGGAACCATGCCACATATACTTTTGCTCAACCACGTATTGGCAAGATTTATTAATATTGTTGGGAGCCAGGCATGGTGGCGCACGCCGTTAATCCCAGCACTCGGGAGGCAGAGGAGGAGGATTCCCATGAGTTTAAGGCCACCCTGAGAATACATAGTGAATTCCAGGTCAGCCTGACCTAAAGTGAGACCCTACCTCAAAAAGAAGGAGGAGGAGGAGGAAGAGAAACTGAGGTGTAGAAAAGTTAAATGAGTCTGAAACCCTTTTTTCTTTTTGTGTTCTAAAGGCAAAAGAAAGGTTAAATAAAGTCACCTAATGTCACAATACCAGAATTGAATGCAACAGTGCCTAACAGTGCTTGAACTATAGCTTTTTTTATTTATTTGCAAGCAGAGAGAGATAGAGAGAAGACAGAGAGAGAGAGAGAGAGAGAGAGAGAGAGAGAATGGGCATGTCAGGGTCTCCAGCTGCTGCAAATGAACTCCAGATGCATGAGCCACTTTGTGCATCTGGCTTTACATGGGTACTGGGGAATCAAACTGAGGTCATTTGCAGGTAAGTACCTTAACCACTGAACAATCTCTCCAGCCCTGAAGTATAGTTATTTCTAAGAGGTCTGCATGCTTCCCTTAAATTTGAAAAATAGGCCCATGATATATGGTACTTCCTCACCTCATACATGAATCTCAGCAAGTCCTTGCCCCAGAGGGAGGATAGAAAAAAAAAAAAAAACTGAAATGGGCTCAAAGAGTACAACTCATCTCTGGGTTGGGATCACCCTTGGGTCACCAAAACACAGTCAAGATGTTTGAGGCTACCCCTAAGGATGGAGGCTGACCTGGCAAAAGGCAACCATAGATGACTCTTGCTCTTGGTCACCAAAAGGAAATGTTCTTTGAGGAATGGCCATCTGGGCCCAAACCCCAGCACCACTACCCTTTTGGATTGCCTCCTCCTACTTTGAGCTCAAGATGGGGCAGAGGGCCCTCACAAGGGCCTGGCAGTCAACAGCCCCTCCTTCCAGCCCCCAGACTGCAGATTAATGACAGGAAAAGGCTTGGGGAAAGAGCTGCGATTAGAGAACAGCCAAGCCATGAGTTTACTCTTCCCCAACAAAGCCTACTTCCGGCCTCACGTCTGCCCTCTTTGCCTGCTTTCCAACCTCACCAGTCCCTGGGGCTTCAGGGGCGACTTTCAGCCTCATGATCTTGCAGATCAGTCTAAGGGTTGGTGGAGGGAAGGCCACAATAGGCCCCACTGGCCTATAAATAGCAGTCCAGCCTGCCCTCATTGGGCCCAAGCCAGCCTAGTGCCCACCCTCTCTCTGTTCCCTCTTTTCCTTGTAATAAGAGGGGGAAGTTATCCAGGCAGCTGCGTCCTACCATACAAGAGGAGAAAATAAATGGAAGGGGGAGGAGAAAGGGGAAAGGGGGAAAGGAGGAAAGACTAATAGGAGAGGGAACCAAGACTAAAGGAGATGTATGGGAATCATAAGTCACTCCATAGTCAGACAATCCTCTCTCTACAGTCACCCACAATCCCCTTTTCCGGGTACCCCCCTCCAGGGTAGCACAGAGGAATCTTGCTGACTGATGCTGTAAGCACCCCCCCCCATACACGAGGCCTTGATGGAGCTAGTGTCTGCTTTGCCGAACTGCTATCCTAGTTTCTGGACAATTACCTCTACGAATGTGTGACCCTGACCCTCAGTTGCTGACAAAGTTTTGGTCAAGCCCCAGGAAGAACATTGGATGGAGCCTGGTGTGGTGGTGCACACCTTTGATCCCAACACTGGAGAGGCAGAGGTAGAAGGATCACTGTGAGTTCAAGGCTACCCTGAGACTACATAGTGAATTCTAGGTCAGCCTGAGCTAGAGTGAGACCCTACCTCAAAAAACTACAAAAAAGAATATTGGATGGCTAAATTGCATTCCTTAGGAATTAGGACCAATTTCGTGTGTGTATTGGGGTCAGGTATATTTCCCATGCTCTGGGAGTTTGCCATTGGCCACACCTCCACTTACTAGGAAGGAGGATGTGAAACCTTTAGCCTTGTGTGGGTTTAGGGCTTCAGTTCCTCAAGCCCTTATCTTGGGTGTCTGCTGTCTATCCTGCTCTATCTGTCTGGCCATCTGTGAACCCTGGTTCCTGTGTGTATCTTCTGGTCTTGACTGTTTACCTCCATATAGGCTCAGCCTCAACTTCTTGTGTCTATGGCCTGCCCCCCTTACCTGCATTGCCCCGGTTTGGGGCTGATCTCTTGGCATGTGCATTTGTACACAGTGAAAGATCACTTCCTGAAGGCAGTCTCATCAACACACACACAAAAAAATAGGTCACGTCTGAAAGTCCAAACCAGGTGCCCTTTGCTCACATTAGTGGCAAAGGTTAAATGTTGCGGTGAATAAAGAGAAAATGGTGGCCTTCTTTAATGAAATTAATCTGTCTTTTTTGTTGTTTGTTTGTTTGTTTGTTTTTGTTTTTTCAAGGTAAGGTCTTGCTGTAGCCCAGGCTGACCTGGAATTTACAATATAGTCTCAGACCGGCCTTGAATTCACAGCAATCCTCCTACCTCTGCCTTCCAAGTGCTGGGCTTAAAGATGTGTGTCACCATGCCTAGCTAACCCCAGTTCTTTATGTTCCAAATCCATAGGCACATTCCATAAGTGAGTCTGTAAGTGTGGTTTTCCAGAATGTATAATGTCAGGCTTCTGGTTAATCTTGCTATTCCTAGAACCCAAGTACACCAGGCTGCAGGCCTGGATATGTACGCCCTGTTACCGTCACTGTGGACCGGGCTCAGTGCACATCCAGGGTATGGAGGCCAGAGCCACAGAGTTTGCTCTCTGTTGACTTATGGTGAAGTTCTCATGTGTTCTAAGGTATACATTGATCCTGACTCATTGAGTCTTTTACAGCAGGGTACTGGAATCAAACTTCATATACTGGTAGAAATTTGGGCTTACTCTGGAGGTCTCACTGAGGTGTGAGGCTCTTGAGGTCAGGAGCTTGTCAGTGGCCAGGGATAGGGTGAAAAACAGATGGAGCCACATAGCTCCCAGGACACTTTGGTACTTCACCTCAGGGCACATGTGGCTCTGCCCAGCCCTAATGCAGGTGGATGTGCGTGACAAGAGCAGAAACCCGATCCACCTTTGGGCAGCCATTTTAGTCCTCTGATTGCAACATGTCTGTTCCTTCCAGCTCTCCCTTCAGCGCTCCAGCAGCTTCAAGGATTTTGCCAAATCCAAGCCCAGCTCCCCTGTGGTGAGCGAGAAAGAATTTAACTTGGATGATAATGTGAGTTTCAGTGACTCCTTGGGGTGTTTGGCTGCTGGCTCTGGGTGATGAAGTAGGGGTAACAGGATGGAGGGGAGAGAGGAGATATTAGGATTGTTGGGGCAAAGCTTCCTTTAACACAAAAGACTCACTCTCCCCACCTCCACCACGGAGACCAAACTTCTGGCCCTAGCATTCCACTTGCATTATTTCAATTACAAGTAAGTAGCAAATCAATCACAAATTAATAAGGCTGAGGACAGGGTTGGAGCTGATGGAAAGGGGGATGGAGGCCTCTCAACTCTACCTCCCCACCCTCTCTGCAGGGACCCAAAGGCATCTTAGTACTTCAAGATCTGAACCCAAGCAGCGTCACCAGGATCTCTGCACTGCCTTTTTGTTTCCACAGATTCCTGAAGATGATCCAGGTGTCCCTACCCCAGAAGATGCTGGGAAGAGTGGCAAAAAGCTGGGAAAGAAGTGGAGGGCGGTGATTTCCCGGACCATGAACAGGAAGATGGGCAAGATGATGGTGAAGGCCTTATCAGAGGAGATGGTGAGTCCTGGGATCCAGGAGCGGGGTGGCAACGAGGGGCCGGGCAAGAAGGCTGTTCTGGGGGGGGGGGGCAGTTGAGCATGACCACCTAGATAATCACCACTTAGGCATGAAGGCCTTGTTTTAGACAAGCAGGAAGGTCACATGGCAGAGACAGGCACTACCAACTATGGACAGCAGCATAGCCAAGAAGTCCTGAGAGGGCGGGAGGCTGACCAAGAAAAGGTTGCCTTGGAGGAGGGGAGAAAGTGTGGGCAACAGTTTTCTGCAAAGGCAGGTGAGCAGGGAGCGGTCACAAAGGAGCTGATGTCACCAGAGCCAAATGCCATCTGCCTCAAAGCTTTGCTTGGAATTGTCCCTTGGAATTGGGAAGACAAATTCAAGGAGAATATATAGAAAAATACAGACGTTCTTCAGTTTCCCACAGGGTTACAACCTGATAAACCTATCACAAACAGGAAATATCATAAGACAGAAACCCAATGACTACCCCTAACCTACTCAACATCAGAGCTTAGCAACCTAGCACTTGGTTTCCCAACACCACTCTGTGGCTGATGGAGAGCCTTGGCTTGCTGCTACAGCCCAGCATCACCCGAGAGGATCACACTCTGTAGTGCCAGCCTGGGAAAAGGTCCAAATTCATACTTCAAAGTGTGGTTTCCTGTGGATGGTATCATTTCTGCAACCAACAGAAAGTCACATAGATTGTAAATTGAACCATGTAAGTCAAAGACTCCAGAGAAAGTGGAGATGGCTAGCATGCACAAGGCCCTGGATTTAATCTCTAGCACCAAAATGCACCTTAAAATTAAATACATTGCTATTGGAGAAAATACATACTTACATAAAAAGGCCCCTACCATTAGTCTTCACAATCAATCACCTCCTCCTAATCCCAGTGCTATTACTCTTATCTATGTTCATATTGGCATCTATTGAATCTATATAGTGGAAATAACCTAGCTATCTCTTCTGATAAATCATATAGTGGCATACAATGGTACCTCAGTATTAGCTATAGTGGAGAGTAGTTACAACACAGGAATTGGCAAATAATTGGTCCTTTATCCCCAGAGGCCAGCTGCTGAACAGCACCACACTGAAATGCAGTGAACTTGACAAAGTTATTCAGCAACTTAAGTGTCACCATGAGGATTAAAGGAAATGGCAGCAGGCCTGGCACTAGGAGTATAATCTAAAGTGACTTGCTCTCCAGCACCATTGTCTGCTTGACTGGGCAATGGCCACAGCCCTGAGCCCAAGCTTAGCCACTATGGCCTTTTCTGCATGTACATCAACACTGTCAGGTGACAAAGTACATTCACTCAGTACCCTCTTGAGCCTTGTTCTGTGACATAGGCAGGATCAGAACTGGCATTTCCATTTTTTACAAAAGATGAAATCAGGGTTCAGAGACTCGGTGAAAAAAGCTGGGAGTTAAAGCCAAGCCCAAGCTCAGTTCCTGTGCATTGGGAATGGTCCCGGCTGCACCCCAGCAAGGCTGCTTAGGCTTCCGCCACCCTCCCTGCAGGGAGACACACTGGAGGAAGGCTCGGCTTCCCCGTCATCTCCAGACTGCAGCCTGGACAGCCCTGGTCCTGACAATACGGCGCTGGCCTTTTCTGAGCAGGAGGAGCATGAACTCCCAGCTTTCAGCCGCCAGACATCAACAGGTGAGGAGGGGAGGTGGGAGGACAACTCTGGAATCTGGAGGAAAGCCAGGAGGCTAGCTGGGAAGGGGTTGGAAGAGAAATGAGTATTTGGTCAGCCTGCTGGGATCTCCCCAGCCCTCTTCAAATCAACCTGATAGGACCACTGTTGTTATCCCTGCCTCACTGATGTAGAAACTGAGGCTCAGGGGACTGAAGTGACTTGCTATGCAACCCAGTCTTGAACTTGACATCTATCCTGAAGGAGCTTCTACTTGGTATCCCAGACCCTAAAGAGGCCTGCTTAGCAGAAGCAGCCGCTTGTTCCCTCTTAGATTAGCCTGTCCTAGCCCTTCCCAGGAAAGGTACAGGCTACAGCCCCCTGGGCCTCTGACATTCCAGTCTATGTGGCGATGGGGTCTCCATTTCAGAATAGTCCGGCTTTTGGGTCACAGACCTTAGTCTGCTCAGTATATGGCACAGTTGGAATCTTCTAGAAGTTTAGGGGCTAGACAAGAGGTACTTTAGCTGGAGAACAAGCACCATGTATCCTGCTCTCAGGCCCATCCTAAGTTTGCCAATATCCTCTGGCTCTACAGACACGCCCCTGGGCCCCACCCCCAAAAAGCAACTTAAAATGCCCATTGTCAGGGAGAAAGAGCATGCCTCAGTTTCCACTGGACCTTGTAACTACACATTGAGTCTTATTAAATAAAGAAAGTAAAACATTAATGTGTGTCTTCTTGGGTGGAAGGAGTACAGGAAAAAGAGTGAGGAGACCTGGAGAGTCCAGTGGACCTTAGTGTTGCCAGGTACCAATAAGAGGCCTTGGGCAGGTCACTTGGCCCACCTGGCCTCTAATCACCTCATCTGTTCAGTGGGGTCTAGGCTCTGTTGGGGCCCAGAGGTCCTTTGAATTTGCACATTCTTTGGTCTGTAAGCCATTTCTCCTCTGGCTATCAACTCTTTTCACTATGTAAGGCCTCAGAGTTAAACCTATGCTTTTCCTGTATGGCCAAGGACATGGGTCCAAATCACTTAGGAAGTGTGAGTCTTGCCAGAATGTAGCTTCTATACCCAGTGTGCCCTTGGGTTTACTATGAAGGCCCTCTAGAGAGCTCCTGTTGGGCACCGCCTACGTCAACTGTCCCGGGACAAAGATGAACATTCTCTCTAATCATCTCCTCCAGGCAGTGAACTCTGCAGCCCTAGTCCAAGCTCTGGCAGCTTCGTGGAAGAACCCCCTGTCCCCCAGTACACAGGGCCTTTCTGTGGGCGAGCGCGAGTCCACACTGACTTCACTCCTAGCCCCTATGACCACGACTCACTGAAACTGCAGGTAAGGTTGGCATCTGGGCTCCTTCAGACTCTAGCAGGTTGCAGCCATTAAGAAAGCTGAACTTTCCAGGTGTGGTGGTGCACGCCTTTAATCCCAGCACTAGGGAGGCAGAGGTAGGAGTATCACCGTGAGTTCAAGGCCACCCTGAGACTACATAGTGAATTCCAGGTCATCCTGGGCCAGAGTGAGAACCTACCTTGAAAAAAAGAAAAAAAGAAAAAGAAAAAGAAAAAAGAAAGCTGAACTGATGGGCTGGAGAGATGGCATAGCAGTTAAGGTACTTGCCTACAAAGCCTAAGAACTCATGTTCGAATCTCCAGGTCCCACATAAGCCAGATGCAAAGTGATGCAAGTGCACAATGTCACACATGTGCACAAGGTGGTGCATACATCTGGAGTTCCTTTGCAGTGGCCAGAGACCCTGGTGCACCCATTCTCTCTCTCTCTGTCAAATAAATTCAAAAAATAAAATAAATTTTTTTTAAAAGGGCTGGAGAAATGACTTGCCTGCAAAGCTAAAGGATCCCGGTTCGATTCTCCAGGACCCATGTAGCCAGATGCACAAGGGGGCACATGCGTCTGGAGTTTGTTTGCAGTGGCTAGAGGCCCTGGCGTGCCAATTCTCTCTCTGTGTCTCTCTGCCTCTTTCTCTCCCTCAAATAAATAAATAAAAAGCCAAGTGTGGTGGTGCACGCCTTTAATCCCAGCACTTGGGAGGCAGAGGTAGAAGGATCACCATGAGTTTCGAGGCCACCCTGAGATTACATAGTGAATTCCAGGTTCGCCTGAGCTACAGTGAGACCCTACCTCAAAAAAACCAAACAAAATAAATACATAAATAAATAAAATATTAAAAATAATCACCGGGCGTGGTGGTGCACGCCTTTAATCCCAGCACTCGGGAGGCAGAGGTAGGAGGATAGCCGTGAGTTCAAGGCCACCCTGAGACTAAATAGTGAGTTCCAGGTCAGCCTGGGCCAGAGTAAGACCCTACCTCAAAAAACAAAAACAATAAATAAATAAATAAATAATTAAATAAATAAAATATTAAAAATAAAAGCTGGACTGAGCCAAAGTAGGACAGTATCAGCAAAAGCCAAGGGTCTCCTCCCCTGTTCTCCTCTCCTCTCCCTGCCCCACAGAAAGGAGATGTGATCCAGATCATTGAGAAGCCACCTGTGGGCACATGGCTGGGTCTGCTCAACGGCAAGCTGGGTTCTTTCAAATTCATCTATGTGGATGTGTTGCCTGAGGAGGCTGTGGGGCCTGTCCGCCAAAACCGCCGACAGAGCAAGGGCAAGAGGCCCAAGCCCAAGACTCTTCATGAGCTGCTAGAACGCATCGGCCTGGAGGTTTGAGCTGGGACTTGTCTCTAAAAACAAGGGAGGCATGCCTTCCCCTGGGATAGGGGCCAGGGTCAGGGGATAACAGGTATGTGTAGGGGAAAGGGTCTAGGCAGAAATGGCTTATAAGCAGCAGTATTGGTGGCCTGCCTCTGCCTCCAGGAACACACATCCACCCTGCTGCTCAATGGCTACCAGACACTGGAAGACTTCAAAGAACTGCGGGAAACACACCTCAATGAGCTGAACATCGTGGACCCACAGCACAGGGCCAAGCTGCTCACAGCTGCGGAGATCCTGCTGGACTATGACAGTGAGTGGCTTAAGGAGTGGGGGATGGGCACAGGATTGCAGGCAGCAAAGGCATACTCTGAGCACTCTCTGCCCCAGAGCCTCCCCACAGTGGAACAGGACTGTGTACACTTGAATGGGAGCCTCCAGACACGAGTTTTCCTTAGGAGATGATAGGGGAAATGGGTCGTAGTAATAATCAGGCTCAACCCTTTTTTTTAAATTTCTTTTGTTTTTTATTTATTTATTTATTTGAGAGCAACATACAGAGAGAAAAAGGCAGATAGAGAGAGAGAGAGAATGGGCGCGCCAGGGCCTCCAGTCACTGAAAATGAACTCCAGACACTTGAGCCCCCTTGTGCATCTGGCTAACATGGGTCCTGAGGAATTGAGCCTCGAACCAGGGCCCTTAGGCTTCACAGGCAAGCGCTTAACCACTAAGCCATCTCTCCAGCCCAAGGCTCAACTCTTTTGAATGGAAGGGTAGACTAAGACCAAAGAAGGTTGTGCATTTGCATGAAGCCCAAAAGCTTAGTAGCAGAACCAGGATTTAAGACCAGGTTTTTTGATTCTACCTCAGTGCAGGGGAAGTTTGAGCTTTTGAGACTGGAAACGTGGTAGAGGGATAGAGGGATCCAGGGGAACTGACTGCCTACAGGGAATGTCCCAGGGTCCCCACCCCCAAGGCCAGGCTCCTGAACCTTCTAAATCCCTAAGACCCTCCCTCCCTATTCTGTCTTCCTCCCTCATCCTTGGCAGCTGGTAGTGAGGAAGCAGAAGAAGGCGCCGAGAGCAGCCAGGAACCAATGGTGCACACAGTGTCGGAACCCAAGGTGGACATCCCTCGTGATTCTGGCTGCTTCGAGGGCTCGGAGAGTGGGCGTGATGAAGCAGAGCTGGCTGGCGCTGAGGAGCAGCTGCACAGCCTCTCCCTGGCTGGAACACCTTGAGGTGAAGACGGCACAGGCCAAGGCTGGGCCTCAGCTGCCAAAGCCACA
Organism: Dipus sagitta; assembly: GCA_036346955.1. Classification (NCBI taxonomy): domain Eukaryota; kingdom Metazoa; phylum Chordata; class Mammalia; order Rodentia; family Dipodidae; genus Dipus; species Dipus sagitta. The sequence continues at coordinate 111,000,260 of CM070776.1, read as the reverse complement.
GGGACACTCAGCCTTCCATAATGGCTCAGGCCTGGAGGACTAACTGGTGCCTAATCGGACCCTGCTTCCCCAGTGGAGGTTAGAGCGGAAGTCCCAGCCAGGGTGCTATGAGTTCAGCTTGAGTGGACGAGGGGATTCCTAAAGGCTTACCACACCTGCCTGACCTCCTTCTCCCTCCACCAGTGACTGACAGCACAGCGAAACCCACCCCCCCAGAATTACCCACTCCCCAGCCATGGCCACAGTAATTGGAGCACTGAGCTACCTAGCCATGGAACTCACCACCCAAATCCCCAAAACCTCACTCCCATACTACTGTCTTACTGCTTTTGAGAAGGGCACTAAGCCAGTGTTTCAGCTGAGTCTCAAAACCCTACGCAAGCTAGCCATTTCGAAGGACTGCAGGTGGACATAGGTGAATGCAGGATTCCCTCAATAAGGTTTGAAGAAAGTTGCACAAGCCATCCCCACTATCCTTCTCCTTGACTTTTTAAAGGTTCAGCTACCAAGTCGCTATGAGACTTTAACTACATGCCTACTGCCAGGAACATTAGTAAAAGCTAATTTGGGGGAAGGAGTTGCATGTAAATATGAGGGTGCAGAGAGAAGTTGGTAGTGATAAATAAAATAGATTGTAATTACTGGGTGCAGTTATCTTTCCTGTAGAGAAAGGATTTTGGGGGGAGGATTGACCGGTTTTCTTCAAAGCTGCTCTCAACAATATATCCCCTCACTGTCCTTTTGAGGTCATCTTCCTGCTCCCTGAGGATGCCCTGAGCCCTTGACTCTGCTGACCAACTCTGCTCAGCACCTCCTTCCAAACAGCCCTGCTAAAAACAGGGCTCAGGAGCCCATGGCTACGGGCCTTTCTGGTGTCTGAAAGGAGAAAGAAAAGAAGCTACTTCCTTCTCCCTATAAGCATTCATTCTAATGACAGCCTTGAAGCATTCTCCCCTGGGAATGGTCTACTCTGGGAGGCCATCCAGACTGCAAGATGGAGATAGTCTGGGTCTGGGGGTCTTTTCTCTGAGCCCCTCCCCCTACTTCTCACCCTATGCCCACTAAAGCTAAACCATCTCTTGGGAGGTGAAGTGGAGACAGAGACCCCCGACTTCCTTTCTGTTTCTGAAGTGATACTGGAGTGAGAGATGCCACCAGAGTAAGGAAAAGTCCTGCCAGTGCTTCCAGACTGTCTGCTCAGAGGTGTTCATTCCACTGTCTACAGCGACTGTATCAGGAAGCTGTAAGCATTATCCTCATCCAAGAAACAAAAGCCCTGAGAGCCTCCAAGCCCTCGAGGCCATCAGTTCTGAGCAGTTTATATATTGTGGTAGGTCACGTCGTCATCCCAATTTACAAAGGAAACAGGCTTGCAGATGTTGACTAGGATGTCACAGAACAAGAGGTCTGCCTAATTCCCAAACCCGTATTCTTTTTTTTAACATTTTTATTTATTTTTATATTTTTATTTATTTGACAGAGAAAGAGGGAGATAAAAAGTGAGAGAATGGGCGCGCCAGGACCTCCAGCCACTGCAAATGAACTCCAGACACGCGTGCCCCCTTGTACATCTAGCTAACGTGGGTCCTGGGGAATCTAACCTGGGTCCTTTGGCTTTGCAGGCAAATGCCTTACCCGCTAAGCCATCCCTCCAGCCCCCAAGCCCATGTTCTTAACCCTTTTGCTTCTCAAAATACCTTGACCAACATGCTTCCCAAAGACCATGGGGCCCTCAGAAGGAATTGGACCCTTTGACTCAGTCTTTCCTCTTCCAAGATTTGTCCTGCATAAACAGCCACTAGGCAAGTGCACCGATATATGGACAAAGAAAACAATAACAGCCGGGCGTGGTGGTGCACACCTTTAATCCCAGCACTCGGGAGGCAGAGGTAGGTGGATTGCCGTGAGTTCGAGGCCACCCTGAGACTACATAGTGAATTCCAGGTCAGCCTCAGCTAGAATGAGACCCTACCTCGAAAAAAAAAAAAAAGAAAAGAAAGAAAGAAAGAAAGAAAATGACAACAGCTCTTTCTTTAAGAGAAATTGGAAACAACACAAATAGTGAATTAAATAGATAACATTGTGGTGTATTCACAGAACACCATGCAGCTGTTGAACACAATGGTACAGACAGCTACTTAATAACATGGGGAAATCTTTATGACTTTCTATAAAGTTTATATTATATTAAAAAAAAACATATGTGCAGAGCCGGGCGTGGTGGCACACGCCTTTAATCCCAGCACTCGGGAGGCAGAGGTAGGAGGATTGCCGTCAGTTCGAGGCCACCCTGAGACTACATAGTGAATTCCAGGTCAGCCTGAGCTAGAGCGAAACCCTACCTCAAGAAAAAAACAAACAATCAAACAAACAAAAGACAAGAATAAAAAAGATATATGCAGTCTAGAACTTTCTGAAAAGGACTGCACTAGCTCAGGAAATAACCCTTAGAATTGACATTCTCATCTGTTATAGCTCAGAGACAAGCTGATTGCCAAGCCCCAGGGTGGGGGCATTAGGCTTCAAGAGTTGATCAAGGGTGCCAGCTCTAGTGCCCAGAGAAGCTGGTGATGGAAAGCTCACCTAAGGAAACGGTAGCAGCCCTGAGCCCTGTTTGGAGATGATAGGTACTATCCATCAGACGTCCATGAGCTGTTAGAAGAAAGAAGCAAAAGGCCCGATTCAAGAAGAATAGATTCAAGTCCAGCCAGCTGTTGCCCGTTCAAAATGACAGCTGCCTTTCCCCACCCCTTCACTGCAGAAGTAGCTTGAGACATCAGTACATGGCAGCTGAACTGCCCCCCCATTTGTGACCTCCATGTGTTACAACACTACATATGACCACCTCAGATAGGTTCCATCAGCACCCCAGATACCTCTACATAGTCACTCTCCCACCACCCCCAACACCTATGTCAATGTGGGCGTATATGCCACTCTGAGGCCCCAGCCCCTGCCTGTCACCTGCTAACTTCTCACTCACTGTACTCCCCACAGCAGTAGAGGCTAAACGTGGACCACAGAGACTAAGACATTGAAATAAAAGTTCAAAATGGTTCTTTCATAAGTGGGGAAAAAATAAAATAAAATAAAATAAAATAATAAAAATAAAACCCAGAAGCCGGGCATGGTGGCGCATGCCTTTAATCCCAGCACTCGGGAGGCAGAGGTAGGAGGATCACTGAGAGTTCGAGGCCACCCTGAGACTATATAACGAGTTCCAGGTCAGCCTGGACTAGCGTGAGACCCTACCTCGAAAAACCAAAATAAATAAATAAATAAATATAAGTGGTAAAAAAGAATACGGAACACCACAGTCTGAACAAGGCCCAACACCTTCCCCCCTCCCAATCCAGGAAATTCAGGATGAGGTATAAGGTTTCCCAGCTAGGAAAAGGAGTAGCTCTCCCAGCTCTCCTTCACAATGGAACCTGCCTTCACTTCTCACACATTGGTGGCCACATTGCATATTATTCAGCCAACAACACAATCAAGTGGGAAGGAACTGCCTCCCCTCTAACTGCAGCCAAGAGTCCTCCTCCAGGAAGGACCTAAATAAATGGAATTCTATAGCACTTGCTATGTAGGCTTCACCTTTTCCTATAACTTCACAGTGACCAATATAGCATTTGTGTACCATTGCCTCTGGGACCTGCCAGGGATAGCGTCAGCCAGCCAGAAAGGGTCCAGGGCAATGGCCCTCACAAAGGGACAGCCAACTTAACTGTGGGAACTGGCAAAGCAACTTCCTGACTTTCTGTGCTAAAGAAACCCTACCACCAGTTCAACATAAGTGCAGGGGTCTGGAGAGAGATTTAAGTTTAAAACAAAAACCCAACAACAACCCCCATGTCAACCTGACTATATATAGTCAATCCTCTGTGTACATACAGAGAGACTCAATACTGTTAACACAAAATAGCAAATAATGCTAAAATCATTGCTGTGTCTCAACATACCTACGAGAGAATGAGGCTGCCAATGTGATTTCACTTAAGGTTGATCCTAGCACATGGTCAATACTCCTATCCACTGGATATGAAATAAATGAAAGGCTCATTTCATTCAAATGGCATTTGCAGTAATTCAGACTCTTACCTTCATACCTGTGTAGCAGAGAGGGAATGGGTTATGCTAGAAAGCTCTCTGAAATAGAAGTCAGTGCAACTTGCTTCTGGTCTTTTCTCTATCAGTAACTCTTCATGTGACCTTTTGAAGTCCTTGTACTTAATTTGGAGAGCAAAAGAACGTGCACACAAGAACATAAACAAGCAAGACAGAGCGCACGGCCAACAGACTCTTTGCAGCTCTGTTGTTCAACAAACCCTGTGTTTTATGACAAATAATCATCATGTCTCCTATTTGGACACAAAACTCTTTCATCCAAGTTGGAACAGCAAAACAGCTGCTGACAAATAGCCAAATAGATGGAAAGTCACAAGCAGGGAAAACAGTATGAAGGTGAGCTCGAAGAAAGCAAAGGGGCATGGAATGTCAAGGAGATAACTCTACTCCGTGTCCTGGAATTCTGAAACCACTTCAGAATGAAGGGCCCTCTTATTTTCTGGCCCATGGTGGAGTATAATCTCTAAGCTCTAATTTATTGATCGAAAAACCACCTTGATGCCAGAAGAAAAATAGGCAAAGGACTTGGACAGATGATTCACAGAAGAGATACAATAAACATAGGGCCGAGGAGAGGTGCATAAAATGTGTAAGCTCACAAACAGATTCAAACCGCCCAGCGCTTTAATGTAGGTTTACAACTGTCGAGGTCCTTCCTGCACCATGTGTATAAAGGATACAATTGAAGCCGACTCTGCCACACTTGCTGCTGGCAGAACGAGATGGGAGTCTTTCTGTAGAATAATTTGATCATATTTATCAAGAATTGTAAGAGTGCTTTCTTTCAGTCAGTAATTCTGCTTCTAGGAATTGATCATAAGGAAGTAATCACTGATATGCCCATATATAAGGAAGTTCATCACAGAATTATTTATAAGAATGAAAAACTGGAGAGCTGAAGAGATGGCTTAGCGGTTAAGCGCCTGCCTGTGAAGCCTAAGGACCCCGGTTCAAGGCTCAATTCCCCAGGACCCACGTCAGCCAGATGCACAAGGGGGCGCACGCATCTGGAGTTCGTCTGCAGTGGCTGGAATCCCTGGCGCGCCCATTTTCTCTCTCTCTATCTGCCTCTTGCTCTCTCTCTCTCTCTCAAATAAATAAATAAAAATGAACAAAAAATTTTAAAAAAGAATGAAAAATTGGAAACTTAAATGTGTGATTCAAGGGGAACAGTCTTAAGTATGTTAAATCGAGTCATTATGAAGTATTTTCTAAGATGATTTCTAATGACATAGAAAATACTAAGTTAAAATATCAGGTTATTGGGCTGTTAAGGCACTTGCCTGCAAAGCCTAACGACCCTGGGTTCGATTCCCCACTACCCATGTAAAGCAGCACATGCAGTTAGTTTGCAGTGGCAGGAGGCCCTGGTGTGCCCATTCTCTTTCTTTCTAACAAATAAATAAATATTTTTAAAAATCAGGAATCTTATTTCCAAGTGCTATGCAGCCTGTTGGAGAAAAAGTCATCAATGGTCTTAACCAGCCTACAAGTTCTACAACCAGTCAGCTAGGCCAAATGTACCAACTGATGGCATATCAGTTATGCTTAAACCAACTGTTCTTTGATTGGATTTGCATCCATGGGAAGGTATTCCTGCCTGGTACTGAAAACCTAATCAAAACCCTATAGCTGGGGCTGGAGAGATGGCTTAGTGGTTAAGGAGCTTGCCTGTGAATCCTAAAGACCCAGGTTCGATTCTCCAGGTCCCACGTAAGCCAGATGCACATGGTGGCATATTCTCACTCTTTCTGTCTCTAATAAATAAATAAAAATAAAATCTTTAAAATAAAAAAATAGCTGGAAGGTCATAAGCCCTAGGAGGGAAACTACTAATATTATGTCCACCAAACTACCTTCTAAATATTTATGTTTATGGCCATATATCAATGCTGCTCTCACTTTTGGATAGAGAAGCTTGTCTTTTCAGATGACGGTGACCACTGGGATGACTCAAAACTTACCAGAGTGCTGAGAGGAAGTGACAGTGGAGTGTTCAGTACTAAGTGAGATATCTCTATCATATTTTCTAAGGCTCAGGGATCATTGTGAAAGAGGTGGCAGAAAGAATGTTAGAGCCAGAGGAAGGGAAAGACTGCTTACAATGATGCCTTCCAGACACAAAGTGGCCGTGGTATTCATGACCTTACAGTTGCTAATGCTACCTACACAAGACCTGCATAATAGGAAGGAAAAAAATGATGGCATCAAAATTTAAGAGATTCAGTAGAGGGGGGATTTGGGAGAAGGGAAAGGAGGGTGGTGGGAGGTGATTATGATCATTAAAAAATTTTAAAGCCGGGCGTAGTAGCATGCGCCTTTAATCCCAGCACTGGGGAGACAGAAGTAGGAGGATTGCCATGAGTTTGAGGTCACCCAGAGACTACATAGTGATTTCCAGGTCACTCTGGACTATAGTGAGACCCTAACTGAGAAACTAATAATAATAATAATAATAATAATAATAATAATAATAAAATAAGCCTGGTGTGGTGAGGCATGCCTTTAATCCCAGCACTCAGGAGGCAGAGGTAGGAGGTCGCTGTGAGTTCGAGGCCACCCTAAGAATACATAGTGAATTCCAGGTCTTCCTGAGCTAGTGAGGGACCCTATCTTGGAACCTCCCTCCAAAAGAAAAAAGAAAAGAAAAAGAAAACAAAAATTAATAGCAAAAAAATTTTAAGCCATTTTCAGGGCTAGAGAGATGGCTTAGCAGTTAAGGTACTTGCCTGCAAAGCCTAAGGACCCATGTTTGACTCTCCAGATCCCACATAAACCAGAAACACAAAGGTGAGGCGAGTGCAAGGTTACACATGCCCACTAGGTGGTGCATCTGGGGTTTGAGTGCAGTAGCTGAGGCCTTGGTGTGCCAATTCTCTCTATCTCTCTCTCAAATAAAAATAAATAATTTTTTAAGTTATTTCCAGTTGAACTCAAGTTATGTTTACACATACACATACCAAGAAAAGACTAGACAGAGATATAACAAAGCCTTAACAGTGAGTGATATCTTGGGAGATAAGTCCCATGGGAGATTTTTTTAACTGTCTTATTTTCCCAATTATAAGCAATAAGTATGAATTATTTTAATTTTTAAAAAGCACATTTTAAAAGTATGATGGGAGGAAAACATTTTCTCCCCAAGCCCTTCAAATATTTCAAGTTAGAAAGGAGATTCTGAGATAACTTGATCAAGTGGTTCTTAACCCTAGGAACCCCATCACTTCCTTGCTATTTACACTATGTTGTAATGCACCCTTTCCCACACTGAAATGAATTTCAGAGACAAAACAACCTACTTATAATTCCACATAACATGATGTGCATTCTGTAATATCCATTAATTGATTATTGGTCCCATTGTCCCTTCACTCCTCAGGGATACTGAAATCCACAGAAGTTCAGATAATATAGTATATAGTATCAGCATGGAAAATTATGTACACCCTTCTGCGTACTTTAAGTCATTTCTAGAATACTTGTAATAGTTAACATGATGTAAATCCTATGTGAATAATTATTACGCTGCATTGTTTGAGGAATGACACACTGTGCTCAGTAGAGATAAAATGTTTTTACAGTACTTTCCACCCAAGGTTAGTTGAATCTGTGGATATGGGGCTCATGGATATTCAGGGCCAACTGTACTAACTATACCATAAAGTGAAAAAATTTAAAAAGAGTAATTTATATGATAACATATGCTTAAATATAGAAGTACCTGGTGGGGGGCTGGAAAGATGGTTTAGAGGTTAAGGCACTTGCCTATAAAGCCAAAGGACCCAGGTTCAATTCCTCAGTACCCATGTAAGCCAGATGCACAAGGTGACGCATGCTTCTGAAGTTTGTTTGTAGCAGCTAGAAGCCCTGGAGAGCCCATTCTCTCTCTCTCTCTCTCTCTCTCTCTCTCTCTCTCTCTTTCTGTCTTTCTCAAATAAATAACTTAAATTAAAAATATATTTGAAAAGAAATACCTGGTGGGAAAGATTATACTAAAACACATACGAAGTATGGGATGTCTCACCAATTATCTGTACCCTCACTATTGAATCAAACCACTATATACAGACTCATACAGGTAGGTTGTGTTAGCAACTTACATACTCATGAACTGCACTACTGCCAGTGACATGAATAACTCACACTAAGTTTTTGAACAAAATAAAATACCATCGTTCCCCAATTTACATAAGTGTTGCATTCCTGCAAATTCAGTGTATATTGACACCATAAAATCATTTTGTGTTTATTTGTGAAATTATTAGGAACAGTTTTTTGGTTTTTTTTTTTTTTTACCAGTTTCTTCCACCTTTTATGTTGTATAGGGCATTTAAAAGTTTTACAGGTGCATATTTATATTTCCCATCTGCCCTTCATATTTATCCAAAACCTAAAATCCATGAAGACTTTCTTTGACTCGGACTTGCATACTTTAAAACTAATGATAATCAGTGTTTCAGCCTTAGAGGCTATTTTTAAATCCTATTGCCTGACTACAGCAAGAGATTCCTAGAATGTATTCTCAAAAGTGCCACAAATGCCTTTGGAATTACTGGAAACATCATTCTTCTATAGTAGTACCAAGACATGAGAACAAATTATTTAAAAAAAAAAAAAAAACATCTACTGTGATCCCTTGGTGATTTTCCCTAGCCTGGCCCCAGCTTCAGGAGGATAAAATAAACTGAGCTGGAAGAAAGGACTAACAGGGCCAGGCCACAGAAAGCAAGAGGGGGGCTAGGTTGCTAGGTTACCACTTGAACCAATCCAAGTGGTCCCAGAGAGGTACCATATACAGGACAGGTCCTTCTCTCTGGCTCACTAAGTTAAGGACTCTCTCAAAGAAAGGGGGGAGTTGAAGGTGGGGGAGGGAGCGATTACTCACACTAGGCACAAGAAATGAGGCAGAGAAGCACAAAGAAACAGACAGCCCCGTATTTCTAAAACCATTGAAGTCCTCCTTCATTAATTGGCTTCTCCTCGAAAGAAAGATTTCTTTATTAAGAAATTCCAGAGTGAAAAACTCCCAACACATACACATATGTAGGCTCACACAAAAGTGCAGAGATTTACATATTAAATTGCATTTAAGTTAGAAAATAGATTTAAAAACAAAATACTTTTCCCCCAACAAGGTAAAGAGATTTGGTCAGTAGGAAATGGGGCCTCAGGGGTAAAGGCAGGATGGTCAGGATGGGAAAATGGAATTTAGCTGCTATAGAACTCAACCCCACTCCTGGGGAAGACTGCAAAGGGAGGGGAATGATGATCTCAGCTAGAGGTAAGAGGGAAACAGAGGACCCCCCCCAAAAAAAACCCATAAATTTTATGTACCCTCAGAGGTTATGTATCACAGCCAACCATCCTGGCTTGAGGAAAGTGGGGTGGGTGCACAAGGAGGTATGAGAAATGGAGAGGAAGGGGAGAGTTGGAGGGAGTATCAGCCATTGAAAAGATCAAGCAATGTAAGGCCTCTTTCCCTAGGGAAAGATCAATTCTCAGACTATATGACGGTCCCAGTTGGTACATGGTATGAATGGGACAGGTTTTCAGGCCAAGGTATTAAACACAGAAATTAATAAGACAACTCATTTTGCACTAGAGAACAGAGACTTCCATTCTGATCCTCCCCATCAGAAAGAGAATGCTCTTCTGACTCCCCTGAGTGACAGCAGGAGAGTCCGCTGAGGTAAGTTGAGGAGGGAAAGAGACTCCTCCTGGCCCAGGAGAGAAGATGAGCTGCTGAGCACTGACTAAAAGGGGGGGGATCCCAGGAAGGACAGCTTGATTGGGGAAAAAAAACTAATAATTTCCACATTGTCGAAAATTGCCCTCATTTTTTTGAAGTGACTAAAATCTAACTGCAAGAAGCAAACTGAGAGCATCAGCAAAGGATTGGGAAAAGAGAAAGCAAATAGAAGAGGTGTCTGAGTCAATCTCTCTCCCAGTAGCTCTCTCCCTCAGGAGTATTCAACGCAAATCCTACAGCAAGCAAAACAGAAATGAGGAGAAAATCTGGGAAAAGCCAAATATCAGTAACTGGGAAGTGTGTGATAGGAATTGGTCAGGAGTCTTGAATACAGACCATCTGCTAAGAAATACCTGGTATCACTTGTAAAAAAAAAAAAATCACTAAATGAAATATTTCTAAGGGGAGTCTCTGGCAAGCCTGCTTTAATACCACTGTCCATCCATTAAAAAGAATATCCTAATAAAGAACTTGTTCTTAAGGAAATACAATCCTTCTACCCTCCCGATCTTGTTCACACTGTATACTGCTTGAAAGTCTTGTCTTCCCAGTCCAGAATGAGATAAACTTCAGCCCAGAATGTAAGCTAGATCAACAGAGAGTTTGAACTTGAGAGCCATCTCTTCACCCCAAGGTACACTGGAAAATGGAAGTATGGGTAATAACAAGCAACCCTTTTCACCCTCATCCCCCACCCAACACACAAACACATCCACATCCCCACAGTGGTACTTGAAATGGAAGGGGAAGGAGGAGGCAGGCAGTTTGCATTAGACACAGTTTAATTGCCTTCAAATAGATTAAAAGTTCTGGTTCACACACCCTCCCCCATCCCCATAAGTCATCCAGACAGGACCCTGGCTTAGAAAGAGAAAAACACAGGTGCTCTAGGAAATATAGCCACATATAATACATAAATCATCTTCCCTGAAATAGTGCAGGTCCTGAGCAGATCTGACTGGGGGCTACAGCCCACCCCCAGGGTAAAGTGGCTCTGGGACTCTGCCGGTGGAAGTGCTGGAAGAGTGGGGCTTGAAGGAAGCCCCTGGTGTGGTTACCATTGCCCGAGGTGGGCCGAGGCCTCGGAGTGGGATACCCAGGAGGGCAGCAGTGCTGGGCTTTCCCTCACTCAGCTGAGGCTTAATGGAAGTACTGGTTAACCTTTTTTTTTTTTAACTTTTTTTCTTTTCTCTTTTTTTTTGGTGGGGGAGGGTACATAGAGGGAGAGGAGAGGTGAGCCTCTCTGTGCCTTGGTTTCCCCATTTGTGCAGTCAGGTCCTCTGAGGGCCTCACACAAGGAGTCTGAGGGAGTAGTGTTTAAGTGAGCACTGAGGCATCCTCTGAGGAAAAGGAACCACCAAAGTGCAGACTTTTATTACTGCCATCCCTGCTCCTAATGGGAGCAGGAGTCAAAAGAAGAAAATTAAAATGAGCTCATGAGAAAGGAGGGGAGATGAGACAGAGAGTATGAAGGGCTATGCTGTTGGCATCTCATCAATGCTTATTGAGAATAACACAGGCATTGAAAAGTTTCTGGAGAATCTACGAGAAATGTAAATTGTTACCTCTACTATGACTACTTACATATATCTACTAAGGAAAGAGTGGGACTTGGATGTTAAGAGAGTGGACAAGGGAGAAAGGAGGAACTACACGAATACATACAAGTGAAAGGTACCTGCCCTATTCCTAAAAGGATTGGCTGGCAAGGCTGGCACTTTGTAGCCAGAGGAATCCTCCAACCTCACGCTCCAATCTTCTTCAATTCTGAAGGAGCCAAGAAATTAGTTAGGATTCCCTGGCCAGAGGTCTATATGACTGCCTCTGGACTGGGGACATGCAGCAGCTGAAAAGGACTTGAGCCAGTCGCAAGAAATCTTTAGCCCCAGAATGGGAGCAATGGCCCTCAGCAGGAGAGCTGGGATCTGGAGGAGAGAGCCGAGTCCAAAGAGACGTTGTGGCTGAAACCATAAGAAACCAGTGCCACGCCCCAGGAGACCCATTTTTCCAGTTGCTAGAGGTGACTGACATCTTCTGCCACTGCCTTGAGTCCAGAATTTTTTTAAAAAAAGCTTGCAGCAAGAAAATGCCAGTGTGCAATTGGATGAATAAAAAACAAAACAAAACAATAGTAACTAAGGGACAGCTTATTTGCTCTCTGTCTCAGGTTTATCTTCTCCCCTGAAGTCTCTCATAGCCCTAATTCAACACAAACAAAAGTCTCTTCCATAGGTAAGCTACTTCTCAACTTCAGCTTCCTCCTGTGGTGGCTCTGGGGGCTCTGGAGGTGGCATCTCTTCTGGAGTGCTGGTGTCCTCCGGCATCTCAGAGTTCATATGTTCTGCTGGAGCCTGAGGGGAAAATGGATATCAGATTCAACACAAAACTCTCTCTCTCTTTCTCAAAATCTAAATGCAGATAATCCAGACCTGAATTCTTCCTTGGAAGCCCTCAACAACAGTCACATTAAAGATGTGCAGCCACGGCTGCCAAATTCAGACCCAACACCAGGCTATCTCATTCTCAGCAGAAGGCAACTGAAGCTCATTTGATGTCTATGCTTAACTGTTTGTTATGAGCAGGTGTTTCCATTATTATTCATGATAATAGAGGCCACAGATAATTACAGGCATGCACACCCATCACAACACAGTATTATAATATACTTGTCTAACAAGGCCTGACCCAATAGTTTTCAAACCTATTTCTATTCTAACACTGAATCTGTTAGAATTGTGATTTCAAATCAAAGAAGGTGTGGCATCAGATGATATATATGGTTTAAAATGTCCAGTAAGTGATTCAACTGAGAGTTACTAACCTACATTATTATGATTTGGGACAAGAAAATTAGAAAAATGATATGCAAAAATGATGACAATAAAAAAGAAAAATAAAGCTGGGCGTGGTGGCGCACACCTTTAATCTCAGCACTTGGGAGGCAGAGGTAGGAGGATCGCCATGAGTTCAAGGCCACCCTGAGACTACAGAGTGAATTCCAGGCCAGCCCGAGCTAGAGTGCGACCCTACCTCGAAAAAAGAAAAAAAAAAAAAAGAAGAAAAAGAAATGATGGGTTTGGTAAGTACCTCAGTCAGTAAATTGCCATGACCACCTGAGTTCAACCCCCAGAACCTATATTTAAAAAGCCAGGTGTGGTGGCATATGCTTGTAATGTCAGTGCTAAGGAGACAGAGACAGTAGAATTACCTACTTGGCAAGCTCAAAGACAATGAGAGAGTCTGTCTGGAAAAAGTGAATGACACTTGAGAAATAACACCCAAGGTTGGACTCTGACTACCACATGCATGCACACATACATATATGTATATGCACCCACATACACATACATACACACACAAAATGATGAGAATGATATATAAACATGAATGTGCTGTACTCTTAAGTAAATTAAGCTGGGCGTGGTGGAGCAAGCCTTTAATCCCAGCACTCGGGAGGCAAAGGTAGGAGGATCGGCGTGAGTTCGAGACCACCCTGAGACTACATAGTGAATTCCAGGTCAGCCTGGGCTAGAGTGAGACCCTATCTTGAAAAACAAACAAACAAAAAAAGTAAATTAAAAATTTGACAAAGAGAATAATAATATAGAGTATGCACATGAAAGTAGGATTTTATTTTAAAACAAAGTCCAAGTCTATTAAAAATTGATTAGAATTAATAGATAAATTAGACAAGATTTTAGGATACAAGATTAATAGACAAAGACCAGCTGTGTTTCTATACACTACCCCTCAACAAACCAAATAGGAAATTAGGAAACAACTTGGTTTACAATAACAAAAATAACAGAACATGCATGAATAAATGTAACAAAAGTATAAAGCTTACACTTTGAAAACTACAACATGTTGTAGAAAAAAAAAATCAATCAATAAAACAGTCTATGTTTCCTGGTGAAGGTTCTCTTTCTAACTGGCTGCCATTTCATTATATCATTACCTGGCAGGCGGGCAGGGATACCTGAGATCAAACCCAGGGCCTTTTAGGCAAGTACTCTACCAATAAGCTACATTAAAGAAAACTGAGTCATGTTAGGATAGCAATATGTCTCCCAATTGATCTACAGATTCAATGCAATCTCCATGAAAATTCCAGCCAACATTTTTGTAGACACTGATAAACTGTTCTTAAGATTCATATGTGAATTTGAGGGGTCCAAAATAACCAAAACAATCATGAAAAAGAAGAAGATTAAAGGGCTTGAATGTTCTGTTTGCAATAATATGGGCATAAAAACAGACATATTGATCAACAGAATAGAATTTAGAGTCCAGAAACAAATTCACATTTATGATCAGTTGATTTTTCAACAAATATGCCAAGATAATTCAACAGAAAAGAAAGAATGAAGAGCCTTTTCAACAAATGGCACAAGGAAAAAGTGGATATCCATAAGCAAAAATTTATAAATATATAGGGGCTTGGGAGATGGCTCAGCGGTTAAAGGCTCTTGCCGGCACACCTGCTGAACTGAGATGGATTTCCCAATACCTTTGTAAAGCTGGATGCAAGGTTGCACATGCTCCTGTACTCCCAATATGCCCATGGCAATGGGAAGGAAAGCCAGGAGAATCAGGAAGCTGTGGCCAGCTAGACTAGGGAAACAACAAAGGAGACCCCCATCTCAAAACAGAAAAGGATTAATGATCTCAAGATGTGCACCACAGCACACACACACACACACATGCAAAATTTAAAAATTATAAATTAATAAAATTTAAATGTATAAAAATTAACTCAAAATGGATCAAAGAACTACAATAGGCATAAATCTTCATGACTTTGGATGACGTTTTTTAAATAATAGTACAAAAAGCACAAGCAACAAAAGACATAGAAATGAATTTCAGTACATAAAAATTTAGAACGCAGGGCTGGAGAGATGAATCAGTGGTTAAGGCACTTGCTTGCAAAGCCTAATAAACTGGGATCAGTTCCCCAGTACTCGTGTAAAAAAGCCATAGGCACAAAGTGGTAAAATGCATCTGGAATTTGTTTGCAATGGCTAGAATCCCTGGTGTACCCATAATCTCTCTCTCTCTCTCTCTCTCTCTCTCTACTATCTATCTATCTGTGTGTGTGTGGGGGGGGGTGTATTTGTATCTCTGCTTGTAAATAAATAAATAAAATATTTTTTGAAAAAAATTAGAATATAGTCGTGTGTAATGGCACACGCCTTTAATCCCAGCACTTGGGAGGCAAAGGTAGGAGGATTACCATGAGTTTGAGGCCACCCTGAGACTACATAGTGACTTTCAGGTAAGCCTGGACTAGAGTGAGACCCTACCTCGAAAAACAAAATATATATAGACCCTGGTTCAAGGCCCAATTCCCCAGTACCCACGTAAGCCAGATGCACAAAGTGGCACCTGCATCTGGAGTTCATTTGCAGTGGCTGGAGGCCCTGGTGCACCCATTCATTCTCTCTCTCTCTCTCTCTCTCTCTCTCTCCATCTTTCTCTGTCTGTCTCTCTCCAATAAATAAGAAAAATAAGGCAGGCATGGTGGCACACGCCTTTAATCCCAGCACTTGGGAGGCAGAGGTAGGAGGATCACTGTGAGTTCAAAGCCACCCTGACACTACATAGTGAATTCCAGGTCAGCCTGGGCTAGAGTGAAACCCTACCTCAAAAAAACAAAAATAAATAAATAAATAAATTGTTTAAAAAGAAAAATAAACAATTTTTTTTTTAAAAGAGATGGGGCTAAATCTAAGAGGATATAAATAAATCCTATGGAAACCTACTTTTTTGGAAAATGGAACACTCAGGAGCCATAGATTGTTACTAGAAAACTTTCAGTGCCAGGGATGGGATACCTTCCAGTGAGTTGTTGGTCAGGGAGGTCCCTGATGCCCCAAAAACATTACAGGCCATGGATATCCATGACCTCATAGTGCCTGACACTACCTACACAAGACCATCATAAGAGGAGGAAAAGATCATGACATCAAAATAAAAGAGAGACTAATTGAGATGGGGAGGGGATATGATGGAGAATGGAATTTCAAAGGGGAAAGTGGGGGAGGGAGGGTAGTACCATGGGATATTTTTTATAATCATGGAAAATGTTAATAAAAATTGAGAAAAAACAAGACTGATTAAAAAGAAAAAAACATTACAGGCCATTCCGAGGCCCTTGGTTTCCCACCAGGAATAGATGGTAAGACCCTATTGCTGAAGACTCCACATACTTGGGCTGCAAGGCCACTGAAAAATCCTGCTGGAACTGAGCTAATAACCTCCTCCATATAGACCAACTGACAGAAAGCTGGAAAAAGCCATTCTGCATGCAGTTCAATGGGAGAGAGAGAAATCACCAGTGAAGATACTCAACAGTGGACACTGCAAGCCTTATATTTGGCCAGCCAGGCCAAATGAGCCAATGGGTGCAATACTGTCATGTCTGTCATGGTGGAAATCAACTGCCCTCTAATTGGACTGGAGGCCTGCTCCATGGGAGGGAATACATCCCTGATACTGAAAACCTAGAACAGGGATAGTCATGAGCCCTAGGGGTGTAATGTCTGCTGCTGTCTGGCTAAACGTATATACTATGCTCATGAAACTGCCCAGTAAGCACTTCTCTTAATATTCATACCCATATATTAATGCTACTCTCACTTTTGGTAGAGAACCTTCTCTTTTCAGATGGCAGTGACCTTGGGATGACTCAGAAGGCATCATGGCACTGGGAAGAAATGACAGGAGTGCTCAGCACTGCAATATCTCTATCACACCTTCCAAGGCTCAGGGTCCATTGCGGAAGAGGTGGTGGAAAGAATGTAAGAGCCAAAGGCAGGGTACGACTCCTTACAATGTGCTCTCCCCAGACACAAAATGGCCTGGATATCCATGACCTCACAGTGCCTGATACTACCTACACAAGACCATCATAATAGGAAGAAAAGATGATGACATCAAAATAAAAGAGAGACTGATTGAGAGGAGGAGGGGATATGATGGGGAATGGAGTTTAAAAGGGGAAAGTAGGGGGAGGGAGGGAATTACCATGGGATATTTTTTATAATCATGGATGTTGCTAATAAAAAATAATAAAATAAAAAAATATTGAGAACTGGACAAAAAGAGATGGAAACAGCTAAATGTACACCAACTAGTGAATGAACAAATTACAGTATATTCATATAATGTGACAGTATTCAGCCATATAAAGGAATGAGGTAATGGCCCAGGCTACAACAAAGAGGAGTCTTAAAAATATTATACCAGGGCTGGAGAGATGGCTTAGTGGTTAAGCACTTGCCTGTGAAGCCTAAGGACCCCGGTTCGAGGCTCAATTCCCCAGGACCCACGTTAACCAGATGCACAAGAAGGCGCATGTGTCTGGAGTTCGTTGGCAGTGGCTGGAGACCATGGTGCGCCCATTCATTCTCTCTCTCTCTCTCTCTCTCTCTCTCTCTCTCTCTCTATCTCTATCTCTCTCTGCCTCTTTCTCTGTCTGTCGCTCTCAAATAAATAAAAATAAACAAAAAAAGTTATGCCAATGGCTGAGGATGTTACTCACTGGTAAAGTACTTGCCAAGCATGCAGGCTCTATCCCCAGACTATAAATTATACATGTATATATAAAATTTGTGTGTATGTATACATATGCATGCACACATACACACATGTAAAATAAGGCAGTCATAAAATACCATATCATTATATGATTTCATTTATATAAAAGGTATAGAAGAGGCAAATTGTTTGCAAAAGAAAGTGGATTTGTAATCATACTAGGATGGAGTTTACAGAACTGAGAGGAAAGGAAGAGCGACTGCTAAGAGTATGCAAGCAAGGCTTTTTAAAGGGCAGGATAATGAAATGCTTTTAATTATATTGTGATGAGAAAATTAAAAAAAAAAAAAACTCTTCCACCAAAGTAACCATGTCAAGCTGGGCCTGGTGGCACATGCCTTTAATCCCAGCACTCCGGATGCTGAGAGAGGGGGACTGCCATGCGTCAGACCTGGGCTAGAGTGAGACCATGCTTCAAAACAACCCCCACCACAGAAAACCAAAGTAACCACAACCCTAACTCTAGCATGGTCCCCTGGTTTCATCTTTGCTCCAGTGACATTTTATGCTTCCCTCGTCAAGCTACTTTCCACACACTGAGCAGCGACATGTTTTCTTGTACCTTGTCCCACATGACAATAAGCTCCTTCAGGGTAAGGACATCATTTGCTTTGCTCAATGGTGTACTCCCAGAACCTAGAAAAGTGGCTGGCACAGAGTACCTGCTCAACATATGTCAGTGAAATGAATAACCCTTAATCTACTACTTCAAGGGCACAACGAACTGAAGGCCTATCAAGGAAGAAGCAGAGACAAGGACGCTGTGGAAATTAGGACCCAAAATTGTACAATCATATTTCTAAGCTCTAAAGGTAGCCTGCAAGGATCAGCCATAAAGTCAAGTGCCACTTACTGGGCTCTGTGGCAAGAGGCTGCTACTGGTCTCTTGAGTACTGGGAGGTCGGCTTCCACTTTCCTCCAGTGGCAAAATACCCCTTCGATCCAGCACACTGAGAGAGACAGGAGAGTTAATCAAGAACTTTACAATCACCCCTCTACCAATTCAGCCCACTGAACCTTGCTATGTTCACTAGGGAACATAAACACGTCCTTCAGCAGTCTATCCTGATTTCAGCACGTCTCCTAGCTCGCATTCACTTTTTCTTTCACAAGCCAGTGAATGTCACATTAACCAGGGAACAAATAAATAAAGTAGTAACAAAAAGCCGGGCGTGGTGGCGCACGCCTTTAATCCCAGCACTCGGGAGGCAGAGGTAGGAGGATCGCCGTGAGTTCGAGGCCACCCTGAGACTCCATAGTGAATTCCAGGTCAGCCTGGGCTAGAGTGAGACCCTACCTCGGAAAAAAAAAAATAGTAACAAAAGATTGGTCTGGAGAGATGGCTTAGCAGTTAAGACGCTTGCTGACAAAGCCAAAGGACGCAGCTTCTATTCCCCAGTACCCACATAAAGCCACATGCACAAGATGGCACATGCATCTAGAGTTCATTTACAGTGGCTAAGGACCCTGGCATGCCCATTCTCTCTAACTGCCTATTTCTCTCTCTCTTAAATATTTTTTAAAAGAAAGAATAAAAGATCATCCCTTCAAAATAACCAGGGTATGTGACATTCCCTTAAAAGATCTTTGATACCAATTAGCTCCATTTAGAAGAAAGCCTCAGAACAGATAATAGGATGGGGTTGAGCTGTTCTTCTGAAGTAGCACAGGATATTTTAGTCCCTTGAGTACCTAGGGGGCAAGGGACCACAAAGCACTTCACAGCAGTTCTTCACAATGTTGCCATGGCTGTAGGGATTCTGCACACGATTCTTCCCTGTCCACGATCCTTTGATCTACAGGATAAAAGACAAAGTTTACATTAAAAAATTATGCTGAAGAAATGCATGCAGTAGGGGATGATGAGAAATTGCATGAAGCAGATAATAGCAATGGTTGTTACAACATGAATGTACTAAATGTCCCTGAGCTGTATTCTGGGCATGATGGCACATGCCTTAACCCAGCACTTGAGAGGCAGAGGTAGGAGGATTGCTGTGAGTTCAAGGCCAATTTAAGACTACAGGGTGAGTTCCAGGTGCTAGTGTGGACCCTACGAAAAATGATTATGATGTTGAGCATGGTGGTATAACCCTGTAATCCCAGAACTTGGGCAACCAAAATAGGAGGACTATGAGTTTGATGCCGGTTTGAGCTACATAGTAAGACTGTCTCAAACTTCCCCCAAAATAAATTAATTAAATAAAAGTTAAAAATTAGCTAAGAGCCGGGTGTGGTGGCTCACGCCTTTAATCCCAGCACTCGGGAGACAGAGATAGGAGGATTGCCGTGAGTTCGAGGCCACCCTAAGACTACATAGTGAATTCCAGGTCAGCCTGGGCTAGAGTGAGACCCTACATCAAAAAACCAAAAAAAAAAAAATAGCTAAGATGGTATGTTTTATGTTATATATGTATGTATATATAATCAAAATTAATAGGAAATATATAGAGGCTGGGGAAACAGATTAGTGGGTCATGTGTTTTCTGCAAAAGCATGAGAACCTGAGTTCTGATTTCCAACACTGATGTAACAAGCTGGCCAGGCTAGCACATGCCTGCACTCCCAGTACTAGGGAGATAGAGACAGGAGGAATTTTGGGGCTTGCTGGCCAGTCATTCTAGATGAATCAGTAAGTTCTAGGTTCAGTAAAAGATCTTGTCTCAAAAAAAAAATAGGTGGAGAGAGATAGAGGAAGCTACTGAACATCAACCCTGGACCTCCACACATATGCTCACACATACATATGTGGACCCATTCGTAAGTGCATAATACCCACATGAACATGCATACACACATGCACATAGACCAAACATGCATATACATGCAAAAAGAAATACATATACAAAAATGAAAAATGTTTATAAGAAAAAACAGATAAATATGTACTATTTGTAATAAAAACAGCATACACATAGCCGGGCATGGTGGCGCATGCCTTTAATCCCAGCACTCAGGAGGCAGAGGTAAGAGGATCGCCATGAGTTCAAGGCCACCCTGAGACTACATAGTGAATTCCAGGTCAGCCTGGGCTAGAGTGAGACCCTACCTCAGAAAAAAAAATACCATACACACACAAACACAGATTGAGACAAGTCTGTAACACTTTAACTCACAGCATTAAAATGATAATATCTAGAAAGTACAGAGATTTTATTTGTTTGTTTGTTTTCTCATCTGTATTTTCATATATATTACTTGGCAACTTTAAAAATAATTTTATTATTTATTTATTTGGGGGACAAGATAGAGAGAGAGAGAATGGGTACACCAGGGCCTCCAGCCACTGCAAACAAACTCCAGATGCATGTGCCAACTTGTGCATCTGGAGAATCGAGCCTCAAACCGGGGTCCTTAGGCTTCACAAGCAAGCGCTTACCCACTAAGCCATTTCTACAGCTCTACTTGGCAACTTTTTCAAAGCAAGAATTTATTCAGTGCAACTGTCCTCCTTGGATTCCAAATCCAAAAGCATCAACTACCCGTTTTTGTTGTGTGTTGTTAGTTTGTTTTTTGAGATAGGGTCTTGTATGGAGCCCAAGCTTGGCCTCACACTCACTATGTAGCCCAGGATATCTCTGAAATTGAGATCCTCCTGCCTCAGTTTCTCAAGCAAGCACTGTGAATAAAAGTGTGTGCCAACACATTAGGCCTTCAACTAACCTATAAGGACTTATGATTATTAAAAGGTCAAACACTTTGTGCCCACTCAAATTTTCAGCCTCTTCTTCCTAATGCCCTACAGGCACTCAGCTCCAAACCTACTTGTCACTTCTCTTCCACACTTTTTTGTTTGTTTTTTCAAGGAAGGGTTTCATTCTAGTCCAGGCTGACCTGGAACTCACTATGTAGTCTCAAGGTAGCCTGGAACTCATGATGATCCTCCTACCTCTGCCTCCCAAGTGCTAGGATTAAAGGTGTGTACCACCATGCCCAGATACACCCTTCTGATTTAACAATTGCCCACACCACGTTTCTGCCTGTCTCCACCTTCCAGGCCATGGAGATTTTGTTCTCTAGCAGGTAATAAGAAAAATGGGCTTTGGAGAGAAGAGTGTGTGGTGAGAAGAGAAAGTTGACTCACGTCTTCATTGGTTGTCTGGTTGAGAGCCACGAGGAAAGTGTGAAATCCAGTCAGTCCCACAACAGACCACAGTGTGAAGAAGCAAATGAGAACTTCTAGAACAGTGAGATTACGTTAAGGAATGTGGAGGAAGTCACACCAGGAAACTGGATGCCTCAGTCCACATGCATGGCACCGGTCATATCATATTTTCCCTCTTGGAACAAATATCACAGAAAACCAAATACTCATATATAACAATAGATGGATTGTAAGCTCACTGGACACTTTATGAAAGGTGAAGGATTTCTGTTTATTCAGCATGGCTACATCTCTAGCATTTCTAGTATATTTAAGAGTGTTTGCCTGTTTGTCAATGGCTTTCTGAATGGCACATTAAGGAAGGAGCCAAAGCTACCCAATGTTGGTCATCACTGCTAATAGAAATCCCATGCCCAAAAATAAACTTTGTAAATGAAAAGTCAGTGGGCAAAAAAACAGTATGTGGTTTATCCAAAACTCTTCTAAATCTCCTTTTCAAAATGATATTTGGAAAACTATATAGTGGGAGAAATGCAGGGATTTAAAAAAAAAAGTGCTAGAAAGTAGTTTAAGACAGCTTTGAAGGGACATACTGCCAGGGGAGGATATGTTCCAGGAGTTTCTTTCAATGTCTCCAGAAAGCCAATTTTCAAAGATTCTGTGAAATTGGGAGGAGGAATAGAGAGAAAAAGTTAGTGACTTTAGTGAAAACTACAAAGCACCGTAGTGTCTCCCCACTTCCTTCCCTCCCTACCCCGTTACTCTTTGGCAAGAAAGAAGCTCCCGCTGGGGCAAGGGTGAAAGATTCTCACCCCCAAGCTGGCAGACTTGTAACTGAATTTACATTTACGATGCAGGGCCAAGCACCAGACTAGAGTCAGGCTAAGTCAAGCAGTGGGTTCCCTTCCCTGATCCCCAGCTTCCAAGTAGGGATGTTTAAGAGAATTATAACAAATAAAAGAACCTAGAAATAGGAAGAATCCTCTCCTCACCTGGGACCCTCCCTTGCCCAATATCCACCTCAGAGCTTTTCTCTTTCCAGGAAGATGACCTGATCAAGACCACTCACTTAACTACACATCCCACCTGCCCTTAGCTTGTGTATGGTGCATGTACATGCGCGTGCATGCGTGTGTGGGTGTGTATTTTCTATCTTTCAAGTACACCATGAGCTACTAAAGGCATTTCTGTGGTAATATCTCTTATACCACCTTGCTCAAGAAAGATCTTAGAAGACAGGAGAGGAGAGGATTCACAGAGGCAAAATGTATTCCTAAAATTTTGCATCAACCACCCGTACAGTGGATCTGGACCAGTAATACCAGTAATTACATCCCAGTATACAGCAGATGGCCAGAAAGAAGACCAGCACGCTCAGTAAATACCTACAAATGTGAGCTGATTGAAAGAAACTCAAGAGCAGATAGCAGCACTCATTTCTTTCTTTCCTTTTCTTTTGAGCTAGGGTCTCACTCTAGCCCAGACTGATCTGGAACTCACTATATATATAGTCCCAGGGTGGCTCCGAACTCATGGCAATCCTACCTCTGCCTCCCAAGTGCTGGGATTAAATGAGTGTGCCACCACATCTGGCTAGCAGCACTCATTTCTAACTGCTTCTCAGATGCCTTCCTAATGGCAAAAGGGTCACCAGAAACCTAACGGGTCCCCTAAGCTGCCTTCAAGTCTTTTCCTGTCCCACTCCCACTCCCACAACAGACACATCCCTGCATACTCACTGAGAGCCACGTAGACGATGTTGAAGGCGAAGACATAAATTGTGAGCAGGGAGAGAGAAAGAATGAAGAGGTAGAAGTAGCGGTAGTTCCTCTTTCCAACACAGTTCCCCACCCAGGGGCAGTGATGGTCGAAGCGCTCTGTGTGAGAAAGAATCCAATGGCAGACCTCCAGAAATAACCCCACCACCCACAAAATACCTAATCCAGAGACCCAGGGGGCACCACCCATGTCAGTTGAAAATGAAACCAGTTGTCATTCTTTATCCAAATATTTTCACAGCTATTTCATTTGATCCTCATAACTACCCTGGAAATCAGACAAAAGGACTACTCTTTCGGTCATTTTACAGATGGACAAACTAAGGCTCTGAGGGGTCCAGTGACCTGCGCCAATCAAGTGCTAAGGCATTGCTTTTCCAAATACAAACCTTAGCAGGTGGGTCTACTAAAGACAGGCATAGGTGAAAATAACCAAGGGAATTTTGAAAAGTAAGTAGTGTGTTTTTTCTTGACCCCTATTTATTTAAAATATAAATCTACGTCAGGCTTGGTGGCACATCATTTAACTGCACTGGGGGGGGGGGCAGAAGTAGGAGGATTGCTGTGAGTTTGAGGCCAGCCTGAGACTACATAGTGAATTCCAGGTCAGCTTGGGCTACAGTGAGACACTACCTCAAAAAACCAATGTGTGTGTGTGTGTTTATGTGTGTGTGTGTGTGTGTGTGTGTGTGTGTGTGTGTGTGTATATATATATATATATACACACACACACACACATACAATATCCTTAAATTTTTATGGCATAGCTTAATGGAACAGAAAGAAGACAGAAACAGACTCAAGTTGAACATGTAACAATTTCAAGACAACTTTATAAGAAGAAGTATAATTTCATGAACTATTATGAGACAGTTAGGAAAATATGGTTACACTTTCTCCTCACAATACTTGTCCAGATAGATTAAGAATTATATGTAAGAACAAACTGAGATCACCAAATATCTACAAAGAATAGATATACTTTTAATTTTTTTAATTTATTCATTTATTTGAGAAAGAGATAATATGGGCACACTTGGGCCTCTTGACACTGCAAATGAACTCCACATGATGCAACACTTATGTGGACACTGGGTAATTGAATCTGGCCGGCAGACTTCGGAAGCAAGCGCCTTTACTGCTGAGCCATCTCCCCAACCCCAAGAATAGATATACATGTATTCTCTGTAGGGAGAAATATAGAGAACTGTTTTTCTTTTTCTGTTCTTTCTTGGTGTTTTGAGGTAGGGTCTCACTCTAGCCCAGGCTGACCTGAAATTCACTATGTAATCTCAGGGTGGCCTCAAACTCACTGTGATCCTCCTACCTCTGCCTCCTGATTTCTGGGGTTAAAGACATGCAACACCAGGCTGGAGATATGGCTCAGTGGTTAAGGCACTTGCCTGTGAAGCCTAAGGACTCAGGTTTGATTCCCCAGTACCCACGTAAGCCAGATGCACAAATTGACCCATGTATCCAGAGTTCGACTACAGGGGCTAGAGGCCCTGGTGTGCTCATTCTCTCTCCTTCCCTCTCTCTCTCTCTTTCT
This sequence comes from Dipus sagitta, assembly GCA_036346955.1. NCBI lineage: Eukaryota > Metazoa > Chordata > Mammalia > Rodentia > Dipodidae > Dipus > Dipus sagitta. Next base: position 110,975,352 of record CM070776.1, on the reverse strand, counting down.
CTCAAATAAACAAATATTTTTTAAAAGGCATGCAACACCACACCCAGCTGCTAGAGAAAGATTTTCAAACCACAAAAGTAGCAGAAGAAAACACAGAGGACAAAGGAAAACCAATTTGACTGTATGAACTTAAAAAATATTTTTTTAAGCCACCCGTGGTGGTGCACACCTTTAATACCAGCACTCGGGATGCAGAGGTAGGAGGATCGCTGTGAGTTCAAGGCCACCCTGAGACTACATAGTGAATTCCAGGTAAGACTGCATTAGAGTGAGACTCTACCTCAAAAAAGCAAACAAACAAAACACACACACACACACACACACACACACACACACACACACACACATATATATATATATACTTAAAAATACTAGGGAGCAAGCTGGATGTGATGCCAAGTGCCTTTAATCCCAGCACGCAGGAGGCAGCGGTAGGAAGATCGCTGTGAATTCAAGGCCAGCCTGGTACTACAGAGTGAGTTCCAGGTTATCATGGACTAGAGTGAGACCCTATCTCAAAAACAAACAAACAACAACAACAACAAAAAAAAACAACACTAGGGAGCTTTAGCCTACTCTTGACTTCTCATGGGCAGGAGCTCTTTATACTCTCTCCTCTTTCCTTCTCTTAAACTAATAAAATCTCTCTAAAACTTTAAAAAATACTAGACTGGGGCTAGGGAGATTACTTAGTGAATTAAGGAATTCCCAGCATCCATAAAAATGTGGGGTGGGGGCTGGAGAGATGGCTTAGTGGTTAAGACACATGCCTGAGAAGCCTAAGAACCTAGGTTCGATTCTCCAGGTCCCATATAAACCAAATGCACATGGTGGTGCATGCGTCTGGAGTTTGTTTGCAGTGGCTAGAGGCCCTGGCGGGCCCACTCTCTCTCTCTCTCCCCCACCCCTTTCTCTGTCTCTAATAGATAAATAAATAAATAAAAATAAATCTTTAAAAATTTTTTGAAAAAATGTGGGGTGGGTGTGGAGGCCCACCTACAATCCCAGCACTTGATGCCTGGGGCAAACTGGCTAGCTACACTACCACAGCCTTCTGAGTGCTGGGATTATAGGTGTGAGCCACCATACCCTGCAGCACTCCTTTTTCTATGACTGAAGAATAAATATCACAATGTATTGACAATGTTTGTCTATTTGCCTATTGATGGGCACTTGGGTTGTTCCCACCTTTTGGCTATTGTGATGCTAACAACAGACATTTTGGGGGGGAGGGGAATTGAGGTAGGGTCTCACTCTAGCCCAGGCTGACCTGAAATTCACTATGTAGTCTCAGGTGGCCTCCAACTCATGGAAATCCTCCTACCTCTGCCTCTCAAATGCTGGGATTAAAGGCATGTGACACCACGCCCAGCACAACAACTGGCATTTTTGTTAGTTTTTGACGTGGGGTCTCACTCTAGTCCAGCCTGACCTGGAACTCACTCTGCAACTCCAGGCTTGCCTCAAATTCATGGCGATCCTCCTACCCCAGCCTTCCCAGTGCTGGGATTAAAGGTGTGTGCCATCACGCCTGGCTCTACAAGCATTTTTTGTTTGTTTGTTTGTTTGTTTTGTTTATGTTTTTGTTTTTCGAGGTAGGGTCTCACTCTAGCCCAGGCTGACCTGGAATTCACTCTGTACTCTCAGGGTGGCCTCGAACTCATGGTGATCCTCCTACCTCTGCTTCCCAAGTGCTGGGATTAAAGGCGTGTGCCACCATGCCTGGCTCTACAGGCATGTTTTGAATCCTTTTTTTTTTTCAAATTCTTTTGACCACTTTTATGGGGTAAATTATACACACCTGGCTTGTTCATATATCGAAACCCTAACCTCCAACAAGGCTATATTTAGAGATAGGGCCGGTAAAATTATTAAAATTAAGTGAGGATAGTATTCTAATTCAACAGGATTGGTATCCTACTAAGAAGAGGATGAAACACCAAGAATGTGTGAGTACAGAAAAAAAAGCAAGCATGCCTGGCTTTCAAAAAAACTTTTTTAAACTTTATTTTTATTTTTTTACTTGAGAGAGAGAAAGAGGCAGAGAGAGGGAGAGAAAGAATGGGTGTGCCAGAGCCTCCAGCCACTGCAAACAAACTCCAGACTCATGCGCCCCCTAGTGCAGCTGGCTTACATGGATCCTGGGGAATTGAACGGAGGTCCTTTGGCTTTGCAGACAAACACCTTAACTGCCAAGCCATTTCTCTAAACCATGCCTGGCTTTTAATGGGTACTGAGGACCCAACTCAGGTATTTATATGAACATGACAAGCACTTTATCCACTGATTCATTTTCCCAGCCCTCAAAAAAGAAAATTATAGCAGGGCAAGGTGGGTAATGCCTTTAATCGCAGCACTTGGGAAGCAGAGGTAGGAGGATCACCATGAGTTCGAGGCCACTCTGAGATGACATAGTGAATTCCAGGTCAGCCTGGGCTAGAGTGAGACCCTACATCGAAAAACCAAAATAAAAAAAAAAGTTATTAAGGATCCCCAGAGCCCACATAAAGCCAGACATGGTATCCGGAGTCTGTAATCCTAGCATGCCTAAGTGAGATGGAAAGAAGGCCTAAGCAGCAGCAAACAAAATAGACAATCAAGGCCAACACCTGAGGCCGTCCTCCGACCTCCATATACACACAATAGCACATGTGTACCTGCACTCACATATACAAATAATACACAAAACACACACGTGCATGCATACACACACACACACACACACACACACACAAATAAAATTAAGTAAATAAAAAAAAATTTGAGGGCTGGAGAGATGGCTCAGCTGTTAGGCGCTTGCCTGTGAAGCCTAAGGACCCTGGTTTGAGGCTCGATTCCCCAGGACCCACGTTAGCCAGATGCCCAAGGGGGCGCACGTGTCTGGAGTTCATTTGCAGTGGCTGGAGGCCCTGGCGCACCCATTCTCTCTCTCTCTCTCTCTCTCTCTCTCTCTCTCTCCCTCTCTCTCTGCCTTTCTCTCTGTGTCTGTCACTCTTAAATAAATAAATAAGAACAAAAAAAGTATTTGAAAAAACTTTTTTTGAGACAGGGTTTTTCCTATGTAGCCCAGACTGGCAATGAACTCACAATCTTCCTTTCTCAGCCTTCCCAGTGCTGGGATTACAGGAGTATGTGACCACACCTGACTGAGTTTAATAATTTCTTAAAGTATTTTTTTTAAGACAGAGACTCACTATCCCAGGCTGATCTAGAACTCACTCTGTAGACCCACACTGGCCTCAAACTCACAGTCATCCTCCTGCCTCAGCCTCCCCGTGTATTGGAATTAGAGGTGTGTACCACCATGCCTAGCTGAGCTTAACAATTTTGATTGCAGTATTATAATATTGAATAAAATGAAATAGTGAATACCTTCTAACGACAGGAGACCCTTTTTCTAATTTTATTTACATGAGAGACAGAGAGAATGGGCATGCCAGGGCCTTTGGCCACTGCAAACAAACTCCAGATGCATGCACCACCTTGTGCATCTGGCTTATGTGGGTCCTGGGCAGTTGAACCTGGGTTCTTTGGCTTCACAGGCAAACATCCTAATCACTAAACCATCTCTCCATCCCAGGAGACTCTTAAGTAACCTAGAATAGAGCTTTATAATAGGTTATGCGGTCACTAAAATAATATGTTGAAAACGTTTTAAATTTTTTAATTTATTTGTGTGTGTGTGTGTGTGTGTGTGTGTGCGCGCACACACACACATGCACATGTGTACTCCAGGGTCTCTTGCTACTGCAAACCCAATCTGACTTTATGTGAGTGACTTGGGACTTGAGTCAAGGCTGACAGGCTTTGCAAGCAAGTGCCTTTAACCACTGAGCTACCTCCCCAGCCCCTGAAAAATTTTTAAAGATACAGATAAAGCCGGGTGTGGTGGCATACATCTTTAATCCCTGCATTTAGGTGACAGAGGTAGGAGGACTGCCATAAGTTCAGGGCCACCCTGAGACTGCAGAGTGGATTCCAGGTCAAACTGGGCTAGAGTAAGACTCTACCTCAAAAAACCACAAAAGTCAAAAATAAAAATAAAGATACAGACCAAAAGGGAGCTGGGGAGATAGTTCAATGGATAAAGTACCTCCCTCACAAGTATGAGGACCCATGTTTAATATCCAGAATCTTTGTAAAATGCTGTGCATGATTGTGTGGGTATACAATCACAGCACTGAGGAGGTAGAGAAAACAGGATCAGCCCCTGGGACTATCCTGTCCAGCTAGTCTAGCCTAATTGATGAGGTCCAGGCCAATGAAACATCCTACCTCAAAAAGAGGTGGATGGCATACCTGAAGAATGACACCAAAGGTTGTCCTTTGGTATCCACACACATGCACACATGTGCATGCACACCCCCCCACACACACGCACATACATATACCATATACACACAGATCCACAACATGTAGGAAAAAGCTCAAGATAAAATTTTAAATGGCAAAAGCAGTATCAAAATGTCATCATCAGAAGCTGGGGAGATGGCTCAGTGGATGAGAGCGACTGCTGTACAAGTATGAGGACCTTTTGGATACCCAGAAGCCACATAAAAAGCCAGACATTGCCAATGCATGAGTCACACACATGCATACACTACACATATACACACCAAATAAACTGTTTAAATTCTTTAAAGAAAACTCATCATCTGTTGTAACCAGGATGAAAATCAGTTCTGAGGTTCCCCAAAGAACTAAAAATAGAACTACCATATGACTCAGCTATACCACTCCTGGGCATATACCCAAAGGAATCTAAGTCAGCATATCACAGAGAGCCTCTCATATCCACGTTTACTGCTGCACTATTCACAATATCCAAATTATGGAAGCAATCTAGATGTCTAGCAACAAACTAACACAATGGAATTTAATCAGCCATAAAGAAAAATGAAGCCATGGCATTTGCAGGAAAATGGACAGAACTAGAGATCAATATGTTAAGCAAGATAAGCTAGAATTCAGAAAGACACATTTTCTCCCATACGTAGAATATAGATTCAGATGGGAATGTAAAATTATGTAGCCACCATGGAGGACAATTTGGTAGTTCCTCAGAAGCTTAACAGAGAAGTAAGAAGTATCATTCATATAAACATATATATTGAAAACAGAAGAGGGACTTTTTGGGAGAACAAAGGGTATTAGCAGGAGTGAGGATGTTATGAAGGGTAAATATGAGTAAAGTATAATATATATGAATGAAAATGTCATAATGAAACCCAGTATTTTTACAGTAAAAATTAATCAAGGGCTAGAAATGTAACCTAGTGGGAGAGTGCTAAGCTAGGCCTTGAGTTCAACTCCCAGTACTGTAAAACTTATTGATAACTTTTTGATGAGTAAAAAACTAAAGACTCTTATCATGTGTGCACACATATTATAAAGGAAGGGGACAGAAAAATGAAGAGTGAATTTAAGAATTTAAGTTTGTTTTTGAAAAATATTTTATTTATTTATTTGAGAGAGAGAAAAAGAAGCAAAGAGAGAGGGGGGGAGAGAATGAGAAGGTGTGTCAGGCCTGTAGCCACTGAAAATGAATTCCATACATATGTGCCACCTTTTGCATCTGCATTTACATGGGTGTTGGGGAATTGAACCTGGGTCCTTTGGCTTTGCCGGCAAGCATCTTAACTGCTAAGCCATCTCTCCAGCCCAAGATATTGTGTTTTATTTAAACTTTTAAAAATATGTTTTATTTATTTATTTGAGAGAGAGAATGGGCACACCAAGGCCTCTAGCCACTGAAACAAACTCCAAATGCTTGTGCCACCGTGCATATCTGGCTTACTGGGTACAGGGTAAGTGAACCTGGGTCCTTTGGCTTTGCAAGCAAGCACCTTAACCACTAATCCATCTCCCCAACCTTTTAAAAAATATTTTATTTAAGTTTTTGTACTCATTTTCTAACATGAGTATATATTATTTTAATTATTTTTTTAATTTTATTTATTTATGAGAAAGAAAGTGGTACAGGTGAAAGAGAGAATGGGCATGCCAGGGCTTCCAGCCACTGCGAACCAACTCCAGACACATGCACCACCTTGTGCATCTGGCTTTATGCGGGTACTGGGGAATTGAACTAGGGTCTTTGGGCTTTGCAGGCAAGTGCCTTAACCACTTGGCCATCTTTCCAGCCCTTAATTATTTTTTAAAAAATGGAAAAGAAGGCTGGGAGATAGCTCAGCGGGTAAGAGCACTTTCTTCACAGGCATGAGGACCTGAATTCAATCCCCAGCACCCAAATAAAAAGCAAGAAATGGATATGCAAACCTGCAACCCCAGCAATGAAGGGGGCAGAGACAAACAGAGATGCAGGTTCACTGATTGACTCTGTGTCAGACAAATATGGTGGAAGAATAATAAAGGAACCACCTGACGGATTCCTCTGGCCTCTGTATTCACATGCACAGGGTGCGTGCAACTGCACTCACACACATGCATACACCACACACACGTACACCAATTTTTTAAATAAATAAATAAGAAGAAATCAGGGCTGGAGAGATAGGTCAGTGGTTAAAGATGCTTGCTTGCAAAGCCTGACAGCCCTGGTTTGATTCCCTAGGATCCACATAAAGCCAGACGCACAGTTGTGCATTCTCTCTTTCTCCCCACTCACAAATAAATTAATAAATATTTTAATTCCATTTTAATATTTATTACTGATTATTAATAGGGATGAACATATTTTATACTAATATGACTATTATAATTGCTAATTTCTGAACTGCCCATATTTCTAGTCAAATATATATACTTTTAAAACTCAATTTGCAATTGGGCGTGGTGGCACATACCTTTATTTTAATTTGGGGGGGGTTGTTTTGTTTTTTGTTTTTTGGTTTTTTTTTTTTTTTGATGTAGGGTCTCACTCTAGCTCAGGCTGACCTGGAATTCACTGTGTAGTCTCAGGGTGGCCTCAAATTCACAGCAATCCTCTTAACTCTGCCTCCTGAGTGCTTGAATTAAAGGTGTGTGTCACCATGCCCGGTGGCACATACCTTTAATCCAAGCTCAGGAGGCTAAGGTAGGAGGATCATTATGAATTCAAGGCAAGCCTGGGCTAAACAGAGTACATTCTAGGTCAGCCTGAGCTACAGTGAAATCCTGCTTCAAAACACACACATACACACAATAAAATAAAAATCAATTTGCATGAGTTCTTTATACTTAAGAATATTAATAGGAGAGGGAATTCTTTTTTTTAGCTAAAAACCTGTAATTTGAAGTCTAATGTAATGTTTAACAACCTACAGTTAATCAAACACTAATTTAGGTAGCTTATCCAAATGGATTTCGCAGATGTACTGGTGATGGAAACCCATCAGGGCACCACTCCACCACTGAGCACACGGTCAGCCTTTCCCCTCCTTTTCCATCAGGGTTCCCACAAACTGCCTGCCAAGGGTGGTTAATTACAGACCCCAGTCACTGCCCATATACTTGGTTTCAAGTTAAGTTTGGGCTGGAGAGGTGGCTTAACGGTTAAGGCGCTTTCCGGCAAAGCCAAGGAACCTAGGTTCGATTCCCCAGTACCCAAGGTAGCGAATACATCTAGAGTGAGTTTGTAGACCTAAGGCCCTGGCGCGTCCATTCTCCTTGTGCCTCTTTCTCTTTCAAATAAGTGTATGCAGCTCCAAGTCCAGGCCAGCTCCTGTCCACTCCAACTTCCAACCTGATCGCACAGTTGGGTTGGAAATCACCCAGGGCGGCGGACATGTGGAAGGGAAAAGCGTGCGGAAGCGCGGGGCCCTCCGCGCACGCCCTGGGCACTTCAGCCTTGAGTGAACACCGCCTGCCTTCCTCCAGGCGGAAACGGCGATGTGGCTCGCGGTTAAAAGGGCCGCCCGTGGCGGGCCAAGCGGCCCCAGTTATGCGCGAGCGCGTGCGTACTGTGGCGCCGCAGCTAGAACCTCGCGGCCACGTGCAGGCGGCGGGGACTCAAAGGCAGCGCAAGGGAATTCTTTTTTAATAGTTGATTCATTTATGAGAGAGAGAGAACATGAATGTGCCAAGGCTAGGTGCATGCACCACTTTGTGCATCTGGCTTTACATGGGTACTGGGAAATCAAACCCAGGCTGGCAGGCTTTGCAAGCAAGCACCTTTAAACACTGAGGCATCTCTTCAGCCTGAAATTCTTTTAAAAATATTTTGTTTATTTATTCATTTATTTGAAAAAGAGAGAACATGACTGGGCATGCCAGGGCCTCTAGCCACTGCAAATGTACTCCACATGCATGTGCCACCTTGTGCATGTGGCTTTACATGGGCACTAGGGGACTGAACCTGGGCCCTTTGGCTTTGCATGCAAGCACCTTAACCACGGAGCAATCTCTCCAGCTCCTGAAATTATTTATGAAACCTTCACATCAGGCTTCTTTAAAATGCCATTTCCTAATCTATTTAAAGTGAGTTTTTATTCATAAAATCTTACCTATATATATCAATTTTGGCCATACAGAACAAGATATATCTCCTCAACTTTAGTTTAAAGAATTATATAGTAAGTGGAAAGCAAGATCCTTGGACATAGTACCTGGCATACAGAATGGTAGAATTATGGCCAATGATATTATCAGCAACATAGCACATACACCTATTGATAAGCACACTGGCTGCCAATGAGTGACCTTTTTCAGAGTTCACAATACAATAGAAAATGTGTACAATGAAATCGCATATGTGCAGACGCAATATAGACTGTACTCCTATGCAACCACATTTTTAGCAGCAACAAAGACAGCAGAAAACATGGGCATGGACATCAGACCTGTTTCAGCATCAACCCGTGCCAATTATAAGAACTTACAAAGGTACTTCACTATTTTCTCATCTGTAAAATGGGGATATACTGATTTAAGGAGTTGCTATGAACCTTAAATGAGAGAGGGGGAAAACATTTAGCAGTGTCTAGAGTATGTAGTAGGAACGTAATGAATGCTAACATAGTTCTTTTGAGGAACAAACTTTTGTCATAGGCCTTCTTCAATACTGCCCTCTAGTGGACTACGATACTCTTCCCCCATGTAAGGTGGGCCCCACCTGACATGGATCCAGCAGAGGAAAACTGAGATTTCTAAAACAGTTGTATTTCCACATTTACCAAAGAGGTTTTAGACTAGAATACATTTAAATTATGATTTGAGCTACACGGTACAGTTGTGTGTCACCGGATCTTCTTTCCTAACTAAATCTAACTTCATCCCCATCTGATATCTCACCTCCACTGACTTTTCCCAAAATTGGTGACAACTCTGACCCCCTTATCCAACCCAACCTTTCCATAAGTCAACATGCCCTTGGTTTTACTCACCCACACAGTTGTCACAGATGCTGCAATGGGAAGCCCGGGGTGGCCGGAAGATCTTGCATGTATAACAGTATTTCAGTTTCACAATCTGGTTGTTTATCTGGAAATTCTTGATACGAGGGGGTGGCCTCTGGCCCTGAGGTACTGCACCATTGGTAGCTTCTGCAAATCAGTAAAATTCATTTCTAGTCATATTTGAGCCCAAAATCTCAGCAGCTTGCCAAAAGCAATGGGGGTCATGAAAGGTTCCTTTGTCCCACTCTTCCACAGGTAAAAACTTTCAGACTAGATTTTCAACTTCATACAGCATCCTCCAAATTCTATTAAATGTCATACAGTTCTTTTATGCACAAGTGAATTAAGTTGTTCATTTTTAAAAGCAGATAACAAAAGAAATATTCAAAAAAGAACGATGCCACGCCAGGTGTGGTGGTGCATGCCTTTAATCCCAGCACTCGGGAGGCAGAGGTAGGAGGATCGCCATGAGTTCAAGGCCACCCTGAGACTACAGAGTGAATTCCAGGTCAGCCTGAGATAAAGTGAGATCCTACCTTGAAAAGCAAAAAACAAAACAAACATGAATAGTCAGAGAAACAAAAATTAAAATACAAACTACTTCTACCTAATATAGTAGCATATTAAAAAGACTGTAAATACTGGGCTGGAGAAATGGCTTAGTGGTTAAGCGCTTGCCTATGAAGCCTAAGGATCCCGGCTCGAGGTTCAATTCCCCAGTACCCACGTAAGCCAGATGCACAAGGGGGTGCATGCATCTGGAGTTGGTTTGCAGTGGCTGGAGGCCCTGGTGTGCCCATTCTCTCTCTCTCTCTCTCTCTCTCTCTCTCTCTCTCTCTCTGCCTCTTTCTCTCTGTGTCTGTCTGTCACTCTCAAATAAATCAATAAAAAATAAACAACAAAAAGGTTTATTAAATAAATGCAATATTTAAAAAATTTTTAAGACTATAAATACTAATGCATCCAAAAAAGTTCAATCTTAGAACCTTTTGGTGAAAAACATGTCAGCAGCTACGAAAAGTTTAAATATGTATGCTCTATGACCTAGCAATTCTACTACTAAGGATTTATAAAAATTCAAAGAAAACCACAAAAGTTCTACAAAAATGATTGTCATAAGTCCCTGTTTATTATTATCTTTGTGTGTGTGTCTGCATGTGTGTGTATTATCTCTGTGTGTGCGTTGAGTATGTTGAGTATGGGTGCACACATACCACACAGTGCATGTGTGACAGTCAGAGGACAACCTTGGGTGTCAGTCCTCACCTTCTACCTTGTTTGAAGCAGGGTCTCTTGTTGTTCAAAAGTATATAGCCTGCTGGGTGTGGTGGCACACGCCTTTAATCCCAGCACTCGGGAGGCAGAGTTAGGAGGATCGCCGTGAGTTCGAGGCCACCCTGAGACTCCATAGTGAATTCCAGGTCAGCCTAGGCTAGAGTGAGACCCTACCTCGAAAAACCAAAAAAAAAAAAAAAAAAAGTATATAGCCCAAACTAGCTGGCCCACAAGGTTCCATGATTCTTCTGTCTTTGCCTCCTATCTCACCACAGGAAGGCTGGGATTAGACATACACTACTGCATCCAGCTTTATGTGAGTTCCAGGGATCTAAACGCAGATCCTCATTATTACGTGGAAAGTATTTTATCCACTGAGCCATCTCACTAGCCCCACAAAAAGTCTTTTTTAATAGTGAAAAGTACCAGGCATGGTGGCACACACCTGTTATCCTAGCACTTTGGAGACAGAGGCAGGAAAATTAGATCAAAGCTAGCCCTGGCTACATAGTGAGTTAGAGGCCCAGCCTGGATGACATAGAACTTATTCTCAAGAGATAAAAAAACATATGGGAGGGTGGTAATATGCTCAAAATACATTATATGCTAATATAGAAATATCTTTATGACCATGTAAAATGAATATGTGTCAATTAAAAATATTATCAAAAACTAATTTTTAAGTGAAAAATTAAAAGTAACTTCAATATCACAATAGAAGACTGGTTAAATCAATTATGATGCATGCACAAAATGGAACATTACCAAACCATTTAAAATAATATAAGCAGGGCTGTCAAAGCCAAAGGACCCAGGTTTGATTCCCCAGGACCCATGTAAGCCAGATGCACAAGGCAGCACATTCATCTGGAGTTCGTTTGCCATGGCTGAAGGCCCTGGTGTGCCCATTCTCTCTCTCTCTATCTGCCACTTTCTCGCTCTCTCTTTCTCTCTCTCTCAAATAAAATAAATAAATAAATTGAAAAATAGTTTAAAAATAAAAATAATGTAGGCAAATGAATGATGACACAGGAAAATATAACAGATCACAAAGTGAAAATGTATGCTAAGAAGCTTAGAATTGGAATGATGACTACTAAAATAAGAACAATACAAGCTTGCAAAAATAGATAACATAAAATATAAGAAAAGATAAAATCACTGACAGTCTTTCACCTCAGAGATGGTCGTACATTTAGTTTATTTTCTAATATTCTCTTAACACATAAACATTCATTACTTTTGAGAATGTAAGATCACATAATTATTATGATTTTGAAACATTTTAGTTATTTATTTGAGAGAGAGAGAGAGAAACAGATAGAGAATGGATGCACCAGGGCCTTCAGCCACTGCAAATGAACTCCAAACGCTTGTGTCACCTTGTGTAACTGGTTTTACATGGGTCCTGAGGAATCAAACCTGGGTCCTTTGGCTTTGCAGGCAAGCGCCTTAACCACTAAGCCATCTCTCCAACCCTTTTGAAAAGAAATTGTATTTTTTTGTTTTAGAGAAAGAAGCATATATAGAGAGACATAATTATAATTTTGTACTAGGTGTTATTTACTAAATATACTATGAACACTTACTCATGCTTGTTAATATTTTCTAAAACAGCATTATGAACAATATTCTATGATAGGTATGTACTTTGATTTATTTAAGCATTGCATATCATTAACCACTTAAAATGTCTCAGGATTTTTTACTATTTAAATGGCATTGTATGAAAAAACTTAAACGATTATCAACAAAAGCTAAAATCCCCTTTAATCACTCAATCTGTTCTTTTCCCCTTCCCCAAGAATATATTCATGTGTTAAAATTAATTTCTGAACCAGAAAGGAAAGCATGTTGAAGTCTGAGAAGTAATGTAAAAAGTTGCTAGCATTAAAATAGCTATATTCATATTAAAGAGAAAAAGAGGAAACAAAAGGCTACACTAAAAATCCTTCTATAGTAATTTGTTTTAAGTATCTGCTTGTTTCCTCTAGCTAAATAAACTCTTAAGAGAACGCTTTATTACTAGGTCAGAGGGTAGGGCTCCTTAAAGCCTGTATGCTCAGTGCCGACCGGCTTCCCAGACAGATTGCATGAATTTGCATCCCTGCCCATCCACAGCATATGAAAGTTCCTGGCTCATTGCACCCTCACCACACAGTCTATAATAATTCTAAAAACAGAGTATTTTTCAATTCACTTTGATTTTAAAAATATCTGCCATATGGAACATTTTTCCTTTTCTGTGGAGTGGGGTAAGTGCTGTGAAATCAAACAATAACAGTGCTCCACAAATCTGAAGAAGATGGGGATAGCTATCCGTCAGAGGATGATAAAAGTACCAGCATGCCACCTTAATGTTTCTGTCCACCTGCTTTACATCAGACACAGAGTTCATGGTTCGCTCCCCCAGGAGATGCTATGAGGCAAAGGAATTACATGACTTCTTTATACCCACCCACCCATGGCATCGCCAATACAGGGCTGAATATAAACTGACAGAAACTTGCTGACATAAATATAATATTAACTCAAAAATACACTCTTCTACAGAAAGCACTGTGTTAAATGCAGAGGGCACACTATGACAGCTGGAGTCTGGCCCCTATGCTTAGTGATGGGGCAGAAAACAGTGAACCTTGTTGACAAGCTGCCAGGAGATGCCCGAGACAAGTAAGGTACTGCCTTGACACTCAGTCTCTCCATGTGTGAATAGAAAACAGTCTAATAGAACAAGCCAGGACTGGAGAGATGGCTTGGTGGTTAAGGCACTTGCCTGTGAAAGTTAAGGACCTAAATTCAATTCCCCCCAGATGCACAAGGTGGTTCATGAGTCTGGAGTTCATTTGCAGTGGCAGGAGGCCCTGGTGTGCCCATTCTCTCTATACATATAATAAATAAAAATAAAATATTAAAAAAGGAAGAAGCCAGGGCTGGAGAGATGGCTTAGTGGTTAAGCACTTGCCTGTGAAGCCTAAGGACCGCAGTTTGAGGCTCGATTCCCCAGGACCCACGTTAGCCAGATGCACAAGGGGACACACGCATCTGGAGTTCGTTTGCAGTGGCTGGAAGCCCTGGCACGCCCATTCTCTCTCTCTCTCTCTCTCTCTCTCTCTCTCTCTCTCTCTCTCTCCCTCTTTCTCTGTCACTCTCAAATAACTAAATAATAACAATAATAATAATAAAAGAACAAGCCAGATGGAGAAAACAATAGTACTCACAACTCTTCCCTCACTATCTTGCCCTCAAATATCCGAGGTTAAGTAAGTACCCAGCTCTCCTCTGGACTCTGCTGAGCCAACACATTTTGCTTCTGCCTTCTTTCACCTATTTTCACATTCACCCTACCTGAATATAGTTTTAGCTCACATGTGTGCAAACCAATTTCTCCTTGGATAAATTTTTCCCCAAAACAAGAAATATACTAAGGGAAAACAGCTTGAAAGAAACTTAAGGGCTGGAGAGATGGCTTAGCAGTTAAGACACTTGCCTAAAAAGCTTAAGGAGCCAGGTTCGATTCCCCAGTACCCAGGTAAGCTAGATACATAAGGTGGTGCATGCGTCTGGAGTTCATTTGCAATGGCTAGAGGCCCTCGTGCACCCATTCATACTCTCACTCTCTCACTCTCAAATGAATAAATTTTTTATTTATTTATTTATTTGAGAGAGAGAGAGATAGTGAGAGAAAGAATGGTGCCCCAGGGCCTCCAGCTACTGCAAATGAACACTAGATGCCTGTGCCACCTTGTGCATCTGAATTGAACCTGGGCCCTTAGGCTTTACAGGCAGCCACCTTAATCTCTAAACCATCTCTCCAGTCCCGATATTTTTTTATAAAAAAAAAAAAAAAAAAAAAGCACAAAGCCGGGCATGGTGGCTCACGCCTTTAATCCCAGCACTTGGGAGGCAGAGGTAGGAGGATTGCTGTGAGTTCGAGGCCACCCTAAGACTCCATAGTGAATTCCAGGTCAGCCTGGGCTAGAGTGAGACCCTACCTCAAAAAACCAAAAACCAAAAACCAAAAAAAAAAAAAAAAAAAAAAAACGCACAAAAGCTTAGAAGTCTTTAGAGTAGCCTCAAAAAACTAAAGGCTAGCAACAGATAGGCACTTACCAACATAGCTACTCAGTCTTACAAGTTCTGGGTCACAGGGCGTGGGATATAGCCCAGTGGTAGAGTACTTACCTAGCATGCCCAAGACCATGGGTTCAATCCCCAGTACTCAGGGCTGGGGAACAAAGGCAGTCCTGGGTCCCTTTTTCTACTCTGACATGTACACTGACTCAAGCTACTCGGTTAACAGACATCAGAACTGTTTTCAAAGCTATTGCTACTGGTCTGGTGAGTTTCCACTTGCTCCTAGTACTCGCATCATGCACTTCTTTCCAACTGTGAAATCCCATAATATCCCCTCTCTAGCCCTGGAAGGTTCTCCTTAGATTCATGAAGCCATCTTGGCTCCTGGTGGTGTCACATTTCAGTCATTGCCTCAAAGATTTCTTACCCTGACCTGCAGACTACACAATCTCCAGCCTGCAATTGTTTCGTTACCTTTGAATTCTGAGTAGTTCTTGGCACCATGGCTACCCCTTCTCGCCTGGCATGATGCCCTTGGTCGAGGAATGCAGGAAGTATTTCAGCCAGTCTATGAAACCCTGAAATTGTATCCAAACTTGTAGGCATGTGCATGCAAATAAGAACATTTTATGGGAGCCAGGCATGGTGGCACATGCCTTTAATCCCAGCACCCGGGAGGCAGAGGTAAGAGGATCGCCATGAGTTCAAGGCTACCCTGAGAATACAGTGTGAATTCCAGGTCAGCCTGGGCTAGAGTGACATCCTACCTCAAAAAAAAAAAAAATAAATAAATAAATAAAAGAAGGCTGGAGAGATGGCTTAGCAGTTAAGGGGCTTGCCTACGAAGCCTAAGGATCCAGGTTCGATTCTCCAGGTCCCACATTAGCCAGATGCACATTGTGGTGCATGCATCTGGAGTTCGCTTGCAGTGGCTAGAGGCCCTGGCGCACCCATTATCTCTCTCTCTCTCTCCCTCTGTATCTAATAAATAAATAAATAAAATGATTAAAAATTTTTTTAAAGAATATTTTATGGGGAGAAAGTTTATAGCTTTCATCAACAAAGCAAACATGCCTCTCCTCCAAAAGTGAGAAGCCATCCTCTTGGAAAACAATTCACCCAGACCTTGGTAACAAATCCTTTCTGCCATACAACGAACATGGGGGGCAGGCGGGAAACCAATGCATGCGGCTTTATAAGCTTGCTCTACTTGCCTTACTAAATTCAGAGTGGTCACACAGGATCTTAAGAGAGAAAAAGGCTAGGAGAGTAGACTGTGAATTTACAAATTCTATGATGATGACTCTCCTCCCTACTGAACAGGGCCACCCACTGCACAGCAGTTTTCCAGCTGGTTAGACTTACCTATCTCCATTTCTATGAAAGCTGCTTCGTCTGGTAGGGCCCGAGGAATCACGCCAGGGTCGCTGAAACTGGTCCTCAACAGAGTGGCCATGGAGAAAAGAAAGAGCATGGCAGCAAACACAGGAATAGCAGGAGACAGCTGAACCGCCAGGTAGCGACACCTGAAGAAAGCAAGTAATTCAACATTTATGTATACTCTACCCATCTCCGGTTGTTAGAAATACATCAGTCTGGTCTCCACAACAAAATCAACAGTGCCTCAAGGGCAAAGACCGTGCTATTTACTTCCTTGGAATCCTCCAAACACTTAAGATGTGGTTCTGCACACGGTATTACCTCAACATATTCTTAATTGACTAATGTCACCTATGACATACAAAAATATTCTCAAGGGAACTCCCTTGATACTCCCAAGATAAGCCATAGCTCCTATCAGGCCTCTAGGAACATCTTGTCTATACCAGGAAAGGTTAACATTGCTACGAACAGGGAAGCAAAGGAGCCTGGATTTGCAAGTTCCACAGGATGCTGTCACTCTGGGAACTTCTGGGGCTTTTCATACCCACTCGTCTGTCTTTAGGATGGAGCTTGATGAGGAGGGAAAAACTAGGCTCCATCAGGAAGCTGGCTCACCATTGTCACACAGACGGGATCTCAGCATGTTTCAAGACCAGTGAAAAGCTTCAGGGCTGCTGACTGACTCTACAACACCCACTCCTTTGGTCTCCTCCGTTACCTCAGCTAGTAGACGACGAATGACCACCAGTGAAGAAATAAGAAAATGGTAGCTCCTTAGCACTCCTTCCCAATACCATGTTTACTTCCCTCTCCATAATGCACCCTTTCCTCTCTGGATAGCCCAAATGTACACTCATCCTTCAAGTCCCAGAGATACCATTGTCATCACAGTTTATAGAGTGCTTAATCATATACCAGGCACTGCAATAACCTCTGTAAATGCCTTATCATGTGCAATTCCCACACCAAAGCTACAAGGTGGAGTCTCATACCTATTTGGTGGAGGAAGAACCTAGGACTTAGAGAGCTTACCCTCTTCAAAACTCCTATGTTAAGAGGCACTCTTTTTTATAATTTTTAATTATATATATGTGTATAGATAGATAGATAGATAGATAGATAGATAGAGAGAGAGAGAGAATTGACATACCAGGGCCTCCAGCCACCACAATTGAACTCCAGATGCATGCATCACCTTGTGCACATGTGTGACTTGCCGCACCTGCGTCACCTTGCGTGTCTGGCTTACATGGGACCTGGAGAGTCAAACCTGGGTCCTTAGGCTTCACAGGCAAGTGCCTTAACCACTAAGCCATCTCTCCAGTCCCTAAGTGGCACTCTTGCTTCTCTCCTTCCTGTAGCCTCAGCACCAGAGGGAGCCCTGCATTACTTCCTAGCCATTCCTCAGTATGCCAATCACGTTTTTCCCAACAGGCCTTCACTGACCAGCAATCCTTGGGTTCAATTTCTTGTTCTACCAACTCCTTGTCAGTCTCCTTATCTGTAAAATGAGGACAGTAACAGTAACTTCATGGAATCACTGTGTGGGTCAAATACACTAATATGAATAAAGTGCAGTGCTCAGAACTGCATGTGATTCATAATAAATAAATAAATGTCATCAATTAACATTCTCATCATGATTCCATTTTGCTTGACCTTCGTATAAGTAAGGGAACATAGAAGCTACCAATAAATACTTGTTGATCTGAAGTAAATATCAAATCAAATAAATGGGAATATGTGATGAGAATTATCACTGACCTATTTTTATCATCCTCCTCCTCCTGAGGCACATTTCTCTTTGAAAACAAAACAGGAGGCTCGTTGGAGGGAGAGTATAAGTGGATAAGCAAAGGGCAGAAGGAGAGTAGAGAAAGTAAGCTGAGGAAAAAGCTTACCTCATCAGCATGGGGAGTATGCAAGGTGCAGTCTATTGAGGGCAAATGTTTAACCCCGGGTTGTGTATTTGCTGAAGTTTCACAACACCCCCCAGGAGACTCTCCCTGCCTTCCTACCACACACACACACACACACACACACACACACACACAACTGCATACGGGGATGCAAACCAGTCTATTATGAAAGCACACATATTGAACATGCAAGATGACTTTAGTGGCCTTGTGTTGTCTTCTTTGTTTCTTAATACAATCCTTGGTCTTAGCTTGATTTTCAAAAATTTCCTTCCATCTCCTAAAAGCCAAGAATGGGAGTGGGGATCAACAGCTGAAGAAGCTGGCAGCTGAGTTCAAGGTTTAATTAAGGTTCATGTGCATCACTAGTTTGTGAATTATCATCTTTTCCATTTCTCCCCTTCAAGTAACACATAATTAAAGTGAATTCAGAAATAAAAATCTTCGCCACTTGCCAGGGACCCAAAGAACACAAGAGAAGCATGAAGCCATGTTTCATGAACAAACCAAATGCAATTGCCACACTACCAGCAAAGAGCCATCTTCTTAGTCCTTGATTATTGTAAGGTCACGCTTGAAACAAAGAATCAATGTCTCCAGGACTCTAACTGCCCCCAATGTACACTCTCCAATCAAAAGCCTTTAAGAATCAGAGCTGATTAGCCATCAAAAGAGGTTTATTTCATTTTATTTGGCAAGTAGAACCACCACCAAAGAAAACTTAAAAATTAATGCTACTTCTCACATACAGAACTACCAAAGCTTAACTAAGTCCAATTCCAACACCTGCTGTAGACCAGACAAAGGGCAACTTAGATTTGAATTATGCTACACCATCAAGGATAAAGGTCTCTGTAGTCTCCACACAGACCATCTTCTGCACCTGCTAAAACAATCCACTCTATGTCAACAAGCACACAACAGTCTCATTGTATTGTTCTCCTCTAGAGATGAGGCTACTGGCAGCCAGTTGTCTCTAGCGGGTGGGTGTGGTTGGAAAGGCAAATGTAGGACCAACAGGCCTTTCTACTCAGAATAAGAGGAAACTTCAAGGGCCAGCAGCTAAAACCAATGTCAACAACCCATAGTGTCTGTCTTCTAAAATTATGTTTAAGAAAATAACAGCCCCTTAATCCAGCACAGTGATGAATGCTTGTAGTCCCAACTACTTGGGAGGATGAGGCAAGAGGATCACTTCCACTCACAAATTCAAGACCAGTTTAAGCAACATAAATAATCCCCATCTCATGGGGAGGGGATATGATGGAGAATGGAGTTTCAAAGGGGAAAGTGGGGGGAGGAAGGGTATTACCATAGGATATTGTTTATAATCATGGAAGTTGTTAATAAAAAAAATTAAAAAAAGAATCCCCATCCCAGAAAAATAGTCCTCTAATGTTGGGGGGGATATATTGGTCAAAGGATGCATAATTTCAGGAAGAATAATAAATTCAAGAGATTCGTCAGGCATGGTGGCACACTCCTTTAATCCCAGCACTTGGGAGGCAGATGTACAAGGATCGCCATGAGTTGGAGGCCACCCTGAGACTACACAGTGAATTCCAGGTCAGCTTGGGCTAGAATGAGACCCTATCTTGGAAAAAAAAGAGAGAGATTCACTGCACATTAGTGAACTATAGTTGGTAATAATGTACTGGATACTTCAAAACTATTAAAAGTAGATTTTAAATTCTTAAGTTCTCATCACAAAAACTTAAATATATGAAATAATGTATATGGACTAGGAGACTACTCAGTGGTTAAAGGAATTTGCTTACAGCAAGAGGCCCTACCAAACCCATATTCTCTCTTTCTTGCAAATAAATAAATAAATAATATATTTTTTAAAAAAATAGTGCATATGTTAAAGAGCTTCATTCAACCATTCCACAATATATACATACAGAAAAATATCATACCAACCACCACAAATGTAATTTGTTTTTTTTTTTTTTTTTTTTTTTTTTTGGTTTTCCAAGGTAGGGTCTTGCTCTAGCCCAGGCTGACCTGGAATTCACTATGTAGTCTCAGGGTGGCCTCAAACTCATGGCAATCCACCTACCTCTGTCTCCCAAGTGTGGGGATTAAAGGCATGCACCACCATGCCTGGCTATATTTTCTACTTTAAAAAATTTTAACCTTAGTTTGGTTCCATAATTGCAGTAAGTTGTAGGTCTGTCTTGGACAGGAATAGGCTATATTATGATGTGGTGCTAATTCCCAAAAGTCAAAGTAACCTCAAATGTCACCAATTTGTCTTGGGAAAAGACGAAATCTGTCATCCATGAACATAAGCTAATTGTTTTTGAAGCTTCCTAGTACTTTCCATCTATATCATTTCTTGGAATGATGATATCAACACACTCCCGAAAACAGAAGCCTCTTTTGTCTTTGAAGTACCAGGAGGCCTTCCTCCCTCCAGGGAGTTAGAAGTTCCCACTTTCCCTTTACAAATAAACAAGCCTTCATCCCTGCTACCTGAAGGGACACCATCATTGTAAACTGCTCTTTACCAACCTCTTGACTGGCCTCAGGCTGATCTAGAGTACTGGATTCCCGAATGTTCCCATGGGCCACGTGGTGGTACTGACCAGCGGTATCCAGCAGTGCCAGGCTAGGCTGGTACGTCATGTCCCATCCCCCACTCCTAGCATGCTAGTTCATTGGAGGAATGATGGTAATGACAGACTTCAATACACACACACACACACACACACACACACACCCCTCAAAAGAGCTGATGAGAGAACAAATAGATTCCATGTCAGAGCTAAGCCTCACAGACTGGAACCTTGGTGTTCTATGTAATATTCTGCTTTTAAATCCCCAGTAGCTTTCTTTCTACAATTTAAGGTTTGGTTTATTTTTGTGTTGGTACAACAAATCAGCCAACAAGTATTTATGGAACTAGCAAATGAACAAGAGAAAAGCTAGTTGTTTTGTTTGAGGAAAGCATAACTAACATATGAAATAGCTAAAGCATAAGGTGGAAAAAATAATCAAGTGTTACAATAGTGATTTGGACTCTCAGCACTGAAAGTGGTCAGAAAAGAGTTTTCTTGGAGAGAGAGTTTTGGCTGTTGAAACTGCTCCAGTAGCAGCTATTAAGATGGCCTTAAGAAAGGGCTGTGCTTGATACAGCAAGAAGGTCCCAACGACTAGAACCCTATGATGCACTCTGGTCCAACATGATAGGAATAGCACTTTGCTTTAGCCCTCCTCCAAAGGGATGTTTTGTTTTTTTTTTTTTCTTCCTGTTAACCTCTGTAGACAGAGTGTTTGTTTCCACAAAATTCATGTTGAAATCTTAACCCCCTATGTGGTGGTATCTGGCGGAGGGGCAGGGCCTTTGCCACATGATGTCACCTAAGGCTCCACCCTCATGAATGGGTGACTCATTACAAAAGAGATTCCAGAGAACCCACTACCCTTCTGTAATGTGAGGACACAGCCACCTCTAAGCTATGAAGCAGGTCCTCACCAGACCCTGGTTCTGGCAGCACTCTGCCCTAAGACTTTACAGCCTCGAGAACAGTGAGACATAAATTTCTGTTGTTGGGCTGAGAGGATGACTCAGTGATTAAAGGTGCTTGCTTGTAAAGCCTAACAGGCTGGGTTCAATTCTCCAGTACCCATGTAAAGCCAGATGCACAAAGTGGTACATGTGTCTGGAGTTCGTCTGCAGTGGCAAGAGGCCCTGGCTCACCCATTCCCTCTCTCTACTCTCTCTCTCTCTCTCTCTCTTTCTCTCTCTCTGCTTCCAAATAAATAAAATATTTTTAAAAAATAAAAATAAATTTCTGTTGCTTACACACTTCCCAGTCCACAGTAGTTTGTGATAGCAGCCCCCCCCCCAAAGACCAAGACTTTCCCTCTAGAGCACAATAAACCAGTAAAACCACCCATGAGACAGTTTCAAGATTCCTCTGATGAAAGTCAGAGTCTGCTAAAAGGAGAAATGTTTCCTTTAACACTATAAGCATAACTGAAAATTAGCCTCCAGCCTTTCTGCTACATGAAGGTCAGAGGAAAATGCATAACCCTCTTTTGCTTCAGTAAAAATGGAGAAAATTAACCAAACAGGCATGTTCACTTCTGAGGTCTTTTCAGAAGCGATTCAGATTTGTAGTCAGGCAAATCTACACAGTGACTGCCAAATGTTAGTTAAAATAACAAGTTTCAATTATAGTATACCACCGTTTAAGAACCTACAGCAATTCTCTGCTGCCAACTATATTAAGCCCTGAAGTCTACAGGCCAGTATTCTAAGGCCTTCCATTAACTAGCCTTATCTAACCATCATCACAAGGCTCCTGACTTCTCATTGCTCCATTCCAGAAATATCTCACTAATTACTCTGAATTAACTAGCTTCCTGCTATTGCAAGAGTTATAAGGTGCCTCCTTTATTCTTAAACACAATGTTAGTTTTGGTATCTCTAAGGAGGAAGACTTAAGAGGTTTCTTCTCTCCCTCAATATCTCAACTCATGTCAGCATGCTGGGGGACATCTCTGTTCTTTGTGCTCACTTTCCCCAAAATAGAGGATAACATATCTAGTACTCATGGTCATCCAGCATGATGACTCATGCCCATAATCCCAGCACTCAGGACCTGAGATAGGAGGATCACGTATTTAAGGTCAGCCTAAGAGAGTTCCAGGTCAGGCTGGGCTATATAACAAGAACATGTCTGAAACAAACACACAAAAAACCTCATTCTTGGGCTGGAAAGATGGCTTAGCAGTTAAGGTGCTTGCATACAAAGCCAAAGGATGCCAGTTCGATTCCCTAGAACCCACATAAAGCCATATGCACAAGGTGATACATGTGTCTGGCATTCATTTGCTGTGGCTAGAGGCTCTGGTACACCCATTCTCTCTCTGTCTGCCTCTCTCCCTCACACACTCACACACACACACACACACACAAATAAATAAACAAAATATTTTTTAAAAACTCATTCTTGCCAGGCATGGTGGCACATGTCTTTAATCCCAGTGTTTGGGAGGCAGAGGTAGGAGGATTGCATGAGTTCGAGGCCACCCTGAGACTACATAGTGAATTCCAGGTCAGCCTGAGCTAGCATGAGACCCTACCTCATAAAACTAAACAAAAAAAAAACTCATTCTTGGGATGGAGGGATGGCTTAGTGGCTAAAGTGCTTGCCTGCAAAGCCAAAGGACCCAGGTTTGATTCCCCAGGTCCCAAGTAAGCCAGATACACAAGATGGCACATGCATCTAGAGTTTGTTTGCAGCTGCTGGAGGCCCTGGCACACCCATTCCCTTTCTCTTTCTCACTCTTTCTGCCTTTTTCTGTCTGTCAAATAAATAAATAAATATGAAATATTAAAAAAATAAAAGGACTTTTGGTTAAGATGGAGAGGTAGGAAACATGCCAAAGCAGCCTAGGGGAGAAAAAGGAAAAAAACAGAAAAATACAATCTTCTACTAAAAAGTGAAGGTGTATAACAAATTATCAACCACAGCAGAGAAGTAGGAGAGATCCAGAGCTTCTAGAGACTGCAGAAGCAGCTCCAGCAGCGTCGGCACCAAGTCTGTGCGGTCACAGCTATTTGGCTCGGCCTGAGCCACAGGAATAAGTCAGGTGGGGGGATTTTCCACTCACACCAGCCTCCTCACAAACTCAAGAAACGTGAAGGGGAGGATGGCAGGGACCAGCAGAGTGACTCATGAGAAAGAGGGTCGTGAGGACAAGCAGGAGAACTTCAGCCACCATCCACAGTCTCCCCTTTCCCAACCGCCAGCACAAGTGCCAGCAAGCACACCAGAGACCTGGGGAAGGGAACTCACCTACACAGCACCTGGCACAGGTTATCAGAGCAGTGACCCACCAACCCAGCCAGCCTACCTGAGCCCACAGCACTGCAAAGATGGACCCAAGCAGACATGCAGCATAATTGAGACCATAGCCATGCCAAAAGATAACTGGGCTTACATGAGCTCAGTGCCCGCCAAAAAAGCCTGGTATATAGGCTTGCATCAGAAATGCTAATTGCACCTTCTATGTCAGGGTAAATTATGTGTTAAATCTAATGGATGGTTGATTTGCCATTCTTTAATAAGCTATGTTTTGGGCATGTCCTTTGTTGCTTCCTGATTTATAGTGCCTTTGTCTCCTCTTCTGTCATTCATTGGAGATGGGTCTCTCACTCAGTCACAAGCTTACCTTGGAACCTTATACAGACCAGAAATCTCAGCCTCTCAGTTGACAGGATGAAGGGCGTGGGGCAACACACATCCTCAGGGACTTTGACTTTGTTAGAGGATCTGTTTGTTGTAATACCTACTCTTGTATAAATACTCTGCTGGTCTTCATTGAATGTGTATGTTGTTCAGTTAAATTTTAGAATTTGCCTATATTTTTTCCACCCAGCCTGCTAGAATACTCTCATAGCAGGCAAAGCAAACACCTAGGGTCACTTTTATAGTTACTCTGAGAGTCTTTAAGAGCTACACCCAGCACCTTAAGCTCCTACCCCAAAGATATATGATGTCAGATTGAGTGATACATCTAATAATACTGCACATAATTAGAAAACCCAAAAATTGGCTGGAGAGATAGCTTAGCAATTAAGCACTTGCCTGTGAAGCCTAAGGATCCCAGTTCAAGGCTCGATTCCCCAGGACCCACGTTAGCCAGATGCACAAGGGGGCGCATGCATCTGGAGTTCATTTGCAGTGACTGGAAGCCCTGGCGTGCCCATTCTCTCTCTCTCTCTCTCTCTCTCTCCCTCCCTCCCTCCCTCCTTCTCTCTGTCACTCTCAAATAAATAAATAAATAAATAAATAAATAAACTGTAGAAAAAAACTTCCCCAAGTTGGGAAAGCGATGCCAATGCTGATATAGGAAGCCTTTACAACACCAAACAGACAAAACCTGGAAAGAGCCTCTCCTTGCCATATTATAATTAAAATACCATACACACAAATCAAAGAAAATATATTAAAAGCAGTTAGAGAGAAAAATCAAGTCATACACAAAGGCAAGCCCGTCAGCATAACAGGAGATTACTCAATACAAACTTTAAAAGCCAGAAGGGCTTGGAATGATATATTCCAAGTTCTGAAAGATAACAACTGTCAACCAAGATTACTTTATCCTGCAAAGCTATCCATTCAAATAGATGGAGAAATAAGGACATTCCACAACAAAAGAAGGCTAAAGGAATATTTGAAGACAAAACCAGCTCTACAGAAAATACTTGAAAGGATCCTTCATGCTGAAGAGAAAGAAAAGCACACATAAAAGGAACCTGGGGGGGGGAAACATATTCAAATACTAGTTAATACAAGAGAGCAAAGGTAAAACCAGAAGAACTATAAAACAAGAAAAATGGTAAAAAAAAAAAATACACACCTGTCAATAATAACTCTTAATATCAATGGCCTGAGTGCTCTAACCAAAAGACACAGGTTTGCAGACTGGGTTAAAAAGCAAGAACCTTCAATTTGTTGCCTCTAATAAACTCAATTTTCTAAAAAGGATGGACACTATCTTAGGGTAAAAGGTTGGAAAACAGTGTTTCAAGCAAATGGTCCTAGAAAATAAGAAGGGGTCACTATCCTAATATCTGACAGGGTATACTTCAGACTAACATTAGTTAGGAAAGATATGGAAGGTTACTTTATACTGATTAAAGGAACACTCCATCAGGAGGGCCTTACAATCCTAATATATATGAACCTAACATGGGGGCTCCCAATTTCATCAAACAAAAGCTATTAGAACCAAGGTCACAGATAACACCAAACACAGTTGTAGTGGGTGACTTCAACACCCCACTCTCATCAATTGACAAGTCATCCTGGCAAAAAATAAACAGAGATGCATCTGGATAAAATGAAGTCATAGCACAAATAGACCTGACAGATATATACAGGACATTTCATGAAAATGCTGCAGAACACACATTCTTTTCAGCAGCACATGGAACATTCTCTAAAATAGATTATATATTAGGACACAAAGCAAATCTTAACAAATACAGGAAAACTGAAATAATTCCTTGCACTCTATCTGATCACAATGGGATCAAACTACAAATCAATAGCAAGAAAAGCTATAGAACATACACAAAATCATGGGAACTAAACACCACTACGAAATGATGAATGGGTCAACGAAGAAATTAAGAAGGAAATCAAAAACTTCATAGAATCATATGCTAATGAGAATACAACATACCAAAACCTTTAGGACACAATGAAGGCAGTCCTAAGAGGGAAATTTATTGCTTTAAGCACCTATGTTAAGAAATTAGAAAGGTCGCAAGTAAACAATTTAATGCTTCACCTTAAGGCCTTGGGAAAAAAAAGAATAAGGCAAACCAAAAATCATTAGAAGCCGGGCATGGTGGCGCACGCCTTTAATCCCAGCACTTGGGAGGCAGAGGTAGGAGGATCGCCAAGAGTTCGAGGCCACCCTGAGACTACATAGTTAATTCCAGGACAGCCTGGACCAAAGTGAGACCCTACCTCGAAAAACCAAAAAAAAAAAAAATCATTAGATGGGAAGAAATAATAAAGATTAGGGCAGAAATTAATGAAATAGAAACAAAAAAAAACAATCCAATGAATTCATTGAAACAGAGAGTTGGTTCTTTGAAAGAATAAACAAGATTGATAAACCCTTAGCAAATCTGACCAAAAGAAAGAGAGAAGAGATACAAATTAATAAAATGAGAGATGAAAAAAGGCACCATCACAACAGATGCCAGAGAAATTCAAAAAATCATAGAGACATAGTATAAGAACATATACTCTGCTAAGTTTGAAAATCTGAAAGAAATGGATGATTCCTTGATTTGTATAACCTACCTAAATTAAATCAATGTGAGATTACCCACTTAAATAGACTTATAACAAGTATGGAGATCCAAGCAGTTATAAAAATCTCCCAACTATGCCAAGCCTGGTGGTGCATGCCTTTAATCACAGCTCTTGGGAGGCAGAGGTAGGAGGATCACCATGAGTTCGAGGCCACCCTGAGACTACATAGTGAATTCCGGGTCAAGCCTCGACTAGAGTGAAATCCTACCTAGAAAAAAAAAAAAATCTCCCAACTAAAAAAATTCCAGTCCCAGGTGGATTCACTAGTGAATTTTACCAGAATTTCATGGAAGAACTAACACCAATGCATCTCAAACTTTTCCATAAAATAGAAAAGGAAGGAATACTGCCAAACTCCTTCTACAAAGCCAGCATCACCCTGATGCCAAAACCAGACAAAGATAGAACAAAAAAAAAAAAGAAAGAAAATGACAGACAAATCTCCCTCATGAAAGAGATGCAAAAATTCTCAACAAAATATTGGCAAACAGAATACAAGAATATATCAGAAAGATCATTCACCCCGACCAAGTAGGCTTTATCCCAGAGATACAGAGATGGTTCAACATGCGCAAATTGATAAATGCAATACATTATATAAATGGACTAATGGACAAAAATCACATAATCAGCTCATTAGATGCAGAAAAAGCATTTAACAAAATCCAACATCCCTTCATGATAAAAGTCCTACAGACCAAGCACTCAGGAGGCAGAGGTAGGAGGATCATGAGTTCGAGGACACCCTGAGACTACACAGTGAATTCCAGGTCACCCTGGGCCAGAGTGAGACCCTACCTCAAAAAAACAAAATAAAATAAAATAAAGTTCTGCATAAACTGGGAATAGAAGGAACATATCTCAACATAATACAGGCTATTTATGGTAAACTTATAGCCAATATAATACTAAATGAAGAAAAACTTGAAATTTTTCCACTAAAATCAGGAACAAGACAAGGGTGTCCACTGTCCTCACTTTTATTTAATATGGTACTAGAAGTCTTAGCCATAGCAATAAGGCAAGAGACACACATAAAAGGGATACAAACTGGAAAGGAAGAGATCAAGTTATCATTATTTGCAGATGATATGATTCTATACATAAAGGACCCTGTTAGAGCTGATAAACACTTCATGAAATTACAAAGCTTTTGTATAGCAAAGGACACTGTGAATAGAGCAAAGAGGCAACCTACAGAATGGGAGAAAATCTTTGCCAGCTATACATCTGACAGAGGATTAATATCCAGGATATACAAAGAACACAAAAAAACTAAATAATAAGAAATCAAACAATCTAATTAGAAAATGGGCTACAGAATTAAATGGAGAGATCTCAAAATAAGAAATACAGATGGCATATAAACATCTAAAAAAATGTTCTACATCCCTAGCCATCAGGGAAATGCAGATTAAAAGTACGTTGAGATTCCATCTCACGCCTGTCAGATTGGCTACCATCATAAAAACAAATGACCATAAATGCTGGTGAGGATGCAAAAAAAAAGGAACCCTTCTACACTGTTGGTGGGAATGCAATTTGGTCCAGCCATTGTGAAGTCAGTGTGGAGGTTCCTGAGACAGCTAAAAATAGATCTACCATATGACCCAGCTTTAGCACTCCTAGGCATATATCCTAAGGACTCATCTCACTACCTTAGAGATATTTGCTCAACCATGTTTATTGCCACTCTATTCACAATACATAGGAAATGAAACCAGCCTAGATGTCCCTCAACTGATGAGTGGATAATGAAGATGTGGCACATTTATAAAATGGAGTTCTACTCAGCGGTAAAAAATGAAATTATGAAATTTGCAGGAAAATGGATGGATCTGGAAAGGATTATACTTAGTGAGGTAACCCAGACCCAGAAAGCCAAATGTCACATGTTCTATGTGAGTAGGAATAAAACTCAGTAGCAGAGGCTACTAAGCTACAAAGGGGATATAAAGGGAATTGAAAGGGAGAGGGTACTTAATAGGGTGGCATTGTATATATGTAAGTAGAAGAACAGATAAATGGGGGTAAAAAGGCCTAAGTGAGGTCAGGAGAAGAGATTGAGTAAAGGAAAGGTGGAGGGAGGGCTAATCAAAATCTAAGATGATATAAATAAGTCATATGGAAACTTACTTTTTTAGACAATGGAACACTTGGAAGCCATAGATTGTTACTAGAAAATTTTCAGTGTCAGTGATGTAATACCTTCCAGTGAGTTGTTGGCCAGGGAGGTCACTGACACCCCCAAAACATTACAGGTCACTGCCGAGGCTCTTGGTTTCCCACCAGGAATAGATGGTAAGACCCTATTGCTGAAGACTCCAACAGGTGTAATAATGGCATGTCTGTTATGGGGGAAACCAACTGCTCTCTAATTGGACTGGAGGCCTGCTCCATGGGAAGGAATACATCCCTGATACTGAAAACCTACAACAGGGATAGTCATGAGCCCTAGGGGTGTAACGTCTGCTGGTGTCTGGATAAATGTATATACTATGCTCACCAAACTCCCTGGTAAGAACTTTTCTTAATGTTCATATTCATATATTAATGCTCCTCTCACTTTTGGTTAGAGAAACTTCTCTTTTCCGATGGCAGTGACCTTAGGATAACTCAGAAGGCATCATGGTACTAAGAAGAAGTAACAGAAGAGTGCTCAGCATTGAAATATCTCTATCACACCTTCCAAGGCTCAGAGTCCATTGTGGAAGAGGTGGTGGAAAGAATGTAAAAGCCAAAGGAAAGATAGGACTCCTTACAACATGCTCCTCCAAGCACAAAATGGCCTGCATATCCAAGACCTCGCAGGGCCTGATACTACCTACACAAGACCATCATAAATAGGAGGAAAAGGTGATGACATCAAAATAAAAGAGAGACTGATTGAGAGGGGGAAAGAGTATGGTAGCAAGTGGAATTTCAAAGGGGAAAGTGGGGGAAGGAGGGAATTACCACGGTTATTATCTACATTATGGAAGTTGTCAATAAAAAATTAAAATTAAAAAAAAACTCATTCTAGGGCTGGAGAGATGGCTTAGCGGTTAAGCACTTGCCTGTAAAGCCTAAGGACCCTGGTTCGAGGCTTAATTCCCCAGGACCCACGTTAGCCAGATGCACAAGGGGGCGCATGCATCTGGAGTTCATTTGCAATGGCTGGAGGCCCTGGCGCACCCATTCTCTTCTCTCTCTCTCTCTCTGCCTCTTTCTCTCTCTATCTGTCGCTCTCAAATAAATAAATAAAAATAAACAAACAAAAATAAATAAATAAATAAAACTCATTCTTGCCTATAGTTCCAGCTAACTGTGAAGGTGAGGAAGGAAGACCAGTAGAATTCATGAATTCAATGTCAGTTAGGCAACTTAGAAAGATCCCCATCTCAAAAAAAAATACTATAATCTTCTGGGGATACACATGTAACTCAGTGGTAGGTCACTTGCCTAGCATGTGTGAGGCCCTGGGTGAGAGATAGAGAGAAACAGAGAGATCACAATATTCATCTACATTAAGTAAAAATAAAAGCATTTTTAATTTATTTATTCATGAGAGAGGGAGAGAGAATGGGCAATCCAGGGCCTTCAGCTGCTACAAAAGAAATCCAGATGCATGTGCCCCTTTGTGCACATGTGCAACATTGCGCACCTGCATCACTGGCTTACATGGGACCTGAAGATTCGACCAAGAGTTCTTAGGTTTTGCAGGCAAGTGCCTTAATCACTAAGCCATCTCTCCACCCCTATAAGCATATTTTTAAAAAGAGATAACAGTATGAAAGTCATTACCACAAAAGGTAATGGAGGCTGAAAACATAGAGGAATTCCAAATGATGGTACTATAAAGAATTATTAAAGTTGGGCTGGAGAGATGACTCTGAGGTAACTCAGTTAGTAGAGGGCTCAGTTAGATGTAACTCAGTTAATAAAGGGCTTGCCAACGTGCATGATGCCCTCCCTGTGTTTGATCCCCAGCACTGCATAAACCACATATGGAGACATATGCCAGCAATCACAGTAGTCAGGATGTGGAGGCATCAGATCAGGAGTTCAAGGTCATCCTCAGCTACATACCCAGATCATAGCCAGTCTGTACTATATGAAACCTTGTCTCAAGAAAAAGTATTGTACCATGCTGGTATCCAAAAGGCCATTATATTTTCCTAAAACTGTCATTTGGTTGACCAAGTCATGGACTAGTCCTGTACTTCCTTACAACTGGTACTTCCTTAAAACTGGGAACTTCATATTGTTAGTTATGTTTTTTTTTTCTCTAGTATGAGGATCACTCATAGAGTAACAATGTAGGGAACACACCTTGCTTAATTTTCCCCCCAGCCATTCTCATCCTGGCAACCAGGCCTAGGAGTGGCCACAGAGACCGTGATCCTTCATTAACACACAAATCTCCTTACATCATAAGTTCAAACTTGGAGATGGGCCACGCTATTCCCGCATGGCTACCAGAATGCCATGCCAGAATGCTTTCAGTTTTCCACAAAGATGCTTCTATTTTATAGGAACATGACATTGGGAGACCCAAATGACCTAAGTAACACACGCACACACGAACTAGCTAGTCTGTTCTAGCATTTGCACTATACACAACTTTAGTAACTGGAATGTCTTCACAATTCCATAGCCAAAAAATGAGCACTCAAATAGATTTTGATGAAATAACCTCACTTCTGTGGGCCTGGTTTCCTCACCACCCCTCCTCAAAAAAAAAGAATAAGAGAGTCTTTAAACCATTTTAAAGCTCTACCATGCCATCTATGAGTCAAGACTGAAATTTCAAGTGCATCCTGAATGTACTCTTTTTTAAAATATTTATTCATTTCATAGAGGGGAGGAGAGAGAGTATGTGCACAGGGCCTCCTGCCTCTGCAAAGAAACTCCAGATGCATGCACCACTTTGTGCATCTGGCTTTACATGGATACTTGGGAACAGAACCTGAGCCTGAAGGCTTTGGCAAGCAAGTGCCTTTAAGTGCAGAACCATCTTCCCAGCTCCAGAATGTATTCTTTGGCAACATTTTTGTTTTGAGATAGGGTCTCACTCTAGCCCAGGCTGACCTGGAATTCACTATGTAGTGTCAGGGTGGTCTTGAACTCAACAGTGATCCTCCTACCTCTGCCTCCCAAGTGCTGGGATCAAAGGTGTGCGCCACCACATCTAACAGGCAAATTTTTTTTGACCACTCTATGCAAAGCCTAGCCAAGATCACCACAGGGGGTTATACACATAAAAGATAAACCTTGACCCTGAAAGAGCTCACCTCCAGCTGTATTGGACAAGTGAAAAAGTGTTGTCAAAATAAAATCCATAACTACAGCCAGGCTGTGTGTGTGGTGCAGACCTATAATTCCAGCCCTCAGGAGGTAGAGGTAGGGGGGTCAGGAGTCCAAAACTAGTTTTGACTTCACAGCAAGCTAGAGACCAGGTTGAGCTACTTGAGAGCTTGTCTCAGGAAAAAAAAGAGAGAGAGAGAGCTAAGAACCCAAGAAATGTTATGTGGTTATTTGGTAGAATAAATGACATGTACAAGTAAAAGAACTCAGAAGAGAGGAAATTTTTGCATAAGAAAAGTGGTACAATTACTAAACAGTATTATAAAGCTTTTTTTCTTTCAGTTTATCCAATTTAGTGACTTCTCTGCCAATATGCACATCAAAAGCACCCATGGGGACCAGTCTGACAGAAACTGGTCTGACAGTGCCTTGGTACAATTTCCTCCACATAATGCAGCACAACAACAGCATAAACACGAATCATAGAAATAAGCTGCTTCTCTTTAAGGGTCAAGAGTCACACAATCATTCTTACCACAAGAAAAGTCTGGGGACCATGATGACTCCATTATAAATATAGTCACAAAGTTAAAAGAGAAAGCTAAAAAGCCAATTCCAGAAGACAGTGTGCTTGATTCTTTCCCAAGGACCACACTTTGCCAGGAAGTTGAATTTGACCAAATACCACAGCAGTAGCTGGACAGCTCACAGGTTGTCAATGTCATTCAGCTATGGTGTCCTGACATAAACTGACAGGGTCTGATCAGAAAGGCCTAAAAATGGTTCCTGTGCTGAAAGCTGAAACACACACACACACACACACACACTCACTCACTCACATTTTCTAAATACCTCACCCTTTGAGTTAATAAGGAAATCCTTTTTACTTAAGCATTGTACAAATTTCACCCGACTTTTAAGGTTACAAATATTGACCATGAATACAATTACATTTAAATACAGGTACTTGCTGATAATATGTACTCTCCTTTTTTGTGTATTTGACTCTTTCAGCTAGACATAGAGCTACTCAGAATGTCAGACTTTCAGAGTTGTAAGAGGTTTAATGACTATATCCCGAATTTCCAATCTGTGGCAACAGCCTGGAGGGATAGCCACCTAGCTTCTTCAGAAATACTTCTAAGAATGTGGAGCTAAGTGCTCCCAGGAGAAAAAATCTTTTGTTTGGTTTTATATATTCAACATACAGCCTACTCACTGAAAATTACAGCTCTCTCCTTTGAAAATTCTTAATGTGTAAAGGAAAAATCTAAAAGTATAAGACTATCCATTGGCACTAACAGCAGACCCTGCATGTTTCTCATTGAGGGGCACCTACCAGACTTATCAAGCCATCTGGCTGACCCAAAACTATGCAACAGGTAGCTTTAAATCCAACCCTGTTGATCAAATGAATATGCCGATGTCTCACTATTTGGACTATCTTCCCACAAGGCAAAATGTAACAGCCAGAGGATAAAGGATCTGTACTCAGAGAAAAAATGAAAACAGAAAGTGATGTGTCTATTTAAATGCTCTCACCTGCCTAAAGGCAGGAGGCTAGACCACTGGATTTCCTGAGCTCTCACTGAGTCCTTTGTATACTAGCAAGCTTGTTATTTTATTTATAGTACTGGGAATTGAACTCAGAGCCTTTCTTCATGCTAAGCAAGCACTCTGTCACTGAGACACATACCCATCTGGCACACTGAATCCTAATACTAACATTGGAACCATATTCTATCCCCTAAACCCTCTTATCCACTATGTGGCTGGGAATAAATTATAGACTCCAAAGAGAAAGAGCAACCAATTCCATATAGGCATGTTGATGTGTCTTGTACAGCCAGTCAATGGACAGACACAAGGCAGCCACGACCTAGAGCATCTATATAAAATAGTTACACATACACACACACTCAGAAACACAGAATCCACCACTCTCATCAAAAGCATTCATCCTCTCTTCTTTAGTCAAATGGTCAGATTTACACTTCCCCATTCCACTCTCAAGCTGACACAATTACTTCTTTCTCCCCTCCTTCCCCCAACTCTACCATTTAAATATTTACTCTTTCAGACAGACAGCCGGAACTCGGCGCAGCATTACAACAACTTCACTCTTCAAATCTAAAAGCAAAACCCAAGAAATAAGCCAGATATGGTGGTGCATGCCTTTCATCCCAGCACTTGGGAGACAGAGGTAGGAGGATAGTTGTGAGTTTGAGGCCAGCCTGGGAATACAGAGTGAATCCCAGTTCATCCTGGGCTAGAGTGAGACCCTACCTCAAAAAAACTAAAAATAATAGAAATAATTTTAAAGTGAGGAGTCATCTTGGAAGAAAACTCAACCTGTCTCTGTCAAATGGTAACTTGGCTAATTATAAGCTTTGTCCCCTGAGTAGTTCTCTTCAGAGGTTTCAGGAGCACGAGTGGAACAGATCCAAGTCACAGCCTCTCTAAGGCTCCCAGACACAGAAAGGGCCCAAAATCCATAGTTGCATGCTCCCCTGGCCAATCAAAGCAGAGGTTTCCTGGGCCCCGAACTACCAACTCTCTCAGAGTATGCAAACAACTCTCATCTCTGTGATGAAAAATTCGTCATAAATATTTAGCCACAGCCATGGGAAAAACAAAGGGAACAGAAGAAAAGGGGAAGGGAAGAATAATTCAGCTTTGCACTTCCAATGAGAAACAAGACAGAATGAAGCAAGAAAAATTTGGAAAGAAAGGTGAAGAGAAGGAAAACAATTTTGTGTGTGTGTGCATAGGCTTGCTTGACTGCATGTGCTCACTTGTACCACACACAAGCACATGGTGTATGCACATGTGTGTACACACACACACACACACAGCCCAACTTCACTGCATACTCCACAAAGGCAGTGGCAGCAGCAGTAGCCACAGCAGAAACAGTAGAAGGACCTTACTTTGTCAGCTCTGTTGTAAACTACATACCCCCTTCTCTCTGCTGTTACAACCATCAAAAAGTCTGGTGAAGTAGCCCGAAAGTCACTCCCTATATGTCAGGAAAGCCTATGGCCCTTACAGAGAGACAAAAGTGAGTCCCAAGGGACTGGAGCTCTTAATTACCTGCAACATTTGCTCAAGAAACCCTCTTCTTCTCCCTCTCCCAGCAAAGGAGCTCTAGTTCCAGGTCACCGATGTACACAACCCACAGCAGGCTCTGTCAGGTGTGGCTTTCTGGGTTCCTCAAGGCCCTCCTCACAGTAATCCCAAAACAATTAGCACTGCTGCCATCCCTAGAGTGTAGCTCATTCTCAGCACACCCAGTAGTCATGCCAGTTCCTAGACTCCAACTAGCCACCTCCCTGGAACAGAGACTTACACAGGCTTCAAACAGTGGCTTTCATGCTACTCATTGCAACACAAGAGAAAGAACTCCAAGGCTGGAAACAGGAATACACATAACAGAGAGTTGTTTACACTGAGTGGTTTCAGAAAAAGATCAACTCACTTTAAAAAAAAAAAAAAAGAAAAGAAAAGAAAAAACACCTATGTGCCATGCCCACAGCTCCTTTGCTCCTTTGTGGTATAGCTGAAGCTGGAACCAATCTTCAGGTCCTTAGTTCAGTCGACCTTTCAATTTAACATGCAGGTAAGAACTAAGAATGAGGGCCTAAGGAACTAGGACCCTGAAGAGCAGATTAAATGTGCATTGCCAAATGAGGTTATAGCAGTCATGGTTACTCCAACACTTGGGAGGGGTAGAGTAGAAGCAACTTGTCACTAAGCTGTCACTGAAAGGAGGTGAATTACTAAGACAAACGTCCTTGTTTGTCAGGGATAGACCCAAATCCGTGCTAGAAATTGATATTAAAAGTTCTTGGTCTTTTTGGAAGTATATATTCTGCTATAACCACAAAGCAGTGAATTAAGTTGGCACA
This sequence comes from Dipus sagitta, assembly GCA_036346955.1. Lineage (NCBI taxonomy): Eukaryota > Metazoa > Chordata > Mammalia > Rodentia > Dipodidae > Dipus > Dipus sagitta. Next base: position 110,939,317 of record CM070776.1, on the reverse strand, counting down.
ACTACAGGCATTTTTCAAGAGGATAGCAAAATTATTGCAAGGACCTGCCACAACAACCCATGAAAGATGCGATTCTTCCCTTGGACCCAAGGTAACCATAATCAGGCAACTCTACTCAATGGAAACTCACTCGAAGGCAAAGAAGAGTGTACATGTCCCCAGGATCAGGAAGAGGGTCAAGTAGAAGATGCCCTTTTGCCGGGCCATCATGACGCGACCATCACAGCAGAAGGTGTTTCTGCCTGGGAGTTTCTCCCATTTCCGTGTCACCTTCTTTCTTACCACCATCACAGACATGATTGGAGTTCCTGGTCCCAAATGGGCTTTGTCACTACACGAGAGAAGAAACAAAAGCTGAGCCCAGCTTTGAAATCATATCTCCTACTATTGTTGTCACTGTGTCAACCATCATCCACAGTCCAACTTGCGGCCCTAAGAAAAAGCAAAGGGGGGTAAAATGAGACAAGAATAAGAAAATGCAATTGAACCCGCATTTCCCAGAGGCAGAAAGGTGACCACTACCTCAAGGAGTGGGGATGGGGAAGTGGGAAAATTGTTATTTCTAATCTGCTTGTCCTCTAAAGGGGGAAACAAGGAATAGTTCTCCAACAATAAGGGGACTAATGCTTTTAAGTGAAATCCTGTTTCCAAACAAGTGCTGATAATTTGATTAATTATAAAACCTTGGAAGTAGAAGGGATGATAGGTGGCCATCCCAGTTACTTTAGTTTGTAAATGAGTAAACTGAGACCAAAGAGTGGAAATAACATATTCAGGGTCACACAGTAACAAAGCTGAGCAGGGGGAGAAAAAAAAAACTGTCCACTGACTTCCAGTCCTGGGCACTTTCAACTACACCACAATGTTCTTTAATCTTCATTAAGAGGACTCTAAAAATAATAGTAGAGTTTCTGTCCTTAAGTAGCCCTTCCCTCCCCTCTTCCACTTCTCTTTCTTTCTTCAATTAGCCACTCAAATGAGTCACACCAATGAAGAAGTGACCCTGGGGGTGGAGGGCTGGAGGTTTTGTCCACATGCACACATTGCAGTTACCCAAAACAGATTTCCCCTAGTCAGATCTCCTGTAACTTCCTGAGTCCAGGAAATGGAACAGTCTTAACATTTGTGGGCCTCCTCAAGCAACCACATCACAGAACTGTAGGTGAAAGGCTGGCTTAAGTAGGAAAGATTCTGAAACGGTTGGCGACTGATGATGGGTGGCGTTGTGGAGGGGGGCGGTGGCAGGAGCTCAGACAAGTCAGAAGGGCGCTTTCTGGGACATTTCCTAAGTACCATCTCTCCTCAGCATCCTGAATTCATTCACCGGCCTAGCCTTTCTCAGTCACTGTCTGCCTTCTCCTCCTCTCAGGTGTAGGGCTGTGGCCACTATTTACTGACACCACATGCCCCACGCTGACAAGAATGAGGCAGAAGCCTGCAGTCTGACTGTGGAGCAAGAACCAACCAACCCCAGATCATTCCTGAGCTGGAGAGGGCAAAGGTCCAAAAGGGGACGAAGAGCACAGCAGAGAGATGAGAAGGTAGAAGGGTTGAGCAAGAGGAGGGGGGGGCCCAGAGGTGCAGAGATCACTTCCTTTGTGTGAAACTAACCTGGAAAACAATCCCCTCCTCAGAAACCGACCCAGCGGGAGAAGACAGACCAGGAAGAGGAGCCCGGCCTGAGAGAACAAAAAATCACAATCGCTCGGATAGCAGCGACCCGTCCAGCCACCGAGTGCCTGGCCCGAGGCCCGAGTCCGGGGCCCGACCGCGGCCACGGGCCTCAGGAGGCCCGCCCTTGCCTCCGCCACGCCGCGGACCACCGCCCCAAGCTGCCTGGGACGCGCGCCACATCCACACGCACACGCATCCACCCGCTCGTACACACTCACACACGCCCCGCCACGTGTAGTCACCCCGGGCCAGGGGCTCGGCGGCTGCTGCAGGCGACTTGAGAAGGGCGGTGGCAACGTCCCCAGGTCCCGGCGCAGCTGAAGGGGACGCAGCCCGCCTGGGAGCCGAGCCCGGGAGACCCCCCACCCCACCCCCAACCCCTTGTTACCTGAACGAGGGAGCCCGAACTCGGCCCCGCAACTGAGGGCAGAAAGTGCACCACTGTCCCAGAGAATCGCGTCAGCCGTCAAAGGTGGCAGCTACTTCTCCTCCCAGGCAGGGAGGCTGCCTCGTCCTGACAGGGGACCCCAATGGTCGGGGCCCTAAACCAGCTGTGGCAACCGCCCACCGCTGGCGGAATGGAACGCTCCTCACGTCACCAGGTCGCTCCAGTAGTTGCCCGTCCCCCATTGGCTAAACAGCCTCAGCGCCTCGCTCCCTACCGCCCCTGCCCCGCACTGTCATTGGCTATTCTGAACGCCACTCAACGATGCCTCCGCCCACTCCTCCACCCAGCTCCCTGCCACAAGCCCACCTGCCAAGCCGCTGCCAGGCAGCCTGCCTGCCTCTGTTTGGGGCCCAGCGCCAGTATGTGAAGTGTTTCCTTCTATTAATATAGTTACGCAAAGACGGAGGCGAAGGGTAGTGTCGATGGGACAGGGAGGAGCCAGGAGCAGCCTCCCCCCCCCTCAACATACACATATGGTGACAAGCTGAAGCAACACTAGCTCTCAGATCTGGATGCTGGCCTCGAATGAAGTCTACCCTGGGCCTCTCCAGTCCTGTTTGAATTAAAATCAGCCACAACTTGGAAGTTTACTGTCTATGGGCATAAGGATAAGTTCTCTGTCTCCCAAGTCCCATTCAGTGGCCACCTGCATCTTTAAGGCTTTCAGAAGAAAAACAAAAGGGAAGATGAAAAGAATAACTGTCTCCAAGAACATAGAATGATTTTGCAGGATCAAAAACTGATTAAGGGAGTTAGAGAAATTCCACTGAGATAACAAATGTTTCCAGGTAGAGAATGAGATAAAGATTGCTCAAAGGGGGCTGGAGAGATGGCTTAGCGGTTACAGCGCTTGCCTGTGAAGCCAAAGGACGCGGGTTCAATTCTCTAGGACCCACATAAGCCAGATGCATAAGGTGGTAGGCACAGCACATACGTTTGGAGTTCGTTTGCAGCAGCTGAAGGCCCTGGTGCGCCCATTCTCTCTCTCCTCTTTCTTTTTCTCTAATAAAAACTTTTTAAAAAAAAGATTACTCAAAAGGTTGTAAATTCCCATTAGAATCAGAGATCTTATGATAATTAAGGCAAAATTTTTATCCATCAATTAGATTGATTCTCTCCTTATGACACTCTCTCTGCAGTCACTCCCGCCATGAGCCACTGCTACCAAACATAGTGAGTAACATCACTGAGAAGTTTGACACAGCGCAGAAAACAGTTGAGAATCTCAGCATAATAGGATGGACATTTACAAGGTACTAAACTGAAGGTGTGCTCCTTGTCTGCCACACTGTTGGAAGAGAGTGCCTATGTTACTAGCCTAGGTTTTCCTAAGCTTGACCAAAGTCTCTCTGGGGTCAGGGTAGCTGGAATTAGTACAGAAGAGACTGCCAAAATTCTTCTAAGCATAGGTTCTTTTTGTTTGGTTTGGTTTGAATAAAGGACCATTTCTTCTTTACAGTACTTGGGTCTTATATAATATGAAAGAAAAAGCTATAGAATATTAATTACACTGACACTTTTATAGCACCTTTCAATCAAAAATTATAAGGTTTCAAAAATCATGACCTAATTGTCTGACAAGCACAATGTGTTATAATGAATTTGTAGAGGAAAGTATGTCTTTATAAAGCTTCTATTGTTCCTGAGCACTCATGCTGATTTTAATCATTGGCTTATTCCTTATGAAGCGTATGATCAGCATTATTGCCTCCAATGCCACCCCCTTTGAATCCTTGGGGGTGCTGGGATTACACATACTTGGCATGGAAGAGAGAGGAACTTCCCTCAGCTCCATCAGCTCTCTGGATTCCCAAGCCTGTATGTACATGCAATGCCCTTAAGAATAGCATGGTCAGCCCAGCTGCCATTCTCCTGAGTGTGAAGCAGCCAGTCAAAATGAAGCCTTCACAGAACCCAAACATACTTTGTCCATAGCTCAGGCGCAGGTGAGGCCTGGGAAGTCTTGGAATGGATGTTTGATGGCAACACATTCCTGTGCTCTGCCCCTCCCTGATCTGGGTCACGTTCCCTCTGGGATTAAGTGGCTATGTAAATCAGACTTATTTTATTACCATCTGTTATTAGTTGTGCTCACTATGAAAAGAAAATGAAGGAAATTTTATATGGATAAACATTCTGTCATTTTATGTTATCCTGAAAGTCTTAAGAGACACCCAACTAAATTGTGACTATATGCTAAGATTGAATTTCCTTTTCTTTTGTCTTCTCTTTTCAGCACATTTCCTATTGTATGCATCCAAATCTGTGTTGGCTCTTCTGAAGGGGAGCTACACTCATCCAGTAAGCACTAGAAATGCTAATGGAATCAAGGTATAGCCCTCCATTTAAAAGATTCCTCAGAGTAGAATGGGAAAAAAAATCTGGGGTATATTTTAAAGAATCTGTCTCCAGCCGGGTGTGGTGGCACACGCCCTTAATCCCAGCACTTGGGAGGCAGAGGTAGGAGGATTGCCATGAGTTCGAGGCCACCCTGAGACTCCATAGTGAATTTCAGGACAGCCTGGGCTAGAGTGAGACCCTACCTCGAAAAACCAAAAAAAAAAAAAAAAAAAAGAATCTGTCTCCAGGGCTGGAGAGATGGCTTAGCGGTTAAGGCGTCTGCCTGCAAAGCCAAAGGATCCTGGTTCTATTCCCCAGGACCTACATAAGCCAGATGTACAAGGTGGCAAAAGCATCTGGAGTTCATTTGCAGTGGCTGGATGCCCTGGCATGCCCATTCTCTCTCTCTCTCTCTCTCTCTCTCTCTCTGCCTCTTTCTGTTTCTCAAATAAATAAATAAAATATATTTTTAAAAATTTAAAAAAAAAAGAATTTGTCTCCATATTTGTGGTCATGTGGTGTGTGTGTGTGTGTGTGTGTGTGTGCAGGTAAGTGTGAAGTACTGTCAAATGGACCCAGATCCTTAGTGCCAACACTGGTTGGAGCTTTCCTAGCAATATTGTTCCAGAGACTATTCAGTACCACAGTTAAGAACAGACACATCAAATCAGTCCCTACACTGCAGTTGAGTTCATCGAGGCTCAGCCCTCCCAGGCGACCTGTACTCACAGGTCCCCTCACCCACCCACCCCTTTCCACCCTACCTGCCTGACGTACACCCCTCTCTCTACTTTCTAGCTATAAAATACTACAGTACATATTTGTAGAATAAATTGATGAATAAACAAACCACGGACTTCCCAACCCACACTGGAGAAGTTAGTATTATTAAACAACATGTGTTTCTCTGAGGCCTGGGCTGCTATTGCTAATATAGAAGAAGCAGGATGGTATGCAGCATAGAAAGATCCTAAGTCTTATGGCCAGACAAACTTAGGTTCAAGTTCAGGCTGTGCTACTTAATACCTGGGCTAATCCTTGGAAAGCAATTCATGCATTCTGAGCCTATTTTCTCCTCTGTAAAATAATGCTAAGATAGATGGCCCTCTATATCAACCAATGGCAGATCAAAAATATTCAGGAAAGGCTGGAGAGATGGCTTAGCGGTTAATTGCTTGTCTGTGAAGCCTAAGGCCCAGGGTTGGAGGCTCGATTCCCCAGGACCCACATTAGCCAGATTCAAAAGGGGGTGCACACATCTGGAGTTCGTTTGCAGTGGCTGGAGGCCCTGGCACACCCATTCTCTCTCTCTCTCTCTCTCTCTCTCTCTCTCTCTCTCTCTCTGCCTCTGTCTTCCTCTTTCGCTCTCAAATAAATAAATAAAAATAAATATTTTAAAAATATTCAGGAAAAGTTGTACCTGCCTTAAACTTGGACAGATTTGTTTCTTGTTATGCAAACAATACAGCATAATGCCATTTATATTGTAGTCACAGTATATTCAGTACAATAAGTAATGTAGAGATTATTTAAGGGTGTGTATATGTGAGTACTACTCCATTCTACATGAGAGACTTGAGTATCTGTGGACTTTCATATCCATGGGTGTCCTAGAACCAACACCCCTGTGGATAATAAGGGACATCTTGCCCACTTCATAGAGTTATAAAGGGGCTAGACAGATGGCTCAGAGGTTAAAAGCACTTGCTTACAAAGTCTACTTGCATGCGTTCAGTTCCCTACTACCCACGTAAAGCCATATGCACAAAGTGGCTGGCTATGGTACACCAAACCCATTCTCCCTTTCCCTCTCCCTCCCAAAGCATTTTTTTTGTTTGTTTGTTTGTTTTGCAAGGTAGGGTCTCACTCTATACCAAGTTGGCCTGAAGTTCACTATATATTCTCAGGTTGGCCTTGAACTCATGGCAATCCTCCTACCTCTGCTTCCCAAGAGCTGGGATTAAAGGCATGCACCACAACACCTGGCTTCTCTCTCTATCATAAATGAATAAAAATATTTTTAAATGTTTATATACAGTTACAAAAGGAAGAAGAGATAATATATACTAAATGTCTGGCATGTAGGTCAAAATAATCAATGCTGAACGTTACAGTAACTTCTAGGCGGCTGTCATATGCTACCTCCCTCGTTCAGCCATGCTGACTGGGGGTAGAGAGGCTTCACTTTGTAGAGCCCATTGCATTCATGAGCCACAGTGTTTTCACAGCCTCTAAATTCATCACTGAATTTCAGCCTTCTCTGACTAGCTGCTTAGTTTTCTAGTCCCTTTTCCTGATTAGGAAAGGCTTGGGCAGTATAATCTTGTTCTAATCAAATGGCTTTTTCTTTCTTTTTTTTTTTTTTTCACCCAAGTCCACTCTTGGTGAACCAGTGAGTTTATTGGGGTTACTTACAGAGCAGGGCATGGGGTTACTTACAGGCGCATGAATGACTCAAAGGCCGTTGCATCACTAAAAAGGCTACCCAACATAGGTGCATCTCTGGAGCTCACTGCACGACTTACAGGCAGCTCAGCTCCAGTCTCTCCCCAACAAAGGCCCGTGCTTTAACACCATCGTCTCAATGAAGCCGCAACAATGCTGTCACGGTCTCTGTTTCAACAGGTGAGAGAGAAATAGAACTTCTTTCATTAAGCACCTCCTGTGTTCACAGCACTACGCTGAAATTGTTGGCTCCTCTCTGAGAATGAGCAGCATTATTAGGATTCCCACACACGAAACCAAACACACAAAAAGCCAATAAAAACTGCCTGCAGTGACAGAGAAAGTGTTCATCACAATGCAATTGAACCTCCATTTCAAAGTGGAGAAATCAAGCCCCTCGTCCCACCTTTTCCTTTTTGTTAATTTGTAGGGATTTTTTTTCTCTTTGGGGACAGGGTCTTGTTATGTAGCCCAGGTTGGCCTCAAACTATTGATCCTTCTACCTCCCTAATGTTGGAATTCCAGGCAAGTACCACCATGCCAAGCCTCTAATCCTGTATTTCTTTTTTTTAATTTTTTTTGTTCATTTTTATTTATTTGAGAGTGACAGAGAGAGAAAGAGGTAGATAGATAGAGAGAGAGAGAGAGAATGGGCGCGCCAGGGCCTCCAGCCACTGCAAACGAACTCCAGACGCATGCGCCCCCTTGTGCATCTGGCCAACGTGGGTCCTGGGGAGTCAAGCCTCGAACCGGGGTCCTTAGGCTTCACAGGCAAGCGCTTAACTGCTAAGCCATCTCTCCAGCCCTAAGCCTGTATTTCTGCCTCTGTCCTTGGCTGCTCCTGCCAGTACCCAATTTGGTTTTACCTCTGAACTGTGCATTTGTGTCTTAAACTGTGAAGGCTTTAGGTGCTATGCTTGAACACTCAACTCTGAACCTAAGATTAACCTCTCATTAAGCAAGAACCAAAACAGCAGCAAACTAGAGAACATTTTTTGAGGACTTTCTCTGAGCCAGCAGTTGTACTAGGTGCTTTATACAGATAAAGTTCCCAGATTAGGGTCTAAACTGGTCCAAGTGAGAGCATTTGATACTGACTTGGCACATCCCTAGTCTCTGACTCGGCCCAGTCCTCTCATTCCAGGAGCTGACCTCAAAACACTGTGTAGTCCAAAACTATGAACTGGTTAATCAGTCAACCATCAGGTATGTATTGAGCACCCACAGTTTGCCCAGCCTGTACTAGGCATGAAGGGAAATACCAAAGGAATATATGACATGATCCCAGCCTCCAAAGAACTTAAAATATTCTAAGGGAGAAAAGACTAGCACCTGTGCAGTCATTAAAGATAAATACTAAACACTGCAGAGTCAAATTCTCAACGATACATAGCAGAGTCTCCAACCTCTTAAAGAAAGCTTGACTCAAAAGGTTGTGCTCTACCTAGGATTTAGCTCACACAGCAAGCACAAAGTCCTGTATTTGAGCCATAGCACCACATAAAACTGGGCATAGTGGCCCATGCCTGCAACCCCAACACTCAGGAGGCAGAGATGGGAAGAGCAGAAGTTCAAGGCCACCTTCAGCTACATAGTGAGTTCAAGGCTAGCATGATCTACCTGAGAGCCTGTCTCAAAAAAGGTGTACCCTCTTAAAATAGTGATGACTCGGTGGTACAGCATTTGCCTAGCATGTGTCAGGTCCTGGGTTCCATCACCACTACTGAAAAAAAGGGGGTTGTGTGGGCTGGAGAGATGGCTTAGCAGTTAAGTGCTTGCCTGCGAAGCCTAAGGACCCCGGTTCGAGGCTCGACTCCCCAGGACCCACGTTAGCCAGATGCACAAGGGGGCGCACGCGTCTGGAGTTCGTTTGCAGTGGCTGGAGGCCCTGGCACGCCCATTCTCTCTCCCTCTCTCTATCTGCCTCTTTCTCTCTCTGTCTGTCGCTCTCAAATAAATAAATAAAAATAACAAAAAAAAAGGGTTGTGCCCTCTTAAGTGAGATTGGTAGAAGAATACACTAGTTTAATAAAAATCAGTAGGGGGGTTGGGAAGATGGCTCAGCAGTTAAAAACACTTGCTTGCTAAGCCTTGCCATCCAGGGTTCACTTCCCTAGTACCCACATAAATCCAGATGCACAGCACGGCACACACATCTAGACTTTGTTGGCAGCAGCAAGAGATACAGCCATGCCCATTCCCAACCTCTTTCTCTCTCTCTTATAAGTACATTAAATTAATTTTTAAAAATCAGTAGGATGATTTGGCAGTATCTCTCAATTTTTTTATTTTTTTGTTTACTTTTATTTATTTATTTGAGAGTGACAGACAGAGAGAGAGAGAGAGAGAATGGGCGCACCAGGGCCTCCAGCCACTGCAAACGAACTCCAGACGCGTGCGCCCCCTTGTTCATCTGACTAACATGGGTCCTGGGGAACTGAGTCTCGAACCAGGATCCTTAGGCTTCACAGGCAAGCACTTAAATGCTAAGCCATCTCTTCAGCCCATATCTCAATACTTTTATATTACTTAACCATTAATAAATAATCCAATGTCTACCTAGAAATACCCAAAGATAATCACTAGAATATTGCAATTACAAAATCAGTAAACAAAAAGTTCATTAGCGGGCTGGAGAAATGGCTTAGCAGTTAAGGTACTTGCCTGCAAAGCCAAAGGACTCAGGTTCGAGTACCCAGGTCCCATGTAAGCCAGATGCACAAGGTGGCACATGCATCTGGAGTTTGTTTGCAGCAGCTGGAGGTCCTGGCATGCTCATTCTCTATCTCTACCTGCCTCTTTCTCTCTTTCTCAAATAAATAAGTAAATAAATAAATATTTTTAAAAGTTCACTAGCTATTGTAGAATACTATGAAGATATTAAGAATAATAAGATAGGGCTGGAGAGATGCTCAGTACTTAAAAACACTTGTTTCCAAAGCCTGGTAGCCAAGGTTCAATTCACTAGTACCCATGTAAAGCCAGATACACAAAGTGGAGCATTTCTCTCTCCCTCTCTCTCTCTCTCTCTCTCTCATAAATAAATAATTTTTTTTTTTTTTTTGTTTTTCGAGGTAGTGTCTCACTCTAGCTCAGGCTGACCTGGAACTCGCTATGTAGTCCCAAGGTGGCCTTGAATTCACGGCGATCCTCCTACCTCTGCCTCCCGAGTGGTAGGATTAAAGGCATGTGCCATCATGCCCAGCTCCTCATTACATTTTTTAAAAATATTATTATTTAGCCAGGCGTGGTGGCACGTGCCTTTAATCCCAGCACTCGGGAGGCAGAGGTAGGAGGATCGCCATGAATTCAAGGCCACCTTGGGACTACATAGCGAGTTCCAGGTCAACCTGAGCTAGAGTGAGACCCTACCTGGAAAAACCAAAGTAAACAAATAAATGAATAAATAAATGTAATGAGACAGAGATGCAGAGATTTCTCAGTGGCTAAAGGTACTTGCTTGTGAAGTTTAATCCCAGCACTCTGGAGGCTGAGAATCTCATGGGTTTTAGGCCAGCCGGGGCCACAGACTGAGTTCTAGGCCAGATTAGCCTAGAGTGATTCCCTACCCCCCAAAAAACTATAAGATTAGATAGGGCTGGATGTGTTGCTCAGTGGTAGAGCATTAACCTAGCATGTGTGAGGCCTTAAATTCAATCCTGAGTACCACAAATGATGAGATTACCCAGTGAATTACTTACTTTCATTGTTGTGACACATACATGACAAAAGCAATTTAAGGAAGGAAGGGTTTATTCCTGCTCACAGTTTGAAGGGATACAGCAGGGAAGGCATAGCAACAAGGAAGTGAAGTAGCTGGTCACATTGATCCACAGTAAGGAAGCAGAAAGCAATGAATGTGGATGCTCAGCTATCCTTTTCCTTTTAATTCAGCCTGGGACTCCAGTCCATTGAATGGCACCACCCACACTCAGGGCAGGCCTCCCCACCTCAATTAACCTCAGTTGACAGACATGTCCAGAAATTTGTTTCCATGGTGATTCTAAATCTTATCAAGTTAACAAATGAAATCCACCATCATAGCCAGAGGCTGAGGCAGAAGGATCACAAGTTCAAGGGTAGCCTAGGTAACATACAGAGACCTCATTTCAAAAAATAATAGCAATAATAATGAGATTATAACATATATAAGGAAAGGAGGGGCTGGAGAGATGGCATAGCATTTAAGGCTCTTGCCTCCAAAGCCTAACAACCTAAGTTCAATTCCCTAATACCCACACATAGTGCCAGATGCACCCAATGGTGCATGCATCTAGAGTTGGTTTACAGTGGCTAGAGGCCCTGGTGTGCCTATTTTCTCCGTCTGTCTGTCTTCTATTTCTCTCCGCTTGTAAATAAGTAAAAATATCTTTTAAAAGAAATGAGTATAGGGCTGGAGAGATGGCTTAGCGGTTAAGCGCTTGCCTGTGAAGCTTAAGGACCCTGGTTTGAGGCTCAATTCCCCAGGACCCACGTTAGCAAGATGCACAAGGGGGCACACGCGTCTGGAGTTCGTTTGCAGTGGCTGGAGGCCCTGGCGCGCCCATTCTCTCTCTCTCTCTCCCTCTTTCTGTCGCTCTCAAACAAATAAATAAAAATACCAAAAAAATTAAAAAAAGAAATGAGTATAGTATGGCTTTTCTGTATGTGTGTATATTTAAATAAAAGTTTTACATTAAACTATTCTCTTTAAAATTGAGTATATATAAAAAGTATCTAAGCATTTAAAAAAAATCAACTTCTCTAAAGTAAAAGATTGTGATGTACATGCATAATTTTATATATACCTTAACTGTTTGGTAGGATATTTACCAAAAATTTACCCTTGGGTTGTTACTTTTGGGGAGTTGCTTTTTATTTTGGTTTTGTTTGTTTTTGTAGTGTTGCAGATAGACCCAGGTACTTGTGTATACAAAAGCTCTACCATGAAGCTGTGTCTCAAGCCCAGGTTTTATGTTTTACACTTGTCCAGTGTTCACGTTGTTATAAGGTACTGTATTAATTTGAAGAATTAACAATATAGTATGAAGTTTCATAGTATAATGGTTAGCACTCTGGACTCTGAAGAATTAATAATAAAGATTAAGACTGGGTATCTATCATTTAATATGGCAGAATGACTACATGTATTTATCTCTATTTTCTCTGACACAGTATTAGAATTATAGGATAGACAGAGATTGAAAAGGCATAAGCCCACAATAAAAATGGAAAGAGGGGCTGGAGAGATGGCTTTACAGTTAAGGCACTTTCCTGTGAAGCCTTAGGACCTAGGCTCACCTTCCCAGAATCCCCATAAGCCAGATTTCTACCAGCAATGTGAACCTGACTGCCGCAAGGCCCTGGTGCACCCATTCTCTGTCTCTCTCTCTCTCTCTCTCTCTCTCTCTCACACACACACACACACACACACACTTTTCCTCTCTCCCTCCCTCCCTTTCTCTGTAATAAATAAATAAATAAATAAAAATTTCAAAAAGAAAACAAAAGGGATCCATCAGATGAGAGTATATTTGAAAGTGAAAGAAAACAGAAATAGGGCTGGAGAGCTGGCTCAGGAGTTAAGGTACTTGCCTGTAAAGCCTAATGACCAGACTTTAATTCCCCAATACCCAGGTAAAGCCAGATGTGCAAAGTGGTACATGTGTCTGGAGTTTGACTGCAGTGGCTAGAGGCCATGATGCACCCATTTTCTCTCTTTCTCTCAGCCAAGCATGTGGCGCACGCCTCCCAGCACTCAGGAGGTCTAGGTATGAGGATTGCTGTGAGTTCAAAGCCACCCTGAGACTACATAGTGAATTCCAGGTCAGCCTGAGCTAGACAAGACCCTACCTTGAAAAAAAGGAAGGAATTAGAAGGAAGGGTATTAGCTGAACACATGGTGACTAAAACTGATTAAAGAGCAGACTACTTCAGAAGGAGGACTCTGGGAAAGGAGAAAATCAGCCAAAGCAACGGTATGATTAAGAGCTAGGAATACTGAAGATACAATAGAGGCATAGAATGCAAAAAAAAAAAAAAATCGGAGGGATAAAAAAAATTCAAGGCAAAGCAAAAGCTATGATAGGAGAAGTTCATGGTTCAAATGTGAAGAATTGGTTCAAATTAACACAAGAAATGGACTTCAGGAAGAATTGAATTTACTCTAAGCAATAAGCAAAAAGAAAATGAAGCAGGAAGCTAGCACAGACATGGTAAAGGAGGCATATATTTAGTTTATTCACAGCAAAAAAGTAGGCAATCACCAAAAGCGCTATTTTCCAATAACGTCAGCAGCCAGAACTCAGGATGATAGAGAGCGCTGGATGGAGGTTGTGTCGTCAGAACTATAAAAGAGAAAATGTAATCATGGCACAATCTTTGGCTTTATGCTGAAAATATTTATATAATCATAATAAACTAAACACTATCTTTATTGGTTTTCAACTTTCTGGAATCCAGGCTAAAGAAAAAAAAAATCACAGGAAAGGTAAATGTGATTATAAAGTAAACAGCAAAAGCAAACAAATTTAGTGTTAAAGCCAAGGAAGGTACAGGCCGGGGCATGGGCTCAGCAAGTAAGAGTGCTTGCTCTGCAAGTACAAGGGTCTAAGAGGCCCTGAGACTGGCCAAAGTTCTATTCCCCAACACTCAGGTAAATAGCTGGGCCACACGCTGTAACCCCCATCCTAGGGGGCAGGGTGGAGATTAGAGGATTGCTGGAGTTTACTGACAGCAAGGGTGGGGGGAATGGCCAAAACAGCAGCTCTGAGTTGAGTGACAGACTCCCTTTCAAGGAAACAGGCACAAAGAGGACACCTGCTATTCTCCCCCAGCTTCTGCATGCATGCGCACAAAGCACACACATCATACACAACACTACATACTGCACACACAAAAAAAATGGGGAAGTGGGCTGGAGAGATGGCTTAGAGGTTAAGCACTTGCCTGTGAAGCCTAAGGACGCCGGTTCGAGGCTCGATTCCCCGGGACCCACGTTAGCCAGATGCACAAGGGGCGCGTGCGTCTGGAGTTCATTTACAGTGGCTGGAAGCCTTGGTGTGCCCATTCTGTCTCTCTCTATCTGCCTCTTTCTCTCTCTGTATGTCGCTCTCAAATAAATCAATAAATATTTTTTTAAAAAACAAAAAACAAAAAAATTTAAAAATTAAAATTTAAAAAATGGGGAAGTAAAATTAGAGGAGATGAAAGGGCATCTAAAAGCACTAATGTTTTTTGTTTGTTTGTTTGTTTGTTTGTTTTTTGGTTTTTTGAGGTAAGGTCTCACTCTGGCCCAGGCTGACCTGGAATTCACTATGGAGTCTCAGGGTGGCCCTGAAGCCACGGCGATCCTCCTACCTCTGCCTCCCAAGTGCTAGGATTAAAGGCGTGCGCCACCACGCCCAGCGTAGAGGCACTAATGTTTTAAATGTTAAGAAATATAAAATCCAGGGGCTAGAGGGATTGCTCAGTGGTTCAGGAGCTTGCCTGCAAAGCCTAATGACCTAGGTTTGATTCTTTCGTACCCATGTAAAGCCAGATGCATAGAATGGCACATGCATCTGGTGTTCGTTTGCAGCATTGGCACGACCATTCATTCTCTCTCTCTCTCCCCCCCCCATCTCTCCCTGCCTGCAAATAAATAAATAATTAAAAAAAAACTATACCAAGGCGTGGTGGCGCACACCTGTGATCCCAGCACTCGGGAGACAGAGGTAGGAGGATCTCCGTGAGTTCGAAACCACCCTGAGACCACAGAGTGAATTCCAGGTCAGCCTGGGCCAGAGTGAGACCCTACCTTGAAAAACCAAAAATAATAATAATAAATGAAAATAAAATAGAAACTAAACAAGATTTTAGGAGAAAGAGTAGGTGGTACCATGGTGTAAGTGAACTAAATCACCATCTATCAGAGCAGGAAGCAATAGGTGATGTCTACAGTTGGTAAACCAAGGAGTGGTTTAGAGAAAATGGATTCTTGCAATAACCCTGTCATCAGTTTCCCTCCTTCCACAATTGTCTCCTTTCAGTCTATTATTAACACAGAAGCTAGAGAAAGATTGTTTTCTCAACTTAACTCAGACTTTGTCACCATGGCATGTCCACTGGCTCTCCATCTCAGAACAAAAGCTAAAGTTATCACAATGGCTCCTCTAAGCTTTGCATAATCATCCATCTTTCCATCCGCCCTCCTATAACTCCTGCTATCCCTTTGCTCAGTTCTCATCACCTCAATGGTCTCCTTACTGCCCCTTAAATGATCGGAACATGTTCCCATCTCAGGACTTTATGATCAGCTCTTCTTTCTGCCTAAAATTATCTTACTCTAGAGATTTTCATGGCTTGCTCTCTCCCTTCCTTCCAGCCTTTATTAGATATCTACTCATATGTTTTCTCTAGCTACCGTATTTGAAATTGCAGCCCTGTGCTTATGAATTCCTTACCGTTTTTTTTTTTTTTCTGGTTTAGTTCCACAGCATTTATTATATTTTATTTTGTTGTGTTTTTTTTTTTTGTTTTTTTGAGGTAGGGGCTCACTGTAGCCCAGGCCAGCCTGGAATTCACTATGTAGACTCAGACTGGCCTTGAACTCCTACCTCAGCCTCCCAAGTGCTGGGATTAATGGTATGTGCCACCACGCCTGGCTTCATTTATTATATTTTCCTGTGCTATATTTTTAGCTACTTATCTTTCTTATTGCTGTCCTGCCCCTTTATAATGTAAACTGAGAGTAATGATTTTCATGCTTCTATTCACTGGCACCCCATAGGTCCTTGTGATGGGCTCCCTTCTTACTTGTTAAGGCACTCCCAATCCCCAGTACTACAGAGTGCAATGAAAATTGTCTTTAGAGGCTGGAGAGATGGCTTAGCAGTTAAAGCCAAAGGATCCTGGTTCGATTCTCCAGGACCCACATAAGCCAGATGTACAAGGGGGCACATGCATCTGGAGTTCCTTTCCAGTGGCTGGGGGCCTGGCACACCCATTCATTCTCTCTCTCTCTCTCTCTCTCTCTCTCTCTCTCTCAAAATAAATAAATAAATAAAATGTATTTAATGGGCTGGAGTGATGGCTTAGCAGTTAAGGTGCTTGCCTGTGAAGCCTAAGGACTCATGTTTGACTCTCCAGGTCCCAAGTAAGCCAGAAGCAAAGTTGCACATGCACACAAGGGGGCACACGCATCTGTAGTTCGATTGCAGTGACTGGATGCCCTGGCACACCAATTCTTTCTCTTTCTCTTTCTCTCTTTCTCTCTCTCTCTCTCTCTCTCTCTCTCTCTCTCTCTCTCATAAAAAGGCAGTCTGTTGGGCTTGCCACAAAAAAAGTCTTTCATGAGGTGAAAATAAAAATTAAGCCACTGGCTGGGCATGGTGGTGCACGTCTCTAATCCCAGAACTAGGCAGGCAGAGGTAGGATTGTTATGAGTTTGAGGCCACCCTGAGAATACAGAGTGAATTCCAGGTCAGCCTAGACGAGAGTGAAACCCTATCTCAAAAAAAAAAAAAAAATTGCCGGGCATGGTGGCGCACGCCTTTAATCCCAGCACTTGGGAGGCAGAGGTAAGAGGATTGCCATGAGTTCAAGGCCACCCTGAGACAACATAGTGAATTCCAGGTCAGCCTGAACTAGAGTGAGACCCTACCTTGAAAAACCAAAAAAAAAAAAAAAACAAATTAAGCCACTGAGCTATGTCTACACTTCAAAATATTTTTACTAGGAAATGGAAGCAGCCTAGATGTTCCTCAACTGATGAGTAGATAATGAATGTGTGGCACGTTTACACGTGGAGTTGTACTCAGCAGTAAAGAAAAATGAAGTTTGCAGGAAAATGGATGGATCTGGAAAGGATTATACTTAGTGAGGCAACCCAGGCCCAAACTGCCAAACATCTCATCTTCTCCCATATGTGGATCCTAGCTACAAATGACTGGACTTCTGTGTGAGTAGGCCAGTAAGGAGATATAAAGGGAGGGGGACTTAATAGGATGGTATTGTATATGTGTAAGTAGTAGAACAGATTAATGGGGGTAAAAAGGCCTAAATGAGGTCAGGGGAAGATATTGAGTAAAGGAAAGGTAGAGGGAGGGCTAATCAAAATCTAAGAGGATATAAATAAGTCATATGAAAACCTACTTTTTTGGAAAATGGAACACTCAGGAGCCATAGATTGTTGCTAGAAAATTTTCAGTACCAGGGATTGGATACCTTCCAGTGAGTTGTTGGCCAGGGAAGTCCCTGATGCCCCCAAAACATTACAGGCTATTGCCAAGGCCCTTGGTTTCCCACCAGGAATAGATGGTAAAATCCTATTGCTGAAGACTCCACATACTTGGGCTGCAAGGTCACTCAGAAATCCTGCTGGAACTGAGCTGATAACCTCCTCCATGTAGACCAGCTGACAGAAAGCTGGAAAACCCCATGCTGCATGCAATTCAATGGGACAGAGAGAAATCACAAGTGATGATACACAACAGTGGACACTGCAAGCCTTAGATTTGGCCAGCCAGGACAAATGAGCCAATGGGTGCAATAGTGGCATGTCTGTTATGGGGGAAACCAACTGCCCTCTAATTTGA
The DNA here is from genome assembly GCA_036346955.1 of Dipus sagitta. Taxonomy (NCBI): domain Eukaryota; kingdom Metazoa; phylum Chordata; class Mammalia; order Rodentia; family Dipodidae; genus Dipus; species Dipus sagitta. Next base: position 110,921,854 of record CM070776.1, on the reverse strand, counting down.
CTAGAGGCCTGCTCCATGGGAGGGAATATATACCTGATACTGAAAACCTACTACAAGGGTAGTCATGAGCTCCAGGAGTGTAACATCTGCTGCTGTTCAACTGGTATAAGGCACAGCAAGGAGAGACTAAAACAATGCAAACTCAACCACCATCAAACAAACATCAAACTTCGGCAGTTCAAGTTCAATACAACCAGGGACTGACAGTCTCCAGACTTTTCCAATTCTGCCCCTCCAGCTGGGCAGAGTAGCAGGGAACACTTCCATCCTAGGCCAACAGTGCGCTCTATGGTAGCCCTTGTATTGTCCTAGTATATACAAAACATCTTGAGGTCTTCATGCAAACCATGGTCCATCTTTCAAAGGCTCTTTCAGCCTATCAGGGCATCAGGCCCTGCCTCATGCCCCATCTCAGCGGCAGCTCCTGGAAGCATGTGCAATTCATGACCACTGCTCGCATTTTTCATGCCTCTGAAACCAATACCAGGTGTGCAGGACACAGCCATATTCTTAATTCACAGACAAAATGAATCATAACCTTGAAAAGCAGGTTCCTAAGCCGGGCGTGGTGGCGCACGCCTTTAATCCCAGCACTCAGGAGGCAGAGGTAGGAGGATCGCCGTGAGTTCGAGGCCACCCTGAGACTCCATAGTGAATTCCAGGTCAGCCTGGGCTAGAGTGAGACCCTACCTCGAAAAACCAAAAAAAAAAAAAAAAAAAAAAGCAGGTTCCTTCTCTAGTCAACTCTTTCCAAAAGTGTTTGCATTTCTATGATAGTCTTTCCTCAGGCATCCTTTTCATGGTAAAACAATTGGACCATCTTCCTTTAAGATTGCTAATGTGTTTGACAATAGCAGATTCAGTAACCTAAAACCAGTCTCAGTGCCTGTAATTTTAACTTGCTTGAGGTTTTCCAGCTTAAAATCTTAAATCTCTCAGTCCAATATCTCTAGCCAAGCACATCAGTCCATTACAAATTTAACCTTGATCAAACTCTCTGGGCCTGGGCAGCAGGACGCAGCCAGCCCTTATGCCAGTAGCCCAGTTCCAACAAAGTCCTCTACAGTCTTTCCTTCCCCTTAGAAAGCTCATAAGCCAAACCTTGAAGCTCAATGCTGTCTGCACTTAGCATTCTCAGACTCTCATCAGAATAGTCCATAAAACTTGGCTTACCACTCCAGAAGACATCTTCAGTTGCAAGCACCAAATCCATGCCTATTCCTCCAAAACAAAGGTTCCAAAAGATCAACATCCACAAGGCCAGGTACATCTCAGCCCACTCCTCGGTAACAAGTTCTGTAGCAGACAGCTTCAGGTCGCTGAGATGAACTTCCAGACCAGGCACAGTTATGGAGGAAGGGATATTTATTGGAGCTTACAGATCCAGGGGAAGTTCCATAAATGGCAAAAGAAACTGGCCTGCCTTCACAGGACCAAGCAGAGAGAGAGAGAAGTACAAGCCAAAAAGCCAAAAGCCAAAAACCACACAGCATACTTAAGGAACTCCAGCTAGGCACACTTTGCATATCTTTACATTGAAATCTGAAACCCACCACCACACCTTAAGATCCACCCAGTGACACTGCCTCCAGGCAGGTGGCTACAGATGCAAATATCAAACAATAAAGGACTGAATATATTGGGGGCCATCTATTCTATTCAAACCACCACACTAATACACAAAGCATTCTGTTTTTTAAATGCTTTTTAAATTTTTATTTATTTATTTATTTTCAAGCAGAAAGACAGACACACAGAGAAAGAGAGAATGGGCCCACCAGCACCTCTTGCCACTGCAATCTCCAGATGCACGTGCCCCTTTGTACGTCTAGCTTTATGGGGGTACTGTGGAATTGAACCCCAGTCATTAGGTATTGCAGGCAAGTGCCTTAACCACAGAGACATCTCTCCAGCTTCAGAACATGAGTTTTTGTCTTAAAGAGCAACATTTTTGCATTGCTAGGTACTGAGAGCTTTCTAGGGAAGAGAAATACCCTGCACCTGAACCAATACACTATGGCTTTATCTATACAAAGAAATACAAGAAACTGGCAACAGTGTTGGTTTTAGGGGGAGAAACTGGAGAACTTTGAGAGAGGAAGAAAGAACTGATTTTCAGTGTACACCCTTATATAACTTTAAGATGTTGTTCCATACGCATATATTAGCTATACAAAATACCACTTTTATGACAGTATGCTATGCAAACATGCAGTATTTTGGATTTTAAACAAAACCCCTTACCCAGCTGCAATTGGAGGTTATATAATAATATCTATAGGCCAGAATAGTGTACACACCTATAATTCTAGCACTCCAGAAACTGGGGCAGGAGGATTGCAAGTTTGAGGCCAGGTTGTGCAAAATAGCAAATCTTTGTCTTTTGAAACATAAAAATAAAAGTACACACACACACACACTCACTCGCGCACTGGGGAGACGACACAGCTACAATGCTTGCCACTTAAGTATGAGGGTGTCTGAGATCAAAAATAGCCACTACATTCGACTCCAGGCCCACCGGAACTAGACGGTAAGACCCTACTGCCAAACATACCATATGCCTCAGTTGCAAGACACCTAAAGATCAAGCCAGAAGCCACTTCCCTGCTGACCAGCTGTCGTTAGTGCTGGAAAGTGGTTCCTGGGCTGCTGGGGGAGAAAAGTCATCAACAGTCTTAACCTGCAGTGGACCCTATGAGTTCCACAACTGGCCAGCCAGGCAAGATGTGCCCGCTGGTGCAATGCTGGCATGTCTGTTTTGCAGGTGGCCACCACTCTCTGATTGGACTTCAGGCCCACTCCACAAAAGAGAATATGTGCCTGGTACTGAAAACCTAGTCAAGCTTTGATGTCATAGGTCCTAGGGAGGAAGTTAACAACTACGGTTGTTTGGCTAAATGGATACATTGTGCCCACCAAATTGCCCTCTAAATACATATGTTTATGCTCATAAATTAGAGCTGTCCCCACTTTTGGTCAGAGAAGCTTCTTTTTGCGGGTGGTGGTGGCTACTGGTGAGACTCAAAACTCATCACAGTGCCTCAGACAACACTGCAGGAGAAGGGACAGGAAGAATGGCAGAGCCAGAGGATGGGCATGAGTGTTTTGGAATGCTGTCTTCTGGACACTCACAGCAGCTGTCATTACCTGCGTAGTACTGGGCCCACCAACATGTCATTATGGATGATTGGGGGAGGGCAAACGAAAAAATAACATGACAAGCCGGGCGTGGTGGCGCATGCCTTTAATCCCAGCACTTGGGAGGCAGAGGTAGGAGGATCGCTGTGAGTTCGAGGCCACCCTGAGACTCCATAGTGAATTCCAGGTCAGCCTGGGCTAGAGTGAGACCCTACCTCGAAAAACCAAAAAAAAAATAATAATAATAATAACATGACAATTGGAGAGGGACTAGGTAGAAAGAAGAAGGGGCTCAGGGGTAAGGGTGGGGGACAAAAGAAATAGGAGAAAATTAAGATCAAAATACATTATGCTGGGTGTGGTGGTGCACACCATTGATCCCAGCCCAGCCCTCAGGAGGCAGAGGTAGGAGGATCGCTGTGAGTTCAAGGCCAGCCTGAGACTACATAGTGAATTCCAGGATAGCCTGGGCTAGAGCGAGACCCTATCTCGAACCTCCCCCCCCCCGCAAAAAAAAATATGTACATATATAAAAATTATCAATTTAAAATGTTTTTAAGGCTGGGTGTGGCCACCTATGTATATAATCAAAGTCCCCTAGTCTGCCGTGGGGGGAGGGGGCAGGGGGCAGAGACCAGAGAATCACTGGAACTCCCTGATGGACAGCAACTCCAGGCTGAGGAAGAGACCTTCTCTAAAGGAAATACACAGTTGAGTGATAGAGAAAGACCTCTGAAGTTCTCCTCTGGCCTCTACATGAATACACATAGGGCATGTGCATCTACATACATACATGCATACATCATACACCACACCACACACATACTCTACACACATATAAATAAATATATCCTGTAAGACATATTAAGCATATATTTTGACAACCTGATAGACTACAAACCCCATCCTGAGAAAAAAATCGAAAGAAATTAATGTCTGCAATAATATGATCTTTGCTGATAAGACTTCCTTTACATTACATGGAAATGTAATAATCTTTGTCTCAATAAGATGCTGACCTGGTTCCCAGTTCCACTGAATGGATCTCTTCATCAATCAGAAAGCCACTGCTTACCTACCAAGGCTGTGTGCCACCATTGTACATCGTATACATCATGTCAGGCTGGTTGCTTCTGAATATCTTTGAGCCCTGCTTGCTCGTACATTGTTGGATATTTTCCCCCAGTAGCTCATGTAGAGCTTTCCAGCACTAAACTAAACTAAACTAAACAGGCTAACCAGTTGGGCACTGGCTCTCTTCCGGCTTCCAGCCAGGTCTCTCGGAGTTGTGCGTCGACAGCATATGGTGTCTTCAGCAATAAGGTCTTACCTTTTACCTCAGGTGGGTAATCAAGGACTTTAACAGAAAAGCCTCTCTTGTTTTGGAGACCTCAAAGTTCTCTCTGATCAACAGCTCAATTTCCTATTTTTACTAAATTAGCAGTATGTAGGGGATATATGTGTCCAGCAGGTATCTATCTGTAAGTAAACACATGTTTAGAACTGGCCTAGAGAAAAAAAAAAAAAAAACAAGCAGGTTGTTTTGTAGTTGGTTGAGAGGATGTATAGAGTGCACTTTGAGAAGGAGGAAGGAAGCCAGTAAGAAGGGTAGGGGCAATCATCTGGGAGAAAAGAAAAGGAGGAACATCCACCTATACTCACAGACTTTAATCAAGGCAATGGGGAGATGCTGGTAAAGCCTTTTTTAAAAATATTTTATTTTATTTTTCATTTTATTTATTTATTTTTTTATTTTTATTTTTATTTTTATTATTATTTTTTTTTTTTTTTGGTTTTTCAAGGTAGGGTCTCACTCTCATCCAGGCTGACCTGGAATTCACTATGTAGTCTCAGGGTGGCCTTGAACTCAAAGCAATCCTCCTACCTCCGCCTCCCAAATGCTGGGATTAAAGGCGTGCGCCACCACACCCGGCTATTTATTTATTTATTTGGCAGAGAAAGAGGGAGAGAGAGAGAGAGAGAGAATGGGTGTGCTAGGGTCTCCAGCCACTGAAGATGAACTCCAAACGCATGTGCTCCCTTGTATATCTGGCTAACATGGGTCCTGGGGAATTGAACCTGGGTCCTTTGGCTTTGCAGGCAAATGCCTTAACCACTAAGCCATCCCTCCAAACCTGGTAAAGCCTTTTGCTAAAGCAAACCATTCCATAGGACTGAGTACACTGCTTTGAATCCTTGCTCCTCAGAATAGGCTTTGGGTCAACACTCTGCCTGGCCAGTTGGAATACTGAACATCATCTAACCTGTCCCATCTTGATTGTAGGCTAACATTAAAAAATGCCAACTGTGTCTATTTAACTCACTTCCTACAGTATTATTGGGCATAGAAGCATTTAGATGTTTCTGATGGTGATGATAATAGAGCAAAATGGAATATAAATGGCTTCTGACAAGTTTCATTGTAACAACTTTTACAACACTGTTATTAAGTAGATGAATATCTTCATATTCCTAAACAAGAGGTAATCGTATGCCTAAATCCTATTTGCCCCTCACTTATTTTGTTAAAATGGTATTCTCATTTGTTCTCCATCTTTCCCCCTTGGTGTGCATTAGTTGCTATGGAAATGTCAGGATACCATAGTTTGAGTACATCAACATTCCCAAGTTCTATTAGAGTATGAAAGCAATTTCTGTCAAGTTATTGGGGGGAAGAGTTGTTTCTGAGTGTTACAAATGAATGAGAAACACAAACAAATGTTTAGTACTACCAGGCAAACACAGGCCCTAGTCAGGCCACACTAGATCCTCACTGTAGTAATCAATGAGGCCTCCAAAATGAAGATATCTACTTATAACAACATCAGCATGGATTCTTACAACTCAGAACTTCAGAACAGTTTTAAAATTAATGACAAGTAACTGAACCATGCTATGGAATTAGTTATATGCACATTACTGAACAACTGACTTTTTATGAACAACACACTCAATACAGGCATCAAATATGAAGTTCATATTCCAACCACCAAATATATAGATCATAGAAACCCTGTATTGGCCAGGCATGGTGGCACACACCTTTAATCCCAGCAGTCAGGAGCAGAGGTAGGAGCATTGCCTTGAGTTCGAGGCCACCCTGACACTACATAGTGAATTCCAGGCCAGCCTGAGCTAGAGAGAGATCCTACCTCAAAAAAAAAAAAAAAATTCTGTCTCGGCCAAATGAGCCAACAGGTGCAATAGTGGCACGTCTGTCATGGTGGAAACCAACTGCCGTCTAATTGGACTGGAGGCCCGCTCCATGGGAGGGAATACATGCCTGATATTGAAAACCTACAACAGGGGTAGTTATGATCGCTAGGGGTGTAACATCTGCTGCTGTCTGGCTAAACGTATATACTATGCTCATCAAACTGCACAGTAAGCACATCTCTTAATGTTCATACCCATATATTTATGCTACTCTCACTTTTGGTAGAGAACCTTCTCTTTTCAGATGGCAGTGACCTTGAGATGACTCAGAAGGCATCATGGTGCTGGAAAGAAGTGACAAAGGAGTGTTCAGCATTGCAATATCTCTATCACACCTTCCAAGGCTCAGGGTCTATTGCGGAAGAGGTGGCGGAAAAAAGAGCTAAAGGAAGGGTAGGACTCCTTACAACGTGCTCCCCCCAGACACAAAATGGCCTGGATATCTATGACCTCACAGTGCCTGACACTACCTACACAAGACCATCATAATAGGAGGAAGAGATGATGACATCAAGATAAAAGAGAGACTAAGCCGGGCGTGGTGGCACACGCCTTTAATCCCAGCACTCGGGAGGCAGAGGTAGGAGGATCACTGTGAGTTCGAGGCCACCCTGAGACTCCATAGTGAATTCCAGGTCAGCCTGGGCTAGAGTGAGACCCTACCTTGAAAAACCAAAAAAAAAAAAAATTAAAAAAAAATAATAAAAGAGAGACTAATTGAGAGGAGGAGTGGATATGATGGAGAGTGGAGTTTTAAAGGGGAAAGTGGGAGGGGGGAGGGCATTACCATGGGATATTGTTTACAATCATGGAAGTTCTTAATAAAAAAAATAAATAAATTTTAAATTTTTTTAAAATTCTGTCTCAGGGCTGGAGAGATGGCTTAGTGGTTAAGCGCTTGCCTGTGAAGCCTAAGGACCCCCGTTCGAGGCTCGATTCCCCAGGACCCACGTTAGCCAGATGCACAAGGGGGTGCATGCGTCTGGAGTTCATTTGCAGTGGCTGGAGGCCCTGGCGCGCCCATTCTCTATCTCTCTCTCTATCTATCTATCTACCTCTTTCTCTCTCTGTCACTCTCAAATAAATAAATAAATAAAAATATTTTTAAAAATTCTGTCTCAAACAAGATGGGTGGCAAGGATCAACGTTCTGAGATGGTCCTCTGACTGCGACACACAGGGAGATGGCTCAGTGGATAATAGGCTTGCCATGGAAGCATGAGGACCTGAGTGCTGATTCCTAACATCCGCGTAAAAAGCCAGGTGAGGCAGTGCATAATCGCGGCACTAGAAAAGCAGAAAGAAGGTTCCCTAGTACTCAGTGACTAGCTAGTCTAGCTGAATGGATGAGTTCTGGGTTCAGTGAGACCATGGCTCAAAAAATAAGGTGGGGCCAGGTGTGGTGGTACACACGCCTTTAATCCCAGCACTTGGGGGGCAGAGGTAGGAGGATCGCCATGAGTTCGAGGCCACCCTGAGAATACATAGTGAAGTCCAGGTCAGCCTGGGCTAGAGTGAAACCCTACCTCAAAAACCCAAAATAAGGGCTCGAGGGATGGCTTAGCAATTAAGGCATTTGCCTGCAAAGCAAAAGGACCCAGGTTCGATTCCCCAGGACCCATGTTAGCCAGATGCACGAGGGGGCGCACATGTCTGGAGTTCATCTGCAGTGGCTGGAGGCCCTGGTGTGCCCATTCTCTCTCTCTCTCTCTCTCTCTCTCTCTTCTCTCCCCCTCTTTCTCTGTCAAATAAATAAATAAATATTTAAAAATAAATAAATAAATAAGGTGGGGATGGAAATATAGTTCAGTGGTTAAAGATGCTTGCAAAGCCTGGCAAATCAGGTCCCATTCTCCAGCACCCATGTAAAGCCAGATGCACCAACTGGTGCATGTACGTGGAGTCTGTATGCAGGGGCAAGATTTCCTGGTGTACCCATACTCCCCTCCTCTCTCTCTCCCTCCCACCCTCCCTCAAATAAATAAATAAATATTTTTTAAATAGGTAGAAAGTAGGGCTGGAGAGATTGCTTAGTGGTTAAGGCACTTGCCTGCAAAGCCAAAGGACCTCAGTTCGATTCCCCAGGACCCATGTAAGCCAGATGCACAAGGTGACGCATGCATCTGGAGTTTGTTTGCAGTGGCTGGAGGCCCTGGTGCACCCATTCCTTCTTTCTCTCTCTTCCTCTGCCTTGTTCTCTATCTCAAATAAATAAATAAAAATAAAATATATTTTTTAAATGGTGGAAAGTCATAAATATTATTACCCCACTAAGGAGGGCCCCCAGGGTAATGGCAGCTAGGGTGAAGGGATAGAAGAGTTATATATATATATATATATATATATATCCTAATATATATATATATCCTAATATATCTAATATATATATATCCTAATATATCTAATATATATATATATATTAGTCAGCCTGAGATAGAGTGAGACCTTACCTCGAAAAAACTATATATCTAAAATAAAACAAAAAATTTAAATGAAAAGTCCTCTTTTTTGGCTTTTTACCTCTCTTGAACTTTCAGGTCTATGCTCTGGTAAGCCCCTCTTGTCCCAGCCCATCTGGACTGAGACGGGGGGAACTATTCCCACATAGACCCTGTACCCCCTCCTGCCTTCCACATGGCAGGACCTCTCTGTACCTTCTTTTCTCTTTCCTTCTTTTAATCTAATAAAGTCTATCTAAATCTTTTTGGGTTTTTTTTTGTTTTGCTTTGTTTTCCAAGTAGGGTTTCACTCTAGCCGAGGCTGACCTGGAATTCACTATATAGTCTCAGGGTGGCCTTGAACACACAGTTGATCCTCCTACCTCTGACTCCGGAGGGCTGGGATTAAAGGTGTGCAACACCGCTCCCTAGTGTTCGTTTTTGGTTTTGTTTTTCTAGCCCACGATAACTTGGAACTCACTCTGTAGTACCAGGCTGCCTTGAATTCACAGCGATCCTCCTATGTCTGCCTTGCCTGCAAAATTTAACAATCCAGGTTTGATTCTGCAGTACCTACATAAAGGCAGATGCACAAAGCAACATGCATATTGAGTTCATTTGCAGCGGCTAGAGACCCTGGCACACCCATTCTCTTTCTCTCTGTCTCTGTCTCTCTCTCTCTCTCTCTCTCTCTCTCTCTCTCCTGGCAAATAAATAGTATATATACACAGATACACATGCAAAAATACTGAAGGTGTGAGTCCATAATAAATGAATGAATGAGAAACTTGGTGTGGTGGCTTGATTCAGGTGTCCCCATAAACTTAGGTGTTCTAAATGCTAGGTTCCCAGCTGATGAAAATTTGGGAAATAACACATCCTGGAGGCAGTGTACTGTTGGGGCGGGCTTATGGGTACTATAGACAATTTCCCCTCGCCAGTGTTTGGCACACTTTCCTGTTGCTGTGGTCCATCTGTTGTTGGCCAGGAGGTTGATATCTACCCTCTGCTCATGCCATTTTTCCCTGCCATTATGGAGCTTCCCCTTGAGTCTGTAAGCCAAAATAAACCTTTTTTCCCACAAGTTGCTCTTGGTCGGGTGATTTCTGCCAGCAATGCGAACCTGACTACAACATTCGATGACTATAAGAAGTCCGTTGAGGGCCGATGAGATGGTGCAGTGGTTAAGGTGCTTTCCCACAAAGTCTAACCACCTGGGGTTCAATTCCCTAGTATCCACTTAAAGCCAGATGCACAAAGTGGCACCTGTGTCTGGGAGTTCTTTTGCAGCAGCTGGAGGACCTGGCATGCCCATTCTTTCTGTTTCCCTTCTCTCTTTCGGCTTGCAAATAAATGAATAAAATATAAAAAAGAGGGCTGGAGAGATGGCTTAGCAATTAAGGCACTTGTCTGGAAATCCAAAGGACCCAGGTTAGATGCCCCAGGACCCATGTAAGCCAAGTGTACAAGGTGGCACATGCATCTGGAATTCATTTGTAGTGGCTGGAGTCCCTGGCATACCCATTTTTTTCTCTCTCTCTATCTCTCATAAATAAATAAAAATAAATTATTTAAAAAATAAAAAGAAGAAAGCCAGGCGTGGTGGCGCACGCCTTTAATCCCAGCACCCGGGAGGCAGAGGTAGGAGGATCGCCATGAGTTCGAGGCCACCCTGAGACTCCATAGTGAATTCCAGGTCAGCCTGGGCTAGAGTGAAACCCTACCTCGAAAAACCAAAATAAAAATAAAAATAAAAATAAAATAAATAAAATAAAATAAAATAAAAAGAAGAGCCGGGCGTGGTGGCGCATGCCTTTAATCACTGCACTTGGGAGGCAGAGGTAGGAGGATCACCATGAGTTCAAGGCCACCCTGAGATGACAGAGTTAATTCCAGGTCAGCCTGGACCAGAGTGAGACCCTATCTCGAAAAACCAAAAAATAAAAATAAAAAATAAAAAATAAAAAATAAAAAAATAAAAATAAAAATAAAAAGAAGTGGGCTGGAGAGATGGCTTAGTGGTTAAGCGCTTGCCTGTGAAGCCTAAGGACCCCGGTTCAAGGCTCGATCCCCCAGGACCCACATTACCAGATGCACAAGGGGGCGCACACGTCTGGAGTTCATTTGCAGTGGCTGGAGGCCCTGGTGCACCCATTCTCTCTCTCTCTCTCTCTCTCTCTCTCTCTTTCTCCCTCTGTCGTTCTCAAATAAATCAATAAAAATAAACAAAATTTTTTAAAAAAGAAAAAGAAGTAATGAGAAAGAGATACACACACACATATACATATATATATATATATATCTCCAGTCCCTCACCTGCCTTCACATGCCCAAGCAGAAAGACAGAAGCACAAGCCTAAAAGCCAAAAGCCATATAGCACAGCACACTTCAGGAACTCCAGCTAGGCACACTTTGCATATCTTTAGATTGAAATCTGAAACCCACCACCACACCTTAAGATCCACCCAGTGACACTGCCTCCAGCCAGGTGGCTGCAGATGCAAACTACAAACAAATAAACAACTGAATATATTGGGGGCCATCTATTCAAACTACCACACCAGCTATAGACGTATAGAGACAGATGACAGACAGACAGATGATGATAGGACTCAAAGTTGGTAGGACTCAAAGTTTATCTCCAAAAGATACCTAATAACTGCAAAGACAACTTTACACTGGAAAAATCCAGAAGCTATCATAGTAATGGATCATCAATAACAAGACACAGGGAAATCATGTACGCCCTGGTAGAATAGCATGAAAGAGCAAAGCATTATTTCTTTGATATTCCTGCCAAAAATTTATAGCTGGAATATAGGCATGAAGAATTGTCAAAGAAACCTTAGTGATAGGTCATTTTACAAAATAACTAGACTATAATCTGCATCTATCAAAGTCATGGCAATAAAAAACGTGGAGTAAATGTTAACTATTAAAGGACATGAAATAGACATGACAACCAAATACAATGTTTGGTTCTGAATTGGATTCTCTGGCTTAAGGGCACTACAAAAAATAACAAAACTTGAATGGGAGCTGAGAAATTGACAGTTAGATACATACAAATGCTAATTTCCTGATAATGATGTCTATATTATAGTTTTATAGCAAAGTATTCTTGTATTTTAGGAAATACACAGAATATTTGAACACGCTGGGCGTGGTGGCGCACGCCTTTAATCCCAGCACTCGGAAGGCAGAAGTAGGAGGATCGCCATGAGTTCGAGGCCACCCTAAGACTACATAGTGAATTCCAGGTCAGCCTGGACCAGAGTGAGACCCTACCTCAAAAAAGACAAAAATAAATAAAGAAAAGAAAAGAATATTTGAACACAACAGGGCATCAAGTCAGCAACTTACAAAGGGTTCAGGGGAAATTTCTTTTATAGGTTTTATAGGTTAAGACTTATTTAAAATGTCTTGTGGATGTTAAAAATGTGATGAATCAAACTTTATTACATCAATTTTGTGGGTCACAAGAAAGACATGAAAATAGGAAGGGGATTAGTTGGGAAGAAGGGCTTTAGTGGGAAGGGGATAAAAGGGCAATAGGGAGGAATGGAATCAAAATTCATTATGTACCATAAGGTCAGAGAACTTGCAGCCTCAATGTAGAGGAAGGAGGAGTGACCTTAATTTGAAGGGCTGCAGAAAAGTCCCATGCCTGATAGTGATTTCAGAGGCAAACCATCAGGGAAGATCAACATGACAACAGCCTAAGACTGATCTGAATACAAACAGCAGTCAAAAAATGTCAAAGGTGAGGGCTGGAGAGATGGCTCATTAAGGCTTGTGCCTGCAAAGCCTAACACCCTGGGTTCGATTCCCCAGTACACACATAAAGCCAGATGCACAAAGTGGTGCATGTATCTGGAGTTTGTTTGCAGCAGCTAGAGGCCCCGATGTGCTCTCTCTCGCTCTCTCTCTCTTCCACCGTCTCTGTCTGTCTCTGCTTGCAAACAAATAAATTGTTTTTGGTTTTTGTTGTTGTTGTTTGGCTTTTCGAGGTAGGGTCTCGCTCTACCCCAGGCTGACCTGGAATTCACTATGTAGTCTCCAGCTGGCCTCTAACTCATGGTGATCCACCTACCTCTGCCTCCTAAGTGCTGGGATTAAAGACATGCGCCACTGGGCTGGAGAGATGGCTTAGCGGTTAAGCGCTTGCCTATGAAGCCTAAGGACCCCGGTTCGAGGCTCAATTCCCCAGGACCCACGTTAGCCAGATGCACAAGGGGGCGCACGCGTCTGGAGTTCATTTGCAGTGGCTGGAAGCCCTGGCGCGCCCATCCTCTCTCTCTGTCTCCCTTTTTCTCTCTCTCTCTCTGTTGCTCTCAAATAAATAAAAATAAACAAAATTTTTTTTAAAAAAAAGACATGCGCCACTATGCCCGGCTGCAAGTAAATAAAGATATTTTGTAAGGTAAAAAGAGATCTGGAAAATGAGAGACCTCAGGCGTTTTGTTAAGCTCCTACATATTCCAAGGGTTCTGAAAGTCTGTGTGGATATTCAGAGCTGCACACGTGCTCGGGTGAAACCAGAGATGTCCAGTTATCTACATATTCAGAGCTTCCCTTGAGGTCCTGTGCAAGCAAGCAGAACATTAAAACCAGAGACTTGTGAACTACTGGAAATTTGAATGAGTGTACTACCTCATGCACAGATTCTCTCAGAGGGAAAAGACTGGAATCATTACTGACTGAATGTGTTTCATCAAAATCTCTGTTCAATAAATTGACTACAAAGTTTGATAGTGCAAGAATGAACTGTAGGCCTAAGACTAACTCTAGGCCTAAGTGGTTAAAGTTGCTTGTTTTCAAAGCCTGCAGCCCTGGTTCAATTCCCAAGCCAACCACATAAGCCAGACACAGAAAGTGGAGCGAGCAACTGATATTTGTTTGCAGAAGCAAGAGGCCTTGGAGTGCCCCCCTACACACATATACAAATAAATATCTTTTTTTTTTTTTTTTTACAAAAAAGAGTGGAACCTAAGCAACTAAACTTTAAAATAAAAACAAGGGCTGGAGAGTGGCAGTGGTGGCGCATGCCTTTAATCCCAGCACTCGGGAGGCAGAGGCAGGTGGATCACCATGAGTTCCAGGCCACCCTGAGACTGACTACATAGTGAATTCTGGGCTAGAGCAAAACTCTACCTCAAGAAACCAAAAAAAAAAAAAAAAAAACATAAAAAGACCAAGGGCCAAAAAAATGGCCTTGCCTGTGAAGCCTAAGGACTCAAGTTCAATTCCCAAGTACCTACATAAGCCAGATGTACAAGGTGGCACATGAGTCTGGAGTTTGTTAGCAGTGGCTGGAGGCCCTGGTGCACCCATTCTCTCTGTCTGTCTGTCTCTCTCTCTCTCTGCCAATCTCTCTCATGCTCAAATAAATAAATAAATAAAATACTTTTTGAGAGTGACAGAGAGAGAGAGAGAGAGAGAGAGAATGGGTACACCAGGGCCTTCAGCCACTGCAAACGAACTCCAGTGTTTGCAGTGGCTGGAGGCCCTGATGTGTCCATTCTCTCTCTCAAAGCAATCGTCCTACCTGTGCCTCCCAAGTGCAGGGATTAAAGGTGTGCTCTACCATGCCTGGTGTGCTCTCACTCTCTCTTTATCATCTATCTCTATCCTTCTCTCATAAATAAAAATAAAATATTTTTTAAGTGGGGCTGGACATTGCCGAGGCCCTTAGTTTCCCACCAGGAACAGATGGTAAGACCCTATTGCTGAAGACTCCACATACTTGGGCTGCAAGGTCACTGCGGAATCCTGCTGGAACTGAGCTGATAACCTCCTCCACATAGACCAGCTGACAGAAAGCTGGAAGAAGCCATTCTACATGCAGTTCAATGGGAAAAAGAGAAATCACCAGTGAAGATACTCAACAGTGGACACTGCAAGCCTTATATTTGGCCAGCCAGGCCAAATGAGCCAACGGGTGCAATAGTGGCATGTCTGTCATGGTGGAAACCAACTGCCCTCTAATTGGACTGGAGGCCCGCTCCATGGGGGGGAATACATCCCTGATACTGAAAACTTAAAACAGGGGTAGTCATGAGCCCTAGGGGTGTAACATCTGCTGCTGTCTGGATAAGTGTATATACTATGGTCATCAAACTGCCCAGTAATCACTTCTCTTAATGTCCATACCCATATATTAATGCTACTCTCACTTTTGGTAGATAACCTTCTCTTTTCAGATGGCAGTGACATTGGGACAACTCAGAAGGCATTATGGTGCTGGGAAGAAGTGCTCAGCACTGCAATATCTCTATCACACCTTCCAAGGCTCGAGATCAATTGTGGAAGAGGTGGCAGAAAGAATGTAAGAGCCAAAGGAAGGGTAGGACTCCTTACAATGTGCTCCTCCAGACACAAAATGGCCTGGATATCCATGACTTCCCAGTGCCTGACACTTCCTACACAAGACCATCGTAATAGGAGGAAAAAGATCATGACATCAAAATAAAAGAGAGACTAATTGAGACAGGGAGAGGATATAATGGAGAGTGGAGTTTAAAAGGGGAAAGTGGGGGAGGGAAGGCATTACCATGGGATATTGCTTACAATCTTGGAAGTTGTTAATGAAAAAAATAAATTAATCTTTTAAAAAGTGGGGCTGGAGAGGAAAAAAAAGGAAGTACAAAGATAACCTGATATCATGGCCTCTGCAGGTGATGAGGTAGGAGGATTATGAATTCAAGGCCAGCTTGAAAATATAGCAAGTTGAACACCAGCCTGGACTACATGTACACAGTGAGACGTTGTCTCAAAAAACAAAACTAGAGGGCAGGAGAGATGGCTTAGCGGTTAAGCGCTTGCCTGTGAAGCCTAAGGACCCCGGTTCGAGGCTTGATTCTCCAGGACCCACGTTAGCCAGATGCACAAGGGGGCGCACGCATCTGGAGTTCGTTTGCAGTGGCTGGAGGCCCTGGCGCGCCCATTCTCTCTCTTTCTCTCTATCTGCCTCTTCCTCTCTCTGTCACTCTCAAATAAATAAATAAAACTGAACAAAAAAATTAAAAAAGAAAATATTCAAAAAAAAAAACTAGAGCTGGACATGGTGGCACACACCTTTAATCCCAGAACTCTGGAGGCCAAGGTAATATTGCCATAGGTTTGAGGACAGCCTGAGACTACATAATGAATTCCAGGTTGGCCTGGGTGAGAGCAAGACCCTACCTGGAAAACAAAACAAACAAAAAAACTAGAAAGTTGTATGGTGCGAGGTGTGGTGATACAAACCTGTAATCCTGTACTTGTAGATGAAAGCAAGAGAATCAAATGTTCATAGTCAGCACGGCGTGGCGGCGCACGCCTTTAAACCCAGCACTAAGGAGGCAGAGGTAGGAGGATCACTGTGAGTTCAAAGCCAGCCTGAGACTACAGAGTGAATTCCAGGTCAGACTAGGCTACAGTGAGACCCTACCTCACAGAAACAAGAGGGCTGGAGAGATGACTTGGTGCTTAAGGGACTTGCCTGCAAAGCCAAAGGACCCAGGTTCAATTCCCCAGGACCCACCTAAGCTAGATGCACAAGTGGGTGCATGCGGCTGGAGTTTGTTTGCACCAGCTGGAGACCCTGGCGCACCCATTCTCTATCTGCCTTTTTCTCTCAAACAAAAATGAAACAAGAAAGTCCAAAGTCATCTTTGACTATGTAGCAAGGTCAAGGCCAGTGGATTAAATGTCTCAGAAAACCACAAACAAACAAAAAATAAGCAAAAGCAAAATTATATTAAGGAAGTACTCCTATTTTGGCAGTTGAGAGACTTTGCATGTTAAAAGTAGGTTGTTCAGGTAAAGGGTGAAGCTATAATGGGCTTTATTGATTTATATTTATAGAAAGATAGCTTATACTTGACTGTGTCATGATAAATAACTACCAGTTGAGCTAGTTAAATAAAAATGAATAAAACACCAATTTTATCATTAAAAAAAAAAAAAGATCATTCACCCCGACCAAGTAGGCTTTATCCCAGAGATGCAGGGATAATTCAACATATGCAAATCAACCATTATAATACACTATATGAATGGACTGAAGGACAAAAATCACATGGTCATCTCAATAGATGCAGAAAAGGCATTTGACAAAATCCAACATCCCTTCATGATAAAAGTCCTACAGAAACTGGGAATAGAAGGAACATATCTCAACATAATAAAGGCTATTTATGACAAGCCTACAGCCAACATAATACTAAATGGGGGAAAAGTGAAGCTTTTCCACTAAAATCAGGAAGAAGACAAGGGTGCCTTCTGTCTCCGTTATTTAATATAGTGCTAGAAGCCTTAGCTATCGCAGTAAGGCAAGAGACAAACATAATAGGAAAGGGAGAGATAAAATTATCATTATTTACAGATTATATTCTATACATAAAGGATCCTAAAGACTCTACCAGCAAACTGTTAGAGCTGGTAAACACTTTTAGCAATGTAGTAGGATACAAAAATAAACACACAAAAATCAGTAGCCTTCCTATATGCTAACAAAAAACATGCTGAGAATGAAATCAGGGAAACAAGCGCCTTAACCGCTTAGCGATCTCTCCAACCCAACATTTGTTTGTTTTTGGTTTTTCAAGGTAGGCTCTTGCTCTAGCCCAGGCTGATTTGGAATTCACTATGTAGTCTCAGGGTGGCCTTGAACTCACAGCAATCCTCCTTACC